>OX392462.1:5715867-6315867 GCA_947623515.1 Neoascia interrupta
ACTGACGACGAAGGCATCGACGAAGCCTTCAATTCGGATGAAAGTGATGAACTAGAGTTCGAAAGTGACGACGAAGGGAACTATGTTAAGAAGGACAATGAGGAAGACGGCGGCGATTCGGATGGTGAGGAGGAAGAGATTGAGATTGAGGATGTATCAAGCGACGACGATGAAGAAGAGGAAGAGGACGATGATAGTCAGATTGAAACAGACAGCGATAATTCTGAGAAACCTGGAACATCGGCAGCAAAAGCAGGTATTGCGCCCCCAGCTGTACAGGGAAAAACGGAACCACAGAAACCAGCTGCTATGTCGACTGTAACCCAAGTCCAGGGCGAGTTTAAAGTCTCCAAACAGAAGAAATCCGCCCTCGCCAAGATGCAAAAGAAACTCAGCAAAGACAACAAGGGAACAGACCCGAAAACAGGCGAAGAATATGAAAATTCTGACACATCGGACGAGGAAGACATCCGGAACACAGTCGGCAACATTCCAATGCACTGGTATGACGAGTATAAACATATTGGCTACGACTGGGATGCAAAGAAGATTATTAAACCGCCGAAGGGCGACCAAATCGATGACTTCCTGAAGAAGATCGAAGACCCCAACTTCTGGCGAACGGTCAAGGATCCACAAACTGGGCAGGAAGTTACTCTCACTGACGCCGACATAGAACTCATCAAACGAATCAACTCTGGCCGCGTTCCCAACCCTGAGCACAACGAATACGAGCCGTGGATCGACTGGTTTACATCGGAGGTGGAAAAGATGCCCATTAAGAACGTGCCCGACCACAAACGCTCCTTCCTTCCGTCTGTTCCTGAGAAGAAGAAGATTGGCAAGATGGTGCACGCTCTAAAGATGGGTTGGATGAAGACCACTGAGGAGGTTGAGCGCGAGAAGAAGGCAAAGCGTGGTCCAAAGTTCTACATGCTCTGGGAGACGGACACCAGCCGCGACCACATGCGCCGGATTCACGATCCAGTCTCAGCTCCAAAGAGAGATCTTCCTGGCCACGCAGAATCCTACAATCCGCCACCAGAGTACCTCTTCGACGAGAAGGAAATGAAGGAGTGGGAGAAGATGAAGGAAGAGCCACACAAGCGCAAGCTGCACTTCATGCCCCAGAAGTACAAGTCCCTGCGGGCGGTGCCGGCCTATCCACGCTATATGCGTGAACGATTCCTCCGTTGCCTGGATCTGTATCTCTGCCCGAGGGCCAAGCGCATGAGGCTAAACATTGACGCCGAGTATTTGATTCCCAAGCTGCCTAGTCCCAAGGACCTGCAACCGTTCCCAACGGTGGAGAGTATGGTCTACCGCGGGCACACAGACATGATTCGATCGGTCAGCATCGAACCGAAGGGCGAGTACATGGTGTCTGGATCCGATGACAAAACTGTCAAGAGTAAGTAACCTCCCAGAGTACCTTGCAGCTGATTTTAATCCTTGTTTCTTTTGTAGTTTGGGAAATCGTTACTGGGCGCTGCATTCGCACTATTGACACCGGCGATGTGGTTCGCTGTGTGGCCTGGTGTCCCAACGCCAAGCTCTCAATTATCGCCGTGGCGTCAGGCAATCGTCTGCTACTCATCAACCCTAAGGTGGGCGACAAGCTCCTGGTGAAAAAGACAGACGACCTCTTGTCGGAAGTTCCCAAAGTTGATCAGCTGGAGAGCGAACGCATCAAGACAGCCGTCCAGTGGTCAGTGGCCGAGAAGGAGGAGCAAGAGAAGGGTGTGCGTGTGATAATCACGCATTTCAAACCCGTGCGACAGGTCACATGGCACGGTCGAGGCGACTATCTGGCCACAGTTATGCCTGAGGGCGCGAACAGATCAGCTATAATCCACCAGTTGTCGAAACGTCGCAGTCAAATTCCATTCTCCAAGAGCAAGGGCTTGATCCAGTTTGTGCTCTTCCATCCGATCAAGCCTTGTCTCTTTGTCGCCGTAAGTTGTTAAAGATTAACTAGTCCCATGAGTTTTTTTTTTTTGATGATTTTCTCCAACAGACCCAACACAACATTCGCATATACGACCTGGTTAAGCAAGAGCTCATCAAGAAGCTTTTGACCAACTCAAAATGGATTTCGGGCATGTCCATCCACCCGAAGGGCGACAACTTGCTTGTGTCCACCTATGACAAGAAGATGCTTTGGTTCGATCTGGATTTGTCGACAAAACCGTACCAAACCATGAGACTGCACAAGAATGCGGTGAGATCGGTGGCGTACCACTTGAGGTATCCTCTGTTTGCGTCGGGCAGTGACGATCAAGCTGTGATTGTCTCGCATGGCATGGTCTATAAGTGAGTTCTTCTAATCGTCTTTAGTATTTACAATGACTAATCGGTCCTCTCTATTCCAGTGATTTGCTTCAGAATCCACTGATTGTCCCACTTAAAAAGCTGCAAACGCACGAGAAACGTGAAGACTTTGGAGTGCTGGACGTTAATTGGCATCCGGTGCAGCCGTGGCTCTTCTCTACAGGTGCTGATGCCACTGTTAGATTGTTTACTTAGATAAGCGAAGATTTTTTTGTGAAGGATTGCAGTAGTTTTTATCTGAATAAAAATAATAAAACTAGGAAATGTCGAGTGTTGAAAATTTTTAATTGCTTCTGGCCCGTAGAGCTTAAGCTCACTTCGTTTTTTATCCCATCCCATAGGAAAGGAGGTATATTAAGCTGTATGTAAGGCACGCTGAAAAATTAATCGTTGACCGCCAAAACCTTAGAGCATAATGCACGAGACCGAATTGTAAGTCGAGTAAGCCAAGTCCATCAGTATGTCAAATGGTTTAGTCCTTTAATCTTGCACGTAAGTTGTGCAAGGCAATAGGCACAAAAGTGTTAACATTTTTCATATCCGCTCACAGCCACGCCCACAACCGGTGTTAATGTGCAACTACCTCCAGTGGTTTCAAAAGTGTAAGACATCGTAAGAGGCTGAAATTTGACAATCAGCATCTCTTGGTAAAAAGCCTTAATTCTACAGTTTGGTAGTACAAGGTATTGAGCCACGCCCATGATTTGGGGCGGAATCAGGGAACATCCCTATATTTCTAGAAAAACGTAGATTTCGACTAGCCTTATGCCTAATTTAGGAAAAAAAGCAATAAAAATTAGCACAACGGGTAAATCAGACTCAATTCTTCATTTCGTTCATAAAAAAATTTTTACCACACCCCGTTTTAGCCGTTGATTTTACAAAAAAAAATTATTTTGACCAAAACAAATGTTTTTAACGTGAATTTGAAGCCTAATTTGATATTGATAGTTTGGAAAAAATGGATGGTTAGACCACTAATCAATTCTAAAGCTAAGTGATATTCTTCCATCGTTCCCGATGCTCCGCCACCAACTTAAGAGACACGGGCGCAATCCCCAGACGGGTCCCGGAGTTGTTCTTTGCCTGATCCCACGACCTGTTTCATGGCTTATCAGGGGGGCGACGCGCTCTCATCTCGGCTAACATGACGTGTCTAGAACGTCTGTCAGGGGCATACGAACAACGTGTCCAAACCATCGAAGAATTGATCGTTCCACTCTGAGAAGCAGCTACTCAACATTAAGACTCCTACGAATACTGACGTTTTTCACTCTATGCCTATAAGAGTAACACCAACAACGTACCTCAGAAATCTAATTTCGGCAGCTTGTACACGCGATCATTACCCAAATTTCGTGACCATGGATGAGGGTTGGAACGAACATTGAGTTAAAACCTGAGATCTTTGCTTTCACTCCAAGCTCAGTTTTCTTATGACCAGGCGGCGCAGTTGACAGAATTGAAACCAGCTTGGCAAAACTAAAAAAGAAAGATACACCAGTTCGAATTCTACAAGGACTACACCAAGAGATGATTGCTGCCTCCAAAGCGGATTTTATTCTGTACACAGACGGCTCACATAAGGCCGAAATCTCATCTTATGCTGTCATTGAGCTTAAACTTAGGTACGGGACACACTTAGGTTGTACAGGCAGCTTATATTGCGGAGCTTACAGCTGCGCAAAAGGTGTTGTCTTTTGCCCTAATTCGCCCACAGACTACTATTAATCCGGCCGCAAGGTTACCTACATCATCGGTTCCGTATGGGAAAAAATTGCATTTTTTGATCGTTTAATAAAGGACATTGACAAAACAAATGGGCGTATAAATTTTTCTGGTCCATTTGGCCAGATAATGTCCACTTCCACTTTTTTTATGAATATTCCTACCATAAAGGCAGGCATAATTAAGTAATTAATGGTTTAAGGATCATTTTAGGGAAATGAAATTAAGTCTTTTGCGTGGAACTTATGCAAAGTATTTTCTAACCTACTTGGAAATAAAGTACTTCGGCGCCTATAGTTACTCGAGCTTGCGACAAGAAAAATTATATGCGCAAAGGGTTTTTTAGCTCCATGGGCGTACGCAGGGAGACAGTTCTCTTCGTAAGAATTTGTTGAAAAATTAGGAACATTAAATATTTAAACATTTTAAAGACGCCAAACTTTTCTTTGCTGTTTCTTATATAAGTTCTTATATCTATCTTATGCAGTAGGAAAGCATTTGTTGAATGCTAAGTTTTAACAAGAAATCTCTCAAGCCAATAAGGTACAAAATTGAAGACTTTTCAGAAATTTCTTTAATACTTCAGAGGTAATGTTTTTTCTTTTCTTAAAATGCATAACTCCAACCAACTATACAGCACAAGAGAAGTTAGTGTAAAAGTTAGTGTGACCCAGTCGTGCAGTTATCATACAAAAATTGAGATACCAACTCCGAAATAATCACATACAGGGACCTATTAGCCCTAGCCTAGGGCCCATAGCGGCAAATTTAATGGGGCGGCAAATTAAGAAGAAAGAGATTGAAAGCAAAAAAAAATCAATTGCTATTTTCAATTCAATTCAATTCAATTTATTATTATTATTATACGGGTGTACATTAAGACCTGGTCTTTTTAAGTACATATTATGATAACATATGTTTATGGACCTTATTAAACTAAACAGTTTTTCTTAAATCTAGTTATAAGTAAGAGAGGTGAGAAAAAGTAAGAGCAATCTGGTAAGTATTACCGGTGAAAAGAAGGTGGAGAGAAAAGAAAGAAAGGAGCTTAGAAAAGGTGAAAGTTTTAGAGAATGCTACTGAGAAAAGTGATTCAAAATTGTTGACTTAAAGATTGCGGGGCTGCTAATAGTTTTGATGTACGCAGGTAACGAGTTCCACAGCCTTACTGTATGAATGAAAAACAGCCGAGATGAAGTTAAGTATTTGAAGGGAGGAATATTTATATTCATGGTGCGACGTGAACGTGAGAAATCCAATTTATCAAATAAATACCGAGGAGACTTGGATATTAGAATTTTGTGCAAGAATATGCAATTCCTGGCATTTATATGCTGAGTAAGTCTTAAAAAAGTCTTTGCGTGAGTCGATATTCTGTCGAACCTACGTAGTCCATGGATATACCGAACCATGTCGTTGAACGCTACCTTAAGTTTATGCAGCGAAAGAGAATCAGGGTTCGGATATACCACCTCCGAATACGTGATTAAAGGCATCATAAGGATACTAACGAGCTTTTGTCTAGTATCAACTGGGGTAAAACTAGCAGCTCGCCAAAGTTTCTATTTCTATTTTCAGTAATTTACATTTAAAAGTAAATGCCGAACATTTGCAATATTTTTTTAACTCCTAGACCTTTTGATTTTTCTGGGTGATTGAATAGGCGAAAGTTTTCGCACAGTCTTGGTCATAACTGTCGCCTCTGTCATGTTCCATAAGAAGTTTGTAAAACTATAGCGTTAATGCCAGGACCCCAGGACATATGATCGAGACGTATCATATTTTGAAAGGCTTCAAATTGCGAGGTAGACACTCTTACAGTCTAAAACGCCATATCTGGATTGATAAATCCGCCAACTGACATGCTTCCTTCAATCATAAGGGTGAAATTAAGTCGCCAGAAAAATCGTTGGAAAATATTTGCAAAAAGTTGAAGCTATGTCAACATCATGCAAAGCCAAAAATATTACATCGAAAAATAAAACCAAAACGCGCCCCCAGTGAGCGTGGCCTTAGAAAATCACAGAATTAATTCCTGGAACCTCTTATAATTTTAGTCACGTTTTTTAGATGATTTTGGTACATATATTCCCAGGGGGCGGCAAAAATGTGTGGCCCAGGGCGGCACTTTACCGTAATCCGCCCCTGATCACATAACAAAACAAGCTTTATAAAAATTGATAAAACTGGTTTTGATAAAAGTATAAGAAAACATTGCCTTATAAAAGCAGTAAGCTAAAAAAATGCAATGCTATCTTATAAGATATTTTCAAACAATTTATCAAACGATATTAGCCATATCCTTGTCGACTTCTGATCATCAACATTCCAGCAAAAAATCAAAATTATAAGTTTGTCTTGAATTTGCTGCACGAAACAAATATACTAACCCAATATAGCAAGCAAAAAATTAAAAGCCAAAAGAGTGTCAAAAGTACACTCAACTTTTCTCATCTATCTCGTTAGCATGCTGACTTGGAGCTCACTTCAACTTCATTTCTATCTTATGTAAGCCTGCGTCGAGTTGAGCTCGACTCAACTCAACACAAGCTCTTGACCACTTGCGACCTGCAAATAAAAATGAGGTATTGCCACGATAATATCGCAAATTTGTTGTCAAGAGCTTTAAAAAGGACACAAACTGAATGTTAAGGAAAATGGAGAAGAAATTGTGAAGGCAGTGTTGGAGACTTTCGCCGAAGACCCACTCCGTTTGGCTTTAATTTGACCTGACCCCTTATATTGGGGATCGGAAGCAAACCAACAGATTAAGATGTGCAATTTACGTCTATTTATTTCGAAAATTTCTGCATTTACTTTGTGCCTCACTCTTACAAGAAAAAAAAATCAAAATCGGTTATAAACTGAACTTAAGTTAAGATTTTTTTTTATTAAGTTAATTTTTCTAGGTCCTTTTATGAGTTTTGCCTTGCGTCCGCCTCCCTGACTATATCATTTATATCATTTTTAATAAGTGCCCCTCGCTTGAAAACATTAGAAGAATTTTTTAAACGCCTACAACAACATCCCTTTGGGTTGGGTTCCTGCTCAGTTTAGGTTAGGTAAAACCCTTTTTACAACTCGACCCCTGTACAGCCGGGAACCACCTGGGCATTGAGCAATGCTTTACTTGTGGAACAGCGCTAACAATAAGCCATATGATGGTTGAGTGTCCTATTTTAAAGCAAATCGAAGAAGGTCCTGTCATGTATTCACGAACAGCTGTCACAACTGTTAAGCCCAGAAAACCCTCAAACTATTAATACTTTTAAAATAGTAACATACCCTCACCATAAATTTTAAACTTTACAATTTATTTTGTAAAAAAGTTTCTTTGTAATGTTATTATAAGATTTGTTCTTTGTCAAAAGATAATATGCATCTTCCCCTTTGGAAGCTAATCGACGGCGTTATATAGGCATTTGTTTCCCTGATGTCTTTGTTGTTGTTGACAAATTGTTTAAGCAAATTTTTTTTTTTTGTAAATTTTTTGCTTTAAATAAATAAAATAAATAAACTGTAGCACGACGAAATAATGCCGTTGTCGATTTGTAGAGTTTCCACCCAAGCCCTCATTTTGACTTGGCGCTGTCCCCCTCCGCACCCCGTAACTTCTTCGGGTTAAACCCGGTCGGATGCCGAGCGGGACCTTCCGACCACCAAGCGCTATTCCTTGTAATTCCAATTCCGCTATCCAAGCTTTTCCTGTAGAATAGCTGGAGCAATAGTAAAGGAACTGCGCCGGCCGGTCATCAGGAAAGCTGAGCTTGGAGTGAAAGCAAAGATCTCAGTTTTTAATTCAGTGTTCGTTCCGACCCTCATCTATGGTCACGAAAATTGGGCAATGACCGAAAGAATTAGATCGCGGGTACAAGCTGCCGAAATGAGATTCCTGAGGTGCGTTGCTGGTGTTACTCTAAGGGATAGGGTGAGAAACGTCAGTATTCGTGGGAATCTTAATGTTGAGCAGCTACTTCTCCGAGTGGAGCGATCGATTCTTCGATGGTTTGGACACGTTGTTCGCTTGCTCTCTGACAGACTTCCTAAACAGGTCATGCTAGCCGAGATGCGAGCGCGTCGCCCCCTGGTAGGCCAAGAAACAGTTGGTGGGATCAGGTAAAGAACCTCTCTAAGTCCCGCCTGGGGATTGCGCCGGAGTCTCTTGAGTTGGTGGCGGAGGATCGAGAACGATGGAAAGACCATTCAGCCACCCTTGCGCCGCGACCTTTTTAAAGAATAAGCGGCCTTGGAAAATGATGATGATGATGACGATGAAATAATAATGGTAGATCTTAAAAACCTTAAGAGCTAATGATTGAAACCGAATTATACGTCGAATAAGCTAAATCTGTCCGTCCGCCAGTATGTCTTTTTCCTTGTTTTAGACCTTAAATCTTATACGTAATTCCCTTGGCACGCGACGCAGTACAAGTGTAGCTGTAAAAGTGCAACCACCTCCAGTGGTTTCAAAATTCTAGAACGTCTCGCTGCCGCATTGACAATTTTAACCTTAAAATCTGGTCATATGTAGGCAGACCGTTGAAAGTTTTAAAAAAAAACATTCTTAGCAAAGGAGATTTTAAGATAAAACCTTAATTTTTATACCCGACCCAGCGTAAATTTTAACGCATAGCTTATAACATATTGAAATAATCACTGTAGACCCCTGAGGCCTTTTAGAGATATAATCCAGACCGACAGGTATATTGATTAAGCCATGTCCATCCGCCCGTCCATCCGTCTTTCTAGGTATATGTGCGAAGCTTTTAGGTATTTAAAAGCTAGCTTTTAGGTATTTATTGAGCTAGAAAAATGAAACATGGAGTTTATTTTGGTTTTTATTTTGCTTAGACAAAGTATAAAAATTGATGAAACCGGTCCACAGCCACGCCCACTATTGATTCCAATGTGAGATTACCTCTAATTCACATTTTATTTCAAAATGCCTGTTGGTAAAGTAAGACAAAACACTTTAAATAGAGACCAAAACACTTTAAATACGCAACACCATACCGCCAACACCATCGACCATGCCCACTTTTAACATGTATAAAAAATAAAATAATTATAATAGAGTGGCGTAACAGCTCGAGGTGAACCAGTCAAACTCTTCAACAATGTAGGCTGTGTGCGTTAATTTTTTCACATACAAGGGACCTACAATTTTTTCCCAAATCCAAACGGCACTTTGAGAAGTTTTTGAAGAGAAATGTTATTCTCGGTGGTTTTGTCAGTGAAAAAGAACGAGTGTTTTTATCCAGGTGACGACGCATGGTAAGACAGACGAATCCTACCGTGCGTATTAGGCACACACACGACCACTACGCTACGGCACTCCGACTGAAATAATATTGCTGCTAAATTGATTGCCTAGAACTTTAGTAACTAGTAACTGAAAAACAACTATAAGTATTAATCAATTTATGCGATGCTGTTACACATTTAAGTACCTACATTTAGCCTTGGTTGTGAATGTTTGAATCACGAAAGTCCTGTTTCGATAGAATTTGAATTCGGATATTTTTAACCAATTGCTATATTAGAAGTTCTTCTGACCACTGACCTAATGAAAAATCAAGCTTGTCAAGAAATTTCTAAGCTCAAAACCTGTTTGCATTAGTCTTCAGCATGTCCCCAATAAATAAATTACAAGAATAACTCAGGAAATGAAACAAACCATTAAAAATAGTTCCGAGCCACCGCGCACAGATAATTAAGATCTTTCTGCAAACATTTACTTTTGCAAACATCACCAAATGATTTCTTAATCAAGTCGGAAACGCTATGAGGTACATTTCCTTAGGTACTCACAACTATCAGCCTATCAGCCAGCAAGCAGGTGAGTGCTTCCCATCTGACAGAGATATAAGCTTTTATGCTAATTACCTCTGTCACCCTCTCTGATTGTGTCCCCTTGGCCCACTTTCTTATCTTCCTGCGGGTGAATATGAAAACAACTTTGGGCAAGTTCAAGTTGTCCCTTTATTTGTTGTTTGCCCCCATTTGCAAACCGAGAATCTTCTCTTTAGCTCTCAGCAGCTAGCATAGCTATACTCAAAGCTCACCCCAATTAGGATCCACATCTGCACGCATCCACCAGTGTTGGGGTAGTCAAAAAGCTGGCACAGTGGCACCCGCTGCGATGGGTGGTTGGACGGCGACATCCCATCCATTTCAATAGATACACTGTGAGCTTTTCACGAAATTATACACAAAAATATTTCGACACTGGAAAATTTAATTTTCCACTCTCGCTCGGATTGGAAGACGCCATATTGTGTGTGGTGCACACATATGAAGGCATTGTCTCTCTGGGTACATCGCCTCGAACGCTCGGGCCCGCAAATACAAATTCTCCTCTGACGCCACAACGGCAACTGGCCCGCGGAGTGTAGTAGTTTTTTGTCAAAAATCTTTTCAAAAAATTGTTCATCTCCCTTTCAAGGAGCTTCTCGAAACCCCCAAGGTGGAAACTCTAAAAAAAAATTTGAAAAAATAACTCGTTTACGGGAACTATCGTCGGGCTAACACGGACGTTCTTGAGGTGCGAAAAGAATTTTCGAAAAATCGCCACACAAAGAAAATTTCGCAGCAATTTTGTTCGTTTTTGAAAACTCGGGAGGTAGTGTGTATCGCGTGTGTGTGTTCAAAAATTTGTGTGTAACATGAACAACCACAGAGTTGGTGGTTGATTCGACGGTTTTCCTCTTCGACCAAATCCACCTCTCACCTAATACGTCCAGGATTCGGGTCTCGTTAGTGAGTTTTCGCATACCTCAGCGCGAAGAAAGCTAAAATCTGTGCAGTTTTAAAAAATTCAAAAAGAAATTCAAAATTACAGTGAAAAGGTATACAGCAGCAATAACCATAATCAAAAAGAAAATTCATATACACACACATCTTGCATTTCTGTTGTATGTGGAAAAACGAGAAAAATTCTTTAAAAAAAAAAGTTTACACGGGGTTTTTCGAAAAAAAAAGAAAATTTCCCGAAAAAGCTTCCCTATTGGGGAAACCATCCGTGTCGTGGTCTTCGCGTTGACATGTGTGCTATCGCTGATGTTGGTTGCCCCCCATTTTTTTCCTTCTTTGTTTGTGTATTTTTTTTGCTCATGCTGGGAAAACAAATCGGGAAAACTTTCCTCCGTCCCGAGTGTAGGTATACCGAACTATTTTCCTATTGCCACTCGAGAGAGAACGTGGAGAGTGAAGAGCGAGCGCGGCGCACAGTAACATGAATGAATGCGAGAGAGCACCGCTGGCTGCTGCCAAGGAGTTTTCCTTTGGTGGGGCTTTAGCGCGGGGAAAGCGTAGTATAATGGATTTTGATGTTTTTCCAATTTTCACATACCCTGTGGGTGGGAGGTGGGCAGCGGGCGCAGCGTCAAGAGTGGGCCTTTTAGTAGGAAAGACGACCGAATAAGTGGAAAACTCAGCACTCGAGAATTAAATCGAAAAAATGCCTGATGGTGATAACATGGCCAAAGTACTTAGATACTCATACCGAGCACTCGCTATGGGCAGGAGTGTGTTTGTGTGTGCTGCAAATGATAAATGGATGTGGAGCACTGCTAAACAAAACATACACACAAACACTTGTGCAAACTTGCAGAATAGTTTGCCACTTTTTTCTTTCGTATAGATATAAAATATCGGTTGGTTGTATCCTACACGAGAATTTGTGTCTCTTTTTGCAGTGGAATTTCAAAATTTTTGTTTAATTTCGAAATCGACGATTGGCATGGAATTGTTGATGTTTTGGGTTGTCTGTGGACGAGCGGGTGAAACTAGAAGGTCATCTCATCATCGATCTTGAACTCAATTTTTGGGATTCCATAAAAACGGAATCGGATTTGAAATTGGCATATTCGTCTATTGTAAAGTGTTATTATTGACACTTTTGTTGTTGTTTTAGAATGAAATTTCTAGGAATGTCTATTGATTTTAGAATTCGATGAAATATCATCGAGACTAATTTTTAAAATTGTTTCAAATTATCTTATACCTAATCATATGGGAAATGAGGTTTTCTTCCAATAGAAAATGTGTGCGAAATTCTTTTGGGGGGTTGAGTCACCTGTTTCGAAAATACCATGCGCTTATGGTGTAGGAGTAGTATTTTCGAAGCGAATTACGTCAAATATCATGCGGTTTTTGACCCAGAATATTACAATATTTCAGCAAAACCATTGAAGTGAATCCACATGAGAGATTGGATGTAGTGCAGATATGAAAATTCTTTTAGGCTGAGTGCAAATGTTCCTGTTTTTATGTAATGCTTTCCGAATGCGGCATATATTTTAGAAAGTTAATGTATATCTACTGGATAGATCGATCTTTATGAAGAACTTTTAAGTTTAAGTCGCTCATGAGTAAAGTATTTAACCCAAGATCCTAGCTATTGGAAACTTTAGTTAAATGGCTTTACCACAAACAGTAAGTTGAGGGTTCTTAATACCTTATGTTCCTTAGTTCAAGAAGAAAAATGTTAACAGCTTTTAGGCCTTTTCTTTTGATTCAACTGCTTTTGAAATTTAGCAGTTGAGCCGGAAATCTTGCTCTTAAGATCAAGTTTGAAAGTTATTTAAATCCTCCAACGTGCGATGAATTCTGTTTATTAAAAAAAAACTTAAAACGCATTTTACCTGTGCTTCTGTAGTGTCAGCGCCCTAAAATTTGATGTAAAGTGGGTAAGGCTCTGTAATTGGTTATAAGGCGATAAGCCGACTCTTTGGCGGATGGCCTTTTTTACCCTTGAAAGGGTGTTATGCAATCTGTCACAGACGGACTGAAACCTCTTACAGTGCATATGCACTTTCCCACTTGTTTTATATAAAGTCGGTCATTTTTTATGATCGATTCGCAATAGCAGCAAGAGCTTGCCTTCGAGTTATCGTACCGAGTTATTCCATAGTTAAACAAAGGTTATTTTTCCAGGATTCCAATTTTTCTGTACCTGAGGGATAAGCTTTTCAGTGACCGATTTCCGATTTAAGCAACGTATTGGCTCTTATGTTCGTCTACCGCATTTAGTGTTGGGGTAAATTCTGCTGGGGCCAAAACTCTTTTAACGAAACTCTGCTTTCAAAGTGTTGCTCTTCAAAATTCTGTTCTACAATATTCTGGAAATGCAACCTTTACAAAGCGTTATAGAAAAATATGTAGCCCCTATGCCTGTTTCTTTTTTTGCCTTTGCTTTGTTTCAAAAAAGTGTAAAGTTTGCACAGAAGAGCAGAAAAAGCGGAATTTTATTGCTCGGGTCTAGGCTGAACTAAACACCTTTCTGACTTAAAATGCCGGTGTCCGGTATCTTTTTGAAATTATAGCTAAATGGTTTGTCCCCTTTTTTAACGGGCTTTTTAAATGTAACTCCAAATTTATGTAGCAAACTTTTCTGCACAGTTTATATTTGAAATTTCTGCTCTTAATGCTTATGTTGATGAAAATAACAGTTCACTAGAACAAGCCAATTGACTTAGGAACGTTATAGTCTAAAAGTCGATAGTATAAAGTCGATAATTTTTTGCCTTGTACTGAATCTTACAATTATACTTCAAATAGCCCCGACAGTTTAATATCCGATTTAATTGACAAAAATAACTCAAGCAAAAATTTTACCTTCTTTATCAGTACCTTACCTATACAACTTGAAAAAAATCAATTAGGGAAAAAACATTCTGTACAAAGACAAATGCAATATTCACAATATGCAAACTGAAGCTATCCTTAAGCCTTAAAGTTATTTTGAGGAAAACTTATTATACCTATTGAAGTTTATTAGAAATAGTAAGTAACAGATTTTTTTTATTGTGTCTTTTGTTACGGAATAAGGTTTTTCGTTTGAAAAAGTAAAAAAATTCGTTTAAGATTTTTTAGAAGTCCTCTTTTCAGTTAGGATAGATCTGACCTGGCCACCCTATCGTGACAGACTTTTGGAAAAGTGGAATTTTGAAATCAAATTTTTTTGATTCCATGCGCCTTTTTTTAAATTGGTGTTCTATGACCGCTCCTGTTAAAATATTTTTATTTACATAGATATATCCTATCCTAAATTCACCCAACGAGGTAGTTATTTTTTTTGTTCAAATTCAATAATTTTGTAAAAAAGAAAAACCTTTCAAAGTGGCCAAAAGTGGCCTTCCAAAGTGAGCAAGAACTTGTATAAAGAAAATATAAAACAGTGTTGACAATAACCACGAATCGTCAAAAATAACAATAAAATTTACAATGTAGGATAGTGTTGGGTGTACCTGAATGTCCGTTAAACGGACTGTAACTTTTGAGTAAATACTATACGACTTACTCATTCGTTATAACAAAGTTTAACCATTTTCAATTGTTAAACTTGGTGGTTTGGCATCAGTAACAGAATAATAAACAATAAATTAAACGGATGTCAACACAACAACATGGCCACCATACGCAACCAAAATCTACCCATGCCAGTTTAAACAACCCTTTATAAAAATCAATTCATGAAGCCAGCCCACAGAACTCAGCTTATACGACCATAAATACACACAATATTTTGTCCTATAATTTTTTTCAAGTTTCAATAACATTACCAGGAAGGCTCATTTTTTTGTCTAGAACGATTAAAAGTGTTAACATAGCTACTGAATTTTAAATTTTTATTTATTTCATAAATAATACTTACCATGTTTCCACCGGGCACTAATCCCGGTGAAAATTTGGAAACATAAATCTTCATTAAAACCCTTACCAATCACGTCATTTACAAATTTCAATCCTCTCGGCAAGCAATTAAAAATAAATCCCCTCATAAAGTCTCATTCGTCCTTTTCACAAACCTTTAACCTTTTTCACATACCTTAAAAACAGTTTGAGAATCCAAAACGGAAACTCAAACTGACCACGCATTACAAAATTGTTACAAATGCAATTTCTATTGGGATCTTTACAGCGGAAATTTTCGTTCGCGCCTGGGGAAATTGCATCGCCATTTTGTTTTGAGAGCCAAAATTACAGGAAAAGAGTGATCGTGTCGAATATATCCTGTATTTTCCGGTGGAGCCAGTTTGAGATTTATTTTCAATCGTCTTCTGCTAATCCTCATTTTATTGCTGGTGTAGACATAGTAAAAGCTTTTGATTTAACATTTTACGCATGATTTCATATTCGGAAAGGACCCGTATACGTAAATATACGACGGAATAGATCCGGATGCGCGCGTGCCCAAGCTTACGCTAGGAAATAAATTGTATACTACACCCATAATGGTGATTGACTCAGATTCGTCCAGTTAATTCACTTCATGTCGTGCACAATCTGCGGGCGAATGCAATCTATTGACGACTTATAAGGTTTCACTTAGCAGATTTTATTCTGCGGTAACATTTGACAGTTACTGTTACGAAAAATATAACAATTTGTTTTTAAAATTTTTTGGCGAAATATTTTAGAAGCAAAACACTTCGGAAAAGGACATTCTTCTAAGAAAATCGCTTAAACAATATGTTAGGATTATTTTTAATTGATGTGTCATTGAAAAAATCTAAATTATCCCGCTTTGATTTCAGTAGTTCAATAGGTGAAAGATTTTCCATGCCATGGCCAATTATTATCTACAGTATTTTGCGAAGTCCTTCAGCGCAAAACATAGAAACGCTTGAATCCCAATGCACCAGATTCTACGAAGAGAATCTAGAAGCCCCACCCACCCCATGAAAGTGCAGAATGGAAATTTAAGCTCCAGATTGAAAAAAACATTTCCCAAAAATTGTCCCCTATTAAGTCGGCACTTCAGGTTGATTCACATTCTTTTTTACCTTCAAGTGCTTAATTATAGACTAAGGCGTTCCTGTACAAAACGAACCCAAGAAAGCATGTACCTATCCAGCAAGCCTCCAAATTAAAAGAAACACGCGTACACTGTTGTACAACTTGACAATATTGCCCCATTCGCTGAACATTTGTCCTTCGTCATCCAGGTCGACTTGTTGATTTGAAGCCACCAACATTTCGCTTTCATTTGCTTCTGACTTTTATTGTTGACCCTTTACTCAGGAAACTAATTTACAATAATGAATATATTCTAAGCTAGTTTCTTAGCTATAATGTTGACAGAATTAGCCCGCTGGTCGACGTCCCTAATAACAAAAAAACAAAAACCGAGAGCTCTCGGCACTACAACCATAATGGCCGCATGCTGGAATTCGGCAAGTTTTCGTTTAATTTACACAGTTTTCGTTCTATGATGACATTGGCGTCAGTTTGTTTTAGTCTATTCTAGATAGGCCTTTATTGATTTTAAACCTTCGAGGATAATTTTTTCCAACCAGAGGGCAAATTGAAAACAAATTTTAACAGAAACATACATTATTTATTTATAATAGGTATTAATAAAAAGGAAAAAAAAAAAAAAATGGCTACAGCAGCTGATTTCATACACTCAACCTTGCATCTGATACCCCAAGTTCAAGCAGTCATCCCAAGCAGGGCATGCAGAAAACTGATGATGTGGACTAATAAACCCCCAGCTTTTCACAATCGTTTGGTTCGGAGTTAGGGAAATAAGATTGCTTAAGATTGACCTTCATAAAATTGCTTTGGACTTGTCTCTTTTGTTTTCTGTAACAGAAGTTCTCAAAAAATGCGAAGATATTAGCCATTCGCTTCGCATACCGGATGCAATGCAATGATTATTTCAACCAACATACATTGTGGGTTTTTTTTAATATGATTTTTTATATTTTTTAAAATTTTTTATATGTGCATTCGATTCAACGAGCATCCACTTCAAGAGGCGTTTAAAAGGTTTATAGTGCCAAAAATAATTGTTATACCTCTGAGTTTTAAAGTCTCAACAGCCTATTGAAAGCGTTCGCTCGGTAATTGGCCTTCGAATGTTATTTTATGCAACACAAATGGTTCATAATTAATTGCAACCAATATCAATAGTTTTCACTCTCATAAGGCGATAAAAGCTGTTATTAGTGCAATGACCCATGAACTTAATCGTTTGGTCAATAAATTAACATTTGATGAGAATAATAAATCCACGAATAGAGTTTCCCAGCAAAAGCAAGCACAATGTCGACAGATAAGTGAAGTTAGAACCGAATTGTAAACTGGCCTATGCATCATTAAAGGTAAGGACACTTGTGTTGTCCATAATATTTTAATAAGGTCTGGTGTTGATGAAACACAAACCAATGATAGTGTGACAATGATAAATGGGAGTTTTTCTTTAGTTACTTACTCTACATAGACTTTTCTGTTAGATTTGACGAAGCACTCAGACACAGACGTTTTCCCATCTTTCAAAGAAAGATGAGAAGGAGCTTTAGTGATGAAGAGCTTAGAAGTGTTTGCCACACACCACGTCGGCCCCCAAGATTTGCCAGCACGTGTGCAAGACAGTATAACCACAAAGGTAGTGTCCCGCTGTATCAGGTCTGGTCTCAGGTGAACAGTCTATAAGCCCTTACGAGCTATGCCAGCAAACAGCCTATGTATACTATTTTAATCCCTTTTCATGGACGAGACATTTACCTCACCAGCTTTTTACCTCGCCAGCTGAGGCGGGTGAATTCCGAAATTGAGACTGTGCAAATTTGTTCCGACTTTGTTTGCTGAAATAAGCAAGTACCTACCTATACCTAGTTACCTACCTATAACTAGCTACCTATCGAATGAGATGAACTCAAAATCTCAAATCCATAAAGTTGAACGATAGCTTTAAAAGGTTATTGAAGCTAAACAAGTCATCATACAGATTTGTGCTGTTGTTTGGTACTTGTTCGCTTAGGTAATAGATACGACCGGTTATGAACAGTATTCAATGAATGACCAGTCTTTCCTCTCAATTAGGTCAGAAATTTTGCACACGTGTATTGATAAAGATGGAAAGACATCTTTGTTCTCGAATCATTTGACACTAAAAGCGAGAAAATCGCCCGTTATTGTTAAGGTAAACAATGACATCATGCCATCTACCAGACATGCATTACTGTGGTCATAAAACAATGTCATTGTTCGCCAGCAGATGGTATGAAGGTTAACCATAATCCACATCGACACCATCATCACAGAGATGACATGATTCGGATGAATTTCATCTGAAAGATTGCGGCGCTTTTACCGCGAAGATTTTAGTCTCACGAATCGCAACCAATGTGACTCACTTAGTTCCCTGTTTAGTGAGTACCAGAACTCTGCCGCCGGCAGCTCGACGATCAGTTTAATAACGACATACCGAACCTCCAACTTTAAGATTCCAACGACTCTCTGAGCAAAAAGAATTATTCTTAGTTCGGGGGTTTCTTATCGACAAAATTGTTTTCTGTGACGTATTTGCTTGTCACCTAAACACAGATACGCCACCGACGCAGTGAGAATGTGTGGTGCCCGAAAAAAAAAAAAAAATTAACACACCAGAGAGCAAAATTCGTTATCGCACTTGCCGTAGAAGTTGTGACATTTCTGTTTCGCGTGGTTTTCGTTTTTTTTTTCTACTTCCTCAATACCCGGCAGTCCTATACGTAGGTACATTGAAAAAAAAAGATTTGAAAATCTCTACACCAAACCCTAAAGGTTATCTATTTGTTCAGGAGTGTCAACCTAGATCTCTCATCCCTAGCAAAGCAGGAAGTTGTACGTAATTTCGCCCTTGCCAGCTGTCGGAATGTGTTTTTTCTTCTTTTCTATTTCTTCCCTTGCGCGCCGAGGGTTGTGGTGATAAGGAAACAGCAGTTTAAATCTCCAACATCACGAAACGTGTATCTGTTGGATTGTCGGCTTGGTAGAGATAAGAACCTATCGGAGGTGTTTCCTACTCGTAATTGTGTTCAATTGCTTAGCGAGCAATATTTTGGTTTATTTTTATTACATTGCAAAAATTAAGTAGTGCAACAGTGAATCACATTAGTTTGTGTGCACCTGGGTTAGGGGCTGGTCTTACATGTGTGTGTTGCATCTGAAAAAGTGCTCTCCAAACGAAAAACTCATTCGACGCACTTTCTTAGATTGCGTACGGATTACTAGACATAAGGCGATAGCACATGGTGTCCGACGTATTCGTGATAAGGTCTTAATTGTTTTTTAACTTGTGTTTGTATCGCTTTTTTTCAGTTCCGTAGTTTATAAAAAAAAGACATGGTATAAAGTAGAGGCAAGTGTGGCAAAATTGTGTGAAGAAATTGGCTACAAATGTTCAAAGTGATTAGTGAAGTATAAAGGTCGTAGTGCACCTACCTACGACAAGTTCTACTGGCAAATTATCTGTGATAATATTTGCAAATAAAGTATCCAAAACAACGCTAGAGGAGAATCTTTCAAACAAAATCTCGAATCTTGACATCGGATCGTGTATAGATACCTAAATCACCTTTGTGTTCAACAAACAAGGACTATTTGCGCTGTTGGATACCAGCCATACTAAGAAAGGTTCTGTGCAGACAAATTGTAACTTCATATAAGGTAAGCTTTTGACAAAGAGTTTAATATTTTAAAATCGGAGAGAACTATTCATATTAATACAATTAAGGAGACTTTAATTTTATATCAAGTCTTTTATAATTTTTTTTATTAACTTTTATTAATTAACTTTTATAATTTATTTCATTTAAGGATTTCTTGTGGTCTTTGTTTTAAGAAAATGGTTTAATGCAGGACTCTTCCCCCATTAAAAAGAATTAAATTTCCTGCAGATTTACCGCGAAGCCACTTTTCATCGCAACGAAAAAGAACGCTTTGCTCCCTTGCGAATGACCATAAATTCAATCGAGGCAGATTAATTATAACCAAACATAGATTTGCAAATTAGAGGTAGTGGGTGTATTATACTCGTACAATAAACTATGTACTGTTCATACTGACTTTCAACTTCATTCGACTGATTTTATTAATTAAGCTTTTAAGAAAATCGGGCGTACCAGAAGAGGGTTTAAAAAAACTGCATTGCCAGGCATTTCTGTGGTAAACCTTGGCAGACCTAAAATTCCAAATAAATAACACAGTCTATGCTTTTTTTGGAGTTTCCTTGCGATAACGTTCAATTAAAGTTGGGGGAAACGTTCGGGATGGATATGACCATTGAGTATACCCACAGCAATAGAGTCTGCACTCACATTCTTTTAACGCGTGTCAGTTAGAAAACTTTAAAATATCTGAAACCAGCTCTAAGGACTTGTAAGGAGATTGAATTTTTAAGTGAGTAAGTGCTTCTTCCCGTGGGGTGCCGTTGCGTAGTGGTTAGTGTGTGAGCTTACTACGCCGAAGGTCTGGGTTCGAATCCTGCCATCGTCCCCTGAAAAAAAGACTTCTTCTTTTTCGCGAGGGTTTGACAAGCCCTCCGAGAGAATTAATTGTCTTGAAAAACTTCTCAAAGTGCCGTCCGGATCCGGCAAAAAATGTTAGGTCCCCTTGTATGTAAAGAAATTAACACACCAGCATACATTGTCGATAAGTTGGCCCTGGTTCACCTCGAGCTGTTGCGCCACTCTATTTATTTATTTATTTTTTAAGTGCTTTTTAAGGTTCTTAAGAGGAAGGGACTAAGGAACCATGATTAAATCCTTGCTAGCGGATTCATAATCTCTCACGTGTCTGAGTTTCAAGCTACTACGTACTTATACGCCCTATTTAACTTAAACATTCGATTAGAAAAGCGGTTTAAGAAGGTGATGAAAATGATAATCCTGCCTTCCTTCGTAAATTTTTATACCGAGCACAGCACAGGACGCTGGTTTTCGAAGCATCAAGTGCGTCATAACTGGGGGTAATTAGCGACTGTCCACAAGGTGATGCTTTTATGGTACTTCAATTTATGATGCATGTTGCTTGACTGAATTCTAATGGCTGTTAATGTACCTGGAACCTACAAGGCTACGCGTATAATGTCGCTGTTCTTTCTGCCGTTTCGAAATTATATAATACTGTCTATAGCTCCATAGGACTATGGGATGAGTTTTCAGTGAATCCTTTTATAACAATGGATTGTTTTTTACGAAAAGGGCGAAGATCAGGTGCTTTTGGAATGACATAAAGTTTATCCCGTAAAGGTGTCTTTTCAATGGCTTCAGGCATGCAAGACCACTCTACTTAAAAGCATTAATTGTTTACTTAACCGTCTTAGGTAGTGCCGGGAGTGAGTTGTAGTTTTACTTTCAAAATTCTGTTTAAACCAAAATCAAAAATTCCGTAAGCAAAATGGTGTTTACTCTGGTGTTTCAAATCAAACTTTTGACTTTTGAAGATTGTTAAAAGTAAAAACTAGTGCGAGTGGGTTTCAGAAATGACCCCTGTCAAGCTTCAAATCGCCAAATGTGCAATATGGCAATCTCCTGCAGCCAAAAAAATTGACGTGGCATCAACCCCTTTTCAAAAACATTGTAGTTTTTGCTAAAATATATTATCCAGATGAGGTTTGCATGTGTTAAGTGCCTTTTTTGCCAAAAATTATGTTTATATTCAGGGTACAAAAGTGGGCGTGGCTAAAAATTTTCCCTATAAAATAATTGTATACGTCAGCGTAAAAGCAAGAATTTCTCAATTACAAGCAAACGTATTGCATAGGAATAAGGTTTGAAAAACGGCAAGATAAATCCGACGCCTAAAATGGGGCGTTTTTCGCTTTCTTTTGAAATGCCAACCACATATGCTTACGCAAAGATACCGCATAATTTCAGCGTCCCAGGACAATTTTGATTTTCATGCTAGCATGTAAAGTAGGCGTGTCAGTGGACGGATTTCAAACATTTGTATACTTGTACTGCTGCGGGAATCCAAATGCTCAGATATGAGGTTTCAAAAGTTTCTAGCTCGAGATTTAACGCCTTAAAACTACCCACAGACAGAAAGACGAATGGACGCACAAATCGGTTTCGATCATATGCCTTTAAGGTATTGGGGGTCTAGGATGATTATTTTTTATGTTGAAAACTATGAATAAAACTTAATATACCTACCTCCTATGCTATGTGATGGGGTATAAAAAACAGGCAGAGGGGTTGCAGGCGGGCTAACCGCCTCCTTATATATTTCACTTTGTCGCTGCAAAGCAGAATTTTAAAAAGCAGAATTTTATGATCAGAATTTCGAAACGCTGAGTGTTTTAAAAAGATTTCTGACCCCGGTACAATTTTGATCCCAACCCATTACCGCCACTCTTGGCAAACTACAAAAAACAAAGGCAGGATTGGCTGCCGTTTCCCTAGCACGCCGCATCGTGCCATGACTGCAGATTGCAAAATATGGGCATCTATCAAAATTCTGCTTTTTATGCTGACTTTTTAGTATGTCGAAAAAGATAAACTAAATAAAGAAATGTAAGAAACAGGGAGCGGGTAACTACTCACAAGGTAGCGTATCATAAGGAAGGGGATCATTAGGGAGCTATTTTTGAAAAAAACTGTTGAGTCAGGCAGAGTTTTTACCCCAACCCAGATAAAACTTCCAAAAGATTTCGGCTCCAGCTGAATTTTGACCCCAACTCAAAGAAACATGCATGGGTTGCAGGGGTTGGCCCTTACATATTTAAGAGTGTCGCTTTGTAAAAGTAAACATTTCCAGATTTTCTCCAGAAAGCAGAAAAAAGACCCCGGTCTCGAATGATGTAAACTTTGGTGGTAAAAGTGGGCATGGGCTTAAAATTAAAATCAATTAATTGTAATTTCGTTAGAACCATGAGAAAATACGGTGAAAGCGAAAATTATTTCAGAAAAAACTGTTTTTTCCTAAAAACGCCCCTTAAAAGTGGGCGGAGCTCAAAACTTTGTATAAAGCAAACTAAGCAAATAGTACCATCTTTAATATTTATCATAATTTTTTTTTTTTTATTGGAGTCAACTTTCCGAGAAATCGGGTTTTTAAGGATCTAACATGTTAAAAGTGGGCATGGTCGATATTGTGGGCGGTCCAATTTTCGCCTTGTTAGAGGTCTTGGACGGATATGGATTAGTTCCTAAATGTAAGTTCCTGAACTCCTTGTAAAATGTAAAATAGAGGTTGTCTCACACACTTTGTATGTGCAACGAGTGAACCAAGCCGTGCACCAAGTTTCAGCTCTCTAGCTTAATTTTGAAGACCTAAAACCTTCACACATACGGACGGACATGACTCAATCGATTCATCTGTCGGTCTCGATCATTTCTCTAAAAGGTCTTAAGGGTCTACCATGATTATTTCACTGTGTTACAAAATATGCATTTAAATTAATATTATATTAATTTTAATGCATATTATGTTATATATAATATTAAAAAAGTTTCCAAACTGTGCAATATGTGCTTGAAGTAAACCTTTCCATATATAAATGGCAAAAGGACTTTTTACGATCGCAACGTTGTCCGTCCTTATGTGAAATACCTTATTTGTAGCTTCTGAACTGTAAGTCGTAGAGACAATTCGGTATGCATTTAACATGCGGAAATTAAAAGAGAATGCATAGGTATACATCGACTATCGACTTTAGTATGTGTCAAATCTTTTTTGTTTTTAAAATATTAGACTTGATGAAAATTTTTCCACCCACATAAGATAAAAAAGCCAACTCGCCCTCGCCCTTACTACAGTCCTCAATCCATCAGTATAGGGTTTATCCAAATCTAGATGTGTACATAGAATGAGTGCAAAACATTTGATTTTAATCATGCAATTTTTTGATACTCCCATACCCACCCATAGTCCTCACGCCTTCCCCATGAAAGTGCAGAAAAAAAACCAAAGCTTGTCATTTCCTGCCACAAGACACCTCATCAATTCTAATACCAAAACAAAACCATGCCACCCCGTACATTCATTCAGTCCAGACGACCGCTGGAATCTAGCCAAAGCATCCTCAGCCACAGTGCGGGGGTAGAGTGAGCGACGAAAGGTTTCATTTCCGTTTGAGTGCGTCACCTCTCCTTGCATGATGCAAACACCGGAAATACAGAGCTAAACTCACCCGCATTTGCTAACAGGGCTAAGGGTTCATACGCGTCGCTCGCCCCCGTCATGGCAAAAAATGAATGAACGAAAAGCAAGAAAATGTGCTCCCTTAACGTCCGAGTGGCTTGGCTTTGAGATATTGTATCCTAAAATGTAGACGTTTATGCGGTGCTGGGAACACGGACGGGTTTTGCTTATGAAGACAGAGCGGCGAAACGTGTTTTTTACCATTTGGTCTCCTAGCAAAACGGAAGAACCTAAAAAAAAAACGAAAAGCGACGGACTTTGTGAGCGCGTTGGATTATGTGACAGTGATCTTTCACAGTGCGAAACGTGGTTCCACGTGACATTTGAGTGATGGGCTCTGCTGGGGCGGGGGACACACTCATCCGTCCGCACGTGTATACCCAGGTGAAGTGTTTTCGTGTACACGCTTTGCGAGCTTGCCACCCAAAACTGGGCCAGGACATGGCAACGGCGAGCCGGGCCAAGGCTCTATTAGATTAAAGCAAAACGGATATCAAATCACGGTTGAGCTCACAAATTGCACTCCAGTGAGTGCTTATGCGATCTTGTGGGGGGGTCGTTGACGTCGTCCTTACTGTTGAGCATTAGGTGGTACGCTTTTCGAAACATGATAGTCCATGTGGAAGTGTCGTCGTCGTCGGTGGGGTAGAATGTGGCGTACTGATGGATGATAGTAGAAGCGTTTCATGGAGATAAATTGTCGGATTAATTGGTGAGCAGTTTGGGTGCGAGTGCGGATGGAGACCCGAATTAAAAAGAGCTAAATATTTTAGCATGCCTCACGGCGGCGGCCTTTTGAGTAATGACATGAGTGGCCAAAGCAAAAACTGTGAAAACCACCTATGTGGAGTACCAGATGTCAACCGAATGTGCGGAATGTATGGTAGAACGCACTTCTAATTAGAGTTTGGGGAACTGCAAATGAGACTAATTTTTGGTTCGTAATTCGTTTGGATTGAGATTCTTTTGGAGTACATGAGGCGAAACTAGTCGGAAAAAAATTTCTTCTGCGAAATTAAACTTAGGTACGTAAAAAACTACTCGTTCATTGCGATTGGTTGATCTGGAAATGGGGGACTGTTAAGTGTTTATGATTAGGTATGACTCAGGAAGAATATAGTGTTGCAAAGCTAGTGGGTGTTGCTGTGTAAGAAGAACAGTGTTGCAACATAAGTACCCAAATTGAATTAAAATATTCATGTATTTTTAGTTCGTACGGATATTCATAACACTTTTCATAAGACATAATTTTAAAATTTAATAACTTTTATAAAAAATATTATTGTTTATTGTAAAAATTGTTTATTATTATTAACATTTCTATGTTTGTAGAATTGTAAATTGTTGTAATTTTTTACTTTCCAATATTAAATTAAATTTTGTATTGCCAAATTGTGTTATCCGATCATCCGCACTGGATTAGTTCCTAAACCGACTTACAACTCGTAGGTACTAGATACGAAGTCGTTGTCTATTTTGTTCTAAGCTCCAGTTTTTTTCTCTATGTAGCTCATAAAGGCTTTCGTCTCAAAAGCTGTCTTGGCCTACGGACTATAAACAATTTCTCTCACTATCTTTTCATAAAGACAGCACTGTCATCGTTTTTGCTACAAAATATCACCGAGTCAATTTTGGTATTAGTGTGGCATATGTAGCGCCGCGTGCTTGGTATTGAATGGGCAACACCATCGATTTGTGTAAAATGCTTGTCTATAATGTTTGGGTCCTTATTATGTTATTTTTCTTCTTTTCATTTACTGACAATTTTAGACTCTTATGGCATTTTTTCAAGTCCATGTTGAATGGCTAAAGCCATGCTTCATTAACAAGCTTTGTTTTAGCCCCGTTACGATACGTGTCGGCTTCGAATCTGCTTTGAACTGACATTTCCTAGAAAAATCTTTTGTCGGGAAGAATTGATTTTTATACCCTATTATACAGGAATGGAGTATAATTAAGTTTAATACAGGCCAAAATGTAAGTTAGGGAAATAGTAACGATAGATCTTAATGGCATTTGATCGAGACCGAATTCTGAGTCAAATAAGGCATGTCCATATGTCACAAATTTTAAGGCCCTACATTTTGAGCTAGAATGCTGAGATTTTGTACATTATGATTGTTATCCGAAGCAATACAAATTAAAATTTTTCAAATCCGCTTAGAGACACGCCCACAATCGGTCTTAATATGCAACTATCTCCAGCGCTTTCAAAACTTTAAGACATCGTGAAGACCTGAAATTTAACATTTAGCAAACGTCAGGCTAAGGCGGCTCCTTTTTTGTGAATACTGCTTAAATTTTTCAATATTTTCAGTTAAATTTTTGGACGAAGTTCTGTGCATAAGATTTTTAGCTGGTCCCATCCCTCACTATTGTCCACATGGGAATTTTGATATCAATTATTGATTATTTAATGTATAGCCTAAAAATCTGAAGCGAAGGCACCAGCATTCTTTCATCCACCTGTCACTACATGGAAATAAGTCGCGCAACCTTAGGTCTATTACCTAAACTATTCTATTTAGAGCTGGCTTTTTATTTTAAGCCAAGATCTGTAAATCCTGTAACAAAACGAATCTGAACTTCACCCAGCGAGCAGTTTTTCAGTGCAGAGTTAACTCCTTCAAAAAAGTTGTCATAATGTTCGACTCTCGAAATTATTGACTCTCCCAACTCTCACTTCACATAGAAAATCACAGGAAAAGAAGTTTGAGTTATTCTCAGATGTCATTTTGAACAGAAACACGCAAATCAACTGCCATTCCACACAGAAAAATATTTCCAAGAAATTCGTACTGTTGTCGAGAATTGATCCGCGATTAACTCACCAAATTTGGCGAGATAAGCCGATATTAACCCCAAATCTAAGTTCGCTGAAAAACTAATTTCTGGGGTTAATCTCAACTTAACTCGGAAAGTCGGGTGATATCACACTTAAAAACTGGCTCTTAAAGTTAAGATCCTAATTATGACGGTCGATTCGAAAAATGCCTTTTTTAGCTACTTTTATCGAAGAAATTTTTAGTTCCAATCTATATTCATACCTTTGAATCTAGCTGTCAACTTAATGTGCAAAATATTTGGGTTTTACTGCCCTACACCCTAAAACAACAATAAAGTACCAAAATAACTTCTTGCTGCAAATAAATTTATTTGTGCAATCGGAGGGCTAAGACCCATGTTTCCTTTGAGATGCGAGCGAATACAAAAACAGTTCAACTTTGCCCTTGTTACCTTGTTGCTTAGCAATTAATACAATACTTAATTCATAGCATTTCTGTCTCCCCACTCTTTGACCTAATTCGGCGTGCGCACACACCGATCCGACAATAGTTTCCAAACCACACCAGCAAATTCTATAACAAAACTGACTTCATAAATCTGTAACGAAGTGTACAGCGTCAGGGCGCATACACTTTGATTGATAAGATCGCCATTAATACCTCGACTATGCGTGGGGGTAAGTTGATTGAACTTTGATTGATTGATGTGAACTTTCCGTGACGTTGAGTGTGATTCCCCGAACGTGATGTATACACTTTCTTTCAGTTGTACCTGATTCCTAAAGCAACAGAGCAAGTACCCCAACTCATGCAATCACGATTGTTCAAGTAGCTGAAGCACACCCCAAACAGCAATTGTAATTAGCCCCTATGCAAAACACAAAAAGCCACAAGCATCTAATGCAATCTTAAGGAGCGACACAGTGTCACAGTGCATCCTGCATCTGCATCCTTCACAGCCAGTGCTCAAAGATGAAACTAAATTGAGCAAAGTGCTTATACACCTTGTCTGCATGTGGTCGCATGCAACATGCGATCTATTGTCTGAAGCGAAACCCGCAGACAAACACGACGACAACCGAGAAGAGAGCAAAACAAAAGGGTTGTCCTTCCGTTCAAATATTGAAGGTGGCGACATGGATATGGCGTGACTAAAAGTTTTAATTACTCCCGTGGCATGCAAATTATATTGCCTTAGAGGGGTGAGTTGGCACTCTGTCGAAGGTTATTTGTCATTTATCTGCAGCGTACACGGGCTACTGTGTCCAGTGTCCAGCTCAAAGGACTACAAACGGTTGCATTTAAATGGGCTGTTATTTCGTTTCCGGTTCCGCTTGTTTGATCCGCGCATTGGCACAAATTAATTGCTACTCTAAATTAGTATACATGCCCTCGTTACATAAAGGATTAGCTTTCAACCAGGATATAGTCGTGTTCGGATGAGTCCTTAGCCTAGTTACCACACCGTATCGACCACAAAACACGAGTTACTACGAGTTGGGTGGAAAACTAAGCAAAAAAGTTATAGATAGATACAAATGATACATCCATGGTGGATTGCTAAACAGTTCACGTGCAGCAAACACGACAACGACCCCAATGTCCTTCCCCGCTCCGCAGTGATAGTATGTTTGTGCAGCGTATCGCCTCTTTACTCCCTCTATTAGGCTCACACCCATTCGTCTTCGATCAATGTGTATATGCGGCTAGTGTAAGTAATCTATGAAAATGCTAGAATCAACCCCATGAGAGTAAACACAGTTTGGCCTGGCGTGAGCTACAGCCGTATGCAGGGGGTGTCCTGCCCCTCACATGTGTCAAACATATGAAAGCAAAATAGGGAATGATTGGCCTTTCAGCCCCCCACTGCTGCAACTGCCCTAATACCCCAACCCGCTCTGTATACTCTCAATAGATACTTTGATATTTGCTTAGGTCCTTTCGGCCCGTTTTCTGTTCTCAGTTTTATTGTTCGTTTGGAAGTTTTTTGTTGTTGTCAACGTGTCGTAGCGTTACTGGGCGAACCCAATGGCTCTGACAAAAGGGGTTCACGACCACGAACAACCAACTAGGACGACTGAACCGATGATGTTCACATTTATAGTGATTGTGTGCTGTGTTGTGCTGCGTTGCGTGTGATATCATTTTCGATAACAATTGGGTGGCTCCCACAAGTCCAAGCGTTATGTGTCATATCGATTCTGTGTCACAGTGGGTGGTGGCGGGTGTATGACAATGGAACTCGCCGCGCTGCCTCCGCCACCGATGTAGACGACAACGCCATGATAGACGATTCGAGATTTGAATGGGAAACAATGATTTGTCCTTACGCAGGAAAAAGTTATTACTCCACTCGCCTGTTTGAATTGAACATTTTGATCAATCGTTTGTCTCTCTCCCTATGTTGGGGTGGTTAAATTTTAATCGATATCCGATTGAGTTTGTCTTTGCGGAAATGTTATGTCCTTTTGCTGATGTAGTTGGGACATTAGCTTAATTTGCTTGGTGGCTGCATTGTGCATATGGTGAAGGGAATAATTTTGAAAGATATGGGATTGGTATGTCATCAGAAGCTTATTAACAAGTCTAGTCTAGTCATTGTTTCATGTTTGGGGGAAGATGTCTTTATTGTTGTAGGTTTAGTGTTGGATTGCAGAGTCTGGAATTTTGGTTGGTGACTCATCGCTTAAGCTATGTATTTTTGATAACCTGCATTGAAAATAGCAGGAGCATTGTGTCGTTTTGTGTGATTAGACATGCTGAATTAGGTATGTAGAACAATAACAATAACTATTTGACTTATCATTGTTTTGTAATTTATTGATAGGATTTGTATAAGGGATATTTCCTCACTGGATCTGTATAGATTAAGGGCTAAGCCAACATCTAGTTGAAATTTTTTTACCAATTAAACAACGAGTTATTGTAGAGCCAATACTTATTTTATTAGTAAAGTTCGCAATAAATTGCAATTTTGAATGAAACACAAAATTTTTAATGTGTCCATCATGGCTTCCGTTTGATCCGATCATCCGAAGATCAAAATTATATCAGACTTTTTAAAGAATAAATACTGAGGCTCACGAAATTACCTCTGAACTTCACCGTACGACCAAAAGAGGGCTCAAGGGAATCGGTACGCATTCGATATTTTTGACGAGTAGTACGGTTGAAAATCTTGAGGGGCGGAATGCAATGGGCTATTTCGCTAGAACACTGCTTGTAGAAACAGTGATAAAACAACTACAGGCAAGAGAAATAATGCGTCGGTGTTTCAATATTGCTGTCGCCAATTAGTTTCCCGCTTTTTTATCATCTCCAGCAGGTGAAGTGCATGTTTTTCGGGCACCTACCCAGACATGGGCGTTATATTCCGACTTAAGGCGAATTTATGCTTTATAGTCAGATTAGAAGGGGTACAATATTTCTTGCACCTTTTAAATAGCATTTAGCAGCGTTTTTGGTAGTCTCATTTAAGTGGTCATTCCAACTTAAGTTCTTATTGACACACATGACGAGGATAAAAATTTTTCGGTTTCATCGATGCAAGTAGCATTTAGCTTGGCTTTTTCTTCAATGACAGCAACATTGAGTTTTAGGCTTATGATCCATCACTACAGATCATAACCTCGCGCCTAAAAGAAAAAGAAGAAGAAACTCTTCTCTGTTTAGGAATTTAATGAGTTTAATGGCGGTTTAATGAGTTTGAATGAGTTTGACACAGGGGCGAGAAACCGGGAACGATTATGAAAAACTGAAGGCACAGTCACCGGCAAGGGAGTGGATTGGATTAGTAGCAGCAGACAAGAAATCGTTACTAAAAACGAGGAAGACAGTCGGAGACAAAACAGAACACTGGGGAACCCAGCGTTTATTTTGTCAACTACAGACTTGAAGCCACCCAAAACACCCTCGAATCGACAGGTTCGAACGGTAAATTATTAATGCATTGAATAAGAGATTTATCGATTCCAAATGCGCATGAGAGCTTGGTGCCAAACTCTGTCGAATGCTTTTGAAAAACCAAGTGCAACAATCTTGCTTTCACCAAGAAGATGCAAGGAATGGTTCCACTTTTCTGTGAAATATGCCCTCCGATCACCAGAGGATCTTTTGTTACGTAAACCGTATTGCCGGACATTAAGTAGAGAATTTTTCGACTTTCAAGATATTTTATGAGCTGATAAATTAATCAGCGTTTCCGTGACCATGGAAAGGAGAGAGGTAAGGGCAATTGGCTGATAGCAAGAGAGAGAAGGAGAATCGCCTTTTTATGGACGGGCTGGACAAATTCTGTTTTCTATCTTCTCGGAAAGGGACCCGAAGAATAGAACCAATGAAAACGCTTACATAATGGTTTGCTTTTGCTTATTAAATGCTAACTCCAGCTTTCTCGCTTACAGAAGATTAGAAGCTTAAAACTGACTTTTATTCGATAAAGTTTAAAAATGTTTACAATTTTTGGTACATAAGTACATAAGTACCATCATAGTTGGCCATAATAATTGTACCTGTAATTGGTTTGGCCAAATGTCAATCAGCTTGACATTTCTGACTAAAATGTTTTTTTTTTTTTTTTTGTAGCAAACTCGCGATCAAGGAGTTTTCACTACCTTAAAGATGCATAGCACATCGCTAGCGGGAAAAACTTGCGGATAGAAAAGATAGAAGGGAAATTTGGTTCTCAATCTAACATAACAAAACAAATCCGAATGAAGAACAACAGGGTGTAATATATACAATTTTATTAGAACTCTTCATTTACAATATGCTTCCTGCATCTTATTTTGCTGACAGTGTAGTTATATAGAGCATCCAAATCTAGTTCACGATGTAAGACTTCCATAGCTATTCCGAATTCAAGTACATAAGATCGAAAGAAACGCCCTGGAATAACTTTGAGAATTGCATTTTTCGCATCGTCGTATCGGCCCCCTCGAGGAGGCTAGCAAGGTCCCTTCTCGAAGAACGTAGCGGTTGACCGCTCTACGAGTATCAGATACGGGCTGACCTAATCCTAGCCTGAAAGGGATTCCCGCAAAACAAGCTAATAGTTGACCTACGGGCCAGGCCAACTTTACAACCCGTTTGGGTGGGAGGGGTCTAGGCAACCGTTGACGGTATAAACCTATACCGAAGGTCACCAACCAGAGTTTGATTGGTTTAGACATACCTGAGGGTAAAGAATGCTGGGGGTAACCTTTTCGGTGTGAACCGGTGTCAGCAGAGTTGAGTGGGGCCAGTGAGAGACTTTCCTGAAGAAAGGGTGGTCTCGTTACTGTTGGACTCCAGATGGGAATTTGCCTTGTTGATACGGATTTGGGGGGGGGGTGTTGCTTGAGGTCGAGGAGGAGGTGGGTGGGTCAGTGAGGAATAGATAGTTCCTATCCCAACTAACATTTTTCCTCCCATAACACTCTACGAGAGTCTTATGAGAGTATTCTTCCAGAGCTTGCCTCTTGGAATTTGCTTCTCATAGAGTACTACGAGAGCGCTTAAGAGAGTCTTACGGGAGTTAAATGGCCCCACTTATGGGAGTTATTTGGTCTGATAAAAAGTCTTAAACTCGCCTTGCAAGAGTTTTTCGGTCTCATAATAAGACAATAAGTTCTTCTTATGGGATGTGAAGAGTAAGTCTTGTTTGAAAGAGAGAGAAACAATTTTCGTGCCATCTTTATCATGTTGTGTGCCAAAAATGGTTTAATTTTTCATAAGGACATGAAGTGAAAAAGAGAAAAAGTTATACTTCTAAAAGTAATTGTAATTTTCAATGCGCTGTTTGATGGTACACCATTGTCATCAATATTATTGAATTAAATAATATTTTTTCTGAGGTTATTTATGCAAGAACTTAGTGCAACTGGAAATTTATCTGCTAAAGTTAACATTTTACTTCGATAAAAACAAAGCGCCTCAAAAATAATCAATTTTAAAAATAAATCATAAAAGATAGCTCATTGCAGAAGGGTTTCCGCATTTTCTCTGTTTAAAATGTGTTTTTACCTCAATTAACAGGGTTAGGAGTAAAATAGGATGTAAGAGGATATGATCGCGTCCAAAATGTGAGTCGAATGAGCCATGTCCGTCCGTATTTAGGTACATGGTCGATTATGTATTCGGTCTCAATCAATAAAAATGCTAAGTATGCGATTACGCGGTGATAATTTACTGTTACAAACTATACGTTTCAAAATAAATCCTAGTTTTAGGGATATAATAAATGAAAGACATAATAAGAGCCAAAATATAGCTCTTAGCATCCTACAAAAAGAAATAATTAACCTTTCTTCGTACATTCATAAAATCTTTTCGGTATATATTTTTTTTTAAATTTATTTATAACAAACGAATGCAAATCAACTAGATGCGTATACCTTGACCTTGATCTCTGAAAAAAATAGTTTTCTAATAAGAGTCATTCATTTTTTGTGGGCGATTAAGCTTTTTTAACAGAGATTAGCTCTCCTCGTGCGAGCATATCGGCTGTTTTCCAGATTTTTACCCTTTTAACCAGAGTAAAATTGGCCTTATCTTCCCGAATCAGAGTAAATCAACTGTTTTTTAAGAATTAAGAAATGTCGTGGTTTCGTACTATTTAAAGACGCATTTCTGTTTTTACATCATTGCCGCGTGCACATGAATGAAGGAATATAAAGATTACGGCATACGCATGTTATGACATTTGCTCGCAAAAATATATGTAAATCTTACGTCATCGGAGTTGACTGTGAGTTTGTTTGCGTGTAGAAAAACCAGCCAATATATGTTTTCGATGACGATTTGTGCTGCAGAGATACCTACACTTTTTTCTCCATAAAGAAAAGCATTGAATTAACTAAAAAACTTCTGTCACCGCAAGCACACTACATACTGACAAAATTACTCTTGACGTATGGTGGGACGCATTTATTTAATTGACATAAATAGGTATTTTTATCAGCCATCCGGTCTCAAAACAAGAGTGTTAGGCTGAAAAGAGTATTTTTATGAGTACTTCGATACTTTGACTCTCATAATGATTCTTCTTACAATACTTTTACTCTTTGAGAGTAACATGAGAGTTGAACACACATAACAAGAATCAAATATTCTCTCATAATGGGAGTTTAGGTCTTTTTTTGCTCTGGTAGCCTTTTACCCTTTTAATGAGAGTACTATGAGAGCAAAATTCAATTTAATCAAAAAAGATTATGTGCTGAGAGTATTCAAGAGTCTTACGAGAGTCTTATAAGAGGTTTTTTTAGATTTGTAGAGCACATCTCTCGAGAGTATGTTTGTTGGGATAGGAGAGCTCGGCAGGGCCGATTTCGGTATAAGTCTAAACCTGTTGCTTCTCTGCTAAGAATTATCCTCGGGAATGGGAAGGTGCAGGGGTAACCGATTCGGTGTGAACCCTTGCGGGGGTTATTCTCAGTAAAGAAGCTGATGTAGAGTAACCGTCTTCAGTGTAAACCCGTACTACAGGCAACTCGCGTTAGAATTGGGGGAAAGGTAGGGGTAAGATGATAAGTGATTGATTACCCATGAATTTGCTTTTTACAATCTGGTATAAATTATTTGGACCAGCGGACTGTTGAATGTTGAGATCCTTAAGTACTTTTTTGACAGTTCGAGTGCGAAAGTGCTTTTGGCCCATAGTGCATCCAACGTGCACTATTAAGTAGATCAGCCTCATTGAACTTAAGAAATCAGTAATAAGACGAAAAGTTAATTAACCACAACATCTGTTGGCCACATTTCACATCGAGTGAAAAACTTCAAAACTTCGCTTTCGTCTCTCGCCTTTCTTAAAAATTTTGGGCATCACATCAGTCTCGTTGTTGATACCTATCCAGGTTATGGCGGATAGGTAAGTGGGTAACATTTAGACTCCATAACGGGCTTTCACTTAAAGAGCTGCTATAGTTTTTATTATTTTTTTGCGTCGTAAAGGCATAACACTTGCGGGAGAAGGTTTAAATTTTCTGGACAAGTTTGTCCGGTTCCGATCTTGCTGATTAGCATCTGTGAAGTATCGGATTTTAAGCTCCTTATATTTTTTTATCTTTGGTGTTATGGTGATGTTAGGAAGCGTCTTATATAAGTGTCTAAATCCAGACTTCAACAAAGGATACTCTTCTTTAAAAGGAATTTTATTCTTAAACCCCATTTTTTTTCTCAAATGCGGTTGTTAGCTTACAAGCCTACGAAAGACTCGTAGATAATAATAAAGCTTAAGCTGACTGCTTCTCAATGTCGTTATGAACGCTCCCTTTTTAGCTAGGTCCTCTGTAGCCGATTGAATTTCCCCATACAGTATCCAATTATCACCAAAATCTCATTGTTCAGCTCCACCTATAACCTATACGCATACGATAGAAACAACAACAGCAAGCATCCTTTCTTAATCTGCCCGGAAGTAGATTAGGTTTTATTTTTTTATTGGTATAGGACCAAAGAATGGGTTTCCAAATGCCAACGAAGGATTACGTTAAATGGACAATCGCCGTCCATCTCCTGCCCTTTTTGTTCCTCCGGCAACCCTTGCTCCTATGCTGGCTCAGGCATGTGTGCGATTGGTAGGATTCAGGAATTAGGTTTCCTAAGTAATTGCCCGTACTCAGTTGATGTCGTTTGTTGTACATGCCATAATTGTGACATGATATATGGTCCGGTTGTCCACCCCCTTGCCATAGTCCTGGTATGTCGGTGTGTATAAATACATTTTTAATTAATTCTGGAATCCTATAGTTATGTCCAAGAGGGGACAAATAAATGGTCATCGTCATTTGCGTGTTAGCTCGCTTTTTGGAGGAACCTCACAAGGATAATAATTTCAAGTACTTATGTCCAGAGCAAAATGCCATCGTCTGATGGTGTGTCGTGACCACCATCAACCCTCTTTGGGTACTTGAAATCTTAAACGTGTAGGGGTGATTCTTCCCCTGCTGTAAGGAAAGAGATACTTCCCTATTTGTTGTTTTTTTCCCTTATTTTTATTATCTGAAAACTTTTGACCATAAGAGAATGCCGCTTGAGATGCAATGAGCATAAAGAAGAACGACACGGTGTGTATATGAATGTGTGAGTGTGTGTTTGAGCCTGACGATACAGAACGACGTGCTTCTGTGTTTTATGGACGTTGTTTTACGAAGAAGTTTAAATACTTGGTTCCGGTTCTTACTTATACATATATAGGAAGAAAGTTTAATATGGCAATTTGGAGTCATGGTGGGCAATCTCAAATCATACACCACGTAGAGCCGTTTATGAAGGAGCAGTCCTTTGAGGGAGAAATTTTAGTAGACATGCTTTTCAAGTGGGAGTTTATGAAAACTTGTCTAATTAGCAAATGTGTCTCCCGGGTGGGGCGGCAATACAAGTTTGGAAAATATGGATTTACATATAATTTAGTGAAGGAAACCACATATTAATGAGTTCAAAGTTTAAATTTAGGATAATTGACATAAAGTTGAATGACGTGTTTAAATATATTTAGAAGAAAGTGTGGTGGTTCTCAGTAAATTTTTAGGGGGGAGTGGAATAGGTCACCTGCCGAGGCATGGGATAACCATAAAAAGAACAAGTGGGATCTTGTGAAAACTTCAAGAATGCTAGTTCAAGAATGTAACTAGTAAAGATTTATCCATCGACTTAGGTTAGGCAAATTTTTTGTTGTGTTGAGAGTGAAGCTGAAAAGATCTTTTAATTTTTAAATTCATCTTTCACCAGACCCCTGTCCGGTTTTGAAACCACCTGGTGCAAGAGCGATTGCATTCTTTGCCAGGCATAGTCTCTTCGAAGCCATTCTATAGACTGAGGAACGTGCGGTAAATTTGTCGCAAAACCATTTCTAATGTAATTGGGTCAGATTGTATGTCCACAAGACAGGGGTCGAGGGACAAGTCTTGGATGAGCTCTTTAAAATTCCAAAAGCTGTACCTCATGGTAAAATATATCAAGAAGGGGAAAGTTCATCAGAGCAAAAAACGGAGCCCGGCATACTAGGGAGGGCCCCTGTGCAGCCAAGACAAGCAAAAGTCAGTTGCGCGTTTCCAAGAAAGCCTGTGTCACCAACCAACTGATGCGTATGAGGTCTTACCATGGGCGTATAGATCCAGAGGACACTTTTCAGAGATAAACCCAAATGTCTTGCCAAGAGCGCCTAATGCCAGAAAATGGACAGAGTTCTTTTTCGGTTTTGAACTCAACATGCTTGGACCAAAGAAGTTTTCTATCAAGGATTAAGTATACAAATATTTGACTTAATCCGAAATTGGGATTGTGACATCTTTAAGCGGGTGTATCACGACATCTCGAAAACCAGAATCTCGAAAGCAAAAATCTCGAAAACGAAAATCTCGAATACCAAAAATCTCGATTTACTGTGATACATTTACTTACATTTACACACACATGTTTGAGAAAAATTTGAAAATTAGCGGCGAATTTCCACGATATATGGCCAAACAGTGAAATATGTAGAGGGCATTCTGCGCCCCTGTCTGATTTTTTTTTAACTAACTTTAAATTAAAAAAAAATCTGGAAAAACTGTAAAACGCCTTTGCTTCGAGATTTTTTCGACATTTCGTCTTTCGAGATTTTGGTTTATTCGAGATTTTTCCATTCAAGATTTTTAAAAAATATTTTCAAGATTTTCGTCGTTCGAGATAACGTCATGATCCCCATGCTTGGACCACAGAAGTTTTCTATCAACGAATAAGTATTCACAAATATTTGACTAAATCGGATGTCGGGTTTGTGACACCTTAAAACACTAGCGTTGAGTCAAACCAGTCAAACGTCCTCCCTCCTTCTCAATCGAAGTTTCAAGAGAGTTCATTGAAGGCCCATTCCTATTGTTCCAATAAACCGATCAAGTCTAGGGGTCTCTGCGCTTGGGAGCAAAGACCGTCTTTATAGGTGTGAGCCGTCAAAAAGAACGACGACATCATCCGCGTAAGCTTGTGTGTAGGTTACAAGAAGTTTGAGAGCTGACAGCAGAGAGTCTACAATCTTAAGCGGGGAGAACACCACCTTGCGGGCAGCTCCTATTTAAACCCAGTTATAACGAAGTTGCCATAATCTGCCTCAGAGATATCACCGTCCTGTGCATAAGCATTGCCCTTATCCATTGAACTAATTTTTCATCTATAACGTGTTGTCTGGCTGAGTTATACGTACATATACTATCAAATATCGCATTATCAGAAGCATTCTCAGACTAAAACACCCATCACGTGTTCCTCTGGTCAAGAGCATTTTCAATTCTGGCAACATGGTTTTGAAGGGCGATTTCGCAGGATTTTCCGCTTTGATAAGGGTGTTGCATCCCAGAAAGAGGATGCGATCAAAGAGCGGTCATGCGCATGCACAGCTTAACCATTGAATCTCCAAATTTTCTAGCAGGAAATAAGACAAACTTATGGGTCTGAAACTTTTGGCTACGTTTTTTAGTCAGGCTTACCAGTTTTCGGTGTGAATACGACTCTTTAGGCCAAAGCGTGGGTATGTAAGCCAAGGCAAGGCTCACAGTGGATATTCTTATCAGCGCAGAGTGGCTTTAACTTTGTATCCGCTAAACTGGGTAGATTCCATCTGGACCAGGTGACTTGAAACTCATGATTGAATGCAATTGCATATTTGATAGCAACATATTAGTTAAACCGCGTTATGTTCCTTGGTTCTAGGGTGGCGACCATACCTAGACGTTATCAATGAAGATTTCGTGATTATCTGATTTCCCGAGAAATTATTCTCCACGAAAAGATTTAAGGTCTTCGTCTTGACCCTTTCCCTTTAAACACAGCCAAAAGTCTTATAGATCAGGACAGGGTCAAACAAGACGGTAAACGTTGACAAAAGTCTAAGGATTGTATCATAGCTCACTGGTTATGGCCAGTGCTTGACCTAAAAAGAGCAACGAACCTCTTCTATCTCTCAGTAGAAACTTTATAAGAACACTCGTTGGTGTAGTTACATGACACTGCGCCATTGGTGTCATGGCTACATGAATGGGAATCTTTGCGAACGACTTCTGCAGAAGCTGTAGAGATGAAGAAGAAAAAGTGTCTATAGAACACTTTATGTGCCACTGTCCAGCTCTCCAAGAACGACGACTAACCTTTTTAGGAGTCAGGTTCCTTGATAGCCTGGACGACCTGGCAGAAATACCAATTCTAGACCTTAAAAGATTTATTAAAAGATCAGGCTGGTTCAGTTAGTAAAACATATGTCCAACCGTGTTTGTCTGCCTTACAAGGGTAGACACAATGGGCCAATCTGGCCACCGAGTGAACTTGCACCAAATGCAAATAACCCTTCCAACCTAACCTAACCTAAGGGTGTCATAGGGAGAGAACGTCCTGAGAGTAGAGCATAAATTCACTTCATCTAGCTTAGTTCGACTCTTTATCGCCGGTCTACCTACCAGCAAGGCGTAAAACCTCAACGTAAGCCAGGGGAAACTTTTCCCAAACAAATGAGCTCTGCGCTTTACTACTTTAGTACTAGATGCTAAAAAATTTCGAGTATAAAGGGCGCAATTCTTCGAAAACCATGGTTCAGTAGAAAAAGCAAACAATTTATTTTTAGCTCAAATTACCTAACGGCTGCGCAAGTAATTTTACACGGGAAGAAATGCCAGTTGTTGGAAAGCCCGTCTCTATTTAATTTGGAGGAGCTGTATGTTCCAAATGGTAGTGTAGCCCAGTGAAATCACTTCCACATTCTCATTATCCACAACAATTTATCCACCTAACTATATGCTCACATTCAATTCACCTCTGCCTGGTTTATCCCAATCTCTTGATTTCTCAATTACTTTTTTCCCGCAAAAGAACAGATACACACACAATGACTATTAACGCAAACAATGCCTCCCAACCATTCAAACAAATAAAGGACGATTTGCCTCGTCGGATAATAAGCTGGAACAATCAGAAACAATCGGAACAGCTTTAAAAATTAATCACCCGCTGGCTCTTTTGCAGAGCTCCGCTGTGCGCATGGGGCTGAGGGTAGGCAAAAAAGTTCAAAAGGTGAACACCTACAGCATAAATACATAATCTTCGCAACTTAAGCGTCGACGATACAATCACCCAGCAAAACGATTCAAACGAGGCCAACGCGAATGCACTTTTTCACGCTGGTATATGAAGCCTTAATCCTTGACAACCGCTGAATTTCCCAGGATTTTCTTCATTTCGCTGCGAATAAGGATTTTCCTCGTTAAATTAAGTCACCGCTGATGCACGTTACAGTGGGTGGGTGTGCTTGTGTGCTCTCGTTTCTTTGTGTGAATCTTTTTTTTGTCATTGCCTATTTCGCTCGCTTTGTAATCCATGTTGGTATTCTGTAGAAGCGCTCGACATCGCGAGGCAAGAGCATACAAAATGCGGAAAGTAAAGGAGAACAAGCTTAACACCCCGCTTCGTGCTGTTAGCTCCCGCTGCACTTAGCACGAAGGCTGTGCTTCTCCTCTTGCATTGACCTCTTCCCGAGCACAATATGACGACCCTTTGTGTATAGGTTTGGGTCTATGGTGCTTTATAGGGAGCCTGGCGAACAACTGGGTCGAGAACAGGACTTTGAGGGAATATTCCATTTAACACAGATGGCGGAATAAATTTGTAACGAAACGCTACAAATGGCATACAACGGTTACCGGGGGGCTGGTTGTTAACAAAGCACACAGACATTGTCTTGCCTAGCAAATAATTGCAGGCGGGGGTGTGTGTTGGCGGGAAGTAACACCCCAGCTATAAGCAGCCAAGCAGATGCCCGTGTAGATGAGCGAATGTCGATGCTATTATTTGTCGTCGCCCCAGCAATGATGATGCAAATCGATGGCAGGGAATATAGGGACATTTTTGTATGTTCAGACCCAGACTACACGAGGGATAATTGCATCAAAATTAAGATAGCGGCGGAAGTAGTGGTTCCTTTTTAAGGAAACTAGGTTATCCCAACCTCCGTTCGCGCATCCACCCATTAGACTAATTGTGCTCTTCAATGGAAATTAAGACGAAAATCCTTTTGAGTTGGTCCTTCTCTGTTCAGTCATAAAAGGCGCAATAATGGGAAAAAGTTGGCGGTCGAAAAAAGAACCATCACAATCTCGGTCGCCACAATATCCTTCTGGCAAACTATCGATTTCTAAAATGGATCTAGCAATGGTGTATGAAGTTGCGGGAGGAGAACGGGGGAATATTTAATGCTACAGTAATTAAGACGGACCACTCCTATATGCCAGCGATAAAGTTACACTCGTTACTGGTGCGTTTTCAAAACTCGCGCTTGCTCTTGTTCAAAGCCAAAAGGATAATGAATCCCTACCAGAAAGAAGCCCACGCCCGCACACCACCGCACATCACCACTAAAAGGGGTGAATCGTGCAAGCCGATTTTAATGCTATCGAGAAGCATCGAAATCAATTACGTCTACCCTTTCAGCAAGTGGATAGGGTACAAAATGCCTTTTTAATTGGATTTCATGCTTCGGCAGATGAATGTGCCATTGAACTGAGCGAGCATGCTTCTTCGCTTTTTTGTGTTATCGGCTGTAAGCGAAATGCCGTTGATGTTCTTGGTTAATTCTTTATTTGTAGTTGATAAAAAAAGGATATTGCTAAATTTAAGCCGTCGTGCACTTGGAGTTGTGTGTGTGGGCAGCTGAGTCATTTGCAGACCGATACGTGCCTGATTTAAGAGGACGTCATTTACCATTCGCTTAAGAAGTGTCACCATGCGGAAAGGAATGACGGGTTTGCAGTAAAGTCGAGCTGGTTAATTTTAAAGGATGATTAAATTTTGCATAAACCGTGGAGAATAGGTATGCCACATTTAAGGTTCAAAATAAATGTTTAGTTCCTAATTTTACCTATTCTTAGCTTTTACTTTATATTTTACGATACTATTTGACATACACAATGGCAACTTAGCAGAGTCAATCTTAATGTTTATTGCCTTGTCAGCAGAGTTTTGATCATCGGCCACCTATGCTTTAGGAAAAAATTCAATATTTTACTAGGAATATGGTGCATTACCTGGAAATAAAAATGCAAACTGCAGTCAAAAATTAAACTGAGTTAAGACCCTAAATCAAACTTGGCAACGCGATAAAATCACGAAGGTTAAGATTTAGGTGAGGTGAAAGACAAGCTAATGTAAGGTGAGATGAAGTTCACAGGGCCATATAAATATCCTGATGTCAAGCTGTTGTGAGCTGCTGGAACACGTAAGAAACCAAGACTGAAATGAAGACTGGCGACAAAAATCAAGGCTTGACTTAACGTCTAGATGAATAAATGAAATGAAGCCAGAAGATTTGGTGAGTCGGATGCCTTGAAAACACCTCTGTGGTTGTGGATATCGGATGTCATCGAAACACTTCTATGGAGCAAATCTTACCGGAAGCCCCATGAAGTGGGGTTTTCATAAGGCTTTTTTCAGAGGTAAGCCAGGGCGCTAAGTTAGAGGCTCTGAGGGAAACCCTTAAATCAATGCCTTTAAATGTACTTTAAATGGGGTAGCTACAATGATTCTAATAGTAAAGGATCTAACTTATCCGAAAAGCAAGAACAGAGGTTCGGTTACTCTTTTAAACTAAAATGTTTGACAAAGTTGAAATAGGAGCATCCCAATAGTGAAAATTATTATGATATATGTCTGCTCTCCGATAACTACCAATAATATGGCGCTGATGGTAAGCGGGAAGTGAATTTTTCATTCCCAAAAAAAAAAAAACGACGTGATCTATATAATTTATAAAAAGGCCTATTTTATTTACTGGCCGCGTCTTCCCTTAAATCTTGATTCCCTTATCCTTGCCGTAAGGTTTCCTTTCTGGGGCTGCTGGTCCCCAACTGCGCACCTCCCCAGGTGGCGGATATGGAATGCTTACCAAATATGGTGGGTACCGGTATGAAAAATATCCGGGGCGGACAAAAACCATCAGGAAAAAACGAGAAATCCAGTCTCGAAATGAGTGGCTTCCTGGTCGGCGCTGCGCCTGTTATCTAGATTAGGTTCGGGCGAATATTAAATACCTATTTCTCTTCCAATATGCAAATAGAATCGGACAACAATAAGATGCATGCCAAATGAAATTTTTGAAATACGCTGCTATTTATATTATTGCTTTTCTCCTTAAAGGCATAACACTAACGGTGGTAAGCTTTGGTGTTTCTGTGCAGAGGTTTCCGCTTCATGTTCCGTACATGGCTCATTAGCGTTTGTGTTGGATCGAGAATAATTTTTTTCTCCTATAATTTCTAACCTCAAATGCTTTCCGCTCGCGCTACGCATCTTAAAGGTAGTCATAAGCCCTTGATCGCGAGCTAATTATAAAAACAGAAGTAGGAAACGAGTGGGCCCTATCATTATTAAGTGGATTGCATGGCCTACCTAACGGAGTTTTCCGAGCGTTGTTCTACCACCTCTTCCAGGTACAGAAATATTTGGTGAAGATTTCAGCGATAAATTCTCACAGATTTAAGGCCTAGGTTATATCGGATCAACCTCATGTAAAAACGAAAATCCTACTTAAGTTTTGCCAAAAGTTTTCGGTGCCCAAAATAGATTTAATGAAAGCATTCGGCAAATGTTAAGATTTGCATGTTTCTAAAAAGTTTTAAAATTTTCTCAGAAGCTTGCTTAATCCAATAAAAGATTTCGTTTTTCCAATAAAAGATTTTCCTAATTCGTCACTGTTCAGGTAATATAGTTGATGGTATATACGGACTCGATCACAATTCCTTCAAGGCGATAAGAATTATCCGAAGAAAATGCCTCTCGAAGAGTCTTCCAAAGAAAATGCCTGAAGAGTCTTCATCCACGCATTCATTTGAAAAGCTAAAACTTTTCGGTCGCCTCTTCAACGAGCGCCATGCCATACTAAAGCCCCGTCACTCACGTTTCCTACGATGGATAGTTTCTTCTATAGGGCACCTTGAGACCTCCTCCACATTTTATCCACTTTACTCGTAAATTTTTAGAGGACAGCAATGTTCTAGCTAGCAACGGTCGTTCCAGCAAGGTTCTTGTTCGGAACACTCACAAGTTCTACACACAGCAACAAGAAGCTCGTCCTTCGCATCGTTCGGCTACACGACATAGTTGGATCTACCCGTTTTGGAGCTCGACTCACCTTCCTTCTAGAGACACTGGTTTCTTCTTTTGATTTCGCCGTAAAGTTTTACAGGAAATGGAGAACGCTTTAGCGGGTTTCACTCCTCCCTTTGAATCAGCAGTGCCCAAGTTGGCGTTTGCTTCTTTAAAACCTACTTTTTACACCCGCTTAGACGCAGCCCTCATTTGATGGCCTGCACCTACGGCTGGAAAGCAGATTTCTTTATACTCCTTTTCCTAATACCATTGCATCATAGAAAGTGCCGACATGTCCGGGTATGGCATAATTATAGATAAGTGGCACACATGAGTCCAAGAAGCGCTTTAATGTGCCTCTTAATTTAGCTTAGTAAGATAAATCAAGACAAGAACAAGACCCTTCAACTCCGCATGCTTCGGCGCGTTTTTCAATAACAACACCTCATTGCTCTGGAATCATATTTGGCAAAACTTAGTTCCGCACTCATCAGTCTGCTTAAGCCAATTGAGTCTTTGCGACTTAAGCACATACCCAGCGCCGGCGCCATTAAAGATGAATCTCCCAACAAAGTGCATTCTTCGCGGAGAAAAGGTAGAGCTAAGCGAGGGTTAAGCACAGAATATTTCCGAACTTTACTTCATAATAAAGTTAATCTGAAGTTAGCCCAGGCAGCAGGTTTTCAGTGCAGGGCTCTGAACTCTCAACAGCTGTAGTTACTCATAGAAAAAGAGGAAGGGGAATTCAAGCTATTTTTCAGACTCTGTTCAAGTATCCTTTTTTAGAAAAACGGCGGAAGCAACTGCCATTCTCGTAAAAAGCATAAAATACAGTTCGAATTGTTGTCCAGAGTTGTTTTTGGGCGAACCCTCAAAATGGCTAAAAGACACGCTCGGTTGAACCTCAGTTTAATTCCGATACACTGATGATCTTTGAATCTCTGAATTGATGGCTGTGAATGCTTGCGAATAAGTAAGAGTGAATAAGTGTCTTTTAGTTAACGCATAATGAGAATATACAACGGCAGTCAGTGGAAGCTTGAGCCTGAACAAAATAAGAATTCTTGCCTGGAGTTGGCCTTCTCATTCTAGAGGGATCAGAGGCTGTGCTGCAGCGGTTTCAGCGTCAGGCTACTGTGAAACTGGTCGAAGGCTCGAATCTTCGCCGTCGCGTGGATTTACAATTTGTTATGAAAGGCTACTTAGTTCTCCATTTGAAATTGACAAAAATGGCAGGTCCCTTAAAGTGTGTCACAGTGGTTGAGGGAGGTGAGGCCAAGGCTCCCAGGACTTGAGACCTTTTTTCTTCATTTATGTCCCTCGATTCAAAATTGGTTAAAGTTCTTTATATTTTGATATTCATCAATGTAGTTTCCATTGATGAATACTTACTTCACTAGTTGTTTTCTGATGTAAAGGTAGACGGCTGTTGGCGGTGTTACGTGCTTCTTTAACTTCCTTATTAAACAAATTAACTCTAAACAATTTTTCAAAGCCTGATGCTTAACTCTGATGACCGCATACTATCTTTTGTCATACTTAGAGCCAATTTTTCAGTACGAGTTCGACCAAGTTTACGAGTTTGACTGGTAAATGAGCCCTGAGACATGATTTTTACAGTGAATATTGATCCGGCATTAATCTCGGCTTAAATCGCTAAATTTAGTGAGTTAATCCTGGATCAACTCTGGTGAACAGTCTGAACTTCTTTGAATGTTTTTTCTGTGTGAAATGGTAGTGGCTTTGTGTGTTTCGTGACTCGGACTTCTTTTCCTGTGTTTTTCTATGTGAAGTGACAGCTGGGAGATCCAATAGCTTCGAGAGTCGAATATTTTGACAACTTTACTGACGGAGTTAACTCTGCACTGAAAAACTATTCGCTGGGTTAACTCTAAATTCGTTTTGTTCCGGGATGAAAAGATCTTGGTTTCAGCTGGCCTTAACTCAGATAAAAAACAAAAGTACTTCTAAGTGAAGCCTTGATAAAAAGGGTACATAATTCTCATCTTGGCAGATTTAACTGCCTTGAAAATAATCAATAAAAAAAGTGTTTTATGTTTTGTTTTTACTTTTTTACCTAATGGAAAAAAAATTTTATCCCCTATTAATTTTTAAAATTAACATTATTATTGTAAAATTACTCTGCTTAAACGCCTTTTTATTACTTATTTTCAGAGTCTAACATGAACCGGTGTTATGGCCAGTGAAACGGGCAACGTGTTCAAAGTCCGCTCAAAAGCGTCACGAATCCTCAACAACTGCAGTAAACCTGTTTCATAGACCAAGCACCAAACACAAATACTGGCAACAGAACTCAGTAAGTTTTCCACGTTCAGTCACGTTTTCATTATAACACATCCAGTTTTCATCCTTATTTTTTGGTTAACACTTGCAGGATGTCCTGTACGGTTTCAGAGCTGCCATCGGGGTGCCGTCTCCGTGGCATGGGCTCTGCATCACAAGCAACAAGCAATGTACCACTGACTGGAGGCGGTAGTGTCAGCGGTGGTGGCGGTATTGGCAGCAGTAGCGGCAATGGTGGTAACGGCAGCGGTAGCGGAACCACCACAATTGTTGCACCTGGTGGAATACACGTGGGAGGAATGCTAACCACTACCAGTGCCCTGGGTACTGGCAATAACAGTTCACTTCAAGAGGCACCACTGCAGCGGCAGCAATCCCAGAAGCCATGCTGTTTCTGTTGGTGTTGCTGTTGTTCGTGTTCTTGGTATGTTCATGACCATTATTTTATCCTAATTGCAATATTTGTTTCATTTAGTTTGTCCAAACTTATACGAACCCACATTCTGTTGGCTGATTTGTTTTCCTTTACAACAAATTATTCCTCTTTTTTTTTTGAAAAAGTTAATTAATTCCAGCTTTTGGAATGCTTTTGTTTCTCTCTTTTTGTCATGCCTTCGGTGGAACCTTTGTGGTCATGAATTTAATTGGCTGGATGCAAAAACAGGGCGAAGTGGTGAGTACATAAATAAGCAACATTTTCTAACCACCTCCGCACACCGGTGTGTGTGAAGAGTGCGGGGTCAGGCAGCTATTAGACGGGTAGAAGTTCAAATGGAAAACTTTGTGCAAAGAACAGAAAAACAATTCACCATCAATTAACGATGTTTGTCTTTCGAATCCTGTGTCCGACGGAGAGCACTAAAGGATTCCTGGATGCTTCGGACGAGGAACAAGTTTTCATTGCAATATTGTGGTTTGCGAATAATAAGTAATTAAGTTATTTTGAACTGCGGTGAAGCTCAGCAGGTGCCTGGACAAGAAGTGTGCCCAGGAGATATCACTCTTGGTTTGGTCCTTGCAATGAATGTTATTTTTAGTAGAACTGATTCAATGTTTTGGTTTTTGCTTTGGCAGACTTAATGAAAAAAGGTTTCTTTGAAGTTGTGCACTACTAGCTTTGATTCTTTGATTATTGATAACTTGCACTGGCAGTCTTTAGAAATAAACTATTTTTTAAGCAATAATTTTCGCTTTTAAGGCATTCTATCATGATTTTGACGAGATTAGAATTAATTGATTTAATTTTTAGTCTAAACCCATTTTTGTTGGCGTGGACAATAATTTCAGTGTCACCTTAAATTTTAGTAAGTTTCTGTTACTAGAGGGAGCTGGATATATTCATGGAAGAGTGGCCTATATCGCTATACCACTGCACTCTGCTGTGTGATTGCAGCTTTTTGTCTGCCGAAGATGTCAAGTGGTAAAAGGATGTCCATGCCCGGTGATGCGAGTGTTGCGAAGTGCTCAGCTCTTATAAAGGCAAGCCTATCTTTGGACCTAGTTTAGTTTGTCACGGTTTTCGGCATTACCCAAAATAGTCCACATGTTAGCCGGTTCCATACATCAGTATCGGTGTAACGACCGTGACGTAGATTTACACAGCAAGTGGTTCTGGGTTGGTATAGATTTCCGTACTTTCTCTTGTGTTATCGGATAAGGTAGCACCCAAAATATTTCGCTTCATCAAAGCATTATAAAGGGGTATCCATATGTATGGGATTTTATGTTTTATTGCTAAGAAAATCAGTTATGTTATGTGGGCATTGACTATCGCTATCCGTCCATCTTGAAAGCTTTTTAAGACCATTCTGTCGGAGCTCTTTTAGGATAAGGTCAGATTTTTCCTCGAAACAGTTAGCAATATAAGCAACGGCCCTGCATTCCTTGAATTGGAGCATTGTCTATTTAAGACATAACTATAATAGGCGTAAGCTATATTAACTTTACTATATTAACATAACTATCATAGGCGTTAAGGATTAACCTAACGACAAAACTTAACGAAAATCTTAGTAAAGTTCTGCCAAACGCCTGTAGTACATAAATAGGCTTTTTTAAATGTTTTGGAAATAGTTCAGATTTGTGCATGTTTCTCACCAGCTGTCGAATTTCTATGTCAAACCCTCTAAATCATTGGAACTAACTCAAGCTCTCTAATTTTTCTCTAGAAAGAGTAGAGTATCCTTTTTCTTTCTCTGCTTTTCGCCTGCTTATAGCTTTAAAGTATAACTTTGGAAAGCCTAGACGTTGTCCTTCTTGTAGAGATGTTTTTAACCCTTATTTGTTTTGCAAAAACCAAAGCAGAAACAGATTAAGCGGGTTTTTTCTTTTACGAATCTCCACTAAGACCTAAGTTGCCGTTTGTGGTGTTAATGTTACAACAAGGTGGATGAACTCCTTAACTGGCTCAAAGTTGACGGCACCAACAGTGACATTTTCTACAAAGAGATGGATTGATGTTTTTTTGTCCCAACTTTGCCATTGTATGGTACGATCTTGTATGTGACATTATTAAGCAAACCCGGATAGTTCTTGCAAGACATGGGATCGCGTTTCTTGAAGATGTGGTGCATGTGGAACTCATTGTCCAGTTGTCGGGCAGGCTATAAGTCACCCACACTTGGTTAATGAGTTCGGGCGCATGTACCCCATGAAAACATCACCTCCGTGTTTGAAGAGTTCGTGTTTAGCTCAAAATCATTAAATTCACGGATGTCAGAGCTGCCGTTGACACACTTTAGCTTGATAAGTCAGGGTTTCTAATATAACGTAGTACTCATGCTGACTGTTGACAGCACCGCTGATTCTTCTGGCTCCAGACTGGAATCAGGCAAAGTCATATCCGACTTTTTTAAAAGCAAAAATTTGTGCGTACGAACAAGTCAACAATATCAACCCAAGATTTCGTTTTGCGCTAAATTTTCCTTTTTTCAAATAATCTCTAAGCACCATCTGAAGAACTTCGTTTCGTGCTTTATCTCTTAGCCCTCACCGCAAGAGGTCCGTTGGTCTTTAAAGCAAATTTTTTCTCTTTTCTACACACCAAATTTGTAAATACCCGTAAAGATGATTACCTCCAATCTCCTGAATTTCCATGACCTTTTATTATCTGGCAAATAGTCTCCCAAATTGCATAAAAAAACAGAAAACTCCTCATCAGCAATACAGAATTTCCCCCAGGACGTATAACCCATCAAATGCAACATCTCACAAAATTGTAACACTTTGGATTCAATTGAATCCCTCCGTAAGTCATCGTCTATGGTTCCTTTTGTAATTACGTCAGTATCCCTTGGTGTGGCTCTTTAAACCCTTTTCCTGGTCCTTTTTCCTCCGACCCAGCACGCACCGCCTCATCTTAGAGCGAGCGCACGTGAAATTTATAACTCAAAAGGAAGAAAAGAAGAAAAAAATCCCCAAATAAAAATGAAACGAACTCAAAAAGTCGTAAAAAAAATACCCCCGATCATATACTATATACAACGCAAGTGATGAGTCAGGTGAAAGAGAGCCTTCAACAAAACGGAAGCCATTACATTCCATGGATTCTTTTGTGTGTACCGCATACCAACAACATCCCATAACATGGGGTTGTTTTCCTCATTCATTAAGTTAAAAAAATGTTTTTTTGGTTTCTCACTTTTTTCCCAAAATCGAAGATACTTTAACATGGATGGAGAAATTTTCGCGGTGATACCTACTTTTTGCTTCGATCAACGATGTGGCATACGATTTTTGGTGGTTCCTTTTTCACCGTCGATGTATTTGTGTGTATCCGTGAGGCGGAACAAAAAATCCAATTTCATTCAGTTTTAATTTGAGGGATACCAGGGAAGGCACAAGAGGGATTTTCCACACCAACACACACCGCAATGGAAAATCAATTCGTAAATCTCCAAGAGGACTACGCAACGCAGGCCAGGCATATACCATCCACACGCAAGAAATAATGCTCGTCCTCTTCCTTTGCGTCCCCAAATCAAGCAGAACGTTGAGAACAAAAAAAAAAACACCTCGAATGTAAACCTAATTTTTTGGCAGGAAAACTGGAAGGCCTGGATGGTCTGGCTCTGGATCTGTGTGTTAGCATACGCATTCCTGGAAGTTCGAAAATACTCAAATTTTCTCCTAGCCTACCATCCGCCTTCCAGTTGTCACCACTGCTCATGACTGCAAAACTTCCCCAGTTGGGTGAGCTTTTTTCCATCTCCCCATCGCGCTGGAACACAAGGCCCCAGCATTCGACCCAACATATGCGGGTCCAGTGTACGGCAAACCAAATGTAAGAAATTATTCCAAACACGATGCACCCGGAGAGACAGAGAAAAGCCCAATCGTATCCGTGGCGGCCCAAGAAGAACGTGGGTGTTAGCTCGCTGCTTGGTCCTTCGTCATCAGTCCCAGCAAAGCACCACCACACCGTGCGTCGGTACATTATCATCATCGTCTTTGGTATCGGCATCAGCATCACCAACGAAGACTGCCTAAGACCAAAGCCAAGGACCGACCGACGACGACGATGCGAAGGACGACAGAATGATACACGTTAATGCTGGGAATTGGCAAATAAATCCAACGTCATTAATAAACTTTATCGGGTAGGTGGATGCCATTTTTAGCCTTCGACGTGTCGGTGTCGAGTCGAGCCGAGTCGCCTTTTCTGTGCTTGCCATTGTGTATTTGGATTTGGTCTCGCTTGCTCCTTACGGATAGCGACGTACCTCAATTAAAGGAATAATGCATACTAAGTAAGATTCGTTTAAAGATGACGATTGTTGTTACTGTTGTTCGTAGTGGATTGGATAGATGAATGAAATGGAATGACTACTCGAATGCGGAATTACAATAATTTGCTCTTTATTTGGATCCTGTTATGTCTGTGGGCTTTGTAAGGAATTTATGCTGTAACTCAATGCGGGTTAAATAGAATTTCCGCATCCTTAATGGGTATTTCAGCGCCCGTATACTTTTGTTGTATGTAGCGAGTGTGTGGGTATGTACACAGGATAATGCAATTGGAGAGGAGAGTTGGAGGTTTCTGCGTAGGAAGCCGCATGAAGATTGTATGGCAGCAGCTATAATGGACGATTTTGCTTCTTTTAAGAGAAGAAAATTACTTAATTTTTCTGCGTTCTTGTTGGGGAGGATTAATATAATTAAATTGCTATTAAATTGGACTCAAATTCTTTAAAGTAGTAAGATATGTATTAACCGACCCCAGGGTACATTAAAATTGCATTATAGTTTGTAACGCAGTGAAATGATCACCTAAGACTTTTAAGATATATGATCCAGACCAGTCATGTACGTGTGAAGGTTTCGTAGCATGTCATAGTAACGGGTGATTTTTTAGCTGGTTTGGTTTTGGCAACACTGGTTTTGACAGCTGACGTGTGTTTAGTACCTTGTGTCACTGTCAAACAGCTTCAGTTTGGTTTGCAATTTAACCATGGATCGCCTTACAAATGAACAACGCTTGCAAATTATTGAATTTTACTATCAAAATTCGTGCTCGGTTCGAAATGTTCATCGCGCGCTGCTTCCATTTTATGGTCGGCATTCTCGACCTTCTGAGCAGTCTATTCGGAAGATTGTGACCAAATGCGATTTGATCGTGCGATTTGACAGCATTAGATTATTTTTTGTGGGGGTATGTCAAGGCTAATGTCTATAGGGACAAGCCCGCTTCGATTGACGCACTGGAAGCCAACATCCGTGCATTCATTCGTGAGATACCGGCCGACATGTGTGAAAGAGTATGCCAAAATTGGACTCAGCGGATGGGCTACCTGAGACGCAGCCGCGGTCAACATTTGCATGAAATTATCTTTAAACATTAAATTGCAAGGTTCAAACTATCGATTCAAATAAATATTTCATTAATTTTTTCGAATTTTTTGTGTTTTTTTTTTTTAAAGTTCTCAGCCTCTTAAAAAATCACCTGTTAGTTATGCGTCGTTCTTTTACATAGTTCCTCTTGATGACTACAACTAAGTTAACTTAACAAATAGTTTACGCTTCCAAAGTGTTTGTCGCGTTGGGTAGGTTGCTATCCAGTGAATGCGCCTACTAAAATCGTCAGTTTGTGCGGCTTCACCCTACATCGCTACGGTAGGCCTTAGGGACTTGTTCTTACTGGTCTATTGTACTACCACGCGGACACCTTACTTTTATGTATTTAGTTTACCCGTCTTTCGAAGAAAAACGAGAAGGAGCTTCAGTGAGGAAGGGCTTAGGTGTTCGGTACTCACCACTTCAGCCCCAAAGATATCCGCCACCTGATGCGAGTAAAGGCAGGACAACTACATAAGAAATTTTCCGCTGCATCGTCGTCCTCTCCACAGGCAGGACAGGTGGTGATTTCGCTCAAGCCTAGCACATTCAAGTGCTTGGCGAAAGCTTGGTGGCCCGTAAGGACGCCTACATAAGAAGTCTGCAATTGACTCTCCTGAGAGATAGAAGAAAAGACGCTGACCCCTCGCAGATGTCCGGGCGTAGTCATTTAGTCTGTCTGCACCCATCGCAGTAACGCCAACGAGCCCTGTGCTCACGAGAAACCCAAGTATCTCATGGCAGACGTGACAACAGAAACATGCAGGCCTAAAGCAGGTTCGGGGCCTGAGAAAACCTCTTCTGAGCCTAGTCTGGCAAGCTCATCAGAGATCTCATTTCCCTAGATACCATAGTGACCTGGAACACAAAGATTCACTGCATTTAGCCTTCCGACTAAGTTCAACGAGTGCTTGAGTTCGAGCACTATCTTGGACGAGGTAAGAGGCTTCAGCAACGCATTTAGGGCGGCTTGGCTGTCACTGCAGATGCATATGCTTCTCGCCCTCCACCTGTTAGTCACAATATAGCGCATAACCATTAGGATAGCGAAAATCTCCGCTTGGAAGACGGACGCATAGTCGTCTCGGACAGCTTCTCGCTTTCCACAAAGACTCCAGCATCAGACCCCTATCCGGTTTTGGAGCCATCCGTGAAAATACGATGGCATTCTTTCCCTGGCTCAGAGTCTGGCCGAAGCCATTCCACTACCTGAGGAAAGTCGACTTGGTAGTTTTGTCGCAAAAGGATTTTTGGGGTCATTGCGTCAGAGGGCCTAGTACCGGCCCGGCGTACTCTAGGGAAGGCCAAGACAAGCCGTTCTTTGGAGTTTGGCAAAAGAGGCAGTAACACGTTTCCGCGAAAGCCTGTTCCACCAAACAACTGATGCATATGAGAGGAGTGGTCTTACCATGGCCGTATAGATCCAGAGGATCCTTTTCGGAGTTAGGCCCCATGTCTTGCCAAAAGCCCTCCAAAACTGCCGAAAGTAGACAGTGTTTTTTTCGTTTGGATTCAACATGCTTGGATCAAAGAATTTTTCTGTCAAGGATAACTCCCAAATATTTCACTTCATCGGACCTCGGGATAGTGACACCTTTAAGCACGAGTTGAGTCAGACCAGTGACATTCCTCATTCTCGTAAAGAGAACAACCGTAGTTTTAAGAGGATTCACAGAAAGTCCTTTCCTAGTGCACCAATCATCGATCAAGTCTTCAAGTCAAGGGATCTCTGCGCCTGAGACCACACACAGCCCTAGGTATGAGTCGACAGAAAGAAAGGCAACATTATTCGCGTGGGCTTGTGTGTAGGTTCCAGGAGGGTTGAATGCCGATAGGAGATAGTCTATCACAATGCACCATAAAAAGGGTAGACAGAACCCCAATTTGCAGGTGGCCGCTTTTTACCCCAGTTATGACGCACTTACCACAATCTGCCTCGGTTATCAGCGTCCTGTGCATTAGCATTGCCCTAATCCATTGACTGAAACCTAAAAACTTGTCTTTATAACTAATGTATGCATACACTTATCTAATTTTCTTAACTCTAAGTACTATAAAAGATATTTGTCTTAATGTACCTTAATAACATGCATAAATAAAGAACTTGAACTTGAACTAATGGTTCATCTACACCTGCTCGGCCTGGTACAACCAAAAAGTTGTAAACCGTATGTCCAGGGCGGCTTTACGCCCTGCCTGTACAAAAGCAGTTTCTTATTAATGCTTAATTTAAAAAATTTACTAATAAGCCAATACATTTCCCTGAGCCGGATTTCGAGCCATCGTCACCTGAAAAGAAAGACTTGTTCTTTTTCACGGCCCCCACCTCCGCGAGGGTCTGACAAGCTCTCCGAGAGTATCATTTGTTTTGAAAAACTTCTCAAAGTGCCGTTCGCATTCGGCAAAAAATTGTAGGTCCCCTTGTATGTAAAGCAATTAACACACCAGCATACATTGTTGAGAAGTTGGCCCTGGTTAACTTAGAGCTGTTGCGCCACTCTATTTATTTATTATTTATGACTTGTTCTCGTGAAGAACGATTCATCAAGTCTTCGTCCTTCGACTGATATGAACTCCAAAAATTAAACTTGGGCTGAGTAAATGTTGAATTTCTGTAAAAAAAAATTTTAAGGTGTTTTAGACCATAACTTTTGAAGCACCTGTTCCACTAAGCTGAAATCGGACACACTTATGAAGAAACCTAAGTTCAAACAAGGGTTTAAGTTTAATTTTTGTGAAAGTGTTCTGATACTGCATTTTCGACAAAATAATGTCAGTTCTAGCGCAGGTGGTTGTCATATTAAAAAAGGAATAATGGTAATTGAAAAAAGGGTGTTTTATGGATAAAAAATTTAAAAAACGAAGGTCAAGAAAACACATGTCCTTAGATTTATCTCAAAATTTGTAAAGGATAGGGGCATAGTCTTTCTTTTGAAATAAAAATAAGACGATAGCTAGTATCTTTGAAATGTGAAAAGCTTCCGAGATGTGCTACTAGTTGACTGACTAAAATCTAACTGCTTATGTATAGTCTTTTCTAGGTCACTTTTTTTGCATCAACCAAATTTGACGCAGGCACAGCCACATGAACGTGGCTTAACGCAAGAATCTTTGAAAAGATAACTTGCAAGATTTCTAAACCCGAGCCAGGGTATATTAATTTTTATGCATAGTTTGTAACACAGTGCAATAATCAACGTAGACCCCTCAAACTTTTTACAGATATGATTTAGAATTGAGCTAGAATGCTGAAACTTGGAATGTATTTTGGATCTCATTTCGTACAGACAAAGTATGAAAATTGCTACGATCCACCCACAGCCGCCGCAATTGACTTAGAAGTCAGACAACCTCAAATTTATATTTTACCTAAAATTACCTTTTGGTCAAGTTAGGCAAGGCATAGGATCTCAAATTTTGGTACAAAGCAACAGTAGCTCGAAACCTTTAATTAGACTAAATTCGGACTGAACATACCATGCGCACTTTTAAAGTGTTAGATTTTTAAAAACTTAATTTCTCGCAAAATTCATTCTAAATCGAGGAAAAATTCTATAAGACTTATTAAAGATATGACCATTTGCTAAATTTCCTACATAAAAAGCATTGAACTCCGCCTACTTTTAGGGGCTTTTTTAGAAAAAAAAACTTGTTTTTTATACATTAATATTCGAATTGAATTGATTGATTTTTAATTTCCACCCACGCCCATATTTGGAGACGTGACCAATACAAATAATTGACATACAGCATATTGAATCAAGTAAGAAAATTTTTGAATTTGGTGTTACAGGTTAAAAAGGATCGGGTATTTAGAAGTTCGTTACAGACGACCTCTTGCACTTACTTACTTGTTTTTAAGAAAAAATATAAATAAAATGAACGAAAAAGCCACGGAGTAACGAAACTTGAGAATCACAGATCATCAATCAAAAGAATAGTAGACTGCAAACTACGAAAAAAGACAAATTGCGCCGGTTCTGGTTATATTACTATAGCTGCCGATTAATTTAACATTGAATCAGTGTCCTGAGATTTAAAAAAAAAATTTCTTTTGTCAATGAAATAAATATTATTAAATATATTATAAGCGTTGGTGGTAGGTAAATAAATAAAAAAAATAAAATAAGACCCTGATTTTTTTCTTTTGCCTGTTGAAAAATACATCTTCATTGCTAGAGGGTCTAGACGGTGATCTTTTTGGGAGGTATAAACCGTTGATCTATATTTCGATAAAAATTGCTCCCATGAAATGGAATACAAAAACAAAAACATCTTCTACCATACATCATTTCAGGTGTACGTGATTTCACATTTGAACTCTGGCACACCGCTTGAATATTGCCGCTTGAATAGATATACAGAATTTAGGTTAGAAAAATTGACTGACCAAAAATAACTTTAATGGTACTCGTCAATAATGTAGAACTTATGTCAAAAACTCTTTTTAAATATATTTGACCTGGCAACAGTAAGCCACATGGCAACTATTCTTTGAGTTCACGTATAGTAAAAGCTCTCCAACCGACAAACGTAAGCTTTCACTTTGCCAGCATTCCATTCAATAAAAATTCGCCCTCTGACGAAAGTTTTTCCTCGATTTTTCCACACCTCCCTCGAAGTAAAAATTAAAACACCCACCCCACCGCCACCCTCTCTATAACCAAGCAAGCAAATGTCTATGCATGTTATGCCAGCTGAACCATACAGGAGTAAACTTGTGGAGGGCAGTTCTGTCTGTTGTTGCGGCCTTAGCATACCATCATGCAGTGCGAATTGTTCCTTTGGCCCGCGCGGATGTTCACTTTTCCTAAACAAAATTGTCGTCGCGGCACAGCTCGCAATCGCGATCGATTTTAAGTCAACTAAATTCAATTTGAGAAGGTCACTTCGGCATAGATCTAATCGCGTTCTTCGCATGGACGACGCGTCTTCTAACGGTGCGTTGAGTAATTTTGTGTTTGTGAAGCTCTCAGATCTCAGTGATTTTAAGTGGAAACGACGGCCGTGCACGTCAATGTGCTTTGATTGCAAACAAATAAATTAATCGGCATAAATACATGATCAAAGTGCGCCGCACATCGATACAGAATCAATACAACGCCAGTGAATCAGACAATTGGATACTTCATGGAACCTGGCTGGCGACAAAGATGAACCAAAATTTGCATTCGTTGACGCACTACATTGGCAAGAAAATGGGGTAAACACTATCTGGTAGCAACTGACGCAGGACGAAAGGGCACTTTTGAGTATACTCTGGGGAAATATAAGAATCCATTTACTTTTGGCAACAATGTGTTATTGACTGCTGGCCTCACCCTGCAGTTGTATGACATCATGCCTAGGGCAAGGACAAACCATACTGTCCATGATTACTGTCCGGAAAAAAATATGTTCATAAATAAAGGCTAATTGGCCGCGGATGGTGAATCGCTTCCTTATTTTCGTCCAGCCATCTCTCCTTTGGGATGCGACATTGACGGTTTGTGCAGAATTTATGAGCGCGTATCCTTTCGTGTTCCACCGACGAGATCCACCTCTAGTTTTACCTTAATTAACAGATAACCTGTGTGCTTCCGTTTGCAGAGTTGTCGTGTTTAAGATTTTAACAACCTTATACGCTGTTCTGGGGCTGGTGTTGCTCGCTATTCTTTCCTTAAGGGACACATCGAGGATAATAAAATAATTATTAAAGGCATATGCCAACATCTAGAGCGCAAAACTACGGATGCAAGGTCTTTGCGATTTTCGTGGTCGTGTTTGCTTGGATTTGCATGTCGGATTGTAGTCCCTCCTGCCTTCTTAATGGACTTTTCTTTAACCCCATTTGTTTTCATTTCATTTTCTCCCTGTGTGCCGAAAAAAAACCTGGTCTCTTTTTGAGGAAGGAAAATTTATCGTCGGGGATTGCGATGGTGATGAGAGACTTACATGCACAGAACTCATTTGAATTTGTGTCGCGTTTTCTACCAAAAAGAGTTGGGAATTTTCAATGGAAATGGCAACCAAATAGGGCCCACAGGTATCGAGAACATTTCGCTGAAAGCTACTTACCGAGTGTTGATTTTGTTTATAGCCTTTAGCGGAGAATGTATTAAAGGTCAACTTAGCTTGCAGTTTTTTTACTTTATTTTGCAATAAATAATAAAATAATTGCAAAACAACATGCCTTATGACCATCAAGTTTACAAGTGCTCTTTTAATTTTTAACTGAGCTCATTAAGTCTTTAATAATTTACCTTGAATTAAAAATTCATCATAGCTAAACGGCTAGGGAAAACTGAAAGCCTTTCAGATTTACTTCCAACTAATTACAATCCTTCGTTGCAGTGTAAACTAACGCATAAGTCGTCTTAGCAACTTTGAACAACCACCCGTTATCCACATACTAAGCTGTATAAATTAATGAGCTCAATTTGACCAGCCATAGGAAAAACTGACCAGTTCGAATGCTTGCAGCAGCATGGTTGTTGAGCTAGTCCATTCGTTTTAAGACTGCAATATTGAAAGGAAGACCGATTCTTGCAACCTATTCCACATTTGTGATGCTCTGCTCCAGAAAGATCTCCCGCACAACGCAGAGATCTTTGCACGTAAAATCTTAACCATGTTTTGTAGGTTAATCTTAATTTTAAATCTTATTTTTTTTAAAAAGACACTTTACATAATTGAAGCTCCAGAGTTCATTTGAGGGCTTAGAGCTTACGTACTTGAGCTGGGTAATACCTCATAAAGTCATGCAAAATATTTCAAAGAATTCCTTATTTTGATTAGATAGTTTTCAAGACTTAATGTGGTTAAGGGTCACAAAATCAAATAGAGTAAGTTTAACTCAAAAAGTTCTTGCTGGCAAAAAAAATTGGTTCAGGTTCAGTTCATAGATCCTTTATAAAGATTTGGGCATAGGCTCGCCAACTGTAGTATGTCCTTTTTCCTAGAGTAAGTCATTTCTTCCGGTGCGTCGTCACCTGAAAAAAAATCGTTCTTTTTTACGGTCCCCACCTCCGCGATGGGTTGAAAAATCGTTCGAGAGTAACATTTTTCTTGTAAAAACTTCTCAAAGACGAAGCCGTCTTCGAAGCCGAAAACATTGACTTGGGCAGAAAGTCTTAGGTCCCCTTGTATGTGAAGAAATCAGCACATAAATTGTTGATAAGTTGGCCCTGGTTCACCTCGAGCTGTTGCGCCACTCTATTTTAAGTAATTCCGATCTTTCAGCTGCCGTAGACAAGACTTTGGTAGAGAAAATGTAGAGCCCTATGAGGGATATAGTACAACTTTATAGTTTGTCAAAACTTATCCTGCAGAGTTATAAAAATTGCTAAATCGAATGCATTTTTTACGGTTCTGAGGATGCAATAGATTCCATTGGGGGGAATTGCATCAAAGGCTGACTGGGCGAGGTTTTCGGCAGATCTTGAGATTCGTCGACGTACTGGTAAACCGCTTATCGTACTAGTTTAGTTATATATATCCATCACACGCGGCAAACAGTTCTCTCGGCAGGACGATTTTGGCGACCGTTGATTGGCAAAAGTGCGTGCAGTGTTGCCTGAACTCCACACTAATTTTGGTTAAACAGTTTTACCATTTGCATGTATCGATATCGGTAAATGTATTTGATTTGGCAAAACAGACGAAATAAATGACACCAAATTTCACAGAGATATCTTAAACAGTATGGCCGCTATAAACTGTAAAAGTTCACAAGTCCCTATTGGCAGACCGTTTATTATCATAAAGTTTTGACGTTAGTGCGAGAAAGTTGACTTTTTCCATCACCGAAAAGACTAGAACTTTTAATTCAACACAATATCCTTGAAATCTTCTTTTCTGCACGGAAATAAGGTCCCCTCCGATGTCGGTATAATATTTGCCATAATATTTGCCATAAGCATTGATTTAAGAGCCGATCAAAATTCAAATATTTCTGTGAAAATATCCCAGCGATTTGAAAAACTGAAGTCTAACTCCCAACTTCTCCTTGGAGAAAATCGACTTATTCCATGCCTATAACTAAAAGTATATCAATAACCAAAACGGCCAACTTCAAAAGGAATTCATGATAAACTAATTAATTTCTAGCAAAGTGTCCCCAGCAGTTTATTCACAATCCCATCAGGCTTAAACAAATCCAATGCACTTCCCTATTCAATCAGTTTTCCAGTACAAAACAGAAAATCTGCTCCTCGTTAATTTATATTGCGATGTAATTAACAACCTTGTCATAACAGGTAAACGTCATGCTCATGTTGAATAACACAAAACCCCCCATCAGGATCGCCGCTAGAAATCGTACAAATTAAAGTCCGCAAATAAATGACCCCATAGTCACAGGAACAACAGCAGCAGAAGCAGCAACAGCCCCGACAGAGTACACCAGACACAGCCATCAGCTACATGCTGATTCCTTTGTTTCTACTTAATGAGCCTTTCTCCTTGTGATTTCTGTGCGAGGGTATTTGCCACAGCCGCACCCTTAGCTAAACACCACCCTACCAAAAAAAAAAAATACCAGAGGGATTTATCCCTCATACTATTGGCAGGAGTTCCCCTGTGACATAGCATGCCAGAAGTTCATATTCACAATAAGTTAGAATTTCATTCCCCATTGCAGTCACAGTGGCCAATAAATTATGACTAAACGCGCGCTGATGGTTCATAAAAATTCTATATATCCTTCCGAAAATAAACTGAAACACAAAATCGAAAAACTAATAACTATTTGCTGGAAGATATTTATTATTTCAGAATTTTAGCAAAAGGAGGTTTACTTCTCGTTGGTTTTGTTGTTGGTTTTTATTTTTTTTCGATTTTGATAGGTAGTCGCCACGGTATCGGTTATCGATGAATCAATAAAAATTAAGTGAGTGAGGGAGTTAATGCTGATTGGGGACTGTGTTTTTATTTTTTGCTTACTCGTTGCGGCTTGGTGTTAAGTGCTTCAATGTTTAGTCTGATTGTGAATATTTCTTTGTCACTAGCTGAGTTTAATTACCGTCGATAGAAGAATCGGCGTTCCTGGCAAGGCCATTGGCAACATAAATTTCAGTTATTGTACTAGATTATGAAAATGATATGCGAGTCAATTAAGAACTTCATTTATATGGCGATTGTTGAGAGATAAATGAAACGATTGAATTGAATTGAACTTCAAGTGGGATGAAAGGGATAGATAGACTAACTTTTTGACCACCCGACCTGTGGCGGTTACTGTATCCACAATTTTTGGCTAACTAATATCCGCGCCTACTCACTTTAATGAAGTTTTGGTCATTTTGGCTGCCTCGGATCCGTTTTGGCCGAAGCGTTGTGGTAAGCCTTCACTCATAATGGCGTAGGCAATATTTTGAAATTCTGAACTTCGGAAACAGTACCTTTTCCCTTTAGGTGGAGGAGAACGATTTACCAAAGTATCTTTCTACCGAAAAAAAGACTCCCGCCCTTCTGATCCACCACTTACAGAAGGATCGAAATGATGTTGTGATTGCTGGTGGGAAGTAAATGATGGAATTGAATGTGAATGATTTTTTGTGAAATGCAATCTTTTGACATTTTAAAGCAGTTTATGAATTGACGTTTTGAAGAAAAAAAGTTGTACCATGGGTTGGACTGCCACATTGAACTAGATCCGTGGCAGTCACATTATATTTTGTGTTCCAGTCGAAATTGACATTGACCGAGATTCGTAAGACATTAAAGTTGTACATTGCTTTCGAAATAGATGCGTGTTTAACTTAGTTGAAGCTTTCACGCTAGTTGTTGACTCACTCTCAGCCAGTAAAATGAATGAGAGTTGCACTGCTTTTGCTCTTGCGGCCTTTGAAACCCTGCAAAGGACTGCTTCTTTACTGGGGTGAATGAGAGTTTCCAAATGGTCTTTTCAGTAGTTTCTCATCTATCGGCAGTACAATTCGCCAGCTCCTGAGAAGGGTTCACTGACGATGTGAGGGCATTTCTCAATAGTTATAATAAGTAATATGTCTATAGGATATGCAGTTTCGAGGTGGAAGTAAAATAATTAAAGTTATAAAGTAATTTTCTCTCAAGTTTATTCTTCTTTATTGGGTAAGCAAAATCCGAGGTGAACCAGTCAGCAAAAAAGTGTATAACTAGTCCTTTTCTTAGCAAGTCTTTTTACCCTACCCAGGGTATTTTAACTTCAAAGCATGCGTAGTTTGTAACATAAATAGTAAAATAATCATCCCGTAGACCGCTAAGACCTTTCAGAGATATGAACAAGATATGATAGACAGGTGAATTGATCAATGTCCGTCTGTCCGTCTGTATGTGAGATTGTACGTCTTTAAAATCAAGTTAGAGAGCTGGCACTTGGAGCATAAGTTGACTCTTATATTTCACAGAAAAAGCATTTAAATTGGTTAAATCCGTCGACGCCCACGACCACTGTTGGCTTCAGTGTGAGACAACCTCTAATTCACATTTTATTTCAAAAAACCTTTTGACCAAGTTAAGCAAGGCTAAGGATTTCCAATTTTAGTTTACAGAAATGGCGGCTAAGAATCTTTAACAAAACGAAAATTGAACCGCAACCACCATTGACCATGCCCACTTTTTCAGTGTTATTTCTTTTAAAACTTGAATTATCTGAAAATTTACTTCTAAATCACACTTGATATTATGTATATTCGAGTAAATGTATTATTATTTACTGGAAAAATAATATCATATGAAAAATATTTAAGACATTGACATTCTTTAAGTTTGCTCCATACAAAATTTTGATCTCCGCCCACTTTTACGGCGATTTTTAGGAAAAAACTGTAATTTTTTTTTGGCTTAAATTATAGTTTCTAACACATTTCTAACGAAATAAGTTAAAAGATTTTTCTCGTAGTCCACGCCCACTTTTTAAGGTATAGGCCGTACACATAAAAAGACTTCGAATGAATAAATTTAGGCCAAAAAATGTTTGAAGTTTTTTTTGTTGGGTAAATAAGGTCGGGTATTTAGTAGTTAGTTACAGACAAACTCTTGCACTTACGCACTTGTTTTTGCTTAGATGTGGGAAAGCCTTCAAGGCTTGAGAAATTTAAAGGAAACCATAACCAGAAGGGACTCAAAGCATGTATCATCCTTAGTAAAAATAACCTACGCATCATCGCAGGTTTCCTAAGGTGGCTTTCTTAACTCAAGGAACAATTAAAGAAAATTGGTGCAATGAAAGAACCCTTCCACAAATTTTGTGATGAGGCTAGTGAAACTCCGGAACACATTTTGCAATCTTTCTTCATTCTCTCAGCCAAGGCCAAACATGAACACATAAATAAATAAATAAATAAATAGAGTGGCGCAACAGCTCGAGGTGAACCAGGGCCAACTTCTCATCAATGTATGCTGGTGTGTTAATTTCTTTTACATACAAAGGGACCTACAATTTTTTGCCGAATCCGAACGGCACTTTGAGAAGTTTTTCAAGACAAATGATACTCTCGGAGGGATTGTCAGACCCTCGCGGAGGTGGGGGCCGTGAAAAAGAACAAGTCTTTTTTTTTTTCAGGTGACGATGGCAGGATTCGAACCCAGACCTCCGGCGTAGTAAGCACACACACTAACCACTACGCCACGGCACCCCACATGAACACATACCCTCGATATAATTTAGTAATGAATCATAGTGCGAGGGGAGCTCACTTGAAAGAATGAACCTCTCCAAAGCTAGTAGGTGGCACAAGGATCGATAGGTCGCAGTGCAAAACCAAGCCTTATATTTAAAAGCTATAGTCTTCGAAGTTTTCTCTTACCTGAGAGGGCCAGCTGAATAGTTTAAGTCTCATTTTTATGTGATGTCCCTGCCGAGAGCCATCGAATACAGGGTCTGAGCACAATTTTTATACCCTATCCCATAGGATAGGAGGTATATTAAGTTTGATTCATAGTTTGTAAAATAATCACCGTAGACCTTAAGGGCATATGATCGAGACCGATTTGTTAGTCGAATGAGCCATGTCCGTCCGTCCGTGTGTCGGTAGTTTTTAGGCCTCAAATTTTGAGCTAGGAGGTTGAAACTTAATATTTAATCTTTCTAGGTCTCGAAGCAGCACAAGTGTAAAAATTTTTAAATCAGCCCACTGACACGCCCACTTTACTTTTTAGCATGAAAATTCAAAGTTGTCGTAGGAAGCTGAAATTTGGTACGCGTTATCCTCGCTTAAGTGTATTGTGATTGACATTTCAAAAAAAGGCAAAAACCACCCACTTTTGGGCGTGGTCATATTTCATTGGCATTTTAATAAACGGTTTTTATTTGATATTTATATTTTATTTATTTTTATGTTATTCTTTGAATCCAAAAAACTTGCGCTATAAAAAGTTCAGATATGTGAGAAAGCTATCAACTGAAATGAATAAATTTTTGCCACACCCACTTTTGGGGGCGTTTTTAAGTACAAACCAAATTTTTAATGTGAAAATGCAATCAACACGTGTGTACCACTTCTGATAAAAAACATAAACAAAATAACGATGTTATTGAAAAGGGGTGGATGCCACGCGCCTTTCTAAAAGAGAAGATTCATTAACTGAGAAATTCTAAATACAGTTGAAGTTAATAAAAACTGAAATTTAACAACCAAGATTTATGACACAATTCGGAGCTTGAAAGTGGTCGATTGGGATGGGGTATCCAACGATTCGCCTAAGCGGATTTTAACCCTCCCACTAGTTCATCTGCTGTTTAGAATTTTAGTAGGAATTTGCTTCTTCTGGCTAAATTTTTGTCATTGATTACCTTTAGCAGAGTCCGTGCTTCTGCTTCGTAAAAAAGGAGTTAGATCATGTGGGCCCCTTAAGGGACGCTTAGGTAATATATTGTTCTGGTTCTTCCTAAAGCCAAAGGAAAGTTTAAATCGGATTAAAAAGCAGTAAAAAAAATAGGTGCATATCTCTGGTATTTACCGGAATATCTAATAATGGCCACAGCACCTGATAAAGTTCTCATGGCCTTTACAATGTAAACTTTTTAAATCATTTCAACATTATAAAACACATTTGTACTTAATCAGACTACATCGAAACAAGTAGGGAAACACATTACCCTACATAAGATTGTAGACACCATACACACATGAAATAAGAAAAATAAAAGATCTTTTATTCCTCGTTTCTTTTTTATTATTATCGATATAAATCGCTTTTGATGAATCTACGGATACCGCAAAATTTATTGTTCATACCAAATGACCATCGCGTCTCACCAGCCACATGTAATTTTTCTCAGAATTTGCGTTTTGCTTTACGAATTAACTCTGGGCATCTGAAAATAGCAGCTCCAAGATGTGTTTGCTCCTCATGGCAGCCGAAATGCCGAACATAAAAAAACACCTAATTTCGGTTTCCTTCCCCCTGGGAGAAAATCAATGGAAATCGAAAAAGGAAACCCAAAACACTATCAAAAGCGATTATTGGCAAAAGGTAAACAAAACGACTCACCCACTGAAGGCACAGGCTCTGTCGATGGTGGATAATATATCAGAATCGATGGCAGGCGTCAGGCTTCCCGACATGCCTACCTTCACCTGTTGTTCCAAAAATAAATGCGCGCCCACCTAAGCGAAATGTAAATAAAGTGACAAGTAATTGGTTGGCGTTTGGGGCAAGCATCCACCCTCTGGGGCTCTAGATGACTCGCTCAACTTTGCTAATTGCATTGGAATGTGTGCTGGTCCGATGAGTGTAAATAATGCATACGTGCCCCAGACACTGGGGCGTATGTGGAACATATTTTTTCGGAGGACTTTTTATAATCATGTAAACATACTTCCCAGGCGGGGTATACTCACAAGTGCTTAACTTTTGTCAAAGTGATGGACATCGACAGTTATGTTTTATATTTTGTTACTTTTTTATCACCTGCACCATTTAAAACATTGGCTCGATCTAGCACCGTGAACGCTTTAAATGCACGCAACGCTTAAAATTGATTTATAGCCTCAAACGACCAAAAGACGAATCGAACACACCGAAAAACCAAAACAGTCCGCCATGGCCGAACGATGGAAGAGTGCCATGACCAAGCTGAGAAAGAGGTATGTTTGTTAACATTAAAAAAGAATTTTGTATCTTTTGTATCTTCTACCGAATAGCTTTTACTACCGTTGTGCGCCTTTTCGATTTTGTCGAGGGTTATCGCCCATTAAACTACGGAATGGACTTTTCTATGAGGTCAGGACCCGCTCCCCTGCGGTGGAATTGTTTACCGTGATTTCGTGTAAACAGTTTATCGATAAGGCGCGTATATTCGGGTAGCGGCCTTAATAAAGCTGTGTGCTCGATAAGCATCCGCACTGGGTGTATATAGATAACTTGTGTGTTCACTCTCATCCAGGTGTAGTGACATGTTGCGTGCGTGTTATCTATGATTGTGGCGACCTTCAGGTGGACTTTTGCTACAAATGCAGGCTTAAGCTGTTTATTGTTGTGGACACTGATTGATTTCCATTAAGTAGTTTTTTTTTCTCGTTTTATTTTTGTTGTCGGTTAATTGATTAGAAGTTCTATGGCTAAACGCACGAGATAAGGGTTAAGTGGCCAGACTGTTGCCGCGGTTGGGGTATATAGAACGGTTTGCAGTCTTTGCAGAGCTTTTACGGTAACTTTTTGAATGAAAAGCTTTTTCTAAAGGTGAAAAACTACAACAATTTACAATTTTACAACATTTTAATAATGGCTAGTCCTATGGTCATTTCAAATGCTACCAGGCGAATAGCAGCGTTTTGTATGGTTTTACCATAGAGGCTGCTCCCACATATATAAGCAACGATACGTCCGGTAAACTTTTTAATTAAAAACTTTTTGATCAAACATCGGGATCATCACAAAAAAGACATTAAACTAAATTGAGTCTTTACCGAAATATGTTTAAAATGCCTGTGAAATTTAGTTATGCATCAGCTTTGTGATTATTTTAAAAGCAAAATAAATTGGGTCTCTTTGAAAACCTTACAAAATTTCATTTTTCCATATATACCTACATAAAAAATCGTTATTTTATTTACAGATATCTAAAGTTCGTTTTATAAAACAAAACTTCCACAAAAATACTTTTTTTTTGTCCTTGTTCCATCAGAGCTTTTTCATTTTTATAGTTCCTGCTCAGTCGATTGGACAGTCACAGAGGTCTGCCCATATAAGTAGGGCACATATGGTTTGGGTATTACTGACGGTTTTAATTTAAAAGGAAAGCATCAAATTCTTAAATTTGGCGAAAAGTCTAAAGAGGACTGAACTTTGAGTCAGGCAAATGGTCTGGGAACTCAAATTTATTAATAATCTTTTGTTATCAAATCTTGGAAAATAAGCGACCTGTAGAACTAAAATTCGCAATCGAATTTGATCTTTTCCAAATTAGTAAATTTTTTTGAGGGATCAGGAAACCCAAAAGAGGTTTACGGAGGTCATTTATATATAATTTAAAAAAAGCTTCTCAATAACTTAAAAATCATAGAGGGTGGCTTTGGGTCATTTCTTTTATGGTTGTGCAAACAGCAGTGATATTGCTTGCCTTAATGCAACAAAAATTTATATCCCTTCCATGGCATACCTCAGGATTGTGAAGTAGTTTCTTCGCTGGGCAAATTTTTCGTTCCAAAAGCTGGTTTTAAATCTCAAATTTTCGACGCTGCATTGTATGGGCCTATACAGCTCATATATTTTCCATAGCATTTTTAAGATATTCTTGAAAAAAAAAACAAAAAATACAGAACGCTTTAAAGCTTTTATACTTTGTCCGTTAAATATGTTCACTACAGGCCCAATGGAAGAGCAGTAAGCACATCGAATCTGAGCTACTCTGCCATTGATAGTGCTTATACAAATGCTTATGGGAGCATTATAGGAGCTTTTCTCAATTTCAAATTAATGAAACACAGAAACCCTTGACAATTTTTATATATTATATAAAAATTATCTTATATCTTTTTTTATTTCGTTGCTCTCACATCGAAGAATCTGTAGAGACCTCTCGTCAGTTAGAACCCGCTTTCTTAGATGCTCCTTTAATAGGATGCTAAGATTGTTCTTAATCATGCTAATATGTACATGTTTTAATTTCCATGATTGTATCGCACAGAGCTGGCAGGCGAAGCTTGTTGGCTGAGGCCCAGGTCCACTCCGGACTGTAGCGCCACCTTAAGTAAAGTATATCGCACTGAAAGTTTTTTAGTCTTGAACTTTCTTTCTGTTTATAATCTTGTTTTCTAGTTTTTTTCAACTCATTATTGAAGGGGTCATCCACTATTTGATTTCGGCCTTTTAGTTGTTGGTGAAATTTCACTTAAATTTCGGGTTTTTCTTAGGCCCAAAGAGTCATACTCCTAATCGTTACTCAGCTGTGGACCTATTTTCTTTACCTAAGCTCTTTTTGTTGCAAACAAACTTCTTAAGAAGGTTTAACCTCCTTGTAATATAATGTCGAGAAAATTCAAAGCATTGATTTGCTTCGATTTATTGCACTTTCTGTTCTCTCTTTGGCAACTCTTTAAACTATTTATCTAGCCATTCCTCAACCAGACGATGCACACAGCCAATTCCAATAGCACTGTTTCATGGTTTCAAGTTGAGCAGGTTCTTACAGTCCAGCACGGAGAGAGGTCAGTCCTTGCAGGACGTGACGTCTCGTTTCATATGCCCATCCGTCTTAGGGTATAATGATTGGCCATATGAAATTTAAAGAAGGGGTCATTATTATACGCTCAAAAATCTGCATATTAAAATTCGGACTCTAAGCAAAAGAATGCTGGCATTTTCGCAATTCTGACTTTATCGATAAATTCTGCTTTTCAAGCTAAGACATACTTCGTGTGTCGTTTTGTTAAAAAGGCATTTCAAAAGAGTTTCGACGCAATTTGAACCCCAAGACCAAAATTTAGTCCCAGTAAAAAATGACTGCCAAACAAAAACGATAGGATTTTTTAATTTTTGTTTGGAGTCAAATGTCAAAGTCTTGACATCTAGGATAAATAGAAAAAAAAAATTAACTTAACTAAAGCTTAACTTAAGGATTATTTACCAAAATGATTTAGACGCTCGGTTGTACCTACCTACTAATCGCCTTTTACTATACCACCCATCCAGGGCCGCCGAGAGAAAATCTGAGTCCGGGGTAGGCACGTACGGGCCTCTTTTTTCAATAGTTTCGAATGGATTCAAAATTTTGCGAACGAGCCTAAAAACACAACAACTCATTACCCATCATCAGCAGTTGATAAAATGCCAATTTTGGAGCATATTTTTGTGCTCTGTACTAGGGTCCAGAGTATACCTTCATGTGAGTCGAATGGCGGTAGAGTTGGTTCCGACAGTAACATCAGCAAATTGTAAATTGTAGTACTGTGGTTGTCTGGATTTTTGATTTAGGTATGGAGGTATGGGATTTCCCGGGCCCTTGGGATTTTCCGGGCCCGGGGGAAATTCACCCGTTACCCCCCCCCCCCGCTCTCTGTGCCCCTGCACCCATCTAACAAACGGGACGAGGAAAGGAAGAATACATACTTCACTTCAAAGAATGAAATCGATATCAATTCGATTTTGGTTATGTTTGAATAAGTGCAACAGTGCGTATGCAAAAACTTCAGTTCAAAATACTCTATTCTACAAAATACCCAATCCTACCTAAAAAGGAAACTGCCACGCCTCAAAAAAACATTTAACTTCATGCTAGATGCTTGCACTTATTTTAAACCCCACATCTTTATACCCGACCCAGGGTATATAAAGTTTGATGTATAGTTTGTAAAGCAGTGAAATAATCACCGTAGACCCCTAAGACCTTTTAGAGATATGAATGAGACCAACAGGAGAATGGATTAAGCCATGTCCGTCCGTATGTAAACCAATTTTAGGGCTTAAATTTTAAGGTACAGAGCTGAAATTTTGTGGGTTGGCTGGAAGGAACTCCTAGATATCCATTGGACCAGATCAAGTTTGAAAATTAGCCAAATCCGCCCACAGACACGCCCACTACAGGCCTGTATGTGCGACCATCTCTAATTTAAAAAAATACTTACTTGGCGCTACAGTCCGGGTTGGACCTGGGCCTCAGCCAACTAGCCGTCTCCAGTTTCGCACGTGTTTTTTAATATATATATATGAAATTTGACTAAAAATAATATGACAAGAGTTGTACATGTTTGCATTTGCTAACCTTCGTGTATGTGCCTCCGTCCCTTTTTGTGGGCGTGGCGTTAAAAAAAGTGATTTTTTTAGGTTAAAAAGGCGGAGTTTTAGGCCAAAATGAATGCAACCACCTAATATAAAGCATTCAACAGTTATATTTTTGTATCCCGCCCATTTTTTGGAGGCGTGGCAGTTTTTTTTTTGGTATGGTCGGGTATTTTGCAATCTCGTAGATGGACTGAAGCTTTTGCATACACACTGTTGCACTTTCTCACTTGTTTTACTTAAAAAATCAAAAATCACTTTTTTTAAGGCCACGAACTTTGTGTTCAAAAAATTTAGTAGTGTCGACAACATTTTTGTATTTTAGAATTTTTGTCACATACCAAAAATCAGTATGCTAGAGCCGTTTGAACATATTATAAAGAGTGACAAAAGTACTTTTAAAAATAAGTGATCCTCGCACATAGGTCTGTAGTGGGCGTGTCTGTGGGCAGATTTCTCCAATATTCCAACTTTTCTCGGAAAGACTTCCAGCCCACTCACCAATTTTCAGGTCTTGAGGTTTAAATTTAAGGCTTGAAAGCTTTTTACGGACGGACATGGCTAAATCGATTCTCCTATCGGTCTCAGTCATTTCTTTTAAAGATCTTAGAGGTCTAAGGTTATTATTTCACTGCGTTACAAACTATGCATTTAGCTCTCTATATTCTGAGTAGAGTATAAAAAGAGTTCTCATATTAGGTACACGTAGTAGTCTTTCATATTGCACAGTCCTTCACAAAGTCCATTCACAAAATTCCTTATGAATTTATCTACTTTTGTTACTGACGTCAATACAGTGTGTAGAAGATAGTATCGAAACATCGATTCGTTTTTTTTTTTTGTATTAATAAGAGTGTTTGGTATTCCTCCCAAAGGATTTTATCTCTGTTGCTCGCGGATACAAGTTTTGTTTTGTAATTTAGTGGTAAACATTGAAAAGAACAAGTTCATATAGTGAGTGAATTACTTTTGTTTTAACCGCGCGCTGATAGAGAATGTCGTCGGTTTTTATGTATAGAGTTGGTATAGAGTTTTCGAAAGTTGTTATAACAGTTTTTTCCTTCAAGTTAATATTTAATATTAGTTCATGGTGTTTTCTTTTTCAAGAGTTAAAAATCGTACTGAAACTTTACGACACACTGTCATGAAACCTTTACAATTATTTTTGAACTCATCTAATTAACATGGTAAAACCATATGTTTATGCAAAGTTTCTCTTTGAACTTTGTATGAGTCCGGAGTTTGTTGAAAGTCTGTTAACAGAAATAAGTTTTCAATATGCGGAGAATAGTTTTGTGGTAAAAAATAATGTCAATAATCACTATCAAATAGATTCATCTACCTTTCGGCACATGACTTTTAAATGAACCAACTATATCAATCCCCAGCTTGCCTCTAAAAAAATAAAAAAAAAATAAAAATAATTTCCCTCCAGCACACTGATTTTTTAATTGGCTCTCCATCAAGCACTCTATATAGTTGTGAGCACCTAAAACAATGTCACACAACAATGGGCGCGCACAATGACAGCACCAGGCACACAAAAGGACCCCCTCGCACTCGTACCGGGTCTATGCAAACTCGGAAATCACTTTAATGGATTTGGCTTTATTTGAATTTACATAATTTACGTACACTGTCTGCGCTTGGCAATATTGAGATTGATTAATAGGTGCCATATTGTAGACACATTTTGATTGTGTTGGGACTCCTTTGAACTTAATCTTTGCACAAGGTTTTTCCTTTGAACTAAATTTTTATTCCATTTGCTGAGATTTTTCGAAATGAAATTTTTTTTATACTTACTTATTCAATTATTCTTAACTTGTTGCATTCGTTAACAGCTTAGCGATTAAAAATGCAGAGGACAATGGACCAACAAAACGAGATCCAGCGAGTTCGGATCTACTGCTAGAAGGTGAACAGTAAGTACATGTCGATTACTTTTGTTTTCAAGGACTAAGTGACTACATTTTTCTTCCAGACCTACGTTGGAAGAAATCCGAGGCTGGGGCAAAAGTTTCGATAAATTAATGAAAAGCCCAGGTAAGTTAAAGCTAAATTTTTGGGAGTAGATAAAAGGAAATGAAATCGAAATTCAGTTGCTCGAAATGTACTCAAGTTGTCAATTGGCAAGTAGTTAGCCGCAACGAAAGTAACCAAGCTCGTGATCTTCGCCAAGTGGTTGATCTTCGATCTTTACATTTGAAAAAAGTATGACAAGATCTGGCATACATGACGGATGACTTACATGCACCCTTCAGCTCACAGCTAAGATCAAATCTAGGTTGCAAGGACTCCCATCCCAAGTCAAGACTTGTGAACCGTGTCGTGAAGCAAAAACTTAGTTGCCAACAAACTTCTTTCTGTTTGACATAAGCAAAACGTTGTGCTTTTGATTAATTAGCTTGCGTCATTAGAAGTTGCTTAGGCCATAAATCTCTTACCACATTTGAAATCTTGAATGGAATTCTATACATCCTGTCAGACGTTATTATGCTTTCGTGTTTGTAGGAAACTTTTTTTCGTGCAAACTTTGACTAATTTGCCACTTAAACATGCACGCTGCTGCATCATGTGAATCAAGCGACTCCTTCCGAACAACTACAGCAACTAGAAAACCAATAAAACATTCAAACGGCTTTATGGAAAATTAATGGCTTTCCTAGGTTAGAATGATTCATCACCTTAAAGTATATTGCCAGGCATAAATAGAATACATCTACACTTGCTTGCCATGTAATTTTTCTCTTATATTTTTTTTATTCGAAAATCAATGAATTCCTTCATCTTTCGAGGGGTATATACGTTTCTTACCCCTAAACACCTCACACAATGGCCTATTTCGAGGTCAAGTGCGTCGTGATTCCTAGGCACTCATGCTCAGGCAAAAAATCAAAGAAAAGAAAAATAACGGAAATTCAAGAAAGAAAACCGTCCTCGGCTGTGCCTATATTCAATTATGTACTCACGACATGGTGCAGGAGTTAATGACATTTCCATCATGCAATTCCATTTATCAACACGCAAACGGTTTTTGAGTTATTTTGGGAGTTTTTTCTATTTGAATATTGGGTACACAGACAACTGTTTAAGGACACGTTCGAGTGACGTCAGTTTGGGGTAAGAGGTGGGAAATTATAAGTATGATACATATTATCATTTATAACCCCTGTGATTTTTTTTTTTGTCAAACATTATGGGGGTCGAAATTATCTACAATTAAACTTACAAGAGTTCTTTGTTATATGCTTATAATTACAGCCGGTCATAAGGTGTTCCGTGACTTTCTTCGCTGCGAATATAGCGAGGAGAATATACTTTTTTGGTTAGCCTGCGAAGAACTGAAAAAGGAAAGCAGTCCGGAAATGGTGGAAAGCAAAGCACGGTTAATCTATGAAGACTACATTTCGACATTCTCGCCGAAGGAGGTATCGCTGGACTCGCGGGTGAGAGAAATCGTCAATCGGAATATGGTTGAACCGACAACGCATACGTTCGACGAAGCTCAAATACAGATCTACACGCTGATGCATCGTGATTCCTATCCAAGGTAAGTTTTGTTTTAATATTTTGATCTAGGCAAGGCACTGCTTTTACAAAATAAGAAGTAGTCATATTGTGGAAATATTTTAAATAGCAATAGTCATCATCATCATTTTCGAATGCCGCTTATCCTTTAATAGGGTCGCGGAGCGAGGGTGGCTAAATGGTCTTGCCATCGTTCTCGATGCTCCGCCACCAACTCAGTAGACTCTGGGCGCAATCCCCAAGCGGGACTCAGAGAAGTTTTTTACCTGATCCCACCACCTGCTTCTTGGCCTACCAGGGAGGCGACGCGCTCGCATCTCGGCTACCATGACCTGTCTAGGAAGTCTGTCAGGGGGCATGCGAACAACGTGTCCAAACTATCGAAGAATCGATCGCTCCACTCGGAGAAGAAGCTGCTCAACATTGAGATTCCCACGAATACTGACGTTTCTCACTCTATTCCTTAGAGTAACACCAGCAACGCAGCTCAGGAATCTCATTTCGGCAGCTTGTACCCGCGATCGAATTCTTTCGGTCATTAACCAAATTTCATGACCATAGATGAGGGTCAGAACGAACACTGAACTAAAAACTGAGATCTTTGCTTTCACTCCAAGCTTAGCTTTCCTGATTATTCTAAAGGACAACTCAGTATCACTCCAACCATCTTTCCGTCAAGCAATAGTCCACTTCAAAAATAGGATAATGAACTATTTTCTATAAAAATTATTATAGGAAACCTAATAGTTGAGTGTGTTTTCTTATTGGGCTTTTTGTAAGGATTATTAACCTTAATCTGCAAAATACCTACATATTCCTACATTGCAAAATATCTACTGCAAGAGCTAAGAAGCAATTTTCTACCGTCCTGTTGCTTTTTTAATAGCGTTTTTCATTGAAGAAAAGATTTGCTCTTTCTGTCAAAAGATTTGATCTTTTTTGATTTTGCATGTTTCATTGAAAATAAAAGAGCAATTCTAGGTCAATTCTCAACACGAAAGATGCGATCTCCCGATCTTGGGAGATTTGATCTGAACTCACCTACACATGGAAATATTTCTACTGGCAAACGCCAAATCGAAGCAATTTTATTTGTTTCGAATTAATGTGCGGACGTGTTTGTTGGTTGCCAGCCCGTGCGTGTGATTTATTTTGCCACTAAACGAGGAAGCATGTTTTATTGAAACGAGCAGTTCTCGATTTTGAGAGCAATTCTTTCAAGTTTCAATGAAAAACGCTTTAAGAGAGTGCTACAGGCTTAAGTAAATAAGTTCTGAAATAACGATACAAAAATTGTTGTCTTTGTCGTTGCTTAGCTCATCCTAAAAAATATGACCGAATCCGAGGTCTGTTGCTTTTTCGTAGTTAATGTTTATTAACGTGCTATGGAAGTAACGCTGATCCCACGAACTCGCACCTTCTTAAACACATCCTTTTTGCAAGCTACATGACCCTATGGTTATAAGGTCTTATGGTCAGAATACTTCGTAGGAGCTGCTTAGATTAGGTATTCACTAAATGGTTCATTCTAACAAGGACTGAAGATGCCTTCATTGGTACCGTCTAAGCCTCTAGGCGGAGTTTTTCTGCTGCCACCTGTATTTAAGGAGGTTTCACGACACGTTGCCCTGCCTTAAAGATTAATTAAATCCTTTATTTCTTTCTTCTAGGTTTATAAACTCGCAACTCTTCAAATCACTTGCACAACTGCCCGAAGGAGTGTCAGCATCGGGATCCATGACGGAAAGTCCGACCTAGGGCAAACACCGCCCTTCTATTTAAGACAATTCGAATTAACAGCAACCAAACGGAAAAAAACCAAACAAAAAAATCTCTCTACAACTACTACTAACAAAACAAAAAAAAAAAACTTATATAATAGGAACATTTCATAAGAAAAATATTTAACATTTAACCTTAAAACTTTAGTTAGTAATTGGCTAAGAATAAATCTAGAATAGATATACAAAGTGTTATCATTTAATTATGTATATGAAAAAGTAAAAAGTAAAAAAAAAAAACAAAGCAATATTAAATAAATTTGTGAAAATGGTAAAAATTAAACTTGATAAAAACCGCATTTTTCTATTAGTTTAAAAAAATAAATCGAATAGTGTAGCTAAAAATGTTTCTTTTTGTAAAAGTTGTAAGTCTTACAATCAAGATGTAAAGAAATCACAATTTAAGCGCATCAAACAGTAAACGAAATATATTACAATATTTTTTTTTTACTTAATTTTATTTTATCTAGTCAAATAATATAATAAAGAACTAAACCAAACATTATACGCATTACGTTTAAAAATTATTTACACTTAGTTATTTTTTGTTTATTTTATTCTCATGTGATCGGACAGTCATATTGACTGATGTATTTGATTTTGTTATAATTATTATTGAAAGTTTTCAAAAAAAAGAGAATTGTATAAAAGAAATATTGTTGTTAATATACTTTCCACCAAAATAGCAAACACTTAAATTTATTAATAAATTATAACTTATATGATACACATCGAAGTATTTTTGTAAATAAATGAGTTTACTTTATTTATTCTTAACTTAAAATAAAAATAAATTAAAATTTCTTTTGTATTCTTGCATTTTTCATTCCCATTTTTATGACATTTCTGAATAATTGGTGCTTAGAAAAAAAAAGTTAAACAAAAAATTAATTATGTAATAAGGGGAAAAATACTTTTTACATTTCCTACTCTTCATTCTCTATCTTTGAATTTATTTAAAAAAATAAAACAAGTTCTATTTAAAGTCGAAAACTTAAAAAACTTAAATCATAAAACCAATTCAATCTTCAGATGCTTGTAAGAAAACAGATAAATATATGTTTTCTTTGAATTTTAACAAATTACATTTATATTTAATGAAACACTGCCAGAAAAAAACATATAAATATAAGTTTAAACAAAATATATAAATACATTAAAAAAAATATAATCAATAATTTCAAAAATTCTTTTGTGATTAACTGACTTCAAGTAAGACCCAATTGGTTAACTCGGTAGGGAAGTTATCAATACGGTTGTGAAAATATGCACAAAGTCAATAGCGACGCTCTCCGAGTTCGCTAAAAACTGCACATTCGTATAAGCAACAGAGGAAGATGGGAGGGTTTTTAGATTGCGTCTTTGGAAAACCAAATAGTTGGGTTGTTGAATTCTGCTGAGCAATTCTATCTTGTCAAGCTACTCAAAAGCGCTTAAAGGAAGAATGTTCTTCGCCAACAAAACCAAAAACCTTTAACAATGTATAAGAGGGAATAAATAGCGGGAAAATTTCCCCTTTCAAATTGTGAGTTTTATATTTCTGGCATTTAAAAACGTCCTGACCAGAAATACCTACCTTTTTAATTTTTAAGAAGGGGCAGAAGTATCTAAAACATTATTGGTAAATAAAAATATATATATGCCTACTCACAGGCATAGGGTTAATGCTAGTATTTTTTCAGGGTCTATACTTACTTTGTTCTGCCGGGTATAGTGATAGAGATAAACATAATGTCCTTTGCCAAGCCCAACAAATAAGGACTACCAGTAGGAGGAATGGAGTAGAAGTAGGAGTGCTGGTATATCTCAGTTGTTCAGACCATAAAGTCACTTTAATAAAAATAAAAAGAAGACACCGGCTCTTCAAAAGCTCTTTCTGCAGGCGTTGTTTAGGCGTTTTAGTTCGGTATTTTCTAAAATTAGTAATCTCACTAGTCATCATATGATCTAAACCTTTAGATTAATTTTCAAAAGGAGGAAGGAAACCGTAAAAACTCCTTGCTCGAATAACTTTGAAACAAAAGAAAAAATGAGACAACAGAGAACAATGGTTAAGTTTATATGAAAAACGGTTATGTTAAAATCTGGAAAAACTTTAAGATCTTCAAAAGCAAACCCGCCACTTACCTTAATAAAATAAGCAAAACAAAAACCCTCAACATTTTGTGTGCGAGCATGCAATATAAGATATTCTTTTCGTCTTTCTCTCAAGCTTTGTGTATCCGTGTCAATTTTTATTTTTGTTTAAACTTCAAGTTCTTATTTATCTACTGACCAATGATAATTTATTTTACACCACAAAACAGATCATCAAACCAAAAACCAACAAACCTAAGAAAAAATTTAGAAATTAAGTTCCATAGTAGAAAATAAATAAAAAAAAAAACAATTTAACAAACGAAATGTGAAAAAAAGTATTTAAATTCGAAAAAAATGTAAGTGTATTAGATGTCGTGTTTAATAAGTAACCTTTATTACATTTCATAAGTGACACAAAAAAGAATATAATAATTTAACAACAACAGTAATCATTAATTCACGTGATACTTAAGAAATAAATAAATAATAATGAAACAAAATTTGACAAAACAAACAAAAAAAAAATTGTAGTTTCTTGTTGATTAACTTTTAAGTTGCCCTTTAAGTGTTGATAAATTAAGTTGTTTTTTATATGTTTTACAAAAAAAAAACTAAATGCAAATAAAAACCAATATAAAAAATTAAAAAAAAAAACTTTTAAACTTTTATACATCCCTTTAAATATAAATTTATTAATAAGAATAAATATTGTAAAATATAATTCACACAAAACACATACTGCAATAATTGCGAATAATACCAAATAAAATGAAAGATTTTCTAACAACTTCTTTAGTTACGACAATGTATAGGCAAACTTTTTAAACTGAAATTATGTAAATCACAAACTTGTTAAATTTATATATACATAAATTAATAAACAAAAGCAAAATGCATTGTAACGATTGTAGCTAATAAAATTAAAAAAAAAAACAAAATATTATACCTTACATGTTCTAGGATTGTAAAATGACTTTAAGTAATAATTAAAACAAAATAAAGCAAAAAAATAATGTGTAAGTAGGCAAACCAAATAAAATAATTAAGTAAATGAAAAATATGATAAGAAGTTAAAAAAAAAAACATATACAAAGTTTATATTGTTTCATTAAATTTAAACTTAAAAAACACAACAACAACAAAAATCCACAAAGCACAAACGTATTATATAAAATTTAAATAAATAAGTTTTCTTTTCCATTTAAAACAAAAACAATTTAAAGGGAACTCAAATAACTAAATTTAAAAAAAAAATCCAACAACCAAAATGCAACTTAATATTAACAAAAAAGAAAACAAACAGAACTTCGACCATTTATATATATGAAGATGATACTATATAAAAATGATTAATAGTATGAATAAAGAGAAAAATAATTAATTGACTGTGTTTGATATTAATTTTTCTTATGTCTTACGGTTATTACTTTTTGTAACACACCAATATGACAAGTGCTAAATTGGATTATTTTCATGGAGAACGGCAAGGAAAATGGATTTGGAAAAATCTCAGTCTTGTTAGTATCTGTCGTTATTGGGGGGAATTATCTCTCATTTGGGAAGTGTCACCTTCCAGTTTACGCGTTAGGGATTAAATAGTTCCGAAAAATGTTTGCTCATATCATTCTCATTTGATATTCAATTTCCTGCCTCTGAGACCGCAAAGCATCGCCAAGTTGGACTTCCTGCCAAAATTTAAATAAAACTTATAAGTATAAATTGCAAGTGTAACTGACAATTTGCAAGTTCTAAGAACTTCTGTATATCTCTTTTCCTCTTTCATATTCTTTTTTGTATTTTCAAGTGTTTTTTTTTTTTGTCGAAGGGTGCTACTATCCTCTGGAGCAGTCAGATGCAAATCTTGGTCCATTGTACTACCATGCAGACACCTTACTTTAATTTGGATAGGGCTTCAGTGATGAAGGGCTTAGATGTTCGGTACTCACCACATCAGTCCCAGAAACTCGCTTCTTCTTGCGTGTTTGTTAAGCAGAGGAGGGGCGGGGCCCAATGTAAGGAACTTTTTTGTTTCAGTTGGTGGGACTTCTACAGACCTGTCCTATATCATAGACGCCGCCGAAGCATCGACTGGAGTGCTTGCGCCTTCAGCATAAATTACGGTATAACTAGATTTTTAACTTGGGTCCCTCTTGCCCACCTATTTGTTTACGATTTTAAGAAAACCTTTAAAACTTTTATAATACCATATTTCCACCACAACCTGGCACTAATCCGCCATTTATATAAATCTTCATTAAATCCTCTACAAACTACGCGATTAATCATACAGACACATTTAAGTCCTCCCGACAGACGATTAAAAACGATTCCGCTCATACAGTTTGACGGTATTATTTGACTGGTATTATCGAATGCGGGATGCCAAACAAAGTACCTTTTTATATGGAAAACGAAAAAAAATTACACATAAACGTTAATAACTATTTAAAAAATACAACCCTGTGTTTCGATGAACGGGAAAGTTGTAGACTTGATCAGGCTTCCTAGGTAATCCTAAAAATATTTTCATTATATAGCACGGAAAGGATAAGAAAAGTGTAGTTTGTGTTGTAGAAACAGTGTATATGACCACAAAAGGGTACACAGATTCAAGGAGATCTTCGGAACACTTTCTCGATACTTTCCACATATTTTATTAAAAAAATTTTTGGGTCAATTTAAAGAACGGAATAAGCACAATAACTTCTCTCCTTATCGGCACACTCTAGGTTGAGTAGTTCATTAGTAATTCGCACTTCTACCGAAACTATTGAATTTTTTTATATAAAAACGCGATTTGCTTGGCACCCCGCGGTCGATAAATGTGAAAGACGTCAGATTTTGACAGGCGTGGTAAAAGGTCTATTGACCCTCTGCACGAACCATTTCCAACTCTTTTCGAGCACCTTTTAACAGTTTGAGAACCGAAAAAAAACACTGAAACTGTCCACGTATGACAGATCTCTCAGAATTACGGTTTCTATTGGGATGTTAACAACGGAAATCATTGTTCACTCCTGAAAAAATTTAATCGGCACTCTCTTATGAGAGCCTAAATGACAAAAAAAAGATTGCTATGTCAAATTAATCCTACATTTCTCTGGTGTCTCTCGCTATCCTAATCGTTTTCTGCTAATCCATATTGCCGGTGGAGTGGAAACATAGTATAAAGCTGAGTGCGTGTGTGAAAATGCAATAACAATTCACCTTACGCGATCGGCTGAAGTAAAAAATTCCAAGCTGAATAGCAGGGAACTGATGAATCGCCGAGTTTACTCACATTTGTAAACAAATGTTAGAATATGGCAATTTCAGTTTGTGGGCAAAGCTTTCACATATCCGAAGTTGATGAGTGCAGCATTGAGTTGCAGCCTGACTCACGTTCAGTTTGTTGACAGAGTCGAAGAAAGATCCGCAAGAGCCGCTTCTTTCTTGTTTTTCATAAATGAATGTTGGGCTTCAGACGCCATGCGCCAACCGTAGTCATACGGGTGGATTTTGGCAATTCCAACATCACCTGCTAAGTTTCTCCATTTAGCCGTAGGCCCTGGTAGCCAGTGCTTATTAATAAATTAATAATAATAATTCTCCATTTTGGATGGGATGGGGAATGGGTGTAATGGTGCTTTCGGAGTTTGGGATTGAGCCGCGAAAACAAACAAGGGTCCGCGGGTCGTGACTTCCGTCGCCTCACCCTACATAAGTGAAACTGCTTCCGGGATAATATTTTTTGTCTTGCTTTTATTTCATATTTGATTTTTCTGAAGAAAAAAAATTACCTTTATAAAAAATATCCTTTGTTATAATTAAATTTGAATCTATTTACTGATTTTTCTTGCATAACTTAAAATTTTACTGAAGACACACATTAATTCGCCAAAGTGGCAGCACGAGGTGAAAAAAATTTACTTCATATCAAAGTGGATGTCCTATTCAAATTCCTTTATGCTCATAAGAGCAAGGAGTTCGACTGCTTTATGCGATACGGTAAATGCAAATGCTGAGAATGAAAAAACAACAGAAATATACGATCACTAGACACTAGCACGCAGTCAGTCTGTCGCAAAAGCTTCGTGCGTACCTTTTGTTGACAATTTTAAATCTGGATTTGCTTGTTTATTAAATTTTATTTAGTTGTGCAAGGAAATGTTTTGTAATTTTGTGAAGTTATTACTTGGTCCTGAATCATAATTCTTTGAAATATGTAAATATAAAGAAAAAATCTAAAAATGTCCTGCGATGTTATGCATGAAAAGCAGTTGATTGTGATCAGGTTACGGTGGTAGTGAGTTTTGACAGTATCGGTTTATTGTTTACAAATACGACAGATGAGTCCCATCAAGTTTAGTGTTTAAACATGAGAACGTTTGTTCAATATAGTTCTGAACACAAACTATTCGTGATAAAGGAATGCGTACCCAAGCGTTGTTATCGAATTCGCAGACGGTTACCGGGAGAATACGACGTAGGTAAGTAATTAATTTATCTCATCAGTCGTCACATTTTGATTTTCTTTAGAGGTTAATTCACAGTAGTAGGCAATGTCGTTGCGCCATCTATCAATGGGTGTTTGGACATTAATTATAGTACAGACACGAGATAAATGTGGAACTAATTGAAGTCTCAAACCCTTACCATATAAAAGCACAAGTCCTCAAACTTTTTTTTTTTATAACAGGGTATGTCAAGTCTGGGTGTTTACTGAAACAAATTATATTATGTACTTTCTACCGCCAATAATACGAAGAATAGAGGGAGACGGTTAACTATAAATCCCAAAGTGGTTCCACCTGACGAATATAGGATTAATTTGACATGAGTAGTCTCTTACTGTCATTAAACCTCTCAAAAAAGAGTAGGGATGTCATTTTCCATGAGCGAAAAAATATTTTCGTTGTAAATATCCCAATAGAAATTGTAATACGCACAGATCTGTCATACGTGGACAGTTTCAGTGTCCTTCTTCTATTCTCAAACTGTTAAAAAGGTGTTCGAAAAGGGTTGAAAGGGGTTCTGGAAAAGGGTGAATAAGATTTGTGGGGGGGGGGGGGGGGGCGGATTTATTTTTAATTAGCTATATAGGGAACGTTTGCCAAGAGAATTATAATTTTCATTTTTTCGGGAGGATTAACGGAAGACCACTCTTGTTCTGTCATTTTGCCTCTCAAAATTGAATGCGGATGTCATTTAAAAGGAGCGAAAAAAGATTTGCGTTGTAAACATCCTAATAGAAATACCGACAGAATCACTGCAACTTTCTACGTTCTCATACGTGGCCAGTTTCAGGGTCCTTCTTTCGTTTTTAATGATTCTCAAACTGCTAGAAAGGTGTTTGAAAAGGGTTGAAAGAGGTTCGTGAACAGGGTGAATGAGATTTGTAATACTATGTCTCCACCGATAATTAAAAGAAGATTAGCGGGAGACGTTTAAAATAAATCCCAAAGTGGCTCCATCGGACAAATATAGGATTAATTTGACACGAAAACTCTGTTTCTGTCATTTTGGCTCTCAAGTGGCGAGCGAAAACGATTTCCTCAGTAAAAGTCACAATAGAAAACGTACTTGTGACAGATTTCAGTACACGGCCAATTCCATGGAGACATGGTATAAGAGGATTTATTTTTAATCGTTTGCCGAGAGGATTTTAATTTATATGGTTAATCGCATAATTTTTAGACGATTTAATGATGATTTATATTAATCGCGATACATACAAAGCATAAATAAAACAAAAGAAAAATTTAAGTTTTACATAATTTTTCAACGGTCCCTTTCCTTAAATTCAAATTCAAATTATGAACGTAAACTTTTATATTCCCGTCTCTGACTTTAGCATAAGAATGTATTCAACTTTTTTTCGAAGCTTGCTTATTTTTATTGACTGAATATTAAGTTTTCTTGCTTACCTTAGTAATCAGAATTCTTTGGAAATACAAGGCGACTTTCTACGATTTTTACACCGCATCTTCATTTCTCAAAAACATGTAAAAATTTTCAATAAAGCCTGTCTTTCCCTGGCAGCATCTCGCAGTAATAGAATATTGCACTTCGACGTTCGAATTATTTAGCACATTCAAGTTCGAAAATTTTCAATCATGTCTGTCCTTCCCTGCTAGCATCTCGCAGTAATAGAATATTGAGCTTCGACGTTCGAAGTACTTAAAACATATAAGCCTTTAAATTTATTAAAAAAATTAATAAATTATTAATTGAAATTAATGGCGAATTCCAGGGTGCACTTGCATGGGATGCAGCGACATAAATGTTTCTGCTCTACCGGCTCTTTGATCCGTGTTTCTAGGGATCGACATTATTCAAATCATTCAATGTTGAATTGAATTTTAAAAAAGTTTTGAATCAGCGGAAACAAAAGTAATGTGTTTTTTGACACTTCGGTAACACACAAATTTTTCACTTCTTCACAACCCACTTTCACTTCTTTCACGCGACACACCCCGCGACCAAACCTCCCAAACCTTTCCATAAGCTTGGGTTTACTCGAGCGACGAGACAGTTTTTGGGGTTATTGAGTCTTATAAGAGTCCTTAAATGAGAGACAGCTTTGCCAACCGTACGACCGGATGTTACTCAACCGTCGACGGCGACTGTTCTGTCGTTCGCGTAAAAATACCCTGCCTGGGAACAGAAAGAAAGGTTCAAGGAAAGCTAAGGGTACCTAGGTCTCCATTTGTCAGATTCACGACAAGAATCAAAATGAAAAACCACACTGGGAAAAATAATATGAGACATAAAGCATAAGAATATCTATAGCCGAAATTAAAAACAGTTCAAAAAAACTAATGTTCAGCCCCCATCAAAAAAAATTCCTACGTACGCCACTTACTATTATACATTGTGGCTTAGGAGTTAACATTCTACATAAACTAGGCTATCCTTTTCAGACAACATTTCACTTGTGGAAAGGATTAGAAGAAGAGCGGAAAAAGAAGAAATCAGTGCGAACTCCTGTTTTAAAAATTTTAAGGATTTTTAGCTTTGGTTTTCGCGGTTGTAAATTTTTTAAAGTTTTTCGGTCTTATCGCGACGATTTGTTTTGGTTTTCATTATGTTATGAAAAAACACGACGTTTCGACAAGACTTCCGCGACAATTCGTTTTGATTTATTTTTGGTATTCATTATATTGCGACAAGACACTCGTTGTGGTAAGACCGAAAACCTTAAAAAAAATTTCACAAGTTTAAGGTTGTAATGTAAAGGATTGAATAGATAATACTGATTATGACAGAATCTTCATTCACATTCACATTGTATTGCTTTTAAAAGAATCTCTAAATTTTATTGTCCTTTTTCCAAGCCTTTAGGGGCTTGGGGGTGAACTGGTGTGCGTTCGATCTTCGGCAGCCATTGCGGTTAAGGGCAGGAATTCAGTTGTCTACTTTCCTGGAGCACTTATTGTAGAAAAGAGGATAAAAAGTTGAAAGGCAAGGAACATTACTTCATTCCGGTTACTTGTTCCGGTTAGTTTATAGGCTAAGAAGCTTTTTGGGCAAATTTAAGACCAACACCCAAAGCGGCAGACTCTACAGTCTACACTCTGGCGTGCACCGTCTTTAATTGAGAATTCCTGATACGTAGTAGGCATGTCATTAAAAGGGCAGGAGAAAAAATACTCACAAAATTGATCAGAGCTTAATTTAGAGAATCGTGATGATATTGAAGACTAAAGCTTTCCAGAATTAGACTGTCTTTGATGTTGACTAACAACACCTTCTTGAGAGACGTCTTAGGTGTTTAGATTGTTCTATGTGTGCTTTAGTTCTCATCATCTCCTTAGCTGCTCATGTTTGCCCTCGGAATAACCGACGAACCGTTTATTCTATATAGTCTGGCAGTTGGACTGTTCATGTCATAATTAAAACAGGAATTAAAAAATATCTACTGCCCTTGACTTTTACACATTTTAATTACCATACTGCAATAAAAGCAATGCTATCTAATGTCTCTTGATTTTGTACATGATGAAGCCATCATGATTTATCCTGATATTGGAACTAAGTCTAAGCCAAATTGCTCTACTCTTTTTTTTTCAATTTGGAAAAACAGGCGATCATGCTTGGACTAAACGATTTTCTGTTTTTTTTTTTCATTCAAAAGCAGATATATTCCTTAGAAACCTCTTCGAATACTTATTTTAGTTAAAATAAGATAAGTAGGGCAATCGCTTCCCACTAAGAAAAAATCAAAGGGCTTCATATAAGAATAAAAAACAACAAGGAACCTCAACCCTCATCTTGTAAATCTTGTTAACGATGACAGGGTACCATCAAAAAAACAACTCTAAACCGGAAATGCGTTCAACTTGGGATGCAGAACTCATAGTGCGTCGCTGTCGGTTTTCATAAATTAATTAATTAAAGGTAAAATCTGCGATTGATTGCGAATCAATAAAACGCCTTTCGAAAGCACAACAAAAACAAACACAAGACACACAAGCTCCAAGCGGAAAGTCCTGCCCCAACGTTCACTCTCCATCCGGTTCATTGAGTGTACGATTGATCCATTAATTGCCCAAGAAAACAAACCGAACCACCACTCCGCCGATCCGTCATTGATTGCAGGAAGCGCATTCGCGCGACATCTCAGCTAGCATCAGCCGCCAGCCGGCAGTCATCAGCCTTAAATCGCGGCCCAAGGAATTATTATTAATTACTTTCCCATTAAATGTTATGATGAATTGCCATGTTGGGTTCATGTGAGAAAAATTCCGCAAAAAGAAAAAAAAAAAAACACTGAAAACTGCCGCATAAATCCCGCAGATCTGGACATGACTTGAAATTTAATTAGGCTGAGGGAGCAGCCCCACGGGGAACGTTGGGTTGGGATCCGAAGCAAGAGAGAAAGAGAGCGGAGGTTGGGGTTTTCGCAACTGCTTATGGTGTCTCCATACATCGTGGTTGTCTATCATCTCCTCTATGAAAACAAAAAGAAAATAAATTTAATTGTCCACAGAACTCGCATAAAGCGTATAGTATAAACCTCATCTAATCGAACGCGCCTCTAACGCGGCGCTGATACCCCCGAAGAGCAGTTGCCATGGACACTGGCCCAGCAGCCGCGTCTATCAATAAAACATTATGGGAATGATGAGCGAATATGATTAATAATTCATTACGTTGGGGGCACTGGCAGGCGGCTGACCAGCCTGAGACAGGAGCTCTTAGGTACTTAATATGTGCATCAAGAGCATGTCAGTGTTTTTAAGTGGCCCCTGAATGTGTCTCGTCTGATGGCAATGGTGCGTCTGATGTTCCTTGGTTTTTGTTTTTGTGCTGCCAATTTTGTCTTTGTCTTTCTTTTGACTTCACTTGCTTAATAATGCAGTTATCTACGCCGGACTCAGATTGCAGAGGTAACATCTGGGACATGTCCTGGTGCATAGGCTTGGTCGTATTTTTACCTTTTGTGATGAGGTTAGACAAACAGTTTTGTTTAGGCTGCGTGAGTTTGTTCCGAAAGTTCCTTCCCATCGTTTCTTAGGGAACCATTCAAGCTCAGAGAGAAAGGAGGCATCGACATGGTACGCTTAGATGCTTCTAGGAAAAGTGTCTAAAAAGTAGCTAGGCGTTTTGAAAAATGACTTTTCTTTTTTCAAAACGAAAACAAGTGAGAAAGTGCAACAGTGCGTATGCAAAAGCTTCAGTCCGGCTGCGATAGATTGCAAAATACTCGACCCTACAAAAAGAAGACTGCCACGCCCCCAAAAAAGTGGGCGGGATGTAAAATTATAACTGTTGAATGCTTAACGCTAGGTGGTTGCATACATTTTGGACTAAAACCGCGTTAATTTAACTAAAAAAATCCCTTTTTTTCTAATGTCATGCCCACAAAGAAAAAGCGGAGACTATATACAAAAAGTTAGAAAATGCTTATATCTACAACTTACATACGTCATGTAATTTTTGTCAAATTTCAAATATGTTAATAGAAAAACATTCATTTTAAGTTAACATTCCTTAAAAAGTGGGCGTGTTCAAGGGGCGTGCGAGCATCACTTCAACATAGCAAAAGTGTGGAAAAGTGTATTTTTTAAAAAAAGAGACTACGATGATTATTTCTCGATGATTATTTACGGTGATTATTTCACTGCGTTACAAACTATACATCAAACTTAATATACCTTGGGTCAGGTATAACAATGTTGGAAAAATACATGCAAGAGACTAGCAAAGCCTAATAAGTTGTCATCCGGCCTCTGAATCGGAGCCATCTGTATAAACAGATCATAAGTCTTATGTTTAAAGCTCCAAGTCAAAGGGAACCACTTTGGGACAATTCAAATGCCTGGTTTGCAGTAATCTGGGGTTGGAGGGGCAACGAAAAGTGACAAGCAATAAGTTAGAGTGAATCTGCGCGTCCTGTCTTTCCAAGAAAGTTGGTCAAGGCACGTGAGACTAAATCAGAAAATCTCACTACCGATACTAATATTATTTTGATCAGACGTCTTGCCCGCATAGACATCGCAGTTGCAGTGTAGTTATATCGATTAGTTTTATGGAACGCTTGAAAAGTCCGAGTTCACCTGTATGGTTCTGGTTAGTTTAGGAACGGGAGCAATCTATTCTGCGTTGATTACCGGGGACCAAACGTCGTAACAAGAAAGGATTATACACTTTGCTTCGTAGAAACGTTACTTAAATCGGGCAATCAATTATATTCCAACCTCAAACTAAATTCTGATGTTAGAATCTCAACACACAGGAGAACATCCCTTCACCCACAATCAAATAATAATGAACATGACCCTGAAAAACCGCAGAAACAAAAGCACCGAAGCGTAACTAGCGAATTCGTGTATGACGCACAGGATTTCTTAGACCGCAGGATTGGCAAGGTCCCTATGCCAATAGTTAGACTCATTAATGATTATAATAATCTAATGTTGTCTTTATTAATTCGACGAGCACTAAGAGCAAAGACAAAAGTTGTAGATATAGATCCATAAAGTCAGACCTAATGAAATTGCAATTTATACAGATGGTTCGAAAACAGGGGAAGGAACAGGTTCCGGTATCTTCTCAAAAGACTTGGAACTAAAAGTATCCTTAAAACTACCGGATACATGCAGTGTCTTCCAATCAGAGGTTCTGGCTGTACTTAGGCCGGCCGAGCTTATGCAGATGAGATCGATATCCGGCAGAGATATCGCCATTTACATCGATAGCCAGGCTACGCTCAAGGCAATGGAATCGATCAACATCAAATCTGATATAGTCAGAGGCTGTCGCACAATGCTCAAAGCATTGTGAAGTCAGAACCGGGTGAGACTGTGCTGGGTGCCAGAACACTGCGGTATAGAAGGAAACGAACAGGCTGATGAGCTTGCAAGAAGAGGAGAGATCCTCGGAAATAGTGAGGTTTCTAACATCAAACCACCCCTCTGCGTAGTAAGAGGCACTATTGAGGAGAAAATTTAAACGATGGCCAACCAAAGGTGATCCCGTCTGACTGGACACGGGGTATCTAGAGCTCTCTGGCCACGACTAGACGAAAAAGGAACGAAGGGACTGTTAAAACTGAGCAGGGACAAGCTAAGGGCTTTAGTAGGAATCCTGACAGGACACTGCCTCCTCTGTAAACACGCAAAGAGGCTCAGGCTTTCTGACACGGATATTTGTCGCTTCTGCAGTGATATACAGGCGGTTGAGGTTATAGCACACATTCTGTGCGAATGTGAGGCAATTTCGCGTATGCGCAGGAAATTTTTTGGGGAATATTTCTTCGAAGCTTAGAAGAAGTAGACGGCAAAAACTTTAAAGGCCTCCTTGGCTTTTACAAGGAAATTGGCTGTGTCACGAGGAATAATGTTTAGGTTGTTTTTGCCTTTTGAATGTTAAGTTCAACTGGTTCCCCAGGGATCGCGATGGGCCCGTTTTGGTGCCTAGTGTTTGAGTGGTCCTTTTCACCACACCCCTGTTTAACCTAACCTAACCTAGATCCATAAAAGAAATTACGATGTGCTTGTTTGGGGCAAACAAATCAAAGAGGGGGACAATGTGATGTGGCTGTAAAACGATAAGGTGTGGCTGATGTACCTGTCCAATATATTTGCCATTTTATTTTCAGACAGAAAGAGGTAAAACTTATTGATTTGAGTGATTGGAGTAAATCTGTGGGTCTGAAAACTAAACTATTCCAGCTTTTAAATCTCTGGAAAATAAAAAAAGACTGTTGGGTGTGGGTAAACTTTCTGCACAGAAGCAAAAAATAATCCATTCTCCGCTGCAGTTTTGAGAAATGCAAGGACGAAATGAGTTGAGGGCCCATAAGACCTGAAACGGGGTGGGTTGACATTGTGTTTGCAAATGACGAGTATTGCTAGAACGGTCGAGCATTCGACGTGAACAAAAATTTTGCATAATGCTTTTTTTGATTAAGGGCGAATAATAATCCAAGTCACCGAAAACTACCTTGCACGTATAATGAAGGATCAAAAAGCCTACGTTTAATGTAAGTAATAGTTGACATTAACATAGGGAAGAAATTTGCTCTTTGGAACATCTTGATAGAGGTTACTGTTCCTGTCTTTCATTGTACTTTCTTTGTTTCATTGGAATCACATAGCATAAGGAAACTTCTCACTGATTATTGCGTTGCTTTTTCTTTCTTTAGATGGCGCCACTTTTTGTTGAATAAAATTAACCTCGAAAACATATGCGGCTCCACCCTGCTACACTTGGTTATAAATGATGACTTTTGATCAGACGGATACTCGGCGCTTGTCCATGCCATCACAAACGCTTGTAATTGTCGCTGCTGATGGTGAAAATGTTTCGCATTCGTATGTCGTTTACTGAACGATGCTTTTTTGTACAGAATCCTCACAACGATTTTTCTTTCTCTGTTGACTCATGTCTCCAACCTGGCTGCTCCCATTTTACTTTATAATCTGCACTGCACCATGCGTCGCTGTCATCGTATAAATTTTAATGTTTTGATTGAGTGCAGAGCAATAGCCACGCACGAAAAAATAAGTATTGAAAAACCCCACCGGACAGCATTTTCCTCAATGAATTTCCAATTGCGAAAGTTATTAGAGTTTTTCCCGAGTGAAATTAAAGTAAATCATCGCACGGCGGCGGTGGCGAAGACGTTGGTCGGCAGATACTTCCATCGCTTCGCCATAGTCAATGCAGTCAGATCTTTGTTGGGCGACTGATCTCTACGGGCCGGCTGGGATCACTGTTCCAGCGATTGGGTGTTGGGGCGATGAGTTATGACCGTCCAGATGATGGGACAATGTTAGGTGGTGGCGATATTGCCGCCACCATGTTCTGCATTAGAAATCCAAAGCGAATGTTGTGTATCGACAGGATCGGCTGCAATCAAAATGGGTTTTCATTAGAAATGAAATTGAATTGGAAAAAAAGTGAACAAACAAAAAACCCCACAGAGGGGAACAGAAAAAAATCTGTAACAGAAAATTAAAACATTTCAGATGGGAGAATTATCAACGGCATTCCGAGGAGGATTTGTTATAGTTCCACGCTTTAAGTGGAACGAAAGCAAAGAGATAGCGACCGGGGGCCAGGTGCTGCATACTCCTGCTGTGCACCTACAATGTAGGTACCTACATGTGTTGGATATATGTGGCGCTGATTGAGCGATTGCGGCTAGATAGCATGAGTAGTTGAAGTGTCATAAATTAAATTTTAATTGGAGCAGCACTCGGACAGGTAGGATATTCAATTGAAATCCTTGACAGTGCGCTGGAATTTCATATAGTTTTTGCTGTATCTCATCTGTTTTCTATTTGAAATGTCAGTGCGGGACTCTGCATCTTTGCAAAGAGTTTGACACGAAAATTGTAGCTTCACTTGAGGATTAAGGACTTAAGCTTATAATTTTCTTAAACTAAGATCAATTTAATATTTATTTCAACATTTAATTGGAGGTTGTATGCGTATATATATTGGAAGCAAACTTCAGTTATCATAATTGGTAGTGTTTTGATTGGCAGAATGTATGTATGTCAAAATGTTTTCTTAAAGAACGATAATACTTCAACCTCACATTGGAATTTGAATGAAGATAAATGAGCCTGCACCATTGAAAAATTCCTTAGTAAGAACCTTATATGCAAACGACTTAAACACCACAGCCATTCGAGAAGCCAGGCGTATCGCGTTGTGTTGCACTATGTCGAACAGACATCCTTACCGTCAATTCTCTGTAAAATGCAGTCCTCAGCTGTATTTGTTAATATGCTTGTTTATATGAAACTTAAATAGGGGCGCATAAAAGAAATTAGCGTATAATGAATTTCACCGCATGGAAGGTAAGCCCTTTATCATTATTTAGGGCGTCCTTTTCTAGATTAGATCAGATTGTTTGTCGGGAAAGCCGTCCTGGGGCTCGGGCACTGCAATTTTTTAAAAGTAAAAGGAGCTTATTTGTGCCTTCCCTGATGAAATCCTAGAACCATCTTTTTACTCCGAAAGCAGTCAGGAGGACAAGGATCTTCTATGGAGGAATTTCGGCTAGGTTTGCCGAAAGAATAATATCTTCGCCGAGAATATTTTTCCTCAGTCGCAGGAGGGCCTGGCAATTCATGATTATGTATAGAGAGGACCTATCGCTCTCTAGACAAAGTCTGCATGTGGCGTCCGGGAAAGGCCGATGCGATGGCGATGTTTTTTTTTTTAGTTGGCAACGGCCGCTGAAAATTCCAGTGAGGTTTTTTAAAATAGCCCTGTCTAGGTTGGTCTGGGCAGTCAGGGCGCCTTGGGCAGCTCTCCATGAATACCGGACCCGGTGCCTATCTTCATTTTACAGCTGTCTGTATATGGTTTTTCTCGTCTCCGTGCGTTCCTTTTACTCTTCTGTGCAAGAATTTTAAATGCAATAATTGTAATCAAAAAAATAATCATTTGATTTTCACAATAAAAGCCCTAAAAACCAATTAAGTTTTAATAATTTGCGGCACAAGTACAAAGCACGCGACTGAGTCAGTGATATGCTCCAACTCTGTAGATGTCTCACGAGTAGACTCTGCCTTATTAATAAAATAACGCAAAACTTTGCAAACCATCATAAAAAATCCAATTCTCTGAGAAGCTTAGTATTGTGTAAACAATGAACTGGCAGTCTCATCAACCAGCAAAAAATATCTACAACAATCACAGCAGGCATTTCACCTTTCAGCTGCAGCAAAAAATTACAATAAAACTACTACGGAAATGCAATTGATAACTGAGGCTTAAATCAATCCTTCACTCTAGACTGAAAGCCATCTTTCCTCGCTCTTAATGAGCCCTCACAGCGCAAATACTCACTATCCAAGCGACTTTTTATCATTCCTTGAGCATTAAAATGCTAGGAGCCTATGTAGACCACATGCCAACTGCACTCTTGACCATAAAACTCACATCGAAGGCGCATTATCCTCTACGTTCGCAATGCCATCACAAACATCTGTGGGCCAGCAAATAAAACCGTAATCGTTTTGAGGTCTCCTCCGGCTTAAGCTTCAAGCCAATTCCACCATCTAAGGATCCATTAAATTGAGCAATTATACCAGCCCCCACAATCACACAATAACACACAACCGTATGCGTCGGCGAGTTAACATCATAATCTAAGTTTAATGCACGCGCGCGCAGGCCACTCGGGCAAAACGAGCGCAAACGCTAAACACACAGCGACCCATAAAGAGTGCGCAAAATGCTTCAATGCAAAAAAGAAAGAGCAAAAGAAAATCCATCTTCCTCTTAGCAGCGGCAGATAAATCTTCGACTTAGATCAGTCAATTAAACCTCACTTAATCCATGAAATTCAGTGCAAAGCGGCTAGCCTTTGCCGGATACTTGTGTAATCTAAGGACGCAAGAAGAAAAAAAAAATGCACTTATAGTGGCTCTCACCCTCTGGCGCTGGTGATGACGACTAAAAAGCCATCAGCATTGGCCGCCATACAGACAGATAAGGAGCATTGGTAGCCGTGGTGTCAATCAAATTGTCATTAGCGTTGGGAGTGCTCCACCATGAGTATGTATCTGCCTTTGACATCCTAATCAGGTTGGCCGCTGCAGCACCTTCCACCGAGTTCATCAATGGAGCCAGCATTAAATGAGACGCACCTCATCCGCTGGATAAAGGATATCGATCAAGTCTTGCGAATATCACGAGTTTTAACTTAATGATGAAGGACGTGCGACTCTTAATGCAAATTCATGCAATCGCATTGCTGACTGGTTGCGTGACCTGCAAGCGGAGCATCCTTTGAGGTGTGCGCTGCAGTTGGTTTCCTCCGTTTTTGAGGGAGCCATCTGGAAAGCGGGTGCATTAAAATAAGATTTTTCTCATTTGATAAAAGTGTTATGCGATTCGTATCATGGGAACTGCTTTTTCCGCGGTTTCAACGTTATTTAGTAGAGGAACTAAGTACTAAAAAAGAGAGAAGATCACTAAAAAAGAGTAGAAAGTACTAAAAAAGAAAGAAGATCACTAAACTAATGCCCAAGCACTACAATGACATTTTGGGCCCGAAGTTAGCAAAGTTCCTCTAACTCTGAAAACCCTATAAAAGCCTAAACATAACCCGGTCTTGTGCACAGAAGACCGACCAATCTATATCCAGATTACTTAAAGATATGGATATGGATATGATAATGTATAGGATATGGATATGGATATGGATATGAATATGAATATGGATATGGATATGGATATATATAGGGATATGGATAATGATATGGATCTGGATATTAATATATAATTATACGGATTTGGATATGGATATGGATAAAGGTTGAACCTACACGCGTCACTGTCATGTTTATAAATAAATAAATAAATAGAGTGGCGCAACAGCTCGAGGTGAACCAGGGCCAACTTGCCCATAGTGTATGCTGTGTGTGTTGAATTCTTCACATACAAGGGGACCCACAGTTTTTTTTTCCGATTCCGCACGGTACGGAGAAAGTTTTCAAGACAAATGTTACTCTAGGAGGTTTTGTCAGACTCACGCGGAGGTGAGGACCGTGAAGAAACACAGACCTCCGGCGTAGTAAGCACACACACTAACCACTACACCACGGCGCCCCACTGTCATGTTTAGGATAGGATTTAGCTCACCGCACAGTACAATTGCCAGAGCACAGTTAATGAGGATGCCACTAGCTTCAGGGCGTGGCACTCCTCTAAGTGGCACGCCCTGAAGCTACTGACCTTCCAAAAGTGGTGTACTCCATGGGCGCGTATACCTACTCAACCAGTTGGACTTCATAATTCTGCTTGATTATCTGTGGTAAATTCAGTGGGGTGCGGTGGCCTTTTGTTCATTGTGCGTGTGTCTTCCGGCAGGTCTGGGTTCGATTCCCATTTTTGTCATCTAAAAAAGTATTGTTCTTCTTAAACTTCTGGCAGGGTCTGATAAGTCGCCTGAGAGTAGAATTTGTCTTGAAAAACTTCTCAAGTGCCGTTAAGATTCGGCTTAAATTGTTGGTTCCAGGCTCTATAAATGTGAAGAAAAAAAAAAAAAAGTTTTTTTTCGAGTCCCAACTCCTCGACGGTCTGCCAAACCCTCCGAGAGTATCATTTGCCATTGTCTTCGCCTTTTGAGGGGCAATAATTTTTGGTCCCTTCCATATGTGTAAGAGCGGTAGAAACGCAAAAGCAGACAATGGCTCTTCTGTCCTGCAAGTTCAAAGATTACAACCCACACACCGTCATGGTTGAGAAGTTGCCCCTGGATTACTTCGAGCCGTTAAGCTAATCGTTTTTGAATTTATCTGCTTCAAAGAAAAACTAAAGGACCCCAAAGTACATTAGTTGTTTCTTTGCTGTCGATATTGAGGCATCATACGTGTGGATCAAACGTCCCTGTAAATGTATGGTATTTTAAGGAGGGAAATGGACACCAAAATGAATCGGCGTTTTCCATTCTCCTTTCTGCAAAAAGTTCAAATTCCTGGGATATTTGATCATAATGGCAAAGCAAACTGTCAAGGCTATTGCTTCTCTGGCCAAAGACTGTAATTTAGTAGCAAAGTTAGATGGCCGGGTAAGTCATCGTCACGGGCAGAGGTATTGACCTTGTCAAGGTGAAAGGATACTCTACACTCCTTTGAAAGCAAAAAAGGAGAATTATTGGTCCCGTCTAAATAGACAGAGTTGATGAAAAGGTTGAACAACAAACTAATCTTGGCTGCACAACAATACTAGTCAGAAAAGTCAAAATTAAAAAGCTGATGGTGGGTTACATGACACGATACCTCCGCTATATTCTGTAACCGAAAACGGCCTGAAAGGAAGGTTCTACACCACAGTTGTGCTTCTGGCACTCACCTGATTCACAATGTTGGACAGCGTACGAGAAGTAGGACAGCAAATTAACATCCACTGAGATGAAGATGCTTCGCACGACAGCAGAAGTAACATAGATTGGATAAAATGCGAAGTACGATTGGAGGAAGCCTCCACGTATTAGAATTCATTTGCAGAAAAATGGAGCAGCCATTACAATGCTTAACAGACACAAAAAAGTATAAGGTCCCGTAATCCAAACCGAGTTGTTTGCATTATTATGAGGTTAAACCGGCAAAGCACACAGGCGGGTCAGTAAAAATGCAGCAGAGGGAAGAGCGTTTATGATACGATCTATCAGTTCTGATCATATAGACTCGCTGAGTTGAAAGAAAACGAAAAAGAATTTAGTTAATTTGTGGAAAAATATCGGTACAAACAGCAATGCATTACCATACACTGGCCACATCATACTAGCAAGCCTGCAATTAATCCAAGCTAGAACATTTTTTTTCTGCCTCTCTCTATTCAGTTTATGCAATGTCCATCGTGTAATGATAGATTGTTCGGCCTAGCGGATCTAATAGTTGATGTTTTTAAACTTACCTTTCGCAAATGCTAGTTATTTGCTGGGTCCTCTTGTCTCTCTTCAAGTCCAACTGACACTTAGATAAGACTACCTACGGCAAACGAATGTAGAAACAGCGGCGGCAGATGGAACGACACCTTATTTTCACTCCATCATTGATGTAGCGCTGCATAGCAATTGGCTGCGTGCGTGCATGCATCAACCATCTCCGTCCAATGGTATGGCAGGCTGCATTAGTGTTTGGACACATAGCAAAACCGAATCGAATTCTTAATTCACCACAAGTCTCTGGGGCCGCACTAATGAAAATTAACTTCTAATAGAAAATTTATGAATAGTGCTCTGGTAGCATGAGCAGCGCTGCGCGCCATCTCATGCGACAACATGGACACTGACGGCATGGAATTATTCCATCTTTCGGAAGAGACGTGCCACTTGTCGTTTAATCTGCATTTGCATTAATGTTGATTGGAAAATGCAACATTTACAATGTATATGCATCCCTGTTCGGCAACAACATTCAATAAAATATGGATTTCATTAAGATAAGGAATTTCAATGATCGTGAAGAATGTGTCATATCTTATAACGTCACGACCGTTCTCTTTTCCTTATGGATGTTGCAGTTTCCTTGCATGTGAGATGCAGCGTTTTGCTTCCGGAGTTTGAAGCAACTCTAGGTGCTTACAAAAGCAGGTGAAATTTGTAAGTTAACTGCTATTCAACGAGATCGGAAAAGGCACATCAGACTGTTGTCCAAATTGCCGTACCCTCTCAAGGGAGCTACTCAACTTTCTATCAAACAAATTGGAATGTCCACTGCCTCGACTCCTCTGGTGGATCGCAGATTTGTGCGTGCACTTTTAAGGGCACTCCAAGCCAATGCATCTGCCGAAAGCAGAGAAAACTTGCGCTGCACAATCAGTTTTTATCGTTGCACAAAAAAAAAATCAGAAAAACCATCCATCCTCGCCGCAATTGGACGGTAATGGACCATTGCGTTGCAATTGGCAAAGTCGTTACTTCTGGCCAGTTCCCTTGGCTTTTTGCGAGTAGGTATTGTTTGCACCAGCAACGGCGGAGATGGATTATGAGCACGTTATATTGTCATCATCATTATCGTACGCGCACATCGAGAGGGTTGCTTGACTTAGTGAGTGCTGGCTAAGTGGCAGGCGCATTTCTCCAGAGAGAAAATTATCGAATTGATTGAGGCTTTTGACGCTGGCATCTAAATCATCGCGCGCTATAACAACATAGTGACCGATGTTACCTGTATGTAAGCATCAAGTAAATGATCCAGGCTCCTCTGCCAATCAGACTGTCAGTCCCAGCCCCATAATTGACTATTTGCTATATCAGTCGAAGCTGGCCAATCAGTCTGTGCTGGATTTAAGTGAGCACGCTTCGAGCGTCGATCGCGACATGAATGACAAAATTTCTCAAAGCGCGTCTGTAATCAGCATGCGCAAGCGAACGACTTGCAGTAGCTACAAAGTGACACTTTCCGAGCGCAGATATAGTGCACGTGACTCCGATTGCTATATGGCAGACATGTCAGATGTGCATTACTGGCTGGTGGTTTGTCCATTTATGGCAGAGCATTCCACTATGATGACGACAGTCCCAGTGTAGCGACAACGTGCTACAAAATATCGTTCAGTCACATTTGAACTTGATCCTGATCGGAGAAACAGCAGCAACAACTACTACACAGTTGTAGTCTTCTAGGCTGCATAGTGTGGTGTCGGCTATGGGATTATTCGCTGCTGCTGACTAGGTTAACAAAACAGAAACAGACTGCAGCTCTTTGTACACATGGCTTAGTACAACGATGCAACCAGACAAGTACACGATTTGTAGCGAGTTTTACGTAGGTTGGTAGTTCACCAGCGCAACGAACATGTGCTCGGTGCACATACACATCGTGAATTCAGGAAGAAACCCAAATCGCTTGGCAAGGTCCTCCGTGTTGTTGGAGCTGATAATCAATTGTAACTGCTAGCAACGTGCTCGGCAGAAGAAATGATACAAGTTTGTCAGACCGGAAGAGTTCAAATTTTGATACTTGCAAGTGCAAAGTGCACTGGGTGTAAGCCTTGTGTTTGTCACCAGTTTGTCTTGGCTTATCTTTATATCTGGGGTTTGGTCTTTTGGCTCTGCCAACGCGTCATTGTGGTTTTTCGTGGCTGTTTTTTTTTCGAGATATGCAAGATAGGCTCTGCAGAATAAAGGCTTGGTCTTGCGAGAGATTGATGACATTATGCGAGAACCAGTAACGTTTGGATGTGCAGATTTCATAGATACAAGTTTTGTCATAGATCCACTTTCTAAGTACCATTTCTTATGGATTTATTTAAAGCATTCGGGAGTTAAACATTTGACACAGCCAGCATGCTGTTTAACCACACCTGCGAACACTTCTGTATCAGATTTTCATTGACATTCATTTCAGATTTCTTGTCTTAATACTTACTTACTTAAGGTGGCGCTACAGTCCGGGGTGGACCTGGGCCTCAGCCAACAAGCTTCGCCAGCCAGCTTCGCCAGCCAGCTCTGTCTCTAGCTAGCCGTCTCCAGTTTCGCACGCGAAGTTGGCTGAGGTCCCCTTCCACTTGCGTGCGCCACCTGAGTCTCGGTGCTCCTCTACCGCGCCGTCCCTGCGGTGTGGATTCGAAGATTTTCCGAGCCGGGGCGTTGGTGTCCATCCGCTCTAGATGACCCAGCCATCGTAGACGTTGTGTTTTGACTCTTTTGGCTAAATCGGTATCGCTGTACAGCCCGTACAGTTCGATGTTGTATCTCCTCCTCCACTCTCCGTCTATGCAGATGGGACCGTAAATCGTCCGAAGAATGTTCCTCTCGAAGCAGCCTAAAGTGTTTTCATCCGCCTTTGACAGGGTCCATGCTTCTGCACCGTAAAGCAGGACTGGGATGATGAGGGTCTTATACATGGACACTTTAGTTGCTCGAGAGAGGGCTTTGCTACTCAATTGCCTCCTTAGCCCAAAGAAGCAGCGATTGGCAAGAGTTATCCTTCGTTTGATTTCAGCGCTGGTGTCATTGTCTGAATTTATAGCGGAACCCAGGTAGACAAAGTTCCTAACTACCTCAAAATTATAGCTGTCGATGGTAATGTTTTGTCCAAGAAGTCGATGTTGGGTGTCTTTTCTTGATGACAGCATATACTTGGCTTTGCCCTCATTGACTACTAAGCCCATATCTGCCGCTTCCGTCCCAATACTCAGGAAGGCTTGACTGACATCACGCTTTGTTCTACCGATTATGTCAATGTCGTCTGCGTATGCGAGTAGTTGAACGGACTTTTGAAAGATTGTACCTCTGGTGTTGGCGCGAGAGTTCTGCATAATTCTCTCAGGTATGATGTTAAAGAAGTCGCATGACAGCGCGTCGCCTTGTCTAAATCCTTTTTTGACATCAAAGGGGTCGGTGAGGTCTTTGCCGACCTTGACGGAACAGCGTGTGTTTTCCATCGTCATCTTGCACAGACTGACGAGTTTGGCAGGGATGCCAAAACTAGACATTGCGCTATATAGCTCGTCTCTAAAGATGCTGTCATACGCGGCCTTGAAATCGATGAAGAGGTGGTGTGTATCTATTTGGAATTCCTGGGTTTTCTCCAAGATCTGCCGCAGTGTGAATATTTGATCGATGGTGGACTTTCCGGGCCTAAAGCCACACTGATATGTGCCTATCAGATTGTTGACAAACGGCTTCAGGCGTTCACACAGTACAGCAGAGAAGATCTTGTATGCGATGTTAAGAAGACTTATGCCTCTGTAGTTGGCACAACTCAGAGGGTCTCCTTTCTTCAGGATCGGGCAAACAATGCTGAGGTTCCATTCGTCGGACATGCTTTCTTCCGACCATATCTTGCAGATGAGCTGGTGCATGCTCCTAACCAGCTCATCGCCAGCGGATTTAAAAAGCTCCGGCTGCTTTGTTGCACTTGAGCTTAGACACAGCTACTTTCACCACCTCCAGGTCGGGTGGGCGGTATCGTTCGTATGCTGCGTCGGTAACGTCTTCGCCCGGGTTGAATGGTTCGTTCTGCCTGACAGCGGTATTTGGTTCGTCCTCGCCGTTATACAGTCTGCAGAAGTGGTCTTTCCAAATCCTCAGCACCGACTGCGATTCTACAACGATGTTCCCTTGATGGTCCTTACAGGCTTCAGTTCGAAGTTTATACCCTTGGCAGGACCTTTTGATCCTTTGGTAAAACTTTCTAACCTCATTCCTGTAGTAACATCTTCTTGTCTTAATATATCACTCAAATTAAATGGGTAAATTTAAGGTTTTTGATGATCATGGTCATATAAAGCGAAGTCTGAACAATTTTTGACATACTAAGTACATGAAAGGTAAAATTCTACCTTTGTCAACTGAAAACAATGACTCATTCTTTTTCACGACCCCCACTTCTGCAAGGGTCTGACAAACCCTCCGAAAGTAACACTTGTAATAAATTGGCAAAAAATTGTAGGTCCCCTTGTATGCCAGGATTGCAACACACACAGCACACATCGTAGAGAAAATGTCCCGAGCTTACCTCGAGCAGTTGCGCTACTCTATTTAATTTATAATTTTAATTCAAAATTGTCTATATAAAATCCACAGCTGAAGTGGCAGCGTAAGAATTGAGATCGTAAGAATTGAGATTGAGATTAAAAAGTTTGCTTTTGTATATTCAGCCTTTTCATAAAAATAAATGCTGCTTTCCAAAACACTGCCCAAGTAATAAAATTCCGCTTTTTAGAAAACTTTTATCTTTTTAAGTCAGGCAAAGGTAAAACAGTGAGTAAGTGCAAGAGTTCGTGCAAGAGTTATATACCGCATAACACCAAATCCAAAACTTTTTTGGCCCGAATTCATAGTCCACGCCCCCAAAAGTGGACATGGGCTCAAAACTAAAATCAATTGATTGTTATTTCGTTAGAATCATAAGAAAATACGATAAAAGCGAAAATTATTTCGGAATAACCCGTTTTTTCTTAAAAACTCCCCTTAAAAGTGGGCGGTGTTCAAAAATCTTTAATATTTGTCATATAATTTTGTTTCGATTTGGAGTGAACTCGGGTTTTAAACTCTAAATCGGGTTTTTTAAGATCTACCCTTACTTGCTGATCAGCATTTGTTTTGGATCGAGAACTCTTTTTCCGTTCCATTTCTTTTTAAATTTTTTTCGCTCGTGATGTGCTAAGGATTAAAAGGATAGTCAGAACTATCCTATAATAAAAAAAGTTCTTAACCCTAAAGTCCTTAGCGAATCAGAACATGCTTTTAAAAAACCGAACTCTAACTATTGAGAAATGCAATAAACGAGTTTTTATAAAGCCTGATTTTGAAAGAACAGTATTTTATCCGACAGTATCTTAAAGCTTTTTTTTTGGGGACAATGCGAAAAACGGGATTTTAAGAAGCGGAATCCAAAAAGATTTTGCCAATGCCTTTAGCAAAGTTGTTCTTGCATTTAGGACATTAATTTGTATATACCCGCAAAATGCGGACTTCAATTTGACGTTTTTAAGTATAGGTATCTTCCGGAATTTCTAGTTCAGGATTTTTTTATTCCCGGCGAAACCATCGCCCAATGTATACCTAGTCATACACTTAAACGAGTTTTGAGCAAGTATCGGGCTCCTAGCTCGCATACCTGCTTAAAAACTTACAGGATGAACGAAAATCAGCTTTTATGAGAAAAACTTGTTCTTTTTCGAGTTTTATATCCAAGAGGTGAGAGTAAAAACTGTCCGCAAAAGCTTCTTAAAAGCACGTTTTGATTCGATCAATTTTTTTCTGGCACTGGCTCACATTGAGCTAATCTCCTGACGATCACCTGATTCTTGACAGTTTTAGGTCACCTACCTGGCAAAGTTCCAAAAATGTACGAATGCCGATATCCCGAGCTAAAAATCTTTCTTACAAACAAGTCGCCTCTGCAAACGAACAAGCTCAACCCTTTTTTGTGAATTAATTTCGTGCGCGAAATGTCGACCATAACAGCTGTCTGTGTGTACTGTGCATTCCTGCAACTGTTTAACAGTTTGCCAAAATGGCATTCCACCACACAGTACACAATACGAATCAAGGCGACGATAAATGCTTGGTTCGTGTTTTTATCTTCCGTCCCTTTTGTGACAGATCAAAATGTCATGTTCTCACAAAAATTCCAAACTCAGAAAAGACAACGAGCACAACACGACAAATAATTGAAAGGTAAACTGATGGGTGGGTTGGTGGGTGCGGGGTTTAATGCCCGGGGAACGACATCCAACACAACATCCAACCAATATTCCCGGAAGTCAACTATGCGAAATTACGCGAGAATATTTCGAGACAGCGACGAAAAGGACAGCCCCCGTCTTCGGGTGTTTGACGCATGTAGCAGCTATGGCTGTGCGTTGGATGTGTTTGCTGCTGTTGTTTTTTGTGCTCCCTGCTTAATTACACAGCGGCAGCTCTCCCCAATCCAAAGTGTGCAGGTTGGAGAAACCCTAACTGCATCTTGGAGCAGAAATTCCAAAGTTTTGCCATTTTTCACTGCGGCGGGAAAAAACGTCAACTCGTGGAATTCGAAGTAGGTAATGTCTGATGCCGTCGTCGTGCATCCATCCATGGTACAGCACTCCGGGGCATAAGACAATGAGATACACTTCCCTTTTGGAGGGAACCTCCTTTATATGTTGTCGCAGAGTATAGATCATTTAATCGTATCCGTAATAACGCATCTGTACCTACTGCGTGCGATGATGATGGAAATGGTGGCAGGCAAGGGGGCCGCCGCATGTAGCCACTGCACAGAGCACAGTGCACAACTGTGCGCTTCGGCTTATGGAGCTATATATGAGAGTAGAGTGCCCGGAATGACCGAGAAGCAATTAACAAACATCTCAGAAATCACTTGGCTGCCTAAAAAGGATCGTCAAAGTTATGAACACAGAGCACAGCAGCATACAATCGTCGCAATATACCTATACTGTTGCTGATGTTTCTGTGACTCGTATAGGAGAGTTGGTAGGAGCGACGAGCAAAAAATGGGCAAAATACGTTATTGGCAGCAATGTCAAGAAATGACAACATTCCGTTGGTCCGATTGCCTTGTTGGATGTTGGTCGGTTGCTCGATTCGTTTTCCATTGTTTTTGCTGTCCAGCTATGATGATGGTCACAATGATTATGATGATGATTGGACAGTGAGAAAAAGAATGAGTATATTCTCGTGTTCCAACAGCTGGGTTTAAATACTGCCAATCCCAACTTTATTCGTTGGCAAGTGCAATAGTCTTCACCTTTCGACATAAGTTCGAATTTCGCTGTGATTTTGCTGTGACGTTATAGTTCAATTGATCATGTTTTTGGGTGCGACACAACCCACGGGACGTTTTTTTGAAGTTTGTATGCATACGACTCATCCCTAGCAAGTCTCAAGTCTTTTTTAGAAAGAGACATGTCTAGAAGTTGTAGAAGTTTTATAAATTCCTTCAGTTTTGTCAAACTAACAGGATAAGTTAGTCACAGGATATCTCAGTTTCCTACTCTCATGGATAAAAGCGCAGAACCTATTTGGTCATATTCAACTTTTTTAGTAAGAATCCGTTATAGAGTACAGGGCTAACTAAGTTAGAAAACAACCGTTACCTTCATTGCTACTTTATTTTGAAATCATAAAAGACTGCTGCAAAGCCTTTGAGGAGATGTGTCAACACCTGATGGCTTATATCCCCATATGCATTACGAAAAAGACATTAAAAACCTTTCTCACGAACATAGGTCCTGTAGAATTCGTTGAAATTTCACTCCTGATTGACTTCAGAGAGCTTTTTTTTAAGAATCCAACCCAATTTACAAAACTTGTGCTAGTAGGTTTATCATATTCCAAGGAAGTTAACGAGTAAAAACTGCACTGATCATAGATCACTCGATCTGCGATCTTTCTTGAAGATTTCTGAACTGGTTGCAGGGTTTATCCCCCAACGTAAGCCTTTCCGACATTTATAAAGCATGTGCTGAGCTCGCCAGGACCTTATGCCTGAGAAGAATCAGGCTTATTGTGCTTTTTGATTGTATAACCATTTCACTATAGAAAATGAACGATTCTATGTAACACCATAAACGGTCTAGTGCTATTTCATGGTAAAATTTGAATAAGATGTAAGGTCCTATCTTGATCAACTCAAGTGACTCTTTGACCTCTCAGACCTTAATCAGTAAATTTTCACCATTTCCAGTCCCTTTTTCTGGTGCCAAAAGGATGGATATAAATCGCAGAGTTCTTGGTCGTTAACGAAGATAATTGAGATGATTGACGCGCAGATTCTTTCTTATCGTAGAGCCACATAAATAAAGTCTCTAGGAAGATAAAATATGAATCTACCCAACTCCTTCTCTCGGCAACACATGAAGAAGTCATGGTCTAGACTCCAGTCACCTACAGTGACTTCATCTTTATGATAAGTACTTACAGTGGCTTCATCCTCTGCAAGGCTCTTCAAAGAGGATGTCTTCAAAGTTGTCGATATTTTTGCGCTGTTGGTGTTCGAAAAACTGAGAAAGGATCACGAGTCAGAAATTTGTGGAAGATATACCTCTTATTAGAAAGGAATATTCCGTTCTAGAATCAAACCTCGCAGTCTTCATTTTAAAACCGCCTATTAATAAGACCGCAAGCGATAACAAAATCTTACTTGTAGAAAATTGATCGTGTTCCTTATAGCCGTCTAAATTTTATCATGACTTCTGCAACTGCCCATTTGCTGTCCGATAATATCCTTATGATAAAGCTTCTTGAACTCCAAGTTTTTTTTTTATTAGCGATACAATGCTTTTCAACCACCAAACCGCTTCACCCCACAAACTTCTTTAAGAGGAAATTATGACTGTGACTTAAAACGACGACATTCTTCTTTTACAACTTCTGGAATAGTTTCGGTCCTTGGTCGGAGACGATAAGGCTAACTGAGAAACAACCAATGGTTGAGGTCGTCCCCATACTGTAGAGCCACGAAAAGAAAAGGAGCCACCCAACTCTTCCTCTGCTCAACATACTTATCAGTTATGGCCAGAATTCCGAAACTTCCACTGCAATTTCTTCATCTACTGCAGGATCGATCGGATAATCAATCATATAGCTCCCGCCCTGCTTGGTATCAAACAACTCCGAGAAGTGATCATACCATCGGTGCAAAAATGTGCAAAAATCTCAAGGGCCTCTTACAATAAGTCCAGAAGATTCGTGGCAACATTGATAGCCTCAGATTTTTCCATTGTATGTCAGTCATCAGTCTTAAGCTGTTTTTTTGGCTACCTTATAATACCGCTTAAGAACAATTTGAAGAACACAAATGCTTTGTCAGCTCTGTCCCGCACTTCCACGCAAAAACTATTGATGCCATGGACCCATAAAACTACAAAGCTCTATCAAAGCTTATCCAAAGTCAAACCAAACAAGTCGGAAAGTGTAACAGTGCGTATGTAAAAACTTCAGTCTGTCTGCGACGGATTGCAAAATACACTCCCCATCCAAAAAAGGAAACTGAGACGCCTCCAAAAACTGGGCGGGATATAAAAATATAACTGTTCAATGCTTTATGCTAGGTGGTTGCATACATTTTGAACTAAAACTAAAAAAAAAAATTACTTTTTTTTAAGCCACGCCCACAAAAGTCGACGAAATCATATACAATACATACGTAAAAAAATAAAAAATGCTAACATCTAAAACTTTTGTAATGCAATTTTTTGTCAAATTTCATATATATTTATTGAAAAACAGTCGTTTATAAATTAAAATCCCTTAAAAGAGGGCGTGGTAAATTTAAAGGCCAAACTTTTTCTGCTACCTCAAAGACAATTACAAGGCAATGTCATATACCTAAAATAAGTTCGCTTGCCAATTGTTACGTAACTAAAATTTAAAAAAAGTATTTTAAAAAAGTGTCTGCAGGCGGGTTCAACTAATTTTCAAACTTGGTCTGATGACCGTTTCACATTCAGCGCGAGAGCGTCAAACCAGAGCGGCAGCGACAACACACAGACCAGAGAAATCATTTGTTACTACACAATGAAAGCGAGAAACCACGACGATTGTTTTGACTGCACAGTGACAAAACATAACATATTTTCAAAAATTTGCCCACCTTATGGCACATGAACAGTTCTTATTTCACAACAAATATAAGTTTCGAGAAAAAAAATGTCTATTCACTAGAAGCGTATCATAACTCACAACACCGAATGACAGAATAATCGTTGACCTCGGCGGGAGATTTTTCGAAAAGCCCGGTGAGCGGGACAGCGATCACGCCGGTATTGTGAACTACCCCATACTTTGCCATTGATTCTAATTCATTTGACATCTCGCCCGAGACCCGCTCTCGCTCTTTATGTAAAACAGCCATAAAGGACTGAACTTCCAGCCCACACACCAACTTTCAGTTCTCTAGCTTTAAATTTAAGGCCTAAAAGTACGGACGGGCGGGCGGACGGACATGGCTTAATCGATTCTCCGGTCGGTCCCTTTAATATCTCTAAGGGCCAAATTTTCAGTGGGAGATCATCCGAGTTACGGTAACGGATGATGTCCCAACGATAACAGATCCAAGTTGAACTGAGATTAACCCCAGAAATGAGTTTTTCAGTCTAGATCCGGGGTTAATCTCGGCTTAACTCGCCAAATTTGGTGAGTTAATCCCGAAAACTCTGGTGAACAGTATGAACTTATTTGAATGTTTTTTCTGTGTAGAATGACAGTTGATTTGTGTATTTTTACGAAAAATGACATCTGAGAACAACTCAAACTTCTTTTCCTGTGTATTTCTATGTGAACTGAGAGTTAGGAGAGTCAATAATTTCGAAAGTCGAAGATTTTGACAACTTTGCTGACGGAATTAACTCTGCACTGAAAAACTGCTCGCTGGGTTAACTCCAGATTGACTTTGTTACGGGATTAACAGATCTTAGTTTAAGCTGAGCTTAAACTATTACTGAAAAACCAGGCCTTAAAGGTCTTAGGCGATTATTTAACTGCGTCACAAACTATTTACATCAAACTTAATATACCCCAGGTAGAGTATATATAAAAATTCAATGAGTTAGCTCGAACCACCACTTAAGTTAAACTTAAATTAATTTTTCGGGATTAAATGGACTTTAACTTAGAAAATAGGATGACTTGCAGGCACTAAATGTATACTTCCCATTTGCAAATCCAAGAAGTAATCCTCTTCGATTGCATAACTTCAACCCTGAGCGCAGCTTCCAACAGAAGCCCGCAAAACAATGGAAATTTCTCTTGTCATTCGTCGTCTTCACATGCAACGCAAGGACACAGGACAACAGAGTCAGAAAAATGTCTCAAGTGCAATGACAAACAAACAATGATTTTTCTGGCACTATGGCTGCGAGCCAAGGAATTATGAAGGGACATACCACAGATCCTCAGCTGTCGATTGCTTTGTCCAGTAGCCATTTACCCCCCGCCATACACAACACATTGATTTATTTTCTATAATTCAATTACTCACAGGGGAGCGCAAATAATGTACTTGGCCGGCGCAGATCCGAAACACCCATTGGGGACACACATTACAATCTCCAATAACTCATCTCAGCCGAGGTGGCTGCATACAATAGAAAGAGTTTTGGGAGTCAAAAGCCATGTCTTGTGGCATATCTATTGTTTTGAATCAGCAAAAGAACTATTCTCTGCGAAATTACTCACATAACGGCCGCGTAGCACAATGCTGAGGACGTCCTGTAATTGCACTACAGGTCCTCGATCTTTGCGCGACCGGGACTCCATTTCTGGGAAGACAATGGGCAACGCTATACGCATACGCAACGATAAGCTGCCCAAGAATTCCGAATACTCGCCGAACAATAACTCAAAATTGGTCGTCGATCTTAGCCGACCGATTGTGAGGAGCTTATGTATACCTGGGACTATTTGCCGACGGTCAAACGCACCGTCGTCATTGATGAAGATAACTTTTTGAACTCTGGATTGTGTTTCGGACACAGATGCGCATTCAGAGAGTTGCACTCTTGACACAGCGCAGGCCACTATTGTGATGAACCATGGTGTGGCTTCGCTTCCATTTGACATCCTTTTGCGAGGTAACTCCATCTCGGATAGTTTTGCTCTGCCCCAGCATATTCAAGTGCGATTCTATAGCCCCTTCTTTAGCCAGGCCTGACATTGCTGACATTCAAAGTGTGCTCGAGGCAATTAGAGATTTGCCGCCTCATGGGGCAGAAAGGTGAACACCTTGCAGTGGGTGTGGCGGTAGTGGCAGATATATGCAAATGCCGGCTGATAGGTAATTTAAATGCAAAACTATTTCCTTCGAATCGTCTAGGTGTTTGCCTAAAGTGCGGAAAATTATAAGTGCCTATAGGGGTTGATTAATTGCCGCGACCTTCGGTTGCATCACGAGCGGCACGGCGTGGCGTAAGCAGTGAAAGTAGCTAATGCAGTGCAATTGCGCGGGGTAATTCTTATGACATTTCCGGTGGCTGTTTTCCAAGTGACAAACAATTTATCCACAAAATCAATGATAGTTTCGTCGGATAAGAGGACAGCGTCTTGTACCTCTAATCATGTTCATTTATCACTTGTAAAATATTCGTATTTCGATTATCCATCCATCAAAGAATTGTAATTCTAATCGATGGTGTGTATGACATGTGTCTTAAGTTTGTGCATTTGACATTAATCCCCCGTACAAAGTACTACTTGCCAACCGAAGGCTACTTCAAATAAGTCGGAATTGTAAACAAAAGCATTTTACTAACGACTCACACATATGTGTTAATTCAAGTAGCATTGAAGGTATTGGTTAGAATTAGATTTTTGACAGCATTAGATACAACATCAATCAATTCGCGAATGGAAGTGTCAAGGGACAATTATTTAGTGCAACATTGTGTTTCTCGCAAGCAGATTAGCGACACCTGTCACTTGACAACACGATCGAATATCCTTGAAACTGGAAATAAGTTCATAGCTTGGAATGTAGGCATGTAGTATATGAAACCCTGTCACATCCGACTAACCAACATAACCTTCACGAACCCGCCTTAAGGCGAATATGAATGAAGACGTCCGCACTTAAAATTCGTTTGTTTTTTTGAGTTTAATTCCCCGAATGAACGTCATAAAATTCCCCCAAAAAAGCCACACACATGCGGAGACCTCTGTCTCTTGGCTCAGATGTGACAATAAAAACGGACGGGTAATACGCTCCGCACTGCGGTACTACTGCCCTGGCGCAATCGTAAAATATGATCATTGTCACAGTCGCTGTTTCGGCAGAAGTTCAAGTCTCATAATGTCTTCACGTTTGCACTCTTGAACTGCGTCTTCCCAACGGCACCGTGTCTCCACTTTGGTATACTGCGTCTCAAACTTCCGTCCGTAAAACACTGGCCATTATTTCACGTGGCGCACTCTTTGTATGAAGAGATTTTCGGGTCAGCAACTCGTCACACCGTTGCGAGGCATTAGAAACCATCTAAGCAGCTGGGAATCATGTCACACAAAGCCGAGTCAATGGAAGCAATTAACCCGGCCGATTGTGTGTAAATCTAATGTACGTTAGAGTGCCCAGATAGTTTTGTGCAATTCTTGACTATATTTCGGTGTTGACCAGGTGAATGACTCCAGTAACGGGTGGCGACCAGTGACCACCATTCAGTAACAGTACAAAACGCAAAGCGAAGGAAACGACCATAAAAGTTGCACCTCAACCTCAACTTGGTCATAAAAACGGAACGCAACACATCACTACGGGATTACGGCTGTACGACACGACGACGATCCATTGACGTTTCTATTAAAATCATTGCAACACACGCTGACTTTCCGTGTGCACAAATGGAGGGACCGATTGAGGGTTGTGCAGACTCCTGTCCATTGACAGGAAGGCATTATGTGCTCAGAGCCGCTGTAAAATGGCAAGATGAGGCAATCAAAGGCTCATCACTGTCAGTCGAGTCGAGCGTATGTCCGTCATTCGCGGAGTAATTATCGCTCCTCCTCGGGATTTGGTTGGCCAAATAGGTAAGCAACACCATCGTTCGTCCGGCCGGTACAAATGGAATTATGCACGCATATTCCTTGCAGGGACTTCGACGACACTCACGCTTTTAATGATGTTTGCCATGGCAGTCGGATCTTGCTAATTTCCAATTTGAATAATTGCAGGTGTATGTATCTATGTGGAGGCTCTAGTGGTAAGACCCTACAGCCGCGCGCCGCGCCGCCGACTTGCCGATCGCTTCAGATCGTCATCGTGGCGATGCGTGTGTGGATTTTAGTGTGATCGTAATGACAGTTGGAAATATTTCGATGTCAGTTGCGTCTGCATTGGCTACATCAATCACCGGCAATTAAATAGCAGCAGCAGCACCAACTAGCACAGCAGTGACATCCTTGTTTGCCAACGCAGTGAGATGAGGCTGATTTACGACGATGATAATACAACGTCGTGTTTGTCTGCGCGCAATGCGAATGGAGGATGTTGTCCATTTTTTAATTAATCTTAGTTCGGGGTCTGGTATAAGGTGTTATGGCACTTCCTTATGGGATACTTGTGACAAGTGCGAGCTGAATTTAAAAGCCGAGCGTTTTTTTTAAACCCGCGCAACGAGAGAAATGCGTGAAATACGTTTTGACTCATTTTTATAGCAGACGGAGTATGTAGTCTAGCGGTTATGGTAATCACATGAATGTTTTGCTGGAAGGAGCATAAAAAGTCCAAGGATGCGTAGCACCATTTGGAGCTAGTGCAATGGACTGTTGTTAAAATAGCAGTGATACAAACGAGTTATTGCAGTTGCGTTCCATGAGAGATAATTTTTGTTTGCCTTATTTTCTGGCTTCTCGAATGTCTGTTCAGATTTTTCTGTTCTGTTCTGCGGGATTCCTGAACTTTCTGTTCTGATTTGAATAACTTAATAAGAACTTTCACAAAAAGAGACACTTTTGAGGGCCGTTCATAAACAGAGATCATGTCAGAATTAAAGAGTTTTCAATAAATTTTAGTTCCAGTAGTTCAATTTCAGCTTCTGTTAAAGGTTAAAGGTATTGGGCAGAAAGTGCCCTTGAAGCAGTTTTTTTCGAAGTTAACACAGAGCAGAAACTAGAAGAGCAACAGAAAAATTTTCTATTTAGAAATAAATTCTTTTTATGAATGAACAGTTTTTAAGGAAAATCATTTAGCGCACGCTTTAAAAAACAAACCAATGTACATCAAGGTAGGATCTATCGTCGAAGCTTTCAGTAACGACACAATAATGATGGTTTAACGCCTTCAAAATATGAAATTACGGAACCATATTTTGGTTCTCTAAAACTTTAGTCAATAGTGCAGAGGGATGGGCGATAATAAAAACGAGCCAAGCTCTTAGGATCCTTGACGCCAAATTGCTCATTGGCTGGATCAGCCTGTTGAGCTGCTCCTTTCGAGCTCTTTCCTACTGCTGCCAATAAGAAATTTGGCATCACCAGGCTTCATTCAAGTTTCAAATTCCTTATCGGCAGAAGCAAAAAAGGGCCCTGAAAGAGCAGCTCTTTTTAGCCGATTTCGTTTCTGCTCGAAAAAAAAAATGTTGGTACCTCAAAAAGGCTTTGCTTCGCACTTGAGAAAGCTTATTTGGAAGAAAACTTGCTTTATAAAAAACACGCCTAAGGGCTGGGCCCGCTTCTGTTCCTGACACCAGTGGCGAAAAGAAAAGAAGCAGATGTTATATTTATCTCAAATAAAACAGTCTTGAGAAGCCAGGAGCGTTGTGTACTAAGCCTGCTAATAGCTTCAACGTCTCATGATGCATTAAGCTCCTACAAAAACAGCTGCCAACACTGAAAGCTCCCCTTGCTAAAATGCCATGGAGGGAATAGTTGCGTACTGATGGATCTGAAAGCCTTAATGACTAATACTCTTTGTAGGACGAAGTTAGGCTGCCTTGAAAGCGATTGGGTGTTATTGCGGAGTATATATAGGAGACGCTTCAATGACAGTTCAATGACAATTACTTCTACAAACTGCCTACCAGAAGCATCACCCGAGAGTTGTCGTAGTTCTTCCGCTTTCAAAAATCTGCATAAAAAATATGCTGCTATCCGCGAGAAAAATATTTTATTCTCAGAATTCAGCTTGAAAGCTTTCAGGAGGCTTTAGGATCGAGACCAACTTTCAAGAGGACGTAATCTGCAGTTGTAATCCGTCTCACTACCGGTACATAAAAACTTGCTTATCTCTGGCGAACAGCAGGAAAGCTTTTAGGTACTATTAGAAGAGGATGAAGCTCAAATCCCGTTCGAGCAAGAGCTAAATCAGCTCTTTTAAGGCATTAAAGATCTGCGAGGTCAATATTTTACACGATCGAGGTCATCTGCAATAGTAGTGATATCTTACAACTTAAGAACTGGAGATGGCTCTGCTTCAGGGACTAGCTTGTCAAAATGCGGATAGGTTGTTTTGGTAACTCGAATATATAATGTAAAATTTTGGCAAATTTGTGGCTCTAGAGCTCGATCAAGTAAATCGTATCTTTCACATCACATTTATTTACTACAAAGCTATAGTGGAGCTGTGTTTGTGCAAAAATTTTGCATGATGACTACTCTACTTTCACCTGTGTCAAAAAGAACTTCAAAGATTTTCATCTTCGCAGTTTGTCTGACCAAGTCGAAACTAAGTTTTTTGTTTTTTTTTTTTGTTTTTTATCTGAGCCGACAAATATTTTTCAAAAATATAGTCTGACGACCATTATAGTCAGACCGTGGTTTAATGTTGATCCAGTTCCAGCACCGCCAGCCGCCTTCAATCTTACCGAATGTAAATTAAAGGTTGTCTCATACTGAAGCCAATAGTGGGCGTGGCCGTCAGTGGATTTAACCAATTTCAACACTTTGTCTGTGCAATATAAGAACCAAGCCGTGCCTCAGGTTTCAGCTCTTTTGATTGATTTTGAGGATCTAAAACCTTTACACATACAGACGGACGAACAGGCGGACATAGCTTAATCAGTTTACCTATCGGTCTCGTTCATATTTCTAAAAGGTCTTTGAGGACTAGGGTGATGAAACTGTATTTAAATGAATATACCTATCCGGGGTCGGCTATAAATACATCTTATCATAATGGTAGATCTTCCGCTGTTATTATTAGTTCGACTGATGTCACTGGTGTTTTCAAAATATTGTGTATGCCGTTTTAAACCACAACGGTGTATTGACTTAATTGACAGAGTTAACGATCTTAATCTTGTGTACTCGCTTATTTCTTTAATAGGTCAACATCCTTCCATTGTTAGGAAACTCAACATGTTCCTTAAATGAAGTGACGGCTTCCCAAAATTAGAAAAGAAATGTTTTCAGGAGGAGAATATTTTTTTCTTGTGCCTTCTGCCCAATGCTTTTACAGCCACATCCCATACTCACTATATGTCACTACAATAAGTTTCTTCTGCGCTCCTATCCAGTCGACTACGTAATAAGTTTACAATCCTTACTTATATCAATATTATAATCGGCATACCTACTTTATCCCTCAACATGGGGACGGTGTGTATCCAAACATCACTCATCGTCGTCCAAAAAGTCCTCAAATAAGATCAAGAAAAATTCCATGAATATAACGTCGCTACTTTTAGGCTGACAGTGCAATTAATACACGGTAGGCGTTAACGTTTCGCATATTACGGCTGTGTTTTCTCGCCGTAATTTTTGTTTTCTTGCCGTTTTACGAGGTAAAAGAACACGCGCTTCTCCCCCCACCACCATGCCGTGTTAACGCGAATTTTATTTCGAATTTTCGCGCGGTGCTGCTGTCCGGTGGCGTGAATGCACATGCTCTCCTACTGTCTTGTTTTGAATCTTGTAGTGTTTCCCTTTTTCACCGCTCTGCGCGCTTGATTAGGATTGGCTACGAATTGCACGGGGTGTTTAGCGTGGAGACACGCTCTTATGCGCGTCATTTGATCCATGCAACTGGCGAGTAAAACGATAAAAAGAAACCCTCTCGTACGGTCAATAAAAATCAGTCAGGCTGTCAAAGTGGCTTCAAGTTGACGGCGCACAGCGCTTTGGCAAAGTGGCACTGCAATCAGCACTTAAAGAGACCGCGATCCATTGAAATAATCAACACAGCAGCGACGCCGGGCAATTAAACATAATTATCGACGCGCGAGTGCGCAAGTGCAGAACGAAGAATTTGAAAATTTCTATCTATAGGTGCGACAATCAGGGTTTTCTCTAACTCGTATAATAGAGTTTTGCAAAGGATCTCTGGCTGTTGTTGGCTGTCACTGATGGCAAATGTCAATCAGATTTGATGGATTTTTTTTTTCTCCAGATCTTTTAATGAAATCACTTGATGGGGGCTATTAGCAGGCGATAAAAGTCTAATAAAGTAGGCATAAGTGATTTGGCTAGGGACATGTTGATGGACATTTGTGTGACTGACAAATCGAATTTATTTGTTTTTTAGTAGCCTTGTCACGACTTAGGGGCGCTTTAGGTGTTGCACAGAAAAACATACATAAAAAAAAAAACATACATCACCACCTCCTGTGCTTTCAAAATTATAGGACGTAATGAAATTTGAAAAGCTAAAGGTTAACACTACGCATCGCGCTAAACATCGGTTTAAATAGGAAATTTTCAAATGCATTTAATTTAATAATTTTGTTTTAAATTAGAAAAAATGTACTTATGTATAAAAATTAATATTACCACTTTGTTCTAAATCTCTTTCGTACTAGTTTTTAGGCCGTGCCCCCATTTGGAGGCAGAATTTAAGAATAATCTCGAAATTGCTAGCAAAACAACCGCCCATAAGCCTTATTTAGGAAAGAATCAAAAATAAAATTAAGCTGACGAGGTACACAAGTCTTTAGGATAGATTCCGTTCACACAAAGTTTTTAGCTACACCAATTTTTGGTGTTCGATTTTACAAAATGAATGATTTTAGACCAAAAAAATTAAATTTGGTGGTACACTCAAGATATTTCTATGCTTATATTGTTTTCTTGTAATAGGGGCTAGTCATACCACGCCCTTTTATAAAATAAATTAAAAAGCCTTAATGGCAACGGAAAAGGGTATGGAAAACAAAAGTATAGCAATGGGAAGGAGAATAGGAATGTAAGTCCGTCCGTATTTCACCATTTTTTTGGCCTTAAATTTGGAGCTTGAAAGCTAAACTTTTATAGTTACGTAAGTCTTCTGTCATCCGAAGCAGATTTGGGTTAAATTTAAATGAATTGTTTTTTTTCATTATTCGCGAATAAAAAAAATTATATTTACTCGCAGTAAAATTATTCGACGTGGTCCGAGCATGATCACGAGCCTGAGGGGCTTGGATTCGAAAACCCTCTTGGCTGGAGCGTTATTGTTCATCCGCTCGATGTGACCGAGCCAAGAGAGTCTTCTTGTTTTGGCTTTTTAAATTACATCCGCATCTTGGTAGAGCACATAGAGTTCGTGGTTATATCTTCTCCTCGAATCGTCTTCTTTGGCACACAGGACCGTAAATTCGCTGTAGATTTTTTCTCTCAAAAGAGCCAAGTGTAATATCTCCGTCCTTGCTTATCGTCCAGCACTCGGCGCTCTAAAGCAGAACTGACAGAATAAGGGTTTTGTAGATCTTTCACTTTGTCTTTTTTGAGAGGAGTTTCGAACCCATTTATTTGACCAAACCAATATAGCAACGTTGTTCTAGGGTTTGGGATTCTACGACGAATCTCTACTGCAGTATCGTTTGTGGAGTAGATGCTAAGTTCAAAGTAGATGAACTCCTTTACTACCTCGTTGTTGCTGCTACCTATTTATTTGTTTTTTAATAACATAAAAATTGATTTGAAGAAAAAATTAGTGATATACACTCGACATCAAATAAACCACCACGTTCGAACTCTGATTCGATTTTCTATTAAAGTATAAAACTTACAAGCCTTCAAGTTACAACCTTAAATAAAACGTTTTATGTTGATTTCCATTTAAATCAACCTGAAACGCAATTTCTGTAGGTACTAACCGAAGGTTTGGCCAACACGGTCCGTCCAAAATTGGAAAAAGGACCTCTTATGGTATCGCTACGTTGTCCGTCCGTCCGAACGTGTTATAACTTCTGAACTGTAAGTCGTAGAAAGCCAAAATTTGAATTTGGTGTGGTTTCAAACTCCGGAAATGGTCAGAGAATCCAACGAGGGAAATTTTTTTAAAGCAGAAATAACGTTTTAATTACAGTTTGAAATTTCATGGGAAAATGGAATAAAGGTTTTTCTATACTTTTATTTAAGAAGATGAGCACGCAAGAACAAGAAAAGTTAAGAAAATACTAAACTTAAATGCAAAAACTTAATTTTTCGAAAATATTGAGAACTTTTTGAGAAAAAAAAGAGTTGAAAATGGATGGCCATTTTCCTAAAGAAGGAAAATGGCCAACCATCACCAGTATGCAATATTTCAGCAAGGACAGAAAGATTATTCAGCTACAGTCTAATAGTAGTCCCATATATATTTAACTCTACCATCAAACAACATGAAACCCGAAATTCCTGGTCGTCAGCGTTGCCAACATAAGACATATACATATATCAAGTTGGTTAATAAAACCGCAATTAATTTCAAAGCTTAACATTTTATTCCAAAATCAATTTAGGTGGCCAGTCATTAACTCCTAACAGTTCGAGATTTGTCCTCAAATCACGCTCATATCGATACAACATAATATAATTTAGATTTGTATGCAAATAAAGCTGCCAATGCAAGGATGGTATAGTTTTGCACAACTCAAATTGCAGCCATAAGTAATAAATTTCGAAATGCAAATGGCAATCGGACTAATTTCCTTTGCACGTCAGCTTTCGACTCGACTCATCGTCGGGGAGAAAGTTGCGTTAATTGCCACCCTAATTGCTGAGTTGTGTGTGCATACGAGCCGGACCTCTAATCCGATCGATAAATCCCCCTTATGCCGTATCTCGTCGAAACTATTACAGATCTTATCGAAGAGAAAACGAATTGTATGACAGCTGCGCGAACCACTAGATATCGCTGCGCCGACCCCAAACTCTGCTGCATTGGGTGTGTAATCCCACCGGCATGCATCCCACCGTCACATCATCATCTCCCGGCCGCATTGGCCAAAAGTGCGTTCGATGTACGTGTTCGCAGTGTGTCTATCGGCGGGAAATGCGTGCGGCAATATTTCAAGTGCCTTCCGCGTCCCTCAATGCCGCTGCTGATCGGAATGGTCCACTCCAATTCGTAATGTGTTAATAAATAAATGATCCCCTCGCAGCGATCTTATCACCGACCATATGTAAATCTATCCTTTATGTTTGGCGCGGAGTCGTTGTTGCTGCTGGCTGGCTGGTAGTGTGTCTTGTCGAGGATAAAGGCTCCGCGAATAGATCAAAATCCGAACATTGTTATAACGGAGCATGGAGGTGCAGATATATATCTCCATGGCGAACCACGCCGATGACCCTGGCGGTGTTGGTGGTGTGGCGGTGTCTCCTACCCGATACCTGTGTTGCCACCATTCCTTCGAACATATTTTGAAATCACATAAAATATCTTTCGTTTCGTTGTATTGGTATATAGTGGTGGTGTTCCAGTGCACATGCAATCTCTAGATGCTGATCTCGAAATCTTTGCTGCGGCACCTCTCCCCAGACTAGGTTCATATATCCCTGTGACAGGTAATGTCTGTGTTTCCACTGTGTGCTGCTCGCCGTACAAGACTTATTAATCCCGCTTTGGTGTGGCTAGGCTTTACTTTTCAGTCTCTACTGTGAATGGCGCGTGGCTGAATTCGGGCAAATTTTCGCCGGATTCGAGGAAACGCATCGTAGCGTGAAATCTACTCCTGATTAGGGGCGCATAACAACGACCGTGGGAGGCGATAAAGCGTTTACATTCTACATTGGGTTCGCAGATAACAGGCACCTGGTTCGGGGGAGCACTCACAAAAGCAATTGTTCCAAGAAGTGTTGCAATGAGGTAGTAGATTGCAGCCATACCGCAACCGAGATTGTCTTGTGCAATTACCTCCTTTTGTGGTCCTAACTTGTGTTTAGGAATCAACTTGTTGAGTGGATAATAAACAAGTCACAAGGTGAACTAATTTGGCAATTGTATTTTATCTGTAGTATTATGGCTCTTATGTGTCGTTGAACACTAAATGCACAAGTCACAAGGTGGCCAAGAGCCGAATGCAATCAAAAAGACCATTGTTGTGTGTCCAGACACCCAGCTGCGTTTCTTCAAAGTGGTCCAACAAAGAAATAGCACTTGATTCAAAACGGTTGTCCAGAAGGTAATTTTTTGTTTTGGCACAGAATATGAGGCGAATTGATTGAGATATGAAGTTTTGGGCTATAATCGTGTGTTAGCAAAGACGATTTTTTGGCTATCAAAGAAGTAATGAGTGTGGAAGCCAGTCTTTATGGCACTAGTTAAAGGTCTCTGGTGCTACTTGTTATATGGGCCAATAACAGTTAAAGTAATGATGTAATTTTTATTCTCTTATTATTATTAGATTAAAATCTGTATTCTCCAATTGCAGAGGACGCCTTTAAAGCTTATCTTTTTAACATCAAGAAAGAAGATTGCTTGGGTGGAGGCTATTTTTAAAGAAGTCTGCCAAGCACACACTTCATAAGAAATGCCATATAGGCAGGAGTGCACGATGCGGCTGAAGTATAAACCTCAACAAAAAACAGTAGTGTTGATTTACTGCACCAGGAAATATAATATTTCTTGGCATACTTTTAATTTTCTGAGATTTTCGTCAACTTAAGGTAAAGTAAAACTCTACGATTTTCGTAAGCCTACGGTTACACACCTGAATGCCAGTAAGCTACAATAAGAACGAAACGCCAGCGCCATAAGAAGCTCTTTCTATAAAGCTAGTTCGCATCCTTTTTCACTCCCACTTTCGGGTGTAAGAAAGAGCGTGTTAAACTCACAAGTTTCTCAAGTTTCTTAAGTTTTTGTGATATAAAAGCTCAAATGAAGCGTTGCTTTGAGTAGGCTCTTCGTTTCAGTCACCGACACTTGCGTAGCAAATTTTTATTTTCGCTTAAGAAGTTCACAATTTAAGGACTTGGAATCAATGACTTTACCTCAGGCTGTCCGTATGTCTTAATTTCTCATTTCCAGAATGTTCCTTGTGCAAATTCCTGGCGAGGTTTCCCAGAAAATTCGAATGACAATCGTTGGTTGAGGGGAATGGGAAACACTTAGGAACACAAAACACTGCTCCTCAACACAAGGTGCCCCCCGAAAGTGTTATGCCTCAACGGCAACAGCAATTATAATGTTGTTAGGTGTAGAGGAAGGGTAAGAGCAAAACTGAAAGTGTTAACTATCGGCCGGTTTTCATGATGCAGGTCCTCAATAACAGCGACCGCTCAGCAACCCGCTCACATTGAGACAAAAGCTTCGGTTTTTTTTTTCATTCCTGTTAATGGTCGGCTTTTTTTTTGCATTCTGGCACTTGACACCTGTGGAGGCCCCCGATTATTGGGGGTTAGAAACTTTGACATTTTAAAACTGGCACTTGAACTTAGCTACGCTTCGCTACGCTTCGCCAGTGCAGTGTTTTGATTTACTTTGACATTTTAAAACTGGCACTAGAACTTCGCTACGCTTCGCCAGTAGTGTTTTAATTTATTAAGATCTGGGTCGCATTAGAGCGGATTTGCACCACTTGACTCCAACCCGCATTTCATTTGCGCAAATTAATTTTGTATTGCGCGAAATTATTTAACACATTTTGGCTTGATACTTAAATGGTTCGTGCTTGTGTAAAACTAAAAACTAAGTTTATAACCTAGATAAAAATCAAAAGTTATACGCATTTTATTATTGCACTGCTATTTCACTAAAGTAACTTTAATAACTAAAAGCGTATCTCGAAACCCGCCACTCAATATAGATCCAGCTGATTTACAGCCTCCTACAAATCCGATAGTCCAATCAAATATGCACAATATGCGTTTTCGTCCAAGACTTGTGGGAAAAATTGTAAAAAAAAATTAAATTCTAATAAAGCAACAGGTCCTGATGGCATACCAGTATAGTACTTTAGAAATTTGCACCTGAACTTTCTCCAATACTTTGTAAATTATTAACTCTTTCATATGCCGAAAAAATTCAATCTTCTTGAAAAATAGCTCGAGTTCAACCAGTACCAAAAAAGGGTAAGATATGTTTACCTCATCGGCGTATAGCTCCGTAAAAGAGTGTTTTCACTGGACGCCATTGTAAAAAATCAGCCTTAAATCCCTTCTAAATCATGAGATTTACCTTACCATAGAAATATTAATCACTTCACGTGGAGATTAAAAATTAATAATTAAGAATTCTTAAATCAAACCATGCAGAATTATACGTGTTCTGTTCGTTTTCTGACAAAACTAGTCAAACGCACCTTTACAGGGATGTGCAGGTGTACAGGGATTTGCATAACGGCTGATTTCGCTGCTAATGTGGTTGCTCCTTACAAAAAAGTTGAATGCGATAAGATGTGCAAAAGATGATGGATGCTAAATTTGACATAACTGTTAGATATTGATCAAGATGGTCTACTATCGACTTTATGGACTTAAATCCCAACAACATCTTTGAAGTTAAATTTTTCTATTTTAGGGTTATTTTGTTTCTTAGATAAACAAAAAAAAACGGAATGATAAGAAAATTAATTTAACTAGGTATTTCTGAATCTGATTTGCCTGAGAATTAAAAAATTCATGTTTAAAAGGAGATGCGCAGATGACGTTATGTCATTGAGAAATGTCCAAAACTAAAGCATACGTCAAGTTGACCTCCTCATTTCCGGTGGAAACACTTTGGAATTAACTTTTAATCTTATTACATAATCTCTATACCATGTGCGGTGGAAACACCCTATAAGACTATTTTGAATCTTTGTTTGGATACTCACTATGATATTTTTTCTAATTTTCACGTACTTTGCGCGTAGGTACTTTTTTTTATCAAAAGCATAGAATTTTAAATTAACGGTAATAAATTCGGGTTTTTAAATTAGGTTATAACCCATTTCAAAAAAAAAAAAACAAGTCAGAAACGTATTTTTTTTTTTAAATCTTAAAAACTTAAAAATCTTCTTCACATGTTTTGTACTTAAACCAAATTTTATTACAATCGGTATCAACGTTAAGATACCAAAATTATAAAAAAAATTTTTTAAATGTTTTCGAAGTTCTCGAGCCAAATTTCGGAAACTGCTAATTTTCTTTCTGGCTGTAGAGCTTTTCAAGATTATTGCGCACGGGCGGACGGCGAGGTGATAGTTTAAGAAGAGGTCCTTTTTCTACTTTTAGACGGACCGCTGAAAACAAAATTTAAAAAACATATTCGGCTAGGAGCGTGTCCAGACCCAGATTATAAAGCCATTCAAAAGTGTGAGCACTGGTCGGGGGAACGATACTTTTATTTGGTTCATGTTTTTCTTAATTTTTACATAATTTTTTTAGTACTAACATAGTTCAGTTGAAGCTTGAGTTAATGTTTGTATCAAAGAGGGAGAGAAAGATGACCTATTTATAATATCTATTTTATCAGACTTTTCAGCTTTAAGAAAGGCTTTTTTTTTCTTTAAATAAATTGATTTATTTAAAACTAATTGGCAATATTCATTGACTTCAATTTTATATTATTCGGTTTTTCGGCGGAATATTGGGTCAATATTACTCACTACTTTACTCGGTACTCGTCGGACAAATAGCAAAATATAGGCCGAATAAATAAATAAATAAAATAAATAGAGTGGCGCAACAGCTCGAGGTGAACCAGGGCCAACTTCTCAACAATGTATGCTGGTGTGTTAATTTCTTTTACATACAAAGGGACCTACAATTTTTTGCCGAATCCGAACGGCACTTTGAGAAGTTTTTCAAGACAAATGATACTCTCGGAGGGCTTGTCAGACCTTCGCGGAGGTGGGCCGTGAAAAAAACGGTTCTTTTTTTTCAGGTGACGATGGTAGGATATAGGCCAAACACCGAATGTTAAATTATTTACCGAATATTCGTTTAAACACTTGTAAAAACTTTTTGAGATTGCGCGCCCGAGACTCCATCCCGGGGCATGGGACAGTTTATGGACAATTCTAGTAGCTTAGACTAAGACACTCAGTTACGTCTTCATTCTAGGGGAAAACGGATATTTTAAATTGTGAATTGAAAAGTTTCCTATTTTGCTGCGTTGTTACTTAATGCAGCTGACGTGCTTTAGATTCTTACATCGACTTAGAAGTTTTATTTTATGCAAAAGCAAAGTTAGGTGATCACATGAATATCCTTCCAAGCATCCTCATTTGCGCCTATCGTTAGTCTCCTCTCACTTCTCATTCAATAGAAACTACACCAATCTCCATGGCTTTAACTGCATGTATCTATGTCGTACAACCGATTCGAAACATTTTTCATTCGATTTACGTCCGATTAGAGACTGCCTCTCCCGCCGATGCTGAAGCTGCAACCACAGACACTGCCGTTATCTGTTGTGTGCGTGCAAATCATCTCTCGTGAGATCAACATCGACTGCAGAATTCCACGATAGCACCTACTGGCTGCGCCGGCAAGCGCAAAACTACCAAAGAACTCGCTGGAATCGCCGAATAAGCTTGAATGTTATGCAGTCCTTGCGCACAATAAGGACCCCACCACATACATGCATAATATATGATTGTGTGTGATATATGCGTCAATCAATAGACGTGCATAGTTAATCATTTATAGAACCATACAAATCGAAGAAAATATATTTTGCGCGAAGCCCAGCACAAAGATTTGATTAATGGGCAACACACGATGGCCAGCCAGCCAGCGTCGTGGAAGTCGGTGTCGCGCGCAGCCGCACACATTCCTGGAAAGATGTACTTAACACCCGTGAGGCACAAATTCACCGTTTAGTGACCGAGAGCCGCCAAGCCGCTGCGATAGCTCTATTTGCATTTGTCATTCCAAATCCAGAGATTCTGCGCACATGGTGACCCCGCAGGATGCCTTGTACGGGCGGCTGGTCACAATGAATCACCTCAATGTGACAGTTTAACATGGAAATGGGAACGAAATGTGAAATGTGCCGCCCGAATAGAGTCGTAGTGCGCCTGCGAGGTGCGCAAAAAGTGCGGAGGAATGCCTTAAGCCCGTCTGCGAAGACCTACGCACAGAGTATCGCTATGTGTATGGTGCGACAAAATGTTAGGAACAAAAACAGACCATCCAGCAGGAGAGTAGGTATATAATTTTCACTTGGCTGCCGGCTGCTGGCTGCCGTTGCTTTTCTCGGATACCAACTTCGGCCCACGGATATCACATTGAACACGGCCAGAAACAACCCATCCATCGATCTTGCTGGAGGGTGCAAGAGCGCCGTTTTCTTGTGTCCTCAATGTAACTATTGGTCAAATCAGAAATTAATTGAGCGCTGGCACGCAATGCGCTCATGTCCATTTTGATAAATTGCGCAAAACGAAATAATTTTGCGAAAATCAATTCTCCGTCCTGCGTCGAACCTACACACTCATACACTGAAGGCTTTCTAATGTTGTAGAACACATTTCGGCATATCCTTTGTCTTAGACAGCGGGGCGCGCAATGCAGACCTGGGATTTAGGCCCCCCGAACTCTCATTGTATGGGAGTGCGGAACTGACCGCGTGCGGTCTCCCCAGAGACCAATTGCGTGGATTTGCATCTGCAGCAGCGCATTTCGAGCATCGATCCGATCAGGGCGAATGAACTGCCTTCATGTAGTTGAGATTTTTACAAATTAATAAGCCCCATGAATTGGTGAACAGGACACACTATTTGCGTTTGGTGCGTGTGGTGTGTTGTCCACTTCACCACGCGCATGGCATGCCAATTTGATAGCTAACAAGCCAGATACAACTGCGATTGCGGACTCCAACTGCGGAGAAGCAGCGTATTCAAAGTATGCAAATGGGCGCGCGCGCGCGTCCGTCTCAGTTTGCGCGTGCGCGGCAGTTCACACAAATCCAGGTCGACATGGTCTCAAATATTTTTATAATAATTTATAACACGCTAGTCAGGCAGCAGCACCGCGGAGAGAGTTCATCTCGCATCAGTGCGGAATCCGCGCACTAGCCAGTACACAGTAGCCGCTGTTGATATCGGGCGGGGGAACACACTGCATCTGAAACACAAAGTCCTGGGGGGCCCGTGTAGGCAGACCTGATCGACATTGTTGATAGGCAGCTACACGGGCCAGTAGCTGTCCGAACAGCATAGTCCGCATACTATGTACCGAAAGTAGAGCGTAATTAGCGTGGATCGGTCTATCGGTATATGTATGAGGAACAGCCAGCACCCAGCGCCAAACACCGACGGCCAAAAGTACTTTGCAATTATGATGGTTTCGTTACGCGGAAAATATAAATTTGTTATCACACGGGATGGGTGCGTGAGCGAGTGAGTGGGACCGAGGACGGGCAGGATCCTGTGGTAGCACCGCACCGCCACCGGGGGTGATCGCGCGATGGTCGGAGTGGTTGCCGCTTGGCTTTGGTAGCCTGGCTGCAATAATTTGTTGGGCACTTTTTTTCGTTGTCGCTAAGTGGTCGAGGCGATAAATAATCCACTATGTAGCCGTAATGGAACGATGCGAACAAATTGAATTTTTGTCCGTCCTGTGGTGGACGATGAGAGGCAAGAGATGGTGTTGCGATAGACCTTGAGATGGTGATCGGAGTTATCTGCAGGATCACATTCTGAAACTGTAAAAGCTAGTAGAAATTCAACTTAAGAAAGTTGTCAGTTGCCTTTGTAGTTGTCACAGAGTTTTTCCTTTTAAACATAGTCACGTTAACGAATTGGGACTCACGAACGCCATTTACCACAAAGCTACGACTTCTTTTGCTTTTCCTTCGTCTGCAGGCTGCGGGATACATATTTCCTATTTTTAACCCAACTTGATTTGATAAAAATGCAAATAGCTTTTTTAAATTTATGGGAAGTTTGAATTTTTTCTAGAATTTGGCCAGTAGCTTCCTGTTATCTGTATATGAATGTTCTTTGCACACACACTCGAATTCGAATGCGGTTAAGAAGGCTGAGGTACCTTTAGGTGGTATATCACTTGTTTGGGGAGGTAGAAGAACCAAATTCCCTCTTGAATCTAAGGACCCTTTATTGAAATATTTTTTTTAGAAAATTTAAAGAGATTCGGAACGGCATAGCTGATCACGATCAGGGCCTATAAGTTGAACAGTAAATAAAATAAATAAATAAATAAATAGAGTGGCGCAACAGCTCGAGGTGAACCAGGGCCAACTTCTCAACAATGTATGCTGGTGTGTTAATTTCTTTACATACAAGGGGACCTACAATTTTTTGCCGAATCCGAACGGCACTTTGAGAAGTTTTTCAAGACAATTAATACTCTCGGAGGGCTTGTCAAACCCTCGCGGAGGTGGGGAACGTGGAAAAGAACAAGTCTTTTTTTTCAGGTGACGATGGCAGGATTCGAACCCAGACCTCCGGCGTAGTAAGCACACACACTAACCACTACGCCACGGCACCCCACGGCACCCCACGGCACCCCACGGAACAGTTAATAAGCAAGTTTAATATCTAAGCTAACAAAACATCACGCTTCCGTGATTCCCATCAATTCGACCTAATAAAATATCACCAAACTGATGACTCTGAAGAGCTAATCAATTCTAGAAATTCGCTTACAACCTCTTACAAAGAGTAGGGGACTAGGGGACTTTAAGGCTAATAGCTACATGGACGCGCAGCTTTCATAAATATTAAATATTAAATAATTGTTGTAATTTTAAATATAGATGAACGCAACAGTTCGAGACGAACCAAGGTCAACTTCTCAACAATGTATGCTGTTTGTGTTGATTTCTTCACATACAAGCGAAGAAAATCTAATGGTTTACTTATGAAAATCACCTCGAAAAGCCGCTGCGGGTTATCGCGAAGGGTCTACATCCATCATGTACCAAGGACGAAATAATACAAGACGTTCGAGCCCAAGGCTTTGAAATTCTGGACGCCTTGGGCTTCAAGAAAAAGAAGCAACGTACGGAAGTAGGCAATTCAGCTGTTATCCGACGCGGCCTGCAAATTTTCATGCTTTCTTTTGATAGAACTGAGAATACTAACGAAATCTACAAAATTAAAGCAATGCTTAACATCAAGGTAAAAGTCGAACCCAAGCGGAAGGGCAACAGACTAGTACCCCAATGTAAGCAATGCCAAGGTTTCAGACACGCAAGGTTACTGCCAGAAAAAAATCGCGATCCGTGAAAAGCACCGGCGAGCATCTCGACGGATTCCAATGTAAGGAGTCAGGCCCCCGCCGTTAGTGCCACTTGCAGGGGAAGTCACCCAGCGAGATACCGAAGTTGCGAAATCGCCATTGAGCTACAAAAACGACATGAAGCTCCAAAGAAAAATATTGAAAATAAGGGCCAAAGCCTAAAACCTTCTAAAGTAAATAAGTATAAGCCAAAAACCCCTGAGTAAACAAGGGGTACGGGATTGATTAAAGGCAAAATTCAAAATGTGTAAAAAACGTCGCTGGTCCAAGTTCCCACCGAAGTCCAAAGGGAGAATCCATACCTGTTGGTCCAAGATCGTACGCTCAAGTCGCGTCACGCGAAAGTAAGCCAGAATCGGCCGCATCAGATTCGGTCTCTCGAATTCTAGGCATGATTTTAGAAAAGCTTGAGCAACAGACGAAACTTTATCAATTAGTATTTAACAAATTAAACAAGCTCGACTTTAAACCTCGAAAAACATATAACAAAAAATTATGAATATGGGAAAGTCAATCAAAATAATTACATGGAATGCAAACGGCCTTGACAAAAATTGACGAACTATTCGAAGTATTCCTACGAAATAATAATATAGACATATGCCTGTTTTCGGAAACCCACTTTAAAAAGAGTTTGCCACCCAAAATAAATGGTTACATCGACTATCACGCGTGCATCATCCGTCAGAAAATTCGAGAGGCGGATCCTCTAGCTACATTAAAGGCTGCATTAAGCTCTCCAAAAACGAAGAAACAGAACTTGACTCTATGCAAATAACCTCAGTCTCAGTATAATTAAGTCACCTAGATAACAACATTGCGACGAGCTATTGTCGTCCGCAGTATCGGCTGGCAGATGACGATCTTGCTCCGCTCTTTGACTCACTTGGGTCAAATTTTATCATCAGCGAGTACTTTAACGCGAAAAACTCTTTTTGGGGCTTAAAGTGCAATTCAACAAAAGGCAGAGTTCTCTTCAAAGCAAGTATGAAATGCGGCGTGATCTTTTTATCGACAGGAAAGCCAACATATTGGCCAACCAACAGAAATTAAATACCTAACCTCATCGACTTCTTTATTGCCAAGGGGATATATCGTTACCTTATGAACGAAGAAGAACGCTTTGATCTCTGTTCGGCGGAAGCCTAGCGAAAAAGGAAAGAGCGCCTGGATTAACTATCAACAACACCGACAGGGACGGCTTTAAAAAATACTGCAAAGAAAGCATAGCTTTAAATGTACCGCTCAAAACGCCACTTGAAATAGAAGACGAATTAGATAAACTCGTGAGAGTTATTCAGAGCACTGCGTGGAAAAACGATAATTCGGAACTTCTTTTCGGAGTTCCGAATTATCGAACAGCGGAACAATATATCCGCGAGAAATAGAAGAGCTAATATTCGAAAATTGGAGAGCGCGCAAGAGATGGCAATGGTTCGCGAGCACCCCCGGATAAGACCATCTTTAACCACCTTTCTAACAAACTGAAGCACAAACTTCAAGACTTTAAAAGTCGCGAGACTACTGCTTACCTCGAAAGTTTGACTGCCGATAAAGGTTTGAACTACTCCCTTTGGGAAGCAGTGAAGTCCGTTAAGAAGCTTATAGTACACTGTGCGCCATTAAGAAAAGCCAACGGTGAATGGGCAAAAGGAGAAAAAGAAATAGCGGATTTATTTGCAGATTACTTAGAAGAAACATTCAACCCGTTTGACGGGAAACCGTTGGTCGAGGAGCTCAATCCGTATGCGGCTCAATATAATAATTATAGAATGAAAACCGTGCCATTGGCTGAACTTCGACAAACGATAAATTACTACGACTTAATTACTTACGAAATTCTAAAGGCGCTACCGAAAAAAGCTTCGGTCAAGCTACTCTATATCATTAACGCCTTCATGAGAATTAAATACGTTCCAAGGCAATGGAAAGTGGCCGAGGTCATAATGATTTCGAAACCAGGGAAATGTCCGAACGACTAAAAATCTTACAGATCTATTTCGCTACTGCGGATAATACCTAAATTATTCGAGAAACTGTTGCTTAAATGGTTGCAACGAATCGGATTTACGAAAAAACATTCAAAAATAGACCAGGTCTATACAATAACAAACGAAATCGAAAAAGCTTTTCTCGACGTATCGCAAGCCTTCGACAAGGTATGGCACGAAGGTCTAAAGTACAAGTTAAGGCGAAGCTTACCAGAAGAACTCTATAATATCTTAGAGTCTTACCTTCAAGACAGAATCTTTCGCGTTATGCACGAAAATGAGTACTCGGAATTCAAAGAGATAAATGCCTGTGTGACTCAAGGAAGCGTTCTCGGCCCAGTTTTCTTTTTACTGATAATAGGGACATAACCTATGATGAGGAAACAGTTTTGGCTACGTTTTCTGACGACACTGCTGACTAATAAGGCAGTTGAGTTATCACTTCAGCGCGCTTTAGACACAATATGCGACTGGACGAAGAGCTGGCGAGACGTCCTTAACGAGACTAAGTCAACGCATGTTAACTTAACTTATAAAAAGATAAATTATAAAAAAATAAATAAAACAACACATCTTTATTATTATTACTAAGTAGGTACAAATCCCGTACTCAAATAAAGCGAAATATCAAGGAATGACTCTAGACGCAAAACCTGACGAGATCGAAATCAGGTTAAGAGAAATGAATTGGCTTATCGGAAGATTTTCGAAAATAAGCATATATAACAAACTGCTTTTGCATAAGCAAGTGCTAAAAAAATCTTGGACGTACGGTATAAAACTCTGGGGTTGTACTAAACAAGGCAATATATCCTTTTTAGAAACTTTTCAATATAAGACACGCAGAGCAATCGTTAATGCTCCATGGTACATAGGAAGTAGCGATCTACACCGAGATCTTGAAATCGTATGCTTGACTGACGAAGTAACAAACTTTGCTTTGTACATTGCAACAATGAAATTATCCGATCTTTGGATCAGACAAATCTTACGCGCCGACTACAACGAATGAGACCGTTGGATCGAGCATTTCTTTCTTTTTTAATAATTCCTGACTCGCCTCTTGCGAATTCTATGGCACCTCGACCCGAATAGATCTTCTGTGCCGTGAACGTCAACATAACTATTCACTTTTCGTGCGAATTTAAAAACCCTGCTGGCACAGGGAATCTTAATGACTTCCGTACTGAATGTTCTCTGAAGAATAAGTTCCGTCTAATACCGTCTAAGGCTGGACATTTACATAGGATATGTTCAGCACTTACGTCTTCTTCAAGAGAAAGCCAGCATTCTGGAGAGTCGACTATTTTGATTTTAAAGAGGTGATATCTTAACCGGGGTGCCCTGTAGGGTATCCTATAAGTTTTTTTTTTGGCATTTCGTTTGGCCTGTCTTAGGCCTGGTGTATCAACCCAATATAAGATGCATCGCTTGCATGCTCCCAGTTTTTTATAACTTCGTTTATAACAGATTTTGGAGTGGGGCAAAAGTTTAGGTCTCTGGAAAAGGGTTTCCTAGCCTTCTCAGGCCAGTTCGTCGGCTTTCTTGTTCCCATCAATACCTACGTGATCAGGAACCTACCGCAGGGTTGGGTTCGTTCCTCGAGCTAAGCTTCTGTAGCGTATTGATGTTTTGCGATCCGGATTTGGAGTCAATAAAGTGCGAGGCTTTTATAGCTGCTTCTGTGTTATATGGATGTTTGCACCTTTGACACCAGAGAGATGTAGATTTGGTCGACGCATCCCTGAATGGCGTGGAGTTCTACCTAAAACACACTGGAACTTTTCCACATCGCGCTTGTGGTTTTCAGGATCGGCCGGTTTACGCCGGCTCCCACTACCGACCCCATTTTAAAACCATCCGTAAACCACTTAAGGCCGCTTTGGCTGTTTGGTGAGTATAGCAGGCGCATTAAACAGCAGCACAAAACATGGCAAGTTAATGAAGAGCGTGGTGCCAAAAGAAGGGACCAGAAGGACCCACATTCAAAGTTAATGCACTCATTGAAACACTGAAACCAGGCGGAACTTAAAAGTGTAAGTCACCGTTTTCAGCAGCTTCATTAAAGCCAATGCACCATGCTAAAGCAAAGGCCAAGAAAAAATCCTGACACCTGGGGCTGAACAGATTAGCCCAGCTAAGAAGCTCGACTTAGAGGTACATACAAAACCCAAAAACCTCTTAGCAGCAACTCACCTAGTATTTGCATCTTCAATGATGACAATGTTCCTTTCAAGCCGTCATTCTATTTAAGGCCGAGAACAAAATCAAAATATATGCACCGGTCCTGCCCCCTATCCCACCCGTTCATTGAATTTTCAATGAAAGGCCATCGCACCGGGGTCGGTTGTGGATAGGTTTTCCGGGTTTTTCACATCGCCTCCGTCATTGTTGTCCTCGTCGTCGTCGTCGAATACCCAATGAACGCGATCTAATTAGACTAATGAACCAACCGTCTGTCCAGTCGGCCAACCACCGCCTGCCAAACCGCTGACCGGCACGCCACACCGCCGGCGCCGCCGACGTCGAAGTCGCATGTCGCCGAACTAATGGTGCTCGCGCACATAACCTAAGATTTTCCAATTTCCCGCAGTCCTGCTATACAATACCGCAAAACAAGTTCAATCGAAGGAATAACTTCTGTGTGTCTAACAGGCACACACAGTCGGTCGGCGGACAGAAAACCGTTTTGCAAGTTGTTTTTGTACATCTGTCATTATGTCAATTTGGAGAAATGTTTGAGAGAGAACCCAAAAGCGGACCAAGAACAGAGTCAGGCCGCCCCGAGTGAGGCAATTATGTCATTCGACTGCGAGCTGACGTGCAACAAGCGTACCAAATTCAAATGTTCGCTCTGGGCTATTCGCGACTATATGTAGTATAGGCTTTTTTTTCCTGTTGCTGCATGGAAAAAATCAGGCCACAGACACACTAACGACATCTGAATTCCAAGTGCGCGTAGCCACACAGCCATTGTTCGTACAGGTACTACACACGACGAGGGAGGGACTGTCCACTTGTCCAGGGCTTGCCAACAATTGTTGCGTGGAAATGAAATGGATGTGCCAGGCTGCCTCCTCCTGTCGCAAATCAATTAAATGCAAATATGGTAAGATAATCGGCTGCATCTGCATAAATCTATTAAAACAAAAGATCGGCCCTGTACAACAAGCCTCAGTGTGATCAGCGGTGATCCGTGAAACGACCATCCCGCGCAGCCAGAGGGACAGGAGGTGCGCTCGCGCGTACACAAGATCGATTGGATGCCTGAAAGCTGGCAGTGCGATCCTTGCAATGGGCCAGCCGCAACCGAACCAAGTGCAGTGCGTTGCGCGCTAGCTTATCGCAATTTGAGGATCATTCCTCTTGACTTGGCCCAGCCATCTGCGAAGCTCCAGAGAGCTAGAAGGTGGAGAGCGTAGCTTCTCCATCGAGTGATGCTCATCTCATCTAATTACGATGATTAATTGATCGCAATTATAATTCTATTTATGGGCGCTGCGAGAGAGGGAGACAAAGATGCATTTTGTCGGGTCAGATGGATGGATGCAGCCTCCATCAGAGATGCAATTCTGTTGCGAAAGAAGCTTGGCTGTTCCTTGGAGTATCTATAGTGGTCGTTGCGAGTGATAAATGGAAACACAGTTTAGATAATTACGGGTTCAGTTCAGTGTGTGCGCTCGCACATTCATTACTTTAAGGCATACCTCCGTGGGACTCCGTGTGCAAGTCGAAAGAGTGCACTTTGTTGTGCTTCAGGCTCCTTTCGGGTTCTAGGAGCTCCTGGCGGTCTAATGAAATTGTAATTGAATTTCTCCTTTTGCTGGTGCGCGCATAGTCAGTCGAATGTATTCACGAGTGATAATTGACTGCGTCAGAACGGTACGAGGATAATTGTTTTGCTAGCTTTTGACAAAAGGGATACGTTACTGTCAGCGAGTGTTTGCTCAGGCTATGGGCCGTGATTGATCTTTGGCAAGTTTTGAATTTTTCTTTTATCCCTGCCAGGATAATTAGCTTCATCGGCAAAATGAGAGGCTTTGCAAAGGTTACCTTTGGTTGGTATTTAGTCGAAGATCTATTGCGAGCATGAATAGGCTGAGTGTAATTGACGTTTAAAAACGGCTGGGCATTAGTCTAAGGACCGTTGGGCAGGCTTAATAGAAATTTGTATGGAGTTTGTTGTAGCTTCGTAAACCTTACGGCAGTAATTAGGATTGAAAATTAAGTAGTTGTTTACATGTCTTCTATCTGAGTTTCAAATGGGCACATCTCGATCTTGTAGTCTTGGATTGCCTCGGACCTTGAAGTGATTTGTTTTTCTATTTTATGTGAATGAAAATGAGCTGTTTTAACGAAGACTGAGAAGATACCTGCTTGAGTAGGAAGTTTCATTAAAACCTTGCGTAGTTGTAAGCTGATTTGGTCTAGACTTGGTCAGCTTGACTTGACTTTCATACACTGGATTAAGTTGACTCATACAACTGCCTGAGGCAAGGTCGTCCTCGTTCAGTGGAAGTTCAACTGCCTTTTTGTTAAGCGCTTTCATATCAGGTTTTTTCTTACTAAAGAACTCATTAAGGTATTTAAAGTCGCTGTCTTTTCAGATAAAATACGGCTAAACAAATCGCTTGTTCTGCCCCATTGGTCACCAATGAGCGATTAAAACCTTTAACTAGATTATAGCCCAGTAACAATTTTAGCGTCACCAATGAGCGATTAAAATAAAACCTTTAACCAGACTTTAATGCGGTTTAAAGGATATTTCCTCCCACGCCTTAGGGTCTTATACAAAAAATAGCTTTAATAAAGCTTGCAGCAGGCAACCTTATAAATGTAACAGCTTGCGTAACGCCTGCGACAGTTGAACTTATAATAAGTAGGAACTGGCAACTGAAAACTTTCTACAAGCAACAGCTTTGGTAAAGTACACAAAAAGAACTTTACACAAACCACAACTGAACTAGCAACATGAAGCTTTATTCATACAACAGCTTTGGTAAGACGTGAAACAGGAGGCCATAACAACAGCAACAGCTTTGTTAAAGTTTTGAACTAAATGCCTGATGCAGGTGTAGTTAACATCTTACTCTACTCAGTGATATACCAAAACTTCTATGCGGCCTTATAGAAGTAGTTGATATTTAGGTTTAGAAAGGTTCAGAAGGCTTCGGCATTTTGCTCTGAAATGCCACAATGGAACATGTAAGCACCCACATTCCCGTAATAGTCAATGAGCGATTTCAGATTTCCGAAGCCATTCTTGCTCGGGTATAATAATTTAAGACTGCCATCTTTAAACACATTTTCCAACATGGAAAACCACAAAAACGACAGGGTTTCAATCTTATTCTTGGTTAACACTCAAGGTAGAATTTGTGCCCAGAAAACCCAACCACAAATTTGAGGTTGGTAAGTCTTCACTTAAATATGTTTCTGGGACAGTTTTTCTTGTACTTAAAAGCGACTGGCCATACTAAGTAATTGTGGTAAGTAAAGTGTGTAAAGTGTGTGTGCTTACTACGCCGGAGGTCTGGGTTCGAATCCTGCCATCGTCACCTGAAAAAAAGACTTGTTTTTTTCATGATCCCCACCTCCGCGAGGGTCTGACAAGCCCTCCGAGAGTATCATTTGTCTTGAAAAACTTCTCAATATGCCGTTCGGATTCGGCAAAAAAATTGTAGGTTCCCTTGTATGTAAAGAAATTAACGCACCAGCATACATTGTTGAGAAGTTGGCCCTGGTTCACCTCGAGCTGTTGCGCCACTCTATTTATTTATTTTAATACTAAGTAATTTTGTTATAGCTAAGTAATGAACTCAAAAACCCCGGGTGTCTGACTAATGTTTAAATTTCAGGTAAACTGCTACGACCACGTGCGAAATGTCATTTATTGATAATCCACATGGTTAATTGGCTAACCTGTTGAAAACATTTTTTATAACCTCCTGAAGATCAACTTCCCAACAATATGCTATATACTATAGGTACCCAAAAGTTGAGAAACGGACTGCCACAGGGGTCGGTACTGGCACCACTACTCTTAACCTTTCTCTTACACGACCTCACTATAACCATCTCAAGGAAGTCCGGATATGGCGGACTTAAAAATCAACCGAACACATCTTGAACGCTGATCTTGAGGTTTTGAGGGGCGGTTGTGTCCAAGTATGTATAGGAACTGAGAAAGGCTTTTGAAAGGGCGAAGCTCGAGCATCTTTTATGTTTTCTGCTGCATATGTTCTCCTTTCCATTTTTTATGACAATAATCCAGAAAATATCCTTTTAAGCTATTCATAAAAATTAAATTGTGATTTTTAGAATTGTCTGCACCTTTTTCTTTTACATTTTTTTTGACGGTTGAGTTGCTGTGTAGATTTGCACTTTTTTTATGTAAAATATAAATATTATGCGCTTTTAGTTTTTAATTAAATACGGTATTTGTATCTGAAGCCTTAAGATTAAATCATTTAAATGTTTTCAGAATACTTACGAGAGACCCGAATTCTAAAACCCGACAGCTATCATAGTAAAACATAACTTCTCAGACAAAATACAGTATTTCACTATCAGAAACGATGCTACCTCAACACTCATTGTATGGCGGCCGAAGATTCCAAATTTTGACTTTCTGATTTTTTGGTCATTTAGTTTTTAATGTTTTTTTGAACTTGGCTATGGGATTTAAGATCGTAGCGAGTTTAGTTGTATAAAATCAATTTCTAGTCAAATATACTAGTTTTAGGGATTTTGTAATAAATGTGTTCTAGATTATATTCCTTGTTATAGTTTTTCAATTTGTCTTTCAATTCGAGATCCTTCCAACTTCTTTGCTAGAACGACAAGACACTCGCACGCATAAAACCTTCAAATCCGTCTCATAATTCTCCATTGAGAAAAGCCTAGTGTTCGGTGCAAAAATACCGAAACCAAATACATATCGAATAAATTCTGGAAAGGTATTCTATGTTAAGACCAATATTATTTAATAGGTTTTCCAAAGTTTTGATAGGCTTTTAGGTCGTTAATAGATGTGCGAAAACAGAAAAATCGTTTTTTTTCCAACGTTTCGTCGTTCTTTGCGACCTCCTCAGGGGTTTAATCTTTAACTACGTTGTTTACTACTGTGATATTATTTTTTCAAATCTATTTCTTTTTCTTAGATCAAAAATAGATCTTCGATTATAAAAAGTAATATCATTGTAGTGAATAACGTAAATAAAGATTAAGCCCCTGAGGATGTCGTAAAGAACGAGGAAACGTTGGGAAAAAGTGGAAAAAAGCAATTTTCTTTTTTTGCACATCTGTTAACGACCTTAGTGCCTATAAAAACTGCCTATGGAAAACAAATTAAGTTAAGTAAGCTCCATAAAAAAATTTTACGTGTCACCCGATCGTCACACTAGAACTTAAGAAATGTCAGCTATATTGGTAGCTCTACTTCAAAACAAAGCCTCACAGTTCTTCGTCAGAAATCTATAAAAATATAGCCTTGCAACTTTCAAAGAACTGCAAATACGAATCACCACTCCACCTGACAGTAATCCTGCATTCTTTCCTTGAAAAACCGCAAAAACACTGTCATCTCACCTCGCAGTCTGTCCGCACTGCTGAGTGTGATTTTTTTTTTCAATTAATTAAGTCATCAAGTATGCAGTCTAATGGCGCTCGGTTTTCCCGCTAAGAAACTACACAAATTATGAATCATAACCTCTGAATGGAGCACCTGTCCAATGATTAGCATGTCATTACGGTGCACTTAACACCGCAACGCAAACGCAATTACACTTCTGCAGCGCACTCTTGAGGGGAGCAAATGACGCGACGGCTCGACAAGGTGTTGGGTAAACATCTTCAATCCCTAAAAGCTATTCGAGTTGTCCGCCGAACGAATTTATGGCTCAACTCGATGGCATCAAAGTCATTCAAAGATCGAATGTCGAACTCTTCTTCAACGATTCGGCCAGTTGGGCCTACTAGTTGGATCGGTATCGTCCCACGCAGGTTCGTGATGCCAATCGATAGGTCGCCTGAATGTATCTTAACCTTGAAGCAAATACTAATTTATCGTCCATAAAAAATACACTTCTATGCATAAATTGTTTCGATCGGTCTGCTCACTTGCCCCGCTGCCTTTTGGTGGATCGTTTTATATTTTGTGTTTTATTTTTGGCTCCAGCAGTCAGTTTTATTCTGGGCGATCAGCCGCTCGGATCGGATCACATTTCGTGTGTTCTGACATTTAAGATAGTGATGCAATCCCTCCTGACCCTCTCTCCTCTGGCGTATTGGTGGACCTTTGGACGTGACTCAAACGAATTGGAGGTGGCTGTAGGTGATTATAAAATTAACAGCGCGCAATAATCATAATCCGGCATAATCGGAGATGCATTAGTCCACTGTCCACAATAGAGAGGGTTCTGCGTTTCAGATTTTGAGCTCATTTTCGCTGGGGACTTTGTTTTCGCTCGACGATGCTTAAACACTGCAACGCAAAAGAGGAGATTTTAATCAATCGCAGTTAATGGCTTTTAAAAAGTTTACTCCTACCACCACTGACTATGGCCAGTATAAAGCGACATTGGTGTCATTTGGCCGAGCAACTAAAAGCTTTATGCAACCACCATCAGTGGGACAACGTTGTGCAGTGTTGTGACAGCCAAATGGTCGGTTACTCGGACTGTCCTAGCGGGGGGTATACACTTAAATTTAAAATATTGCGTTGTAATACTTTTAAATTTCGTTTTTTACTGCGCCTTATGACTTTGACAGAAATAGTGGCAATCATCCGTTATATTCATAAATTTCCTGGGGCTATAATTATTACTCAAAGTATGACCAAGTCGCGATATCTTTCACGAAGTAGAAATTGACAGAAAAATAAATGCTCACTCAGTGACTGGGTCGCATATGCTTGAGCGATCCTTGTTCTCCAATTAAAAAGGCCGAAAACCGTTTTTCCTATCGGTCCAGGCAAATATTCCTGGATTCAATTAGTTCCATCTTCCATTTCTGATGCTAGAGAAAAATAATTATAAATCACTTAAATGGCCAACAGTATCAAATCTCTTTTCGTTACTCACATCCGCTTTTAAAGTTCCCGCCAAGGTGTACCCATACCCATCCCTTAGGCGAAACAGAATCCTCTTCCTTCCGACACCCATAACGCACAGCTGGTTCAACAATGACCGTTGGTCACTTTTACTTTGTGTTACCTGCAATTAAGCTAGTTAACCATCTATACATTCGAAATTATAATTTATTCAAAAAAAAAAAAAATTGTTTATTCCTGTTTCTCCGTCGAATTAGTTTTAGTGCCACACACATACCGAAGTGGTTCTCACGGGTTAACAGCAAATCCCTGCGCAATTTTTTGTCCGTTTCTCCCAAGAAGTGCTTATAATTCCTTGAAGCAAAAGGACACTCTTTTATTCACGCCAGACCTAATGTCCAGCGAAGAAAAACAAAGTTGTCAAACAAGTTCTACCAGAAGATGACCACTTGGACATATGATAGGACAAGGAGTAACGGAAGATATATTTGAACACACGATCAGAAAATGGACAGTGTCCCCTTTTAGGAAGAGGCTATCCCCTAAGGATGTCCATTCATTTAAGTATACTTTTGGGATGTTTTTTGCATGAATTATCAAGGAAAAAATGATATTTATGTCCTTAGAATCTGGGAAGGCAACCCTTTTTCGTGTGCCACAGATCATTTCAACCCCTTTATTTTTGTTGGTGGTTGACTGGACATACGTAACACATCCTTTTGTGTATGCAAATTAATTTCGATTACACAAGGGGGATAATGATAAATGGGCCGGGAACGGTGCTTGTAGGAAATTGAAATCTGTTCTTTCGAAGAAATCGGAGAAAAATTCACTTGGGATAAGGAATTTTATTTCGTTTTTTTGTAGGGGTCGAATGTATACTAAAATTTAAGACGATCGTGACGAGATTAAAAGTAAACAGTTGAAGGAAATGATGCATGTACTTTAGGTTAAGTAACAGCTGCTCCACTGGAGGAATAATGGTGTTGAGTTATTTTTGAAGTTGGAATATAATTGTACAAGAGATGGCAAACTAAATCTGAGATCCAGGGATTTGAAACAAGTTTTTTGTGTTTTGTTAGAAACAGTCCATGATGTAATTTTTTTCGTCAACAAAACATGAAAGCCATCATGGATTGCAAATTTAGGTGCCTATTATTAACAGAAGCTACAAACTTACTTCAACACGAGAATTCTTTTAGTTTTCTAGTTTATTCAGATAAAAACGCCAATGTTATGTTATCTTAGCAGACAATTTTAAGTTGAAGTCCAATGGTCTTAAGTTGGCTCGCATTTTCAACAAGACGGGCTAGTTTCAAACTCAGTAAAATGCTTTTGTCAAGTCAACGAAAATTATAGGGGCAACAACGAGACGGACCAACTAGGCAAATGCTGATATCTATCTACTCGGAAAGAGCCCTTAGGAGTTGAACCGATGAAAAAGCTTACATAGTGGTGGCAAAACGCCTCTCCAGAACTCTCGAGGATATTTAATCTGGTTCTGTGGATCAATGCAATATTAATTGCGTCTTAACTAAAGATTGTCTTGTTTAGTCATACTTACCGAGATTAAAATTAAACACCCGCGTTTTTTTTATCGTAACTTTATCGTCATTTGTCAGGCGGACACTTTACAGTCTCAAGGAAAGAAGTGTTTTAAAACCCGGATTAACTTTCGGCCTGTTAAAACAAAAGAGTCACGCTATCGTATAATCCTTTTCAGGTTTTTTTTTTCAGTTTTCAGTTTTTCAGTTTTTTTTTTAGTTTTTTGGGATGATTCAGCATTGAGAAGCTGGTTTTGTTTTCTTATCTATGAAAGACTACCCTCCACCTGGAGTGCGCCACCTGCGACAAAGTTATCCGCTCCATCCGCTTTTTATGCCTTCATAAATTCCAACATCGGTTTTTTAGCAGTCCGTCCAAAAATGGCAAAAGGACCCCTTATGGTATCACTACGTTGTCCTTCCGTCCGTCCTACCATCCAATCGCGTTGTAACTTCTGAACGGTAAGTCGTAGAAAAAATTTTTCGTGCTCTTAATCTGCGGAAATAGTTATAGAACCCAATTAGGATATCTTTTTTAGCCCAAATAACGGTTTACTTACAATTTAAAGTTTTATGGGATAAAGGAAAAATTTTTTTTCAGTACATTTTTTGAGAATTTTAGCAGGCAAGAACTAAAAAAACGAAACCTTTATCAAGTAAATACTAAACCTTAACGTAAAAATCTATTTTTCTGAAAATATTGAAAAGTTTTTGAGAAATGAAGAGTTGAAAATGGATGACGTTTTTTAAAGTGTTTGAGTCCATAACTTTTTCGAACCGCTTAGTACACAAAGTCCGTGTACGTGTGCATAAGAAATGCTTCAAAATTACCGCTTTAAACCTCAAGTTTTTAAGCCCATATCTTAACAAAGGAAATTAAAAAAGAGCATGTTTTACCGTTTTCTCGGAAATCCATGTCTGCACTATTTAAGAAAAGTGGCCAATGCTAGCGCAGGTGGTTGCAAAATTAAAAAAAAAGTTAACGGTAGCAGAAAAAAATTTGAAATTACTATTTAATGGATTTTAAATTTTAAATATGATAAAAAAGGCCAATAAAATGTAGGTAAAATATGTAAAAGGAAAAAATTTTAAATGCATAAATAACGAACGTTGTCCACACTTAGAAATAATAAAAAAAAAATGAGTATGTGCAAGAGTTTATCTGTGACAAACTTTTATATACCCGGCCGTATATACCATGCAACACAAAATCTTAAAGCCTCTTGGCCCGATTTCATATATTATTTTTATAGGCCACGCAATTGAAGCCCATGCCCACAAAAGTTGGCTTAAAATTAAAATCAATTATTTATAATTTCGTTAGACTCATGAGAAAATACGGTAAAAGCGAAAATTATTTCAGAAAAAAACAGTTTTTTTCCTAAAAACGCCCCTTAAATCATCATATCTATGGTCTACGTTGATTATTTCACTACGTCTACGGTTATTATTTCACTGTGTTAACAAACTATGAACTAAAATTAATATACCCTCGGTCGGGTATAAAAATATCGAAATTGCTATTTTATGGATCTTAAATTTTAAATATTATAAAAAAGATCAATAAAACGTAGGTAAAATAGGTAATGAGCAAAAATTTTAAGTGCATAAATAACGAACGTTGGCTTAGAAACTAAAAAAAAGCAGTGAGTAACTGCAACAGTGCGTGTGAATTAGTTTTGGCCCGAACAGCTGTATACCCTATTCCTATTCCTTTTCTTCTTTTCATTTGTATTCTCTTTCCTATTCCTATAATATATTTTTTTTGGTTTTCCATACCCTTTGCGTTACAAGTCTTGAAACATTAATTTACCAAAAAAAAAAATGTTATTCCTTGTCTATAAGGTTTTTTAGTTTTTTTTAGAAGGGGCGTGGCATGTCCAACTCCTGTCACCAAAAATCAATAATAGCATGGAAATATTCAAGTTTGTGACTGAAACGTACACAAAAAAATTAATTGTTTACTTAAAATTTAATAATTATGTAGGCCCCCAAAGATGTAGACCCCCATCAATGAAATCTTGAATAGTATCCACTATACCTTATGTGCTAAACTTTATTTCTCACTCTTCCCTTAGTAAGCTGACAAGCAGTCAAAATCCATGTTTATCTGGAATATTATAGGTTTCTATTTAATTCTGCCTTCAAATATGGTTGCGGCCCAAAATTTGTATGAACCAATTATAAAACTAAACATTTTCTATATAAGTAAAAATTTTCCGATTTGGAAAAGAAAATATTGAATAAATTCTATTTGAATGATAACTGTTATAGTGGATATCACGCCCACAAGGGCGGTCTACAGATTTTTTTATTTTTTATGTCTTATAAAGACGTCTGATTTTAACGACGTTTGACAGTTTTGATAGCATTGGAGGTAGTTGCACATTTAGACAGATTGTGGGCGCGTCTGTGGTCGGATTTAAAAAATTTTAGCACTGGTATTGGGCTGGGTAACAAATATTATGGTAGTTTCAATACGCTAAAAACTGTCCGTACATTTAAATGAATACATACTCTGGATAGCTTTAAATACGAAAAAGGGAACTGATCTATCTAAACGTAACTTACAGAAAAGAAAAAGAAAAGCTTTCTTTCTAAAAGGGGTTCATAGTCAAGGCTCTGAAAACGGGTGAGGCATCTCAAGCCAAAAATTATGAAAATATTTTTTGATCGAGTAGTGCATCATGTAAACACACTTTGTGTGGAACAATATGGAAAGTAATCAATAAAAGTGTACGATGACTACATAGCTTCGAACATAGTCTGGTACCTAACCTAGTACCTGATGGTGGGCGTTACCATGTGCGCCACTTCGAAGACGTCTCTTTGGACTTTAAGAAGCTTGGTTTCCTATGTTTTTATATTTTTGTCATCTTTGCCTTTGTTCGCTTCGTCGATCAGCTAGGATAACTTAAGTTAAGATAGTAAGTTAAGATAGTAAAAAATTAAGCAAAAAAAAGTTGCACGAATTCCCTTAATTGTACGGTTAAGCATCTTAAAACAATACCGAAAATATGATGGATCTTTCCACAGAAATGAAGGACGTTTTGGCCTTACCAGATATATTTTAATGAACTTTCGACAGATGTTTTTCGAAAAGTAAAGAATACCAAAGACAACGACCGTCATTTCGTTGGAGCCAACTTTTGACCGTCAAGATGAAGGTCAAAAGTTGGCTCCATATATCTTAAGTGAGGTTATTTGTTACGATACGTGTTCTGCATGTTAGGCCTTAAGTTATCCGCAAAAAAAACTAAGGTAAGGTAAGGTAACTAACTAATTAAAAGTTGTTGTGTCGAATTCCTTTAGACAAGAGAAAATGTGTAGGTGTTTCTTCATTGCGAATGATTTAAATAACTTTAGATGTTCTGACTACAGTTTTGAGTTTGAATAATTTCTGTTTGAATTTAAAATAAAAGACATAAAATTGACATTACTAAAAATACACATTTGTATATTACATGATTCATGTAATACCTGATTATTAAAAAAGAAATGATAAGTTTGAGAGATATAAGGAGCCTCCAAAAGCGTTGCAAAATCCATGGGACCTGCAGTGTGAGAAATATTACAAAGACATAAAATTAAATTTTATTCGATTGACTCGTTGGACTCGCTGGACTCGTTCGCAGAACCAAAGCTTTCTATATAATACATAGTACAGCAAATGTTACTTTGAGATGCATCTGAGTCTTTCTGTATGAAGTTGACCAAAGTCCAGAAAAGTGTCACCATCGTTAGCATTTACTTATCTTCATTTTAAAATCAAAATATTTCCGCCTTTATCTGCCATCGAATCAAGGAGTCGAGTGTCATAAGACCTTATACACGATTATGTCTTTTCAGGTCTCGCCAAAAGCTACTTTCAATAATGCGAGTCACCGGTCCGCAATTGTCCCCTATTTGCACTGCAATTGCATTCGGAGAAAGCAACACTTTAACCTTATCGAGCCGAAAAGATCTTATGTACACGCTGACTGACAAGATCTTCTCACAAAATTCTTCACGATCTCAGTTCGTCCAAAAACCATCCAGAGCTCTCCAGAGCTCCCAGCAGATAAAACAAAAAGCCTTATCTTACCTTTTGGTATTATGTGTCCAAATGCCCAACATATGCTCGCCTTACAAAGGACATCATACACAAGTGAGCTGCGAGCGCAAAACAAAAACCCAAGAACGCCATGCACGAATAATGAATGTTGCTGGAATTATTCGGTTGTAATATGCGGACCCTTGTTCTTGTATCTCTTCGACTTTTATTTTTTTGCGCGAGCGCGCCCAATGTGTAAATCATTCTGGCTTCTCAATGTCCACATACTCGCGATGTATATGCATGCGGGGCCTCATTCGCTTTTATATCACGATACAAGATCACTTTTCATTTTTGATTGCAGAGTGCTTCGTTCATCATGTGCGCATGGTCCTGCTTCTGCTGCTCCCTCAAAGGATAGAATAGAATATCGTTCGCCAGTTTGGTTCTCGTGGTTTCATCGGAGGTTTTGTTATTTTTTTCCTGTTGAAAGGATTCATTTACATTATCCCCGGTACAACGAAATGCTCTTTTCGTTGGTGCAGCATGCACATGCACTGGCACCATTCTTGCTGGGTCTTAAGATTTGGGCTCTTCGATCAGAGAAGACGACGGTGGCGGTGGTGGTTGTGGGTTGCGATACATCCGAGATGGGGGAAGAAATCGTATCCCAAGCCGATTACATTAGCAAGACGGCATTGATCTTCCCAACCGCGTCATCACATTTGTCGCACACGGATGGGAAAAGGGCTCTACAGTGGCTACGTGCTGCAATCGTGTAGGATGTGCCTTTAGCATATCCTTCGTGCGGTGCATCGACCATCGGACATGCAATCAAGGGGAGCGAGAAAACACTTTTTTACTTGTTGGATTTCGGCGAGTGGAGGTGGAACGAACAGAAATGAGTCACACCGTGGCAAGTTCGCACCCCAACTCTTTTGTTTGTTCTAAAATGTCGCAATGTGACAAAAGGGGACTTTTAAAATTCTTCCGCCCTTACATGGAGCCTGTCTGTTATTGAATTTCATTTGACCACAAAGAAAAAAAGAGACAGTGTGTATCAAAAATACAACAACCCCAACCCATTTGGCTAGTCTATCTTAAACTGCAGTTAATGCATACTGCTACCTTGGAGCAGTAATAAAGCAAAAAAGCTTCCTTGTTTGTGTTTCGTTCGACGATCAGAGAACCATGTCGGCGTATGCTGCTGTATCTCTTTGACTTTAAATGATTTTCATCATCATGCTACGGCCGCTGCTGCCGTTGCTATGCACAGGATACCTTGCTGCTCACTCGAAGCGACCATATTCTCCGCTGCAATTTACAATTAGGACCGCACAGCCATGTACACAGGTAATGTGCATGGCGGTGCGCGATGTCTCCTTCTTATTTTTGCCATTAACCTTCGAATGAGGCTATTTGTCTTGCGTACTATGCTGTAGTTACGCTATTCGGACGGTGGTGTATAAAATTGCTTAGATCTTAGACAGGAGAAATTAATTACATGTGGCCCCATAATATTTCGTGTTCGTTGTCTGTCCACAACCCTACTCCTCTGGTGGTAAATATTATCCTCTCCGGCAGCAAATCTGTGCCAATCGTTTTGACATGCGTTTGCGACAATAATCTCCACACGAAAAGCTTTCAGTGCGCTTCAATAGCCAGACTCGTGTAACTCAAGAAATGGCACATTGTCACGGCAAACACTATGTGCAGGAAAATGGATTAAATTTTTCTTTCCAATTCACATCTATTATGGGCTTGCGTAGCTCAATACGTCACCGTGCCAAAGAACACAAGCAAAACTCTACAAGAAGGCCAAGAAGTGAGAGCAACTATTGCATGATTGACCTTATAGCCCATGTCACGCACTCGATGCAAGTATTGTGGAGATTTTTCCTTACTACTATTTTCGTAAAGAATTTTTCCAATCGCCTTTTTTATCAAAAGCAACGAGCATCGATTTAACGAAATAAACGTATAGCTAAAAGCAGACGCTCAACGAATTCGCAAACGTTTCGTTATTCGCAAACAGAATAGTAAAACAAATGGCAACATGGAGGTACACGCAAAAAAAAATTGCCTGCGTCTTATTTTGTTTGTGGCTATGAAACGTTTGAAAAATTGCTTCATTTGCTAAGATTCCTTAACGAAATTCACTCAGTCATCTGCTTGGCGCTGACGTTTATGCGGCGTGTCACCGCAAAATTGCGACACACCGTTTATAGCCCTGTTCGGTAGAAAACTAAGCCATTTACCAGCCTGATCAAATGATATCGTTGTTTAAGTACCTGGTGATGCAGAGGTTTTGCAAAACGGGTTGATTCATGTTTTGGTACATCAAAAAAAAATTGTGCCAGGTTTTCGCAATTTTTCTATGTAGGTACTGCGCTTATTGTTTATATTTTGTATTACCTTAAGTTACTTTTTCTAGCGATTTAAGGAACGAATTAGGTATATGAAGCGAAAATAAGGAATCTTGGCTTAAATTCGTTTTAGATATACGTTGAAACATGTAGTTGAATAACTTTTGGCAATTTTTTTACTGTGTCAAAGATGTTGGTCTCCTGGACGAGTGCAAAAAGGAGCTATGAAGGAAAACGTTAAGAGAAGGTTCTTTTTTCAGTATTGGTTTCGGACCATCCTTAACTGCAAAACTCAATATCTCAATAAAATTTTTTAGCAATAAAATTGCATGTCTCCAAATTTGAAAAACGTCAATCTCCTTCTCATTCGAAAAGAAAATTAACAGTCAACGCAATGCATCTGATTTATTCATTTTCAATTATTCCAGGATTGTTTTGACTTCTACCCCCGATACAAATGCTTAATGGACGGTTTCATTGGCGACGGCATTCATGGCAAAGATCTTAATTGATATTCTTAAAACAAGTAATTTGCGTTTTCCAACTCTAGCTCACTTTAACTGTAGAAGAAGAAAAGGCACAAAGACTCTGTTCCCAAGATTGACCTTGCTCACATCCCCGAAAGTAGTTCCTAGAGGCTATCTCTATTAACTGCGAAACTGTTGTACATAATTGAATAATATATTTCAAGCGGAAGGAGTAAGGAAAAAAAGAGGAAACGTTGACCTCGACGGAATATAAAAATTTGGCAAAGAGTTGCCAAGTCTTCCTTCCGCCAATACAAATTTACTTAACGCTGAAATCAATGGTACAACGATGTCAAATTAAAGCCTACCATATGGGAGCGGGCAATAATTCTGCTCACAAAAATCTGCTTTTTCGGCAAACCTTTCATTTTCTTTTTGAGTCAAGAAATGGTAAAAAAGAAACAGACGGGGGGGTTTCAGGCGAATTTCACACCCTCCTATTTATATTTCGCTGTTCGGCATTACAAAGGTGACATTTCGAGAATGTCACCTGTGTCGCCGGTGTCGCTAAAAACCGGATTCTTAAAAGCAAATTTTTTGGATAGAATTTTGACCCAAGCTTAATTTTGGGCCCAACCCCTCTCTAGGTTACCCGCGTCACCTCTATTTTGAGAAAAGAAACAAGATCGTAGCTTGTTCTTGTTCGGAAATTGGTTTGGGAACCATAATCTTAGCAAGCGAGCTCCAGTAAGTTGTTTGTTGGCTTAGAGAGTGAGGTAGTTGAAAATCATTGCCGAAAAACAATCAATACAGCAAGACTCGCTTCTGGTAACGATGGACTGTTTGTGGCTTACAATAGAGTTAGCCAATCTCAGATTACTACCTATCCTCGACAATCTTAGACAGTTTCTTATAGACCAGGGTTTCTGCTTTCTTTTGGCCTTTTAACCCTCTGTACCCAAACTTATGCCAAAGTTTTTTTCAAATTTAGGAATGAGGTTAAGTCCATCCCTCCTTACTACAATGAAGTCCTTGTGTCTCATCGGGTCAGTTTCCAAGTAAGCCTTGTTCGCTTACGTACTTGGGGTTTTGGTATTCGAGCAACTGGAAGATGAATTCTTCCCGTTCCACTCTTAAGAATGAAAAAGTAACAATCACTGCTACAGGATCTCCAAGGACTTTTCACTTGCAGCCGTATCCATAATGATTGAATGGATATCGCTGAATGGATATAGCTGATCGCGCTTGGCAGGAGCATGTTCGCATGCATCGCTTTAAGGTCAGTGGCCCAAGACACTGCCCTGTAATCGCTTGTTTTTATACCAGTTGATTGCATATGCCTTGAAGAGTCACAGTTAGTACCATGAGAATCTTATAAGACTTTCACAATATTTTAACCTGTGATGCTTTCGAGCCAGATTTGCTGATTTCAAGCTGATTCAAATGACAGCGACCATACGAGCGACCGTGTTGCAGTAGTTAGTGGGGCGGACTACTGCACGTGAGGTCACAGGTTCGAGTCCCGACCGCAACCCGGGGCAATCAAAGTTTTTTGATGGTCGCTTCTCCGCGAGGGTAACTGACTAACGGTACAGAGTATAATTTATATTCGGAAGCGGCGAAAAAATTGTGGGTTAGAAGTAAGAAGCATTCATGATCCGTAGCAACGGTTCTATATACTAGTACCTTTGTCTGCTACTAGTGTACTGTTGAGTATATACACCTGGAATTTTAATACAGTTGCAATCCATTTAAAACTAGGTGTATCTTTGTGCTTCAAGAAATAGTAAAACTGGTTTGTTCACTCTTTCCCAGAATAGCACTGCCCGAACAAAAAGTGTCGCTGAACTTTTTTGAACTTATTAACGATGGTAAAACAGAAGAGGGACAAATTTTTACGAGACATTTTTTTCTTTTTATAAAACTCTTTGTCTTGTACCTCATCCCATATTAACTTTGATACATAGTTTGTAACACTGTTAAATAAAAATGGTAGACCCCCAAGGCCTTTAATGCATAATGATCGAGATGTGATAAAATTTTAAAAATCCGCCCACAGACACGCCCAGAATCGATGCAAATGTGCAACTACCTCCAAAGCTCTAAGACGTCTTAAAAGCCTTAAATTTTATAATAATCGTCTCCAAATTATTGTAAGATATACAAAATTGAAGTCGTTTTATCGTTTTACCTCCCCTAGGGGGCATGGCATCGATTTAAAAGGTAATTTTTCCAATGCATTTCATTCAATATTTTTTTGCTAAATCGAAAAAATTTATTGAATATATTAAGTTAAGAACACTTTGTTCATACAAAACGTTTGGCCACGCCTAGATTTGGAGGCAGAATTGAAGAAAAACCTGAATTTTACCAGAAACACGTAATTTTGACTGACTATAAGCCTAATTTAGGAAAGTATACAAAATAAAAATTAGCACGTAAGGTAAACGAGACTTCATTCTAGATTTGTTTCACACAAATTTTTCAGCCACGCCCCCCTTAAGGAGTCCATTTCACAAAAATATTGAAATTAAACCAAAAAAATGTTTTTTTGCGTACATTTAAGACTAACTTTCAAAATATCTATGTTAATATTTATAGTTTGGAATAAGGGGTGGTTGGACCATGCCCCTTTTCTAAGTTCGCACTACTTATTAAATGTTCAAAAGTTAAAAAATAGCAATAACGTCAGCATTTTGCAGAGGAGTATAGGATGGGGTATTCAACGGTCCGTTTTATGGACTATAACTTCTGCGTACACACTGTTGGTTTAGTTTCAATAAAAAAAAATTCCAGTGTCCTTATCCCATCAGTTTTCCTCTCAAACATTTTTTTAATGGAATCTTCTGGGAAACTCTTGAGATTTTACAGAGTTTCTTGACATATTTTATTAGCTGTAGTAGCAAATTTCCGCCACATTCACGCGAACCCTCCGAAAACTATATTATTTTGAATGAAATTTATAGACTTTTATACTAAACTCCCATACACCCTACCACCACTTGAATCTGATAGGTTACCTCACATTCTATTAACGATGGTTCCAGTAGTAAAACACGAGCCCGTAGGTTTTTTTTTAATATTTTCTTTTTTTTCACATATCTCTAAACGACAGCCATAAAATCGACTAGATTTGAACTTACCACGCACGCTTTTCTATACCAATATTTGAACTTGCCCATCACTATACTCCATTGATTTTTCCTAGAGGGCAGCGCAATGACCGCTTTATGACTTCAATCACCATAAAATCCAATAAATTTTCTCTCAGTGCATCCCCCATGTATCCAAAAAGCATTACACACAGCATCCAGGCTCGCTCACCACACAGCGATATACATCTCCACGGAGAATTGAATTTTCTGAGGTGAGTACATGTAACACAATGCGCACACCAACATACACACCCAGCTGAACAGCACCTTCGCTTAGTCTTTCTATCATCCACTCAACTGCCATTCTACCCTTTTAGTTTGTATTCGAGGCGTCCAAGTGGCCCACACACAGCAACAAAACTTAACTCCAAATCAATACAAATTCACCTGTACACAGTCCCAATGGTACAGGTATGCTGGTGATGGTTTTTCCTCTTTCGATTCTCCTTTGTGCCACAGGTAACCGAGTATCTCTCTCACTTGATTCTTTCGATATATTTGGTCTCTTCTGCACAGATCCATCCAACACCATCGCTCGCACACACCTGCAATTCAAATCGATCGTGCTACAGGTAAGCTATGTGTATCTCACTCCTTCACTCAACAGACGGTGAATATCAGCTTGCAAGAAGGAGACAAAAATACGGCCGAACAAAAAAACTACACACTCTCCCGTGAGTTTTTCGTACCGAACCACCGACGAACAAACCTTTTGCCAAACGACGAAAAATTTTTCCCCCGAACCGACATTTAACAAATCTGTCAGGGAGATTGTTTTTCCGATTTTCTTGTGAAAAGTGCCAAATTAATTGCGGAAAACCATCACAATCGTTCCACCAGTGGCCGTTCTAAAAGTATTCGATGGAAAATCGTGTTTTCCACCATCGAAAGTGCGTTAAATTGTGATTGCTCGTGTCTTGTCCCGCATCTACCACTCGGACGGGGGAGTTCAGCTCCAACTTTAGATCTTTCTCATTCGTGGGCTGCAGCTAGGAGTTGTGTTACTTTTTTGTGTTGTGTGTTAAGAAAATGTCGCGAAAACTCAAATGAAACTTCGGAATTTTGCTTTGAATTTTACGAAACACTTTAACAGTGAGTTGTATTGAGTGCTGCGCAACAGTTGCCATAAGAGTGTCTAGGTACCTTTGTTTGCAGAATGCTTGTCAACCAGGCTTGCTAGAATGTTAGCAGGAGTATTGCGCAGACATTTTGTAGTAAAATAAGTGGTAAAATCAAAGAAAATTGCTGAAAAATTGGTGAAAAATCGAAAAAATAGAATACTTCGCCGCTGTCCACGTATCTTTGTGTCTGTGCGCTCAAATGCCCATGTGTTTGTGATAAGTTGTGTACGAACAGCCATTTTTTCTGTTTAATTTGTCTTTCATCGCATTGCCTTTCGCTGTGTTTCATCGGTGTGCGTGTATAAGTATCGAGTATTATTTTTTGTGTTTTTTTTTTGTTATTCAATTGGAAATTGTTAGGAAATTTTTGTGTTAACTTTTCCTCCCTCCGCTGCTGTGTGTGGAAAAATTGCTACATAATCACAGCGCAACACCACAGATCCAGTGCCAAATGAAACGATGCATATTTCGCCCGTCGAAGGATTAAAAGTGTGCGCCAAATAGTGAAAATTACGTAAGTAAGACAAAATAACAACAAATATGTATCAAAACAAAACCTGAAAAAAAAACTAGTTGCTAAGTTGTTTGACAAGTGTATGCTGAAGATGTTTTTGTTGATATTGTCTTTCAAATTTAGGCGCGTAAAGTGCAACATTTTCCTGAAACTCACGAAATTTTGACGGACATTTTGAAGAAATCCACGGGGCCCATGGTAGTGGAAGCGCAGAAGGAGATGAAGGAAAATGCTGGGGAATTAAATGCGCCCCATGGACCCCTTTTACTTTGTTGCTACTCTGATGCTGAGCCATTTATTTTTCTTCATCCACATATACAAACCCATTCGAATGCAGAATCGAAAGGCTTATATCGAAAGCCAGCAACCTCTTGAATGTTCTTTTACCATGTAGCCAGCCCCCTTGGGCCCGAACCCTGCTGATGGCGGTAGGAATGCAGACTTTATGCCTCGACTCCTCCAGCGCAGTCTCCATCCATATGAACATTCTCCTGCGCCACTTGTGGTAAACAACACACGTAGGTGTTGTTAATTCCGTCGATGTGTGTGTGTGTGAGCTGGAGTCTTTCTTCTTTATGGCTAAAACAATTTTTTATTGTGTTGTTATTATTATTTTCTTATTTTATGCTTTGAATTGAATTTCCAATTCCTTTGGTTGGCAGCAGAGAGCTGTGGCAGCAGAGGACGCAACAGCGACCAAAAGAAATTAAATATGTTCATTTTATCTGTGGGTTTTTTTTTCCTTTTTCGGTATATGAGTATCTCTCTTTGGGTTTTGCCTTTCCTTTCGCTGGTTGTATAGTTCGTCGTCATCACAAGAAACAGATGAAAACACAAGATACACATTGTCTCTTTCCTGCGTTCGTTTTTTGGTCGACGTCGTCGTCGTCATCGTCTTCATCACCACCGTAATCATCATTGACATTATTTCTCTTTCCTTGGGTCTTTCGTAATTTTTTTTTTTAAGTAATGGCCGTTTGAAACCTTAGTGAATTATAGGCATAATTTGGGGAAAGAAACTGAAAACGAAATCGAAAAGCAAAAAAAGAAAAAAAAACACAGATTTGCAAACTTTTTAGCGAATAACAAGCCTTCAGTGAGGCATTCAAAAAATCAAATTACACGAACGGATTTTGAAAGAAGGCAAAAAAGCAAAAAAAAAAAACAAAACAAAAACAAAAAGTATTTCCCACTTCTAATTAATTGTAATAAGAAGTGGGTTTAAATAATTAAAAAGTGTTTTGCAATTGTAATTCAGAATTGCATTGCAATCAAACTGATGGCGGCATCGATGTTGTTTCCTCTATTTGACACGAGACAAGAAAACGTTCATTCCTAAATACTTTGGAGGTCAGATAAGCATTTGTTTTTACTGCTTTGTTGTTATAACATTGTTAAGAAATAGGGGGGATATAACGGAACTAACATTTATTAGTTTTTGTGAGTCGCAGTTCGCACCTCAACTCTTTTGTTTGTATGCATTTTTTGAATGAGTATAATAATAAAACTCAAATTGGAAGGATTGGAGTTTTTTCTGATTGGCGCATTCATAAAAATAATCTATTCGCTGAATTGGAAGGTAGTACTCTGGAAGTATATGCACTAAAAAAATTTCTATGAATGCATATTTTTGAGAAATCATAAACTTTCCTTTTGAGAAATTTTAATACTAACCCGCGGCATACACTAGTTTTATACTGTACGTCTAGACGAAAGTGTCAAACGAAAAGAAAAACATAATAAAAAAGGCTTAACTTAAGGTTTAACTTCGCAAAAACACCAAGATTCCAGAAAACCTTGATTGCAGAACACCTATGGTTAAGACTAAAAAAAAAAACAAGTGAGTGTAGGTAAGTGCAAGAGTTCGTATGTGACAAACTTCTATATACCCGACCTTGATTACCGTGTAGCAATCGGAAAGCCCAAAATTAATATATTATTTGTTGAGGCCATGCCCCAAACGTTGGCTTAGGCTAAAAATTGAAATCAATTAATTGTAATTTCGTTATAATCAGGAGAAAATGCGTTCAAAGCGAAAATTATTTCGAAAAAAACGAGTTTTTCCTAAAAACGCTCCCTAAAAGTGGGCGGAACTCATAACTTTATATGGAGAAAACTTAGAAAATAGTAATATCCATAAAATTTCTCAAATATTTTTTCTTTTCGATTTGGAGCAAACTTTTCGAAAAATCGGGTTTTTAAAGATCTTACATGGTAAAAGTGGGGATGGTCAATACTGTGGGCGGTTCAATTTTTGCGTTCCTAAAGGTTTTGCGCCAGTATTGCGCCCGAAATATATTCTGCTCTATTACCCAAATTTGCGTTCTTACGCTTTGTCTTACTTGACCGAAAGGCATTTTGAAAGAAAATGTGAAGTAGAGGTTGTCTTACATTGAAGCCAGTAGTGGGCGTGGCCGTTGGAAGATTTAACCAATTTTCAGACTTTGTCTGAACAAAATAAGAACCAAGATATACTCCAAGTTTATTAGCCAGAAACTTTGAGTATCTGGCTAGATATACTCCAAGCCGACGAATTAGCCAGAAAAGGCTCGGAAACCCCCTTTATGGGACCTGAACCTTTCTGCCTAACCCCCAAATCGGCAATTAACGAAGTTATAAAAAACTGGGAGTATACTAGATGTATCTCATATTGGGCGGACACCCCAGGCCTAAGACAGGCCAAACGGGCCATTCAGCCCTTCACAAAAAATGCCAAGAGTTGCCTCAATCTAAACAGGCATGATTTTAAAAACCTAGTAGGTTACCTAACTGGGCACCACAGGTTTAGGTATCACCTCTTTAAAATCAAAATAGTTGACTCCTCTGAATGCAGACTTTGTCTTGAGGAAGACGAAAGCGCTGAACACATCCTATGCGAATGTCCAGCCCTAAATGGTATTTGAAGGAACTTTTCTTCAGAGAACAACTGAGTTCGGAAGACATAAAGACCTCCTCTGCTAGTAGTGTTATCCATTTCGCACGGAAGGTGAATGACCTACTAGCCTAACTATTCTGATGTTTCACGGCACAAAAGATCTATTCAGGTCGAGGTGCCTTAGTCCACAATAGGCGAGTCAGGAATTTAAGGAAAAAAAAAAAAAATACTCCAAGTTTGCGCATCCTAGCTCAATTCTAAAGACTTAAAAATTACACACATACGGACGGACGGACAGGCGGACGGACGGACGGACAGACATGGCTTATTCGATTAACCTGTCGGTCTCGATCATATCTCTATATGGTCTAAGGGGCCTACGATGATTATTCCGCTGTGTTACAAACTATGCACAGCGGAATAATTAATATATCCTGGGTCGGGTATAACAATCGATGCTTACAACTCATAGGTGCCATGGCCTGGTCTATTACAAGCATTTGTTATCTGTGTTCGTTCTAGGTATTTAAAACTGTTTATTTGAATGCAAATTACATATGAACAGGCCCCCATTAGGGCGGTTTTCGTTTTTTTTTAAATGCCAATCAAAACACACTTAAGCAAGGATATCGCATACTAAATTTTGATTTTTCATGTTTTTCAGTAAACTGGGACCAAATTTTTACTCTGGTACTGCCTGGGGAACTGGAAAGAACAGATATCAATTTTTAAGTTCCTGGCTCGAAATTTAAGGCCCAAAAGCTACCGGCAGATGGATATGCCTCATTCGACTTACAATTCGGTTTCGATCATATGCCCTTGAGGTCCTGGGGGTCTACGCTGATTATTTCTTTATGTTACAAACTATGAATCAAACTTAATATATCTCCTATCCTAAGGAATGGGGTATAAAAATATTTATTTCTGCTCATACTCGTCGGGAAAAATAAAAACAAAAAATAAAAGCTACTTCTACCCGAGGCTCCCAAACTCGTACCAGGCGAATTAGTCTCACTGCTCCATTGGTTCTTAAAACCTAAAGCGTATCCTAGACATCCACGCAAAGTTTTCTATAAGAAAAATTGCTATTCTAAGCAAAGCATGCTTCTGAAGATAGTGCAGACGTAAAAAAGTCCATACACTACAACGAGTACACTCTGATGGTCTCCTTCTTAAGTATTGAAGGAGCTTTCAAAGCGCACATACTGATAATATTCTGGATATTCGTCTAAAATTTCCATAAAGTTTGGCCGTTTTTCATCTGTCATTTTTTGTGGTCCCCGGATACCACCGTAAAAAAAGCTATATCTGTCTTTTAGACTGTTAGTTCGACATGTCCGGATAATTTTTTTTAAACTAGCAGACATATCTATAAAGAACCCCATACCATTCGCAAAATATAAAGACGAAAAACAGCGTTGGTGCTGTGGCTAGTCGGAGTAAAGTTTTTACTTCTCCGCCCAGCCATCCTGGAATCGCATTTATGCTTCCAAAGGTAATGAAAACACTGACGAATTGTCAGATTATAAGCATCGGAAAAAAATGGAAGCTTTTCACTAGCTTTTCACAATGGGGCTTTTATGGCGAAAGGTGCACTGGGATTTGGCTTCGGTGCCAAAACGTGGAAAAGGATTTGATATTTTCAAGGAGTTAACAAAGGATGGCATGAATATTTTGTAAACTCTGCAGTTTGAAAAGCTAAAGACGGCCTTTAGTCTGTAATTAAAGTTTTATCCCTAAAATGCAATGGAGTTAGAGCCTACCAGACAAGATTTTTCTGTGTCAATTTATTTGTTTATACTTCCTAAATGAAAGAAATTGAGCCTTAAATATTTTAAGACCATGGGAGGATACAATGAAGTCTGGTCTCCGGTTTCTGAACTTTTATGGAAACAGTTGAAGTCAATCGTTATGCCGTTATTTTGGATGAAATATACAGCTTTCTCACATAGGACAGTTTGCGCGAAAAACATTTTGAGATAAACTCATTTGATCTTTGGCATCCATTCGTAGAAACAACAGCCTTAGCCTTCGTAGTTCTTCTTTCCGTGCCGTTACTACATCAGTCCTTCATCGAACTTACTCCATCACATGAACGTCACGGTCCCATTAATTGATTCAAGCAGCACCTTCGTCATCTGCATGATTCCCCCGTCTAATAACGCCTCTAATAGCTCAATCACTGGAAGAAAATTTCCATCGAAATGACGAAATCGTGCCTAATGGGTGAAAAGTTTGATTTACAAAAATATTTTCTCAGATTTTTTTCTTGTGTTTTTTTCGTTACTTTTCGATTGCAAATTCGCACGCGAAACCAAGTGTAACCAAAAACCGCTTGAATAATTGATCACGACTTTGATGTACATATTGTGTGCTTCTTACCATATGTGGCTTCTCAAAACAAATCTCGGTCTGTTGTGTTTGTTGAAAAAATAAAACAATGAACAGAAAATATTTCTTCGCACTCATCATCGACATCATAAGCCAAAGCTTGGCGGCGTCTAAGTAACAACTTGCCATGGCCGTGTGAGTCGTCGGTCGGTTTTATCCTCACACAAAGACTATATACATCTGACATTTGGCCAACAAAAGAATATTTCATTTGTTTAATGAATTCCGCATGAACTATGGCATTCATACCGACATACACATATGTGAGCTTTGTATTACTTTCCGCCAGCTTGACCTTTCATGGCCACAATGACGATGGTTCTGATCAGTTATTCTGCTCACTTACGAGCAGTTTAATCGCCTGTGCGCTTTGTTACACATTTGCCAGTCTAGTGCACATTAGCAGCTCGGTTCATGAATCATAACGACTGTGAAGAAACCGAAACTCCTGTGAGTACTTGCACTTTCGTTAGTTCGTCTTGGCCGTCGTTAAGCATTCAAATCTTAAACTCGAACATGCTAATGGTGAGCTCAACAAAAGAAGACAAGAACGAAAATATTCCCAAACGTTAGATACTAAAGTAGTTTACACACGTTGTTTTCTCTGTTCCTCGTGGTTCATTTGCTCATCTCCAAACAGTGATTTTATTTTGTTTCTGTATATCGTGCTTGCTCAAGTGACTGAATGACGAAGACGACTTTGACGATAATGATGGCGCAAATGGTGTTCGGTTGGACTTTTTTTCCATGTGCCTGTGTTCCCCAAAGTTTACTTATTTGTTATTCATGTTCAGTGCTGTGAACGTGAAGAGCTTCACTTTTTTACCCCTTTGATTAGTGTGTTCGTACATGTTTATCTTTGGTTGCGTGTGTGTGTGATAAACGAGCACATGTTTTAGTCGTAGGGCATTTTTGTGTTTGTGTAGCTTAAAATTTAGTAATCTTGCCCAAGTGGGCACATACATCAGAGTTATTCATATATCATCCTTTAAAAAAGCGTAGTTAAGACAAAGCCAAAAGAAAAGTGGGCAAAGGTATTCTTCTCCCAAATAACGAAAAAAATGGTTTAAACCAATACACGTGCAGCTGAAAGAATTTATTACCAACGAACGTAATGGGGTATTTTGACGGTTTGAAAGATACTTCAGTTCGTTTTGGGGGAGATGTGTGGTTAGAACAAACACAACGTTGTTGTGGTTGTTTAAAGAAATATTTTTTTATTGTTTTCTCGATGATTGCTGCTAATGATGGACCATAAGATTGTAATGGTCAGTGGAGTTTCGTTGATAGCTCGTCGTTTATGGAAGCGCTTTGGTTTTGAGTTGGGTGATTTTTGGAAACTGAACGAATCCGAAATTCCGTGCTTGAAGCTGATATAGAGAGTTTTAATATTCAATTCGTAGGATCTGCAAACGATTAATCGAAGTTCGCACCTCAACTCTTTTGTTTAATAGCAGGTCACTAGGTAACTAGCAGGTTAAACGGCCTTTATTGGAATATGGGATGAGAACCTGCATCCTTTATTATTCGCGCTACTGTGAAGGAGTCTTTGAACTAGAATTCTTATAACGAATAGACTCCAGCACGCATAACCTAGATCTGCATAGACAGACATAATTTAAAAAAAATCGTAAATATTATTTTCAAGAGTTCAAGTTTACGCCTCAACTCTTTTTTTTTAATAATGATGTTAAAAATTAGCTGAACCTATGGCCTTAATTGGTATATTGGGCTAGAGCCTTCATAGCCTACATCCATTACGTTTCTGTAAAGTAGTCTTATAATTTCTTAAATCTTTTTCTGTGCTTGGATTTTTTATTTCAAAAGTGTTGTAATTTATCAAAGACTCCATAGATTTCCTCCCACTAGAGGTGGCAAAAATCTAATTTCCGCTAACCGAAATTCTTTCTAACGGAAATGAGTACGCTGACCTTAAAGAAAACATTATTCCTGCGTCTCATCTAGTCAGACACCTAAATCTTGAATTCATTAAAAAAAATCTCAAAGATTTAAGTGAGAACAAATTTTCAATTAGTTGAGTTGAAATAACGTGACTATTGGATACATCAAGGATCTGTTTTGTCTTGTGGGGATTCGAAGAGAAAACTTTAACCGTACCTATTGGCTACCCAGTCGGTTGCATCTAGACGGTAAAAATTAAACATATTATTGCAGCGCGCAATAAAAAACATTTATTTTCATTCCTTCTTCAACATGGAAGTAACAGCACAGGTAACTGATCTTGCGGCAATAATTTGCCGAAAACACAATGTATCAATTTCGTTTACTGTTTTGAAGCGTGGCTTTGTCTAAACCTCTTAATCTAAAAAAATATCTGCCTAGAATCGTATATACGTTCATCTGAATCAATTTCCCTACTCTTTTACCAACATCTCAAACACGATCCCATAAGAATAAATACCACCCATAAAATCATAAGGATCAATCTTGTCACACCAGAATCGACAACTGAAACAAGTCACCACCAGGATCCTTCAGCTCACCCCAGCTTGGGTAAAAAGAACTCGTTTTTATGATTATCCACAGTCGGAAGGATATTGCACTTGAACTACATTCTCGATGCACAAAAGTTGTCCTAAGCCACCCGCCGTCCGCCTTTCGTCAACACTGGCTCGAAAACAGGATAACAAACAACTTATCGCTTTGTCTCCTCCTCAAATCCAAAGCCACATGGTCGCTCGACAAGTTTAACTCCTCTTCGGTCAGATGTTTTTGTGTACGTCTGAGTCTGGTGCCATGAAGTGGTCTTCGATTTTGGTGTCTCCGAATCCTCCGAAGATGATTCATTTCATTCAAAGCTCTTTAACATATTATTGTATTCATGTAAAACTTCTATACAGATCAAGACTCCAACTTCCATAACGTTTGCTTCTCCAAATGCAAAACCTGACGGACAGAAAAAAACCAACCAATCCAGTTGTATATGCCGGGTGGTGGTGGTGTGGTAGCACTTCTGGTGCCTTATGAATGAATTGAGAGCCAGAATGGAAGCGTACCTCTGGAGGAGCAAAAGCCTGTTTGGTGTTAAGGTTTCAGCTGTTGTTGGTGTTATTATTGTTTGTGGTGGCGCTTAAGCTCATAATCCAGTTTATGAACAGCAAGTGTCTATTTTTGTGATGCTGCTCTGCCACAAGTGAGACGTTGTGGTTTCTTGTTATTAGGAAAAATCTGAGCCGCATACCATGCAACCTATAATGGCCCTGACCTGATCACAGTTCAACAAGATGTGCTTAACCAGACTAGATGGCTGCTGCACATGGTGGTTCCAGCCTTATGTCGTCTTTGTTTGGTATTTGAGCCAAAACTCGTTATTTTTTCACATACACATTACGTGCTGCCGACTGTGGGTGAGGTCAGTATTTTGCCTTTTATGTTGGGTGTAACAAGTTCCGCTTGTAAAGCATAAGACACCATTCAATAAGTCCACGCTTGGTGATATAATTGATTGGCTAGCAATTTTCATGGCAAAACTTGACCTTGTCCATTTGAGACGGATCAATAGCTCCGGCATCGATGAGAGGTGATTTATTGAACCGACATTGATTGGCTTCTCATTCCATCTTGTGACTGTTGCATGTCATAGACTCGAAAGCTTTATTAGTTGTTGCAAAATTCCGCGAAATTAATTGGACATCGAGAGAAATAGAAGCGGTACTTCACCGGGTGGAATTTTCAAACGCGTAGAGGCTCTTTATGAATCAATGTTGACGTGAGACGATAATTTGATTGAACGCCGGTTGCTGTATCCCAAGAGTGGGTAGGGTAGGGCCGTGATTACTCATTATCCTCTCCAGTCGTCTTGTATGACTAGGTGTAATTTGCGGTGAATGCGGCGTTAATGAGTTTGAACTTCGATTGGCATCGCCCCGGAGGGTTTTCTTGGAAAGTGGGCTCCGGCATGCCATTAACACTTTTTTATTTCTCTTTTTGTTGCTCCTTTCACCATTTAGAATGAGGGTATTTCGATAGATCAATATCGTTTTAAGTGGATTTGAATTTGTGGCGGTATGTCACTTAAATAACTCTGATTCCGAAGGCGGGTTGTTGAGCGGATGTAGTCGATTGAAGCTTGATGATTATGAGCCAATGATAAGGTGGCGATTAACCGTGGTTGGTTGTAAAAAATGTACTCAAGCATTTAGTACTTAAGGAATGGTACAATAATTTAAAAGAGTTGGCTAGCGAACTTGCCTAATTTGATGTAAAAATTTAAAAAAACGGCGAGACACTTTTTTTTTTTTTGTCCACGTAGAGTACTGACAAAGGAATATGCCCCACAGGTTGACTTTGTCAAATTACGCTGATGCAACACTCTATGCGTGTGCAATGTATAAAACGCAGCTTCCTTTTCTTCAGCATTTCATCAGATTTTTGCAAAGCAATCTCCTGAAACGATCCCTGTACCCGCAGTTTGATTGAAATATCAAGATTTTTGCATAAGGATCTCGAGAAATCAAGAATCAGAACTCTTTATCTGCGCAAATCCTACATATACCGAACACATTCTCTGCTGTTGTACCAGCTACCAGATAAATTTTCCTTGCTTCATGTTCGATTCTAGATAATCCGCCATTCAAAGAACAAATGATCGCTGAGTGGAAGAGAACTCAACACACACAGACAAGCCAGCGTTTGGTATGTAACAAGCGACTTGAATATGCGTAGGATGACATTTGGATATGTTCCCTGGGCTTGTAGATCCGACATTTTCGTTCAACCGCCACCAGCATTTGGGGCGTCTTTTGCGGTTTATTTTTCATTACACCTTAAATCAAGCTGTCCTTTGCGCGTAGTATTCAAACATCCCGCCGATGTGACATTTTAATCTTGACATTCTTCGAATGGTGTGCTTTGTCCTCCTCATCCTGGGTACACGGATTGTTGTCGCTATTCTTGTTCTTTCGTCGTTGTGGCCGTTTTTAATTAGATTGATTGATCGGATTACATTGGTGCATTTGAGCGGAGGCTGCCGCTCCGCCGCACCGTGTGGATAGATGAATGGTTGGGCTGAAAGGACGACTGTTGGACTCGTGACAGCGAGTGATCAGTTCATTGTTCTGGCACAGAGGCTGTAGCTGCTTGGCAGAGGTTGCAGATGTACAATAATTGGGCGACTCTTCCGGTGTGCACTAATTTAAGACGGCAGTTTGTGAATTTGCGTACAACTGTTACTCGAGAAATACAACTTCATTAAGGTGACCAAGCGAGGACGTACCAATTCAAGACGGAGTTCGTTTTTAATAGCTAGCTCATTAAATTCGATCAATTGGTTTATGTTGCTTCACAATAAAAGCCGGCATTACAACAAGCGGAGAAGATAAATTTGAATAAAGAAAAGTTTAATTCGTTGATTGACTTAATATCTTGGAAGTATTTTTTGCCCCTTGTTAGGAAATACTTTGTTTATCGTATGAGAAAACCAAACCGCAATAAGATCACTTAAAAAGTACAATCGTTTTCATTTAGAGAATGCTCTCTTAGTGATCTAAAAAATTCTGTTAGATACTCTCTTTTCAATGCCTCCAAGCCTAAAAATGAACAAAGAACTTGCAATTTCAAGGGAACATATAAGGGGCAAACTGATTTACAAATATCAATATGATAGTATTGAATAACAGTTCCATTATTAAAGGACCTCCAAACCCTTCAAAAGACACCAAGCAAAAACCCTTGTCAATAAGTGACTAAGGCTTAAGCTAAGCATATATTAAAAATGTACTAAATAACATTTTTCTCTCACAAAAAAATTGACAAACACCCGAGGGCTGTTCGATAATACAATGACTTTGATGCTAGATGGCGCTTGAATCGCACAAAGTTTTTTTAGTTATATAAATCATAACTTCTCAGCGGTAAGTCGTAAAAAGACAAAATTTGGTGTGCTTGTAAACTGCGGAACTAGTCAGAGAAATCATCGAGGGTAATTTTTTTTAAGCACAAATAACGGTTTAATTACAGTTAGCATTTCATGAGATAATGGATTAAATGTGTTTTAATACTTTTTTTAAGAAGTTTTGTTTTTCAAGCAAGAACTAGAAAAAAAGAAATTTTGGTTTTTTTAATACTGACCATAAGCAAAAAATCCAATTTTTGGAAAATATTGAAAGGTTTTGAGAAATGAAGGGCTAAAAACTGATCACGTTTTTCAAAGTGATTGAGGCCATAACTTTTGAACCGCTTTGTGCATAAGGCAAAGATTCAACAGACGTATAAACGTAGTATAAATGTTAATACTGCTCTCCGGGGGGTTAGTGAGGGGGTTTTTCATACATTTTGCGTTTTTTTTTTCGAAAACACATGAAAAAAACCCCCTATCGCACCGGTGTTAATAATAGAAATCATATAAAAATATCACACGTATCAGAAATTGTCCAAAGTCTTAAGGAATATTATAGCGAATTTTAAAGTTTCAAGACCTACTGAGATTTAACTCAAAAATATAAAAGCATTTTGAAAAATTATTTTTTTAAATTTTCTAGTATCTTAACGGCAAAAGTAGCCTTGTTCAGATTTTGTTAAAGTACAAAGCGTGCTCAAATAAAGCAAACTGTGATAAAAAAAATTTATTGCCGTTTTTAACCTGAGTTTTTTATATAATATTTATCAAAATTTTTTCAATTTTGAGCAAAAATATTGAGTTAACTGCATTGGAAAATGTACCTTTAAAATAGATGCCACGCCCACTGGAGGAGGTTTACCAATTTAATTTTTCTTTTTTGTGTCTTACATTCATTAGGAAATGCTAAATGCCGAATATCAGCCTTTTAGAACGTCTTACAGTTTTGAAAGTTCTGGAGGCGTGTGTGTGGGCGGATCTGTAAAATTTAACACTTGTACTGCTTCGGATGACAAGGAGCTCATGCACAATTTTGAGATCTCTAGCTTAAAATTTAAGCCCTAAAAACGTATAACACACAGATAGACGGACGGACGGACATGGCTTATTCAATTAAAAATTCGGTCTCGATCATATGCCCTTAAGGTCTTGGGGTCTACTATTTTTATTTCCCCGTGTTACACACTATGTGACAAACTTAATATATCTCCTATCCTATGGGATAGGGTATAAAAAACGAAGGTTTGGTTGGACCCATGAACTATGGCCCTTCAATTGTAGGCCATGGGTGCTACCATCTGCACCACAGCCCACTTCCGTCTCGGATGTCCCAATAGCCTACATGTTTTCTCTGCAAAAGTTATGCATATAAGCCAACAACATGTAAAATTTAAAATATGAAGTAGACTTATGGATTGGAAATTTAAAATATTATAAAAAATGTTAGAAAACAGTATCTTTAAGATGCAAGCTAATTGCATTAAAACGTTTCAAAATTGCTGTTTCCAACCTCAAGTTCTTAAGCTCACTTAAACAAACGTAATAAAAACAAAAGGGCCAGTCCAACAGTGCAACAGTTGCGTACGGTTGCATATTGCTACCCTACCCTACCTAAAAAGGAAACTGACATGCCTCTTCAAACTGGGCGGGATAAAAAAATATAACGGTCGTCGAATGCTTTATGCAAAGTCACTGACTTTGAGAATATTTTGCCAAAAAAAAGTCGAAAAAAGGATCTCATTCTGATAAACTTGTATCAATCCAAATTTTTTTTGCACCTTACACAGAACATATATTGTTAAAAATGTTACATTCAAGTATCAAGAATTTATCATTTTTTAGAGAATCTGATTTTTTTTATAAAAAATTTTTTTTTAGTAAACCTACATAGTTTTTCGATATTTCGTTCACTAGTATTAAAAATACACTCTACAATTAAATGTCGGAATAGAGGGGCCTGTACGGAAACGAATATTGAGCAAACGTAAGGCAAAAACTAGCGAGGTGGTCGAACATGGACAAGGATTAAATAGGTCACCTGTAGCTTAATTGCGTTTAGAGCAGTACCCGCAAACATTGAAAACTGCGCAAGATCATGTCCTTCCGGTGACCCACAAACGGTTTTTTCTTCAGGCATTTCATCGTATTTGAACTTCACTTCATTACTAAATCAAAATAGAGTGACACCATAGAGTTGACTGTACACCTTTGTTGTCATCAATATTATTATGATGAACTAAACAAGACAAGTTGGCAAAAAAAAATATTTCGTTAGACCTAGGGACTGGACCTAGGACGTTCAGATTGTCAGCCCGACCTGTTACCATCTGCACCAAAGCCCTGCACAACATATCTACTTACACGATGTCAGAAATACTAAATGGGCCTAAACCGCTTGTTGAAGTAAATTTTTCATAATTAAAGTATGAGAACAGCGTAACTTAACTGCTATTGCTTTAAGAGTCAATGCATACGAAAAAAGTACCATTTTGGCGTGACTTAATTTTTTTAAGCACTCTATTTTCTAAATACAAAAATTTCCTAATAAATTCGAGAAATCTAGAAGAGGTTTTCATGCGTATATTATCCAATAAAAGTCTAAGTTCGTAGCCGTGTTTGCCAATTCTACATCTTATTGCTTATTACAGAGTAATTCTTGTCAATCCTATTCCTCCGCTTGAGTCGTAGAGCCCTCAAACTATGATTAGTTTTATAAATTATTCATTTCTAACAGCGGTACACTGATCAGATGCGGTAATCATATAATGTCTCGCAATCGAAAATGTTGCGCAACAAAGTGGCTTATTTGTCATAAAACAAACCTCTCCTACAAAACACTCACTTAAGTCTTCCCCTCCCTGACCTATTCAAACCGATGATTCGATGTCATCATAAGGAAGTGCATTGGCAAACAGTCTTCTCACAAATCTATAAAAATGCCAGACGGGCTTATATGCAATAGGTGTGCCGCAAATTGTAAGATGTAAATACGTCAGTAATTGTGATGCGTTCGACAAAACTTTATTACCTCGCTACCAAAGTTTTATCTCTTTAACCGCCAACCAACGTCTGGGAGTGTCAAGTGGTTTTCAAACTCACCTTAACGACCATATCACACCGTTCCAGTCCACTAACCCAGTTCCCACCAGTACAGAACAGGATCGTAAAAATAACATGTTTCGCCAGAAATACAAAAATAGCAACCCCAGGACATGTGTTCCATCTTTACACTTGTTCCCCGATGTCAATGTTTTCGAATCCTAACCACTAAAGGTATCCAGCCACCAAACAGGATTACTCCTATCAACAGCATGGTTGTCATCGCTCGGTGCAAATCCTGTTTCCGTTTTTGTTTGCTGCCTCCACGTTTCGTGTTTATCTGGATTCATATTTCCTTGCATTGTTGTGTGGGGCTTCTTCATGGTTTTTTGACTACAGACGACCGACACACGACTTTGTGTTTATTTGAGAACTGTGCGCCGCCGCCGCCGTCGCGGTGTAAACAAACAATAAACAGCGCAACTAGATTATCCGCGGTGGCGCTCAGAGCAACCTGAGAGTAGAGTAGGAATAGTTGATTGAACTTCTGAACCTGATTGACAACAATGTGCGTTTCAAGTCAAGATGAAAAAATTGAAAAACCTGACCCGACAACAATCTTGTGTTTATATCTACACCTACCTTCAGTACCCTTGCCTTGTGTGGCAAGCCTGCTAGCTTTACCGCCAATTTGACACCAATGTGGTGGCTTACAGTAAAAAATTGTGTTATTAGACGTCACTAAGGTGCAAAGTCACACGATAAACCTGATCGATGCGGGAGGCGGGAGAACCTTTTTGCGCTCTTTTCCAAGCCAAATAGATGTAAAGTACCGGCGGCGGCATTCAAACTGATAAGCGTCATCAGCACTTATGACAGCTCGGCTTCAATTTGAGATTCAATCAGTGATTGCAATTTTGTGTGTGTGTGTGTGTGCATCTGGTCCATCTTCAGCCATAGATTCAATGACACCCGCACCTTCGGCTGGATCTTGCTCAACAGGAAAATCCAATTTTGGCCAAGCTGGCAGACACAAAGCAGATACGCGCCACCTACAAAGCCGTCTTTGAGTTTCTGTTTTTTTTTTCGGACAAGTTCTTCGATTTCTTTCGTCGGTCTTGTATATCTCGATTGTGTATCTTTTTGGGGCCGGGGTTTGTTTTGACAGTTTTTTGTGTGGTGTCTGCCACCGGTCGGCTGATGAAGATGTTCACTCTGTCACTGGGCAGGGGCGGGATGCCACTGCTACTGCTGCTAGAAGTACGGATCCGCAGTGAGCTACCGTTTGGTTTTATTAATGAAAAAAAGAGGAGCACAACGTCGTCATCATCGGTCGATGGTGATGGAGATTTGAAAATGGACGACCGGAATGAGACGTGTTTAGAGCAAAATAATGAGAAGAGAAAACCTGCTTTTGTTAAATACGGGAAAAAGGTGAAAACTGGTATCGACATGTGGTAGTTGACGACCGGTCCCCGGAATGTTTTGCTGTTTTGTATTTGCTTTTTTCATACCTGCCACACACATCTCTGTCGCCGTGCTGCACATCTGATTTCGCATTGAGATAGGTTATGATTTATTAGTTTTAAATACCCGTTGCTCCAGCTGCTGCCATCTTCGTTTGTATGGCTGGGCTCATTGTTATTGACAGCAGGCCGCGCGCCGCCGCCTTAGCCGTACTTAGCAATTGCTCTGTCAGCCGCTGAGGAGTGCAATGAACCTCATGGTGATATGGGTGTTGATATTCTTGTTTTTTGTTGTGTCTGCGACGGGACGGCACAGCGGTCGTCAGTGTGTCTATGGGCAGAACGGCCCTGATTGGGGTAACTCTACAAGTAGATACAAGTGACAAGTGATGTTGTCTGGCACGGCCGTGTCTAGTTGTGTGATTCTTTGTGGCTAAATATGATCGAACAAGACATGGAGTTGGCGATTAGTCGAATCGGGAGCAGTTAGTTGGTAGACAAGCTGGCGTGCTACAGATTAGGGATGAGAGAGTTTCGATTGATTTAGAAGCGACAAGCAGCGGTTCTTTGTGATTTGTGATTGTGTTCAATGTGTCATTGTGTGCCATTTTTGGTGTTGGGAGGTCTATGATTGGCGGACTTTTATTCAGAATTAATTGGGTGAAATGTATTTGGTTTTTTCTTGAGTGGAAACATGTTGTAATTGCTGTCATTAGATAGTTTCGCAGGGGTTATGGAAGTATGTATATACATATATGATGCTGCAGAGCTAGTGCAGTTATTTTTTGGTATTTTCGGAATTGGGGAGGAAATTATGTATTGGAAAGCAAAAAATACTTGTCATTTTAAACAAATTTTTTAACCGTCTGATGACGTTTACCGTTGTGACGCTGGAATTATCGAAAAAACTATTTTCAGAGCCGTAGTATACAGGCCTTTTTAAGCTGTCAACTTTTTTTGGGCGATTTAACATTAAAATTTTTCATTTGATTGATGTTAAATAACCCAAAAATGCTGCATAGAAGATTTCGGTCCACGCCCACGTTTTGGAGGCTGAATTGAAGAAAAACCTTAATTTTCCAGAAAAAACGTAACTTCGACAGGGCTTAAGTTTTATTTAGGACAAAATAAGAAATAAAACTAAACACGTAAGGTGAACGAGACTCCATTTCCATTTTTCTATATTTCATTCTTACATTATGTTAAGCCACGCCTAGTTTTAAGAACCGAATTCACAAAAATGTTGAATTCGAACCAAAAGATTAAAATTGTTTCGTGCATTTAAGCGTTACTTGGAGATATTAAATTGACCCCTAAAAGGGGCGTGGCTAAAAAATTTGTGTGAATGAATTCTAGAACAAAGTCTCGTTTACCTTACCTGCTAATCTATAGTTTTTTTTTCTTTCCTAAATCAAGCTTAAGGACAGTCGAAATTACGTTTTTCTGGAAAATTGGAGGTTTAAGTTAAATTCCGATTCAGTTAAAAAATTAACCTTTAAATCGATTTTTCGGAGCAAATTTATCGGAACTGGCCCTGGAAGCAATAAAAATTACCATATGTCATTGGATAGGTATTTTTGTGTACAGCAATAGTTTCTTAAGCCGTATTTCCCAAATATTGAAAATTGTAAAACATTTTAATACTTACAACTTTCAAACTTAAGTAGAAAATGGCTACTTTTAAGAAAAAAAGTTGTTTAATATTATTTGTAGTAAATTGCTAGAGCTATACTTTGGTTCTTGAAAGTTTTTCTGTGAAATTAACCGTTAACAAGATACTCCCTTAAAACGGTTGTCGGTGGTCTTTGACTAAGTCCAACACCTTTTAGTGAATTAATTTTTTTAACACAGCTCTTCAAAGCAAACCCCAAACAAATTATTGTACACATCAATACCTATCCAATGACATATAACTCATTGTTATTGGCCTTGTGGACCAAATTGGCTCTCCTCTCTTTAAGGCCTAAAAACGTGTGACATACAGACAGACGGATAAACGTGGCTTATTCGATTCTGAATTTGATATCGCCTTTAGGTCTCAGGGGTCTACCATTATTATTTGACAATGTTACAAACTATGGTATTTGACAAACTTAATATACTTACTTGCATTGGATGCGGTTTAAAAAAGAAGAAGAAGGCCTGATGAGGCAGTCAATTAGTTTCTCTGCCAGTCCATACTACCCTGTAAGCCACAACGTGTTCTGAATAAATAGTTTAACATTTTTTAAGCTCACATAAGATAGCTGACACATTCAACTGTAACACCTTATCTTATATTATTTAGAATACAGGAACTAAGAAGAACCTATAATAAAATATTAAACTAGGTCCTTTTCTCCAATTTCCAAGTCTTACGGTATATATCCTCATTATTACAAATAAAATATTAAACTCTACATTAAATAAACCAAACAAAATATTGTCGGCAACAAAACGCCTTTAGTTATTTGCCACTCAAATGGATTACGAACTCAATAAAAATTAAATTAAATCGTTCACCTCCCAGCGTGTGTTCAGTTAAATTAAATCCAAAGTCACGTTAATCGCACAAGATGCTTACAACATAATTTCGTTTTACATCCAGTGCAAAAATGCAATTATCAGAATGCAATCAAGTTTCGAAAGACGTCTGTGCGTAGCCCCCATTGAACAATTCAAGAGCGTAAATTTGCCAAAATTACATCCTGTCATTAAATGGACGATACGCAGCACCGCACTCATAATCTTATCAAAATATTGAAATCCTGAGATAAATTAAGAAGTTTTTCCCGGAAGATCGCCTTGATTTGTCTTGTGGGCATTGCCTTTACGGACATCTCCATTAGAAGAGATATCGTCCTGCTAGCATTTTCCTATATCAAAAGAAGATAAATAAAATTTATATAAAGTTTCATCGTCCTAGGAATCTCATATTGGCGATAATGTGAATCCTAGAAGGCTTTAGCATTAGCTGGTGTGTGTGCGGGTTTTTTTTTACATTTACCGTGGACATTAAAACTAAGTTTTAACTATAAAAATATCTCTGCAATGGGCGCTGGCTCCAACGGCAGCCGCTTCGCAGCGATGCAACGCCATCCAAAATGGTTTATTGCAATCCCATATACACAAGTTTGCAATTTTTATATTCGGCTCCAGTGAACAATTCCTCCGGTCCGTTGAATAGAGGATCTGTGCTGTGAAGGCAGCAATTGCAAGATGCTTGGGACTGGACAGAGTGTGCGGGCAATTCCAATAAAGTCTGGTTTAAATGTGGCAATTAGTTTGGATTGACTTCATGCATGATCACTTTATATTGGCTGCAAGGAATTGTGGATATGCTCGCTCATACTACATGCTGGTGTCCTATATAGGGTGTGGTTTATTTGTTGGGTTTTGTTCACTCACTGAATAAAGTTTACGTAGCGGAAATGTTTTTGCGTTAAGCCTTTTTGACGAAGGTTGCTACTATTCAATGAAGCCCCTGTCAAAAGCGATACATTGAAATACCCCTAACTTTTTCACTAATCACTTCTTTACTACTTCTTTTGACGATACTATTTAAATCGATATCCCTACCTGTTAACGAAAGTCTATAGGGAATAGAAGGAAGACCCTTTCTATTTGCTGCCGACTGCGCCACATGTTTTGTACTGAATTCAGCATTTTTGACATTGTTGCGGTAAATGTGACTTTTAAGACTCTTAAATGATGCTGCTTTTACCAAATATGTAGCAGTAAACAGTTCCAAATAATTTTTAATTTTTTCAACCTACTGTTAATATTAAAAAAAAATATATGAGAGTAAATTTGTATTTTTTTGCTGCGACGAGGTGACGACGGCCAAAGGCAAAACAAGCAAAGTAATTTTAAAATCTAAAAGAATCGCGTTTAAGAAAAAAAATTGAGATTAAATTTAAAATGAGACTCTAATATGAACACCTTGTAAGCCATACAATTCCGCTAAAAGTCCTTATTCTTTCTTATCACCCGCAATTACAAAATATGTATTAATCATTCATTATCGAAAATTTCATATCCGTCCAAAATAAAAACGAAAATATTAGAAAATTTCAAAGGCTCTGTTTTGGCCGTCCACTGCGCCAACATTGAAATCAGGTTGTTTGCAAATTAACGGCTGATTTCCATCTTTATTAAACTCATTCATTCAGACAGCCTTAGATATGCAGTCAAAATCTTTTTGAGAAAATATCCCAACTGCGCCAGACGCATAAGAACTTGAAACGGAATTCAAGTTTTCAAACAACTTCTTATAAGAAACGAAAAATGTTTTGATAATATACCACTACCAAAAAGATGCTATGACCCAAACATCTCTTTGGTTGTGGGTATGGTTCCAAGATTCCTTACAGCCTTAATCTGTTTTTGTTTCTTAGAATCTCAGTCGGAGGAATCATTTCAAATTCTCTTAAAGGATTTTTATCTATCTTAGCACGCTTTGTGCGATGCAAAAAGGGGAAAGTTTCCATCGCTTTTAGTTCAGTGAACATTAATCGGTCACCAAAGATTATGAAACTTCTGTTTTCTTTTCCTTCAACCTACAACTATTTAGAATAGACCGTAGGTGTTTAAGCTTATCAAATTAAGGATCCATTCTTTTACGTTACTCAATATTCGGAATAAGTTTGATTTGATCAGGAAATGGGTACCACAGAACTTGGGCTGTGGTACCACAGAACATTGACCCATATAACAGTGGGATCTTCAGTTATGATTACTTGACAGTCAGAATAGTCAAAGGTACTCTTATATAAGTATTTTCAAGAATTGTAATAAAAAGAACAGAAATTTTGAAGGTTTCCTGGTCCCTGGCATACAGCAACAATAGAAGTTGAGTAACATTTAATATTTAATTAATAATAATATATATTTAAGACCAAACATGTAATTACACCAAATAAATTTCGTTACGTGCGGTGAGCAGCGCAGTTAATTTTAAAATTGGCATCCAGAGTAATAATTTTGACTAAAAGTGTTACTCTGGATGCCAGGTGGCATCATTCAAACTTTTACTGGTCACCCAAATACCTCGTCAAATCCAAAGAACTGCGAAGGTTATCTCTGTAACAAATGCAAAGGAAGTCCTATTCAATCTATGCTCTCATAAGTAATTTTGGAGGTTGTGGTCATGAAAAGTATTTTTTGTACTTGCTACTAGTGGGCCTCTTCTAAACTTTTCGTATTTTTAACAGGGAACAGGGAGCTGTAACAGCACCGATTGGGCTTCGTTTAAAGAGAGCCCATAAGAGTCGATACGATTTACAATTTAAACAAAGGCAAAATATTAAATACACTAAGCAAATTCTTAGGCGTCAAGTCGCGTCAGTCTTGAACACTTTTTGGATCCTTAAACCAAGTCAAGAAGCGCCAACACCCTTTCACAGAACAAATTTTCATAGGGTATGTCACTTCCCGTATAAAAGTTCTGCCATGAGCCGATCAACCGTCAAGCACTTGAAACCTTACAATGGCTAAGAAATAAGACTCCTTCAGGACGTACATACACGGCTTTCCCTAAAACCCACCTTTTGCGCCTGCGCAACTAACATTTGACCGAAAAAGCATTAAAACTTATGACCAAAATAAAGTGGACATGTTGTTGGTTGGAGGCAACCGGCCCATAACACGAACTCTGCCACACAACAAACTATAAACAATTAGCGTGCGAACGTGAGCGCAGCGCACACCGCACAAGTCTATGTAGGTGATGTTAACATTCGATTTGATGATTATTGCCATTACACGTTAGCAAATAACGCGCAGCGAAATAAAAATTTATTTTTTTAACAATTTAACTTTGTTTGGTTGTCGGTTAGTTTCGTTCTTGTTGGTAATGCTGCTTGTGTTGCTTCTGCCGCGCGCGCCAGCGCAATTGCTTGCAGTTGCCGTGGATGCCAATAATTAGTCCGTGATTACCTGCGGGCATCACAACCGTACGGCTGTGAATAAAATATTTTCGCAACTCGAACTAGAGTCGGGTGCCGTAAACATTGTTATTATGTGCCATTGTGGGGGAGGAATGCACACTGCACGAAAATGAATTTTAATTTATCGAAAGTAACAATAAATGCACAGAGAGATATAAACAAAGTGCTGCCTACGTATACAGCCGCTAACGGGCGTCGTTTGATTAATGCATTAACATACCTGGTAGTACAGGGGTTGAATAAAAAGAAACATGCACGAGAACATTGTTCACAGCTAAGTTGTTGAAATGAAGATGTTACAGCTCACCGCACTTTATTTATTATTCGAGGAATCGGCTTGAAGGATGACTACAATGTATCGCCATGTACTGAGAATAATGTTATCATTCTCGTACCCTCTTGGTATAGCCTTTTACATTAACATGGAATTCGATTAATTCATATGCGGGCTTGCATTCAATCACAGTCAAGCTAATAACTTCATTTTGCATCAGTCCTATAAATTTATGATGGGGAAATATCCTTTAAACAGCACCAACTGACATTGAAACTTGCAGCAAAAATATAAATTATTGTTTACAATTTTTAAGAGAATTTCCTCTATCTGTGGCTGTTAACTTGGCGCACATAGCTTATGAAAATGAAGGTCTTTTAAAGACACGGCAGCAGTTATTAAACTAAAAAGATAATAATAAAATATAGGAAGTATACAATACTGTGTTAATATAAACATTTTAAAATGAATTTTATATGGTTGAAGAATGAGGCAAGATGAAAAGGAGAAATCTTCTTTAAATACCAATAGCGTGACGCACTGATATCCTGATCTCCAGTCAGATGATATATTTATGCTAACCAAGTTAACGAACCCTTCAGCAATTCGATTCGCGGAAATAACTTGAGAATAACGCTTACATAAAGCAACTTATCTGGTGCATTTCCTGTATTTGCAGAGCAGGCAAAATAGTTAATCTCCTTAGAATCAGTCACAGGATTCAATTACTTGGCCATTCGTAATTGAATTCGCGGCGCTACTTTCAATTTTGATGGTAAGTCTTGGATCATTGTGCTAGTTATCCCTTAATCAAGCTAAGAAAAAATAAAAAGGGGGGTAAACGCAAAATGGCTCCTAAAGTGGTAACGGGCATAAATGGAATTTAAATCAAAAAGCAAAAAATTAACCACATAAAAGAGCAAGATTTTTTAATCAAGAAAAGGAGAACTTGAAAATAAAGCACAGGTTAGGTTGGGTTAGGTTGAAGTGGCTGTCGGATCCAAAGAAACCAACACACTTAGACCTATGTAGGTCCATTGTGATACCACGCGGATCTGACTCTATTGTCTACTCGTTGAACCATTTCGAGCTATTAATGAAGCGTAAGAGACGTTTCGGGTCAGTCGTGCTGAGATCACTGGGATCTTTATAGAAGAAAGCTCCAATGTGAAGATTTCGGTTCTTGGAAAGAGCGGGGCATGTACAGAGAAGGTGGAGAGTGGTCTCTTCTTCCTCCTCATCCATGCAGCTCCTGCAAAAGTCGTTGGAATAGACACCAAGCCTTGTCGCGTGTTTGCCTATCAGACAGTGTCCTGTAATGACACCGATTGTAGCACTAATGTGCGATCTATTAAGAGCGATCAAACTCCTAGAGCGTTTAAGATCAAGCTTTGGCCAGATCTGTTTCGTCGCTAGACAGGTACTACCACTAGTCCATCTGAGATTTGTTCTTTCTATCGCATCCAGTTTAATCATGAGTTTACATGTCGAAATTGGAATGCCTACGGAGCCTTTATCAGGCAAAATTGGGAGGGTAGTTCCAAGTTTGGCGAGTTCGTCAGCCTTGCAGTTACCTGGAATGTCACTATGTCCTGGCACCCAGCACAGGAGAATGTTGAACTGCTCCGACATCTCCTTTAGAAATGAATGCCAGTCTAAGGCTACATTAGAGTTTATAGAGACCGATTCCAGGCTTCCACTTGATGGCCGCTTGGCTGTCAGAAAATATGCGTATGTCCTTGGCGGATATAACATTTTTCTTAAGCCAGGACAAGACTTCCTTTATCGCCATAATTTTAGCTTGAAAAACACTGCAGTGATCCGGGAGACGGAAAGAGAGACTTAGGTCTGAGAATACACCCCCGCCCACCCCATCATTTGTCTTTGATCCATCAGTGTAGAAGTGGATCGATTCACATTCCAGAGGCGCACAGTCCTCCCAGGAAGACCTGGGGGGGATCGTTGCCTGGAAGTTCTTGTCAAACTGTAATTGGGGTAAGGTGAGGTCCATGTTTCTAGAAGGGAATCTGAATGTGTCCAGAATAGCAGAGTGGCCTATATCTGAGAGGTTGCTTTGAGGCGAGTAGCCGTAATGGCAGCAGTTTTTCTGCTGAAGATGTCAAGAGGAATTAGATGGAGCAGGATGTCTAGTGCTGCTAAGGCAGTGGTGCGGAGTGCTCCACTCATAGATAAGCAAGCTGACCTTTGGACCTTGCTTAGCTTATCACGATTTACCGCTTTATCCAAAGCGGTCCACCAGACAGCTGTTCCATACGTCAGTATCGGCCTTGCGACCGAGATATATAGCCAGTGGGTGATACGGGGTTGAAGTCTCCACTTGTTGCCGATGGCTTTTTTGCAGGAAAAGAGTGCCACCGTAGCTTTCCGGACTCTTTCCTGTATATTAGACTTCCAGCTAAGCTTTCTGTCTAAATTGAGACCCAGATATTTAGCTTCCTCCGAGAAGATTAAGCTAGTGCCCTTGATTGAGGGGGGGTCGATATGTGGGATTTTGTATTTCCTGGTGAATAGGACTAGTTCAGTTTTGTGAGGGTTGACCCCCAAACCACAGCTGTCAGCCCATCTTGTTAGCTTGTTTAGAGCATTCTGTAGGAGTTCTTTGAGGGTGTTAAGGTGCTTCCCCGACACAGCAATGGCAACGTCATCTGCATAAGCGATCACTCTGCAGCCATCTCCTTCTAGGATAACCAGTAGTTCGTTCACCGCTAGATTCCAAAGGAGTGGGGATAGGACTCCACCTTGCGGTGTTCCCCTGCTGACGGATCTACTGGCAAAATAAAGCACAACCTCAAAGGCTTTTGCTCGAAGAACTCTTGTTTTTTTTATAAATAATAGTGGTAGACCACCAAGACCTGAAGGGCATTTGAACGAGAACGAACTGCGAAACGAATAAGCCATGTCCGGCCGTCCGTTCGTCCGTCTGTCTGTATGTCACATGTTTTTAGGGCTTACATTTTGAGCTAGAGAGTTCAGATATTTTTGCGTCCCTGCTCTCCTTGTCATATTGGGCTCGTTATCGTCCAAAGCAGTATTAGTTTTAAGACCGCCTACAGCCACGCCCACAAACGCTGTAAATGTGCAACTACCTTAAGTGCTTTTAAAACTGTAAGACGTCATAAGAAGCTGCAGTTTGACATTAAACATATCCTGGTAGTTGAAAGGTATAAAAAAGAAAAACTAAAATCGCACAACCTGCTCTAGTAAGGGTGGCATCGTTCAAAATTATAATTTTTTGAAAGCATTTAATTCAATTTTAGTTTTAAATTATCAAAAAAAAATATTACTTAACATTTTTTCTCGGTACAAGACACTTAGTCCCACATTTCGTTCATACATGGTTTTGGTCCATGACAACATTAGGAAGCAGAATTAACATTGCCCTAGTAAAACGCGGGAGAAAAGCCTTGAATTTCCTAGTAAAACGCGGATTCGACTGGGATTTAGCCTTTTTAAGGAAATATGTAATAAGAAAAATAAACTCTCTTCATATTCTAGATTTTGTTCAGAAAGTTTTTAGTCATGGCTTCCCTAAGGTGTCAATTTTGGAAAAAACAAGTGGGAAAGTGCAAAAGCTTCAGTCCATCTACGACGGATTGCAAAATATCCGACCATACAAAAAAGAACTGCCACGCCTCCAAAAAGTGGGCGGGATATATAAACATAACTGTTGAATGCTTTATACTACGTGGTTGCGTACATTTCGGCCCAAGACTCGGCACGTGAAGGATTGGACTTCCAGTCAACCCACCAACTTTCAGCTCTCTAGTATAAAATGTAAGGCCTAAGAGTTGCTAACATACGGACGGACGGACGGACATGGCTTAGTCGATTCTCCTGTCGGTCCCATTCATATCTCTAAAAGGTCTTAGGGTCTACGGTGATTATTTCACTGTGTCACAAACTATACAACAAACTTAATACGCCCTGGGTAGGGTATAATAAGATTCCATCAGAGGCCGAAAAATCGTACAAATTTATGACGAGCCATGGTTTGAGTCAAATGAATCTTCATACGGTCAAGTTTGCATCTGTTCACATCCCATGGAAGCATACTGAGGTTTTATACGATCGTGGATTATAAATAAAAGCCGAGATAAGCGAGTTATATGATTGTTATTATCCATTTATTTATATCATTATGAGATAACACCAATAAGCTTCCTCATTTAAGGTTTCATGGTAAAAGGACACTACCAGTTTGCTCGAAGAAGAAAATGTTAAGTAATGCTCCGATCATATACGATGACGACATAAAGATACTGAATATTATCATCAGCAAGGCTCCCTACTTATGTTGTGATTCTTTCCCAATAAAATCAACATAAAATTTTAATCAAAAGTTCTGCAGAATTCTGCAATGTTTACTTGGTGCATTGCCTTTGAAGCAGATCAACTTTCCTTTATAAAAAAATACTTTCCAAGCACTTCCTACCCACGCTGTCATTCCCAACCATCAAAACCATGTAATTTCCTTGGAATCAGTGAAACCTCTCATCTCGCTGCCAAAACACGTGAACGGCATCCCATGACCTAGCTCTCCAATTTACCCAGCTCCGACCTCTCCGATGCAAATGATATCGCCTGCGCCGAGGCAAATCTACGGGTGTATAATAATGAAACTTCCACACAAATGGAGAAAACCCTCAGCTATTAGCTTCCTTTTGGCCCCAGCCCAACAGATGCCTCTGCGAGTCAAACACATGGCTGTTGTCCCATAGTTGACCGAGCGAGTGCGCGCGCGTATGAATTCTGCAAGGCGCGTCTTTCAACCTTTTGACTTCGATTGTCGTCGTCGTAGTCCTCTGTGCTGCATATATGTGCAGCACAACGCAAGGCGAAAGTTGCCATTTTGGCATTTGTCTTGGCCGTCAAGTTATGTCTCTCTTCCGCTTCGGCGCGGCGGCAACCCCAGCATCTAACCATGCCATTACCCTGTGGTGGTGGTACATCACACGCCGACTTATTCTCATTACAGACGATTAGAGAAACTTAATTAAAACCACCGCATGCACGGGTGAGCAGACGAGCCGAGGGGAGAGACAAATTATCACAGCGCGTCCATTAGAAACTCTCAGGCACATGGTCTGGTCAGTTCTTTGCTGCGCAATGGCAATTTCAGGCTCAGCTTGACGTCGCAATGGATTTTTACCTTTTTCTTGACAGCTGAGATGAATGCTTTCGCACTGTGCCTGGCCTGGCCTGTGCCTCTCTCTCTCACTCTGTCACGACAAGGGGTTTTGCTTTTTGGCACAGTCCCGCCGCTGTATGGTTCATATATGTGCTACGCGCATCCGAGGCACTAAAGTCGCTGAATTTATGCAGCCGATTCTCGGTCCAGCTGGTCTACTGGCGGACCCATTGAAATATTAATTATTGCAATTAAATGGTCGCTCTAAACAAGGAACCGAGTGTATTAATGTCGCGGATTATTGGCGGGCGCTTAAAAATGCGCGCGCTGTGGAATCTATTCGTGACCTAAGCCGAGTGGAATTGGAATCGTAAAATTGCAGGACAGCGTGCTCCTAATTCCCTCTTATACAGCCAGCGACAAATGATCTAGTTCTCGCGAGCCAATCAATAATAAATCCATTAAAGTGGACCACGGCGAATTGAGCCATTTGCGGAAATCCTTATCAACCATAGCGTGTGGTTTCGCGCAACATGTTGGTCCGATACCGTTGCGCATTGGTAAATGGCGCCAATAGCGGAAAAGAGAGAAAATTTGCTCCCACATGACGGTTGCGATGCTATAGAACCCCCTCGGTAGAACAAAGGCAATTATGGACTATACAACCGGGAAGGCAATTTGCATAAAGCAATTACCCGTGTATGCGAGCGTACGAGTATCTAAATCTATCTGTAGTCTCGATATTATTTATTTCAGTTTCATTTTTTTAACTTGTTGTCAGCCCACTCGATTGGGTTCGTGTAGCAAAGCGCCCCGGAACACATAGTTCGTTTGGGCAGAGAATTTATGCTTTATTGGATTCTATTGTTCGTGGTAGCCGCGCAGTTGGCTTAACTAGCGCAGCGTGTGGATGTTAAGTTCGCACAGAAAGACAATACGACACGACGTTAACAACTTCAAGCTCGGTTGAGCACGGATAATTTAAGTTATTTCACGCATGTAGCAAAGGGGGCGCGAGGAAGTCTCGCAGCACCACACACTTTGTGGTTGATTTCCATATAGTCAACACAATGTAGTGAGGCTTGGGTGGAGTTGGTGAGAGGAATGTATTGGGAAATTGTTAGAATCCGGATGGTTTTGAGGTGTATGCAAATTGGATGTATTGTTTCAAGGAAAGAGTTGCGAAGTTAGTATCCTAGTTGCCTTACGAGGCATACATAAATGCAACAAAAGGCTGTGTTATGCTCTTCCGTACAAGTACTTTAAGTCTTCCCAAATCCGAGAATTACTATCCTTGTCTACTAGACCCGCGTAAAGTTTATGAATTGACAATTATGTATTGATATAAGCCAAGAATTCGCATTTAATTTTGTTTTGATCCCAATCATAAGCCAGGAAGTACACAAGGCTTGATATTATTCACCCAACGATCGGCACTTGATCGACATCCAAGACCCACCCCCCGAAAACCTATTAGAACTGCATTCCATGGTGCAAAGCAGAAAAAAACCCAATAAATAAGACTTGAAAACCCAAGATATGAGACTCAAGACCCGAAACTCAAGACTTAATTGAGTTAATTCAATAATTGTGAGATTTATTATTTAATACACACATTTCTGCAGCAAATCCAAGTCACATTTGGAGGACTTTTTAATGTCAAGAAGAATTCGAAGAGAGAAGAAATAAAACCCAAGACCCGAGAAATAATACCCGAAACCCGAGACTCAAACCCTGTAACGCAAATTCAAGCCCAAATCCAACCCGACCGAAATCAAAGACCCTATACACTGCCCCTGAAGACTTTTTTTCCAAGACCCAAAACCCGAGACTCAAGACCCAAGGCCAAAGATCTAAGACTCATGATGCAAAAGCGAAAACCCGAGTTAACTCAAGACTCCAATGCAAAAACCGAGGCATGATATTCAAACCCTACAACGCAAGATCTTAGACTAAGATCTCACCCTAGATCTAATCCAAAACCCAAGTTCCGAGGCCCAAAACTCGAGTCTTAAGACACCAAATGCGAAAACCAAGACCAAAGATGCAAAAGTCCAAAGCAATAGCCCAAATGGATTAATCGGTCCCATTTTTATATGGGTTTACGTAGGCTACGTAAGGTTAAAAAAGCAGTCGGGTCCAAAGATTCCGACACATATAAACCATTGGTACGACAACGATATGGGTGCATTGCGATACCACGTGGATCTGGAAGTTTTTCCTACTCTTTGAACGGTTATGAGCTATTAAGAAGAGTGAGAGACGTTTTAAGAGACATTTCGGGTGGGTCGTGCTTAGATCACTTAGATGATTGTAGCTGAAAGCTCCAAGTTGAATATTTCGGTTTTTGGATAGAGCGAGGCATGCGCAGAGAAGGTGGAGAGTGGTGTCTTCTTCCTCGTCATCAACGCAGCTCCTGCAAAAGTCGTTGAAATAAACACCAAGCCTTGTTGCACGCTTGCCTATCACACAGTGTCATGTAATGACACCGATTGAAACTGATGTGCAAAGTTTTTCTTTTAAGAGCGATCGAACTCTTAGAGCGTTTAAGATCTAGGCTTGGCCATATCTGTTTCGTCACTAGGTATTGCCATCTGAGATTTGTTCTTTCTATTCTGTCAGCAAGGTCAAATTCATTGGAGGTACTTAACGTATAATGTGCTTCTGATTTGAAAAGACTATCATAGGAAAACCCTATATTCAGGTCTTTCCTCTCGCAGAAAATCTAGTAAAAAAAAGCCTAAATTACGGGTTTTTCACGCAAGCCTCTCGGAGTTACTTATGGAGTCTTATTCGTCTTAAGTATGATAAATGATTCTTATTAGGCTTCACTCTAAAATCTCTAAGCCTACGCTTAAGCAACGCCAAGCAGTTTTGCTGGGCTTGGGGTAAGCATGCCAGTACATTGTTGTGATCCCAAAGGTACATAGAGACCTGAAAAATTGTAAGGAAGGAAGCAATGAAGTGCCCACTGTATTTATTTTAAAAACTGAACGTTTTCTGATACAGCAAATATTGAAATTGAAACCAAAAATAATTGAATTCGAACATTTCCTTCAGGGCTAGTGGCATACTGTATACACTGTTAATTCTATGCAGATTTTCTTACAGATCAACTTTGCCTGCGATCAACATTCAGATCATAACTTTTTTCAGATGAAATTATCGTTAGCCTTGCTGTTCAGCCTGGATTTGGTAATCTATCTCGTACGACTCCCGCTTCTTTTCGATCATTAATCATTTACTACAATGGGATAGGACACGGCATCTCCCATTTTGCCATCGAACTGGAGGCAACCCCCCACATTCGCATGATATACTGAAGGTCTGCAAAATTAAAAGAACAGTACATCGATTTTTCTCTACAATGTGGGGGGCGTTGCGGATAAGAGCAGAAAAATTTATGCTGCCGCTGTGCGCGGCCACTCCAAATTGTCGGCTATTGCCCAACACTGTGCGGACTTGATCACATCCTTCTTGTGTGTCGTACAGTGCGAATGAACCGCACAATGCCTTCACACCCCACAAGCGAGAAAAACGCTGTTGCAGGCCGCAAAAAAATTAAATTTTCATAATTTATTGGCCTTAATCATGGCCATTGGTATATAGTGGGATCAATTTTATCGGGTGTAGGTACCTTCTGCACACTGCCGCAGTATGTTACCCGCCACGATCACCAATTGGTGCAAATTGCCAGTATGCGATACACAATTATCTCAAGAGTGCATCTGAGAATGATTTAAAGTGCAGCAGACCCTCCAGCGTGATGATGAACTGCGCACATCCCATCGACCTCCGATGTGCTTCCGAAGGCGCAGCACGAAAGAATGCCATGCGGAACCCTTGAAACAAAAGTTTCACCATGAACCATAATAGCTTGATTAATCGGAGATTTTCCTTGATTCCGTGTCAGCGTTTGAATCTGCGCACAGACTTACGGCGCTGTCATGGAGCGATTTCCAGAATGTCGCACAGACTAATGAAGAGTTGCGGTGGTGCTGCCATCACCGTGCCATTCGGCCACCGTTTGCAAATAGAGAATGGATAGCCTTTCATTACCATACCACCGTCGATGCTGTCGCAGACGGTTGTTTTTCCCGCACCAGAATCAGCGCGGCAATTTCCCTCTGTGGACACACGGGAATCACTGAACCAAATGCAGCGCGCTGCCGCAATTGCCCCAAAGCGCCACTTAACAAGCAATTTAAACATTTCTTCTTGCATTGCGACCGGATGCAAATCTTTTTATTCGCCTAGCGCACCGGGGCGCACACGTTCGGCCACGCTTCGCCATTATACGGTGGAAGCTAAATGGCTAAAAAACTGGGCAATTTTGTTAAATTAAATAGGAAAAGTACGAGCGCCGCAGAAGGATACCATAGATGCAGGCTTGAGTATATACATGGCTTGCAGGCGTAATCACGGATGCTTTGCGGTATTGGGTATTGGTGCTGCAATGAGCCATTTAAGTTGGTTATAGTGACGGTTCCCTAGGAAAGAGAGCATAGCGTTTGTGTGAGTAGTTTGTTTCGCAAAGGTATAAATTAACGAAAATTACAGAGACTTAGGGCGACTTGGTAATGTTTTGTTTAAGCAGAGAATGGAGATCAGGTAGAAGGGCGATTTTAAGGTACCCTAATTATATAGCTTCTCAAATTCAAGGTTAATAAAAATAAATAAATCGATTTCATCCCTCGAAACAACTTTAATAAAGCTTTGGATGGACAAACTAGGCTTAATTGGTTAAGCTGTCGGTTTTAACCATCCTTCGTAAAAGGTTTAAAGATTACAGATAACCTCTGATGACCACAGTAAGAGGGCTTATACTCAAATTTTTCCAAAATTAATAATAATACTTCTTTCCAACAAAAAAAAATATTTTACGCAGCAAAAAAGGTGGCCTTAAGTAAACCCCGGCACTTTCCACACATAGTGGGCATTTTGACGGGGTTTACTTAAGCCCATCGCTAATAGAGAAACAATTTCCTGTCGCCCTCCTGTCATTTTATAAAAATGTTAAATCCGATTGAGTACAACCTAGAAGTTAGGCACAAAATTCAGGTTTTTAAGCCAAAAAAAAAAAAATTGTCTTCGAGGATACCCTGCATTGTTGACTTACAAAAAACAATCACTTAAGACTTAAATTCCCAGGGTAGGATTGGATGAGCCATTGGAGTCTACGTTACCTAACACAAACAGGGTAATCCATCAGCAACAAATGGGTGAAACGTCACAATAAATTCGTCGCTTGCAATATGCACTTGCTCCCTTATTTCAGGCACTTGACAATTTAAAGCTTGTGTTCTTGCCAAACTTTAATTGAATTATCATCCTTCTCTGAGTAAGAACATTTCCTTTCAACTTTTAACCCTAGCTTTAGGTTAGGTTAGGTTAGGTTGATGGATGCCCTTTTGACAATAGTCACGGCTTCACTTAGACCAGCAGTTGGGTCCATTGTGTCCATTGGGAACCTTCTTAATACCTGGAACGAAAACAGAAATAGACCGCTGTTAGAAGCTCAGAGTGCCGCCCTTTTGGACCCATCCGGATTTGTATACAAATCTTAGGAGGTCCTTTAGATCTACATTATTTAGATCTTCGAGCTCGTTGAAGAAGTAGCTGCCGAGGATACTACGCCTGATGCTGTTTAGGGCTGGGCATTCGCAGAGCAGATGACGAACAGATTCAATTTCTTCAACGTCCCTGCAGCTTCTGCAGTAGTCGTTATGCGGTATGCCTAGCCGCTCAGCGTGTAGACCCACAGCGCAGTGCCCCGTGAGGATTCCCGTGAGTACTCGGATGTTCCTGCGGGCTAGTCCGATCAAAAATAGTGATCTCTTTTTGTTTACCGCTGGCCATAGCTCCCTTGTGTGTCTGCACGTATCAAGTTCTGTCCAACGTAGATTGGTTCTACTCAAGGATTCAGTTTCTAGCCTACGTGCTATCGAACTCAGCGGGACTCTTATGGATTTGAGGGCTAGAGATGCATTCATTCCAGACCCAAATCTCGCAAGCTTGTCCGCTTCTTCGTTTCCCGATATATCGGTGTGACCTGGCACCCAACACACAGTTACAGTGTTGCCAAGTGATAACTCGTCCAGAATTTCCCTGCATAGTTTCACAGCCCTTGACTTTACCACGTCTGATTCCAAGGCTTTAATTGCCGCTTGGCTATCAGAGTATATGGTGATGGTCTTGTTTGCGGGGCCGTATTTCTTCAGCTCGGAGGCAGCTTCGATTATGGCTGCCAGCTCCGCCTGAAAAATGCTGCAGTCGTCATTGATTCGGAAAGATTTACCTAGACCCAAATCTCCACAGAAAATGCCCGCACCGGTTCCGACGTCCATCTTAGAGCCGTCGGTATATACGGCGATCTCGTCGTCTCCTGCAATGGTCTTATCTTCCCATTCACCTCTTTCAGGTATTCTGGTAGCGAATCTCCTGTTGAAGGCGAATGTCATAGGTAGGTAATCTGTGACTGGGGTGTTTGTGGAGGCAGCCCACTGAGTTTCCACAGAGGCGTGTCCATAAGATCTTGAGGACCACAGTCCGGATTCCCTTAGGCGAACAGCTGTTTTAGCTGCCTTGCTGCTGCAGTATATGTCCAAGGGGGTGAGGTTGAGTAGTACCTCCAGTGCCGCGGTGGGTGTGGTCCTTAGGGACCCTGTTATACCCATGCAGGCTGCCCTTTGAACTTTGGTGAGGCTAGAGAGATGACACTTTCTTTCCGTAGCCTTCCACCATACAACTGCACCGTAAGTTAAGATGGGTCTTACAACCGTTATATACATCCAGTGTACCATGTTTGGTTGCAGTCCCCACATGCTTCCGAACGTTCTGCGGCAGGCGTATAGTGCCACGTATGCCCGCTTGACACGATCTTCTATATTATCCCTCCAGTTGAGTTTGGAGTCTAATATGACGCCCAGGTATCTTACCGACCTGGATAACGGTAACTCCACTCCCCCCATTCTCGGGTTGCTGAAGGATGGAATTGCCCTTTTCCTTGTAAACAACACAACTTCCGTCTTAGAGGGGTTAATTCCCAGTCCTCGACCCTCTACCCATTTTTCAACAATGCGAAGTGCGTAGCTGAGTCGGTCACTGAGGATTGGTGGGAGTTTACCTGGGATCAGGATTGCTACATCGTCTGCGTATGCGCTCACAGTGAAGCCTTCCCTCTCCAGGGTTTTCAGCAATTCGTCCATTACCAGGGTCCATATAAGCGGAGATAGGACACCTCCCTGCGGTGTTCCTCTGCTGACGTTTCGTCTGCTGCATACTTCGCCTAGGTAGCAGTTTATCTTTCGTGTGCTTAACATGAGCCCGATCCAGTCGCATAGACTGCTATCTAGGTGGGCGTTTCTCAAGCTGCGCAATATCGCGTCTGCCTCAATGTTATTAAACGCCCCCTCTATGTCTAGAAAGGCACCCAAAGTGTACTCCTTGTGTTCCAGGGATTTTTCCACTACTGTTACTACTCTATGTAGTAACCCTAGCTTTACTAGGCCTTCATAGTATATGCATTTCCTTTTCCATTCTTTTCAATAAATTTGAGAGACTTTTTGGAGAGACTATGTTGTCCCACAAACTTAAAGTCAGATTTCTTCATCCCTTATTTAAATTGGGAGGGTTTACTTAAACCAATAAAATAAATTTAAGCACGCTACCTACACCCCATCTCGAGTTTTATTTTAGTTTCTCTTGATTCCCTGAAAAGTCTAAGCACCAGAGACTATTTATTTTAATGCATTAAGAGGTCCCTACTTGATTGAATTCAGCATAATCCAGCTATATTAAATATTGGTGAGTCTAATTCGTTTTTTATTTTTATAATTTCAGATACATACAATGGTGATGTGACTGGCAACGTATCCTCCATTGAACTGTTGTACATAAAACATTGACAAATGAAAACGGAATCATTGTGTTGTAGCGCACAATCCAGATTCCAGTGCCATAAAGCTTCTAAGCCCTAAGACGGAGCATCAAGACCTCATATAACGAATTCCGTCCATTTATTGAGATTCAAGTGCCTTCACTTAAAAAGCCATAATTATCCATTTAACATTATTTAAGCTAAGAGCACCTTCGTACGTTAAGCACCACCAAAACCAACAGAACCTTCAAGGGTCAACATCATATTAAAAACCATTGTGCAATCATAGGAGAGCTTGATTCTAAGAATCATAATCACAATGTCATCACCACTTACATCACAAGATCTATCCATGTCAGCTGCTATCCATCAGCAACATCAACATCAGCGTAACAACCAAAATCAAACATCGCCATCGCCACCACATGCCACAGCCGCATCACCCAATTCCGTTCACTCGAACGGCTTGCCATTGATATCGCCTAATGCCATACATCGATCTCCGGAGAGTCCTCAGCCAGAGCTCGCCACCATGACCAATGTCAATGTTCTGGACCTGCACACCGATCAGTCCAAGCTGTACGACAAGGATGCGGTATTCATTTATGAATCACCAAAGGTCGAAGATCAAGTGATCGACGCAAGAATGGTGGCTCAGTTGAGCCAACAGCAACCGCCCTCTGTGTCGCAGCCACTGGCAAAAATTGAATTCGACGAGAATCAAATCATTCGCGTAGTCGGACCGAATGGCGAGCAACAGCAGATCATCAGTCGTGAGATTATAAATGGCGAGCACCACATCCTGTCGCGCAACGAGGCGGGAGAACATATCCTCACCCGGATTGTAAGCGATCCGTCCAAGCTCTTGCCCAACGATAGTGCCGTCGCAGCAGCTATGTTCTCTCAAGCACAGAAGCTTGCCAACGATCATGGAGTCTATCAGACGTCTCCGCTGGACGCCTCCGTTCTGCAGCAGTACGAAAACGATCAGTCGATCAAAACAGAGGTGGACATGTACGACGACCCGAAAAAGGGCGGCCAAATCATATACACCACGCATGACAATGCAAAATCCATGTCGGGACACTTGCCAGTCACCGGAAAGCTGGACGGCAACATGTATCCCGACGACAAGCACATCGACCTGATCTACAATGACGGCAACAAGACCGTCATCTACACAACGACCACGGACCAAAAGGGCCTCGAGATCTACTCCGGCAGCGATTTGAGCGGCCTCGTTGCCGCTGCTGACGGACAAGTCGTCGTCCAGGGAGGCATACAATATACCACAGCTGGGACAGCTGGTGGTCAGCCGGTGTACATTGTGGCGGACGGCGGACTGCCGCCAGGAGTTGAAGGCCATTTGCAAAGGTAAGTGGGTTGTTTTAGATTTCGATTGGGAAACCCAGTTGCATTATATAAATAGAATAGTACCGCCTTAGGACGGCAAGCGATCTAGAACCGTGATTGCGAATTTATGAAGCATAACCGAGGAGAAGTGGAGCTGGAGAGGGCGTGTGGGTATTTTCGTTTCAAACGAACGCTCCGCACCAGTTGATGTGATTCGGCCACAATGATAATGTAGGCCATGACGTTACCGACACTGTGGTGTTGGACTTTGTTTACGACCTGGTCGTAAAATTTTGCTTGCTCCGCGTTTGCGTAAGCGAATGTACCACCGGGGCGTCCTTGGCGTGTAGGGTTGTTGTAGAAGAGCAAGAGGTATTCTTTTTGTTTCAGGAAGTTAGTAGCTAAAAAAGTGTAAATAATAAATTAGTTTTAATTGATCTCGTCGCCGCCAGTGACTAATAGGCCATTGCGTTGAAGAAATAGGAAAATTTTGTTAAGTGGAACGTTTAAGTACCTCAGTGTTGAGCTTCCGCGGATCATAAAACTTCAGCAGATTGCCGGAAGAAGCTTCTAGATCATACTTTTGTTTATAGACTCTCTGTGCTATCTTGGGGTAAAGTATCCCTTGTTAAAGTCAAGTCGCCGACGGATGACAAGATCCACATGGTTAGATTAATTTTGATAGATCAATTTTTTTGTCACGTTCCTGACGTGTTCGTATCAAATTAAGAAATAATTAAGTTTACTTTGAGTCGTTTATTATATTTCATTTGTTTTCTTACCAACCTCATTATATGTCCTTGATTTCTTATCACATATTTAGCTGTTTTATGTCTTGATTTTCCATACCACTTCTAAGCTAAGTGTACAAACGATAATCCCATAAGCCACTGATCTAACCTTAAAATGTGTCAACCACTGTGCTGTAATTTATCTTTTGTTTTGCAAAAAAAAAATAAATGTCCTCGCAGTCATTTGTAATCTTGTTAACACAGAACCGATCTACATGTGAGACACCCAGCTTGTAGTGCACTTGCCATCGAGACAGCAACAAAAAAATTGTCACATCTAGCATATGCCACACCCATCAAAGTGCACTTTGTTTGGTCGGCCTTACTTACCCCTGTCTCTCCTTTGTATCAATCAAATCACCATACGGGCAATAGACATGCGAGACACACAGTTCAGTCAGTGTGTTCTGTTCACTTCACGTGTGACACTTGGTCGATAAATCACAATACCTCGGCTTCCCCAAAGGCGACGTTAATGTACCAAAAGCTTTCAAGCGACCACACCAACTCCCAGAGAGTCGTGCTGTATATGGCTAATATCATAAAACGTTTTGCGGTGCAGATTCAAACAAAAAAGTAACGACTCGAGGGTGGACGCCGCCGCCCACTTGTTAGCTTGAGTCTTTGTCGCCGTCGTCGTCGTTGTGGTTTGATGTAGTCGGTACACAAAGGCTCTGCATAGAGATCCGGGCTATAAATCGTCGATTTTGGGTATCAAACTTTTGAAAACTTCATTGCGTTCGAGGTGTCATGTGCGGGCGATGCAAGTTTGTTGCACTAGTTGATGGTGGCTTAGATGACAGCCGTTAACGTAACTTGACATTTGACGCAATTTGTGTTACAAGTTTGAGGGTATATGTGAGAGTGTTTTAAGGAGGAAGATGTAGACATCAGCTCTGAGGGAGTAGATAAAGTGCTTATAAAGTTTAATAAGCTTATAAAAGCTTTAATTTAAAACACGATTCAGCATGAACTTTTGTAAACTTTTCCATTTGTGACAGAAAACCCTGATTTACTTGTGGATGTCAAGGGCTCGTAATATTGCAGCCGCATAAAAAAAGGCTACTAAGTGCCTGGTGTAATATCTGTCGTTTTCTAGTTAGTGTCCATCACGATGATTTTTTTTATACTTAAGAACAAAAATTGACCCTTATTTATGTTCGGCCACTATGAAAAGAATCATAATAATAAGGTATTGCTTATTCCTTGCCATAAGGCTTCTGCAAAACTGGTCAGCATCATGTGCAAAGTGCGGCTAAAGGGTTCATCCTTTATGCGTAGCTGAACTCGAACACGAACACTCGTTTGATATTATATTGGAAACTACCAAATTGTCTGTCCTTACTGAAGCGATCGTTTAAGTATCTTAAGGCGGGTGAAAACGTTTCAGATTGCTTCGAAAGGAAAGTCCTTTGGATGATTTTTGGTATGTGATGTGAGGTGTTTTTTTTTTAGCTTTATAAACAAAATTATTCATCCCTAACGAGTCTGCCTTGATTGCTGTCATTAGAAAGAGATCCGCAGCTATGTAAAAGAGAAAACATAAATATTCTCCGTTTCCCGTTGCCACCGCTGAAAATATATCACCAATTTCCGAAAAAAAACTGAACTTGTATACTTTGCAATGTGGCCTTGTTGACTGTAAGACATATCTAGTGGAGACACCAATTGTTGACTATTTGGTGTCATTTTCTAGGTATATTCAAATCATGGAAACCGGCAAGGCATTAATCTATCAAATAACGCTAAGTTATTATACAAAATTCGAGTTGCTTCAAGATAATAAAGTCCTTGGGGAATTAATAAGGAAATGGCTGCCTTGTTTTTGACTTAAAAAATTCTGCTGGTCATGCTGCTTTATTTAATAATATGGCTTTTTGTTGGAAATTAAGTCGAATTAGGACACATCAATTTAATTTTGGTGCTCTCGGTTCCTGTTAGATTCCTTCCTTCCAAATACTTCCTAACAGATTGTGCTTAATAATTAAGCGTGAACGTTTGGAGGAGCTTTGATTACGTGCCGTCTTAGAATGATGAGTGTAAAAATGGATCAGAGGTAGGATGCGAAGAACACCGATTCAGTTCGTCTTAAACTACAAAGCATGATAATAACGGGGCAGAGTTAGACTTCTCCACATTCTTGTTACTTTGGCGCTTAAGAAACTCCAAAGACTTGCGATACACTACACCCAAATGAAGACTCAAAAGTAGAACGGTAAGAATTCCATTATCGAGTTTGGTCGAGTTTCCTTACCGAGTAAATTTCCGAATAAATTTCCCATCAAAATAAGCATAAACACCGTTAAGTGTCGCATTCAAAACCATCCAATTCCAGCGTAGACATCAGCGTTGTCATCGGCAGACGATTATTCCTTGCGTGGCCTCGAAGTATGACACTAGTCCTTATTCTACCGTCCTGAGCCACACTTAAGGAGCTTTTTCAAATTTCAGAGAGTTATGACGACGCACAATAGCTCAAGGTCATATTTTGCCTTGACATTAATTTTATATGATTTACTCCGAACTTTTAAAAATCAGTACTTAAATTCCTAAACCTTTTCTTCGTCTGCTATAGTGCAAGAGTGTATTTGCTCTTCGATATGGATTGGTCACACAAGCTACGTGCGATCATTTAAGACAATGGTGTTTTCTTCTTTGTAAATGGGATCACCTTTCAGGGAGTTGCCCAGTCATAAGAAAAAGTTCCTCTCGAGTTCCACCCGTGACCTATTAGTACATTCCTCCAGTTTGTGGTTACTAACATGTCTACTACAAATGGCACTATGAGAAATCACTAAAGGCTTAAAAATCTATACACTGCTTTCCACTGAAGCATACACCCTGATTTTTTTTCTTTTCTTTTGCATTTCAATCCACAAGATGTACAATTCAATTGACCCTTAACTCACGGCAACCTACTTTGTTATGCAAAAATCCAATCTCTTCTAATCACCTCCGGCCTGGACACTTATAAAATAACCAAAACAAAATCTCAAGAAAGCACTCTACGACATTACACTCACATAATTCAATCCCAACGAATTGCATGTCCACAGATACAACACCCAAACACGAGATAGATACCATGCCATTCTTGGTTCATATACATAAGCAGTGCATATAAGTAAGAGATAGGATTACCTTATACCCAAAGTGTCTTCCTCTCCTGCTAAAGAAGAAAAAAAAAAAAATACCGGCAGAAAAACGAAAAATTCCACTATGCATCTTTTATCAGAGCTATGACCCCTCTCTGCCTCCTCGTCGTGTGCCCAAATGCGGAAATGCAATCCCGTCATTATTTATGGACCCCAAACCAAGCCGAAAGAGTCACCGTCACACAGCCGGCCCAATGAGACCGAGTGCACATTTGTCCCGCTCGCCGCTCTTAGTATACTTACTTGGCGTCGTTTTTTCGGCTAACGGTTCAGCGTTAGATTAATTTCCCGAGAAATTATTAAAAGGTTCCTTTTGCTATTTCACCTCATGGCCGCAGTTTGTATGTAGTAACGTTGGTTGTGTGCACACCAAGAGTCTCATGTGACATTGCTAAAATAATTAACATGCAAATTCTTGGGTAATTATAAAAAATTCCACAGGATCGCGCGTACGTGGTCTCCCTCAGGCCGACGATGATTACTTTTTAAACGGCCCTTGTCGGTAGTCAAGCTAACGTAGGCGAAGGATCGCTGAAATTGGGGAGAAATGTGATTTATAGGCTCGGCTTATCGCTCTGAAAACCAACACCGTGTATGGTGTGACAAATGCTTGTACCACCGCACTCATAACAAATCAAATCGCCAGTCATAAACCCGATACTTTATGCGGTACAGAAAGGACCCAACCCACACGCTAGAGCCACCTTTTGCACTACAAGAGCGCTCCATTCGGCGGAGCGTGAACACGACATGGATTAGTATTAATCGAACTTTTTATGGCACGCCAAGATCGCTGGTGGTGTCGCCGCATAAAGTTACGATATTTATCGCGAGGTGATGGAACATTCCCCACTTGATCTAGATATACCCTTCAGCTAACAGAAAATTATAACCCTTCGAAATGTGGAATGCCCAACGCGTGCCTGGACACCTGACGCACTGCACGTCTGCTCACTTTCATGGTAAGTGACTTTTAAAGCCCTCACCCTCGCCTCATTAGTATTCACACAGTGGTGACTCGCATGCGACTTGCGAATTGCTGGGAAGGTCGTAGCATGCGAATGTTGGGTAGGAAACAATTACTCGCTCCGGTGACGACGTAATTGAATGGTTTTAGCGAGTTAACCGGTCAAAGCGTGGTGCATTGGTAAATCCTTCGCAAGAGTTTAAGAACGGTTGTGTGGTATTTTTTTAATAAGGTGTTTTTGCATGACAACTATTGCGGGGAGAGTCATTTCTGTCGTGTGAGTCGTGTGAGCATGAGTATAAGTAAAAATTTGCTTGACAGACGAATCGATAGTGGCCATTGTTATCGGCGGATTTTACTAATTTTAACACTTTGTCTGTGCAGAATGGGCAAGCCGTGTCCCAAGTTTCAGCTCTCTTGCTTGATTTTAAGGTTCGTCACACTAACAGGCTGACACGCCTTAATGAATTCACCTTTCGGTCTTGATCTTCTTCTTTTATGTTCTGAATTAATGCATCATAGCCCTCCCACTTTACTGAACTCCTAATGGTCCGCTTGTACGATACGCTGATGTTACCTCACCATATACCGGCAGGCCACCCGGTTTTGGATCTTTTCGTCATTGAGGCGAAATAAATGGTGTTGTCGTTGCATTTGTGTGATCCATGAGGCCTTCCTTTCTTTCGCGATTGCGCTGGAATGTTGACTTATATCCGGTCTGTCGGTCTTGATCATATCTGTAAGGGCCGGTTTTTCAGAGTTAAGCCCAGCTTAAACTAAGATCTGTTAATGCTGTAACAAAACGAATCTGGAGTTAGCCCAGCGAGCAGTTTTGCACTGCAGAGTTAACTCCGCCAACAATGTTGTCAAAATCTTCGACTGTCGAAATTATTGACTCTCCCAACTCTCACTTCACATAGAAAAACGCTGGAAAATAAGTTCCAGTTATTCTCAAATGTCATTTTTCGCAAACTACCTACCATTCCACATAGAAAAAACATAAAAAAAGTTCAACTGTTCTCCAGATTTGAATTTGGCGAGTTAAGTTGAGATTAACACCAGATCTGAGTTCACTTAAAAACTCATTTTAGGGGTTAATCTCAGTTAAACTCCGAAAGTCGAATGATCTCGTACTGAAAAACCGGCCCTAAAAGGTCTTAGGTCACTGTGCTAAAAACTATTGTTTGGTTCGAATTCAAAAATTTTGTAAAATCAACCCCTAAAAATGGGCGTGGCCAAAAATATTGGAGGTGGAGGCTTTTCAAAAGGCAGCCATTTTTCCACCTAGGGCCTTCTCATTTGTAAATCTGTAATAAGCCTACAAAGTGTGTAATTTCTATAATTTCTAAGACAAAGTTCAAGTTTGCTACAAGTCTTCCGGCATGTATGCCTTCTAGATAGTTTTGCGGAAAGAGCCGAAGAACTGCTGATCAATGTTTTCCAAACCCGAACTTCTCAAGCTCAAATAGCATGCATAAGCGCTACCGTTTGAAATAAACAACAACTTGGTCTGCTGCATCAGTAAAAAAGGCATATAAATAGGAAAAACTAGGTTGTATGCCGAAAGATTAATCCGTTATAGATTGAGCCGGTTCCTTGCAGCTCCTGAATTCCAAGCCGCAACAACTTTTGGCAATTAAAGTGTCTATAATTCAGTCTTTCCGCCAAGCCTGCTTCAACTCTAAGTACTACTAACCGAACCCCCGGCAAGGTGGACGTAATTTAATTGAAGTCCTAATTCAACTGTCGGCAAATCCATTGCATCGATCAAATAGAAGCCCGTGCGGTTCGTTTGTTTTTCATCCGACCTAAGGTCCATTTTCCCAAGTGAAAACAGTTAATAATAATTTAATCCATAAAGTTATTAACTTTACGAGCTATCAGTGGCCAAGAAGGAGGATGGTTGCGAACTACGGGAATTATACACGACGATGGCGCTGCCTTGTTGAATCAGTATCAGAGTTTAGCGTCGCAGGTCCAGCGCGGATAGGAAAAATTTCCTTTAAGTAAATTTTATGGTCTTCGGCGAAAGGTCAGCGATAAGAATTCCATAAATTCATCGAGTTTACAGTCTTCCACATGCGCTCATAAGCACAGACCCCGACAACTGGGGTGGAGCGGACTTTGTCTGTTCAAGGATTTCTTTTAATCGAATGTGTGTCCCTCTATTTCATTGTGCGGTCATCATCATGAGATCGTCATCAGCAGCATCGCGGTTGTCGTCATCATTTTCGCTGACTAACGACGCAGCGTCGTCGTCGTTCGGGTTGGCTTTTAGCCACAAGAAGATGTGGCAGACGCTGATGGTAGGCGGGGAGAGATTGTATTTTTTTTTTATTGGATTATTCGAACCGTTTTATAGAAATTTTATTGGCTACTTTGTTGTTGTTGGTGCTTGTTTTTGCAGGTGGAAAGCTTCTGCAAAAATCTGCGTCTTCGAATAGACCGCTCTGTGCAATTTTATCACACGCATGAAACTCACTACAATACGCGTCGCGATGCACTGGAAAGATGGATACACTGCACCACGCTGGTGTTTTTAATTTCGCAATTTAATTGGACACTTTATTGACGATACTGAGAACGGACATAATGTGTGTTTGGCAATCAATGAAGCTTGTTCTCGTGTCGCAAAAGGTCTTGATCTAGGATCATAAAATGTGCATATTATAGTTTTTATGGTGTTGCTGACTTCCTTTCCTTTGCACACCAACTTACTTTCTTTTGCAATGTAGAGGCAGAGATAACCGGCACCACTGTGACCAATCTAGAATAGATTTACTCCACAATCTTTGCTTCATGCCTCGAGTTTAGTCCGGCGAAATCAATGTTAATTTGCCACCCTGAGCTACATGCATCCAACAATCGATGAAATCCATCACAAACCCAAACCAATCTGCCAGGTGATAAATTTTTCTGTGGGCTCCTGCCATTGAGCTGCGCGCCTCCATCTGTAACTGCGCATACTTCGTCCTTTTAGCATACAACGATAAATAAGAGAAAATCCCATTCAACTTCAACCTTCGAGCAATCGGTTTCGAGTATGCATCTGTAACGGACCACCACTGATCACCAGCGGCCGATGCCATTTTCTAGATTACAGACTCCGGAATAATCGTCAATCCATTAGAGGGCCAGGGAAATAATTTCCACCAGTGCAGAGTGGACTGCCTGTGCGCGCAAGACTCCGCTGGTCTGATTGTTATTTGTCCCATGGCTAATACGTTTGACCAGAGGGGGTATTTGGCTATTACTATCGTGGCATCCACCCGCCGCTCCATGCTGTGCGCGAGCTTGACCAGGATCGTAATGAATGTGGGTCTAGTGTTTCTGTTTCGACTCGAGCAGATACACAGTTACGACGGACATTTACTATTGGTTCTTAATCACTTCAGACGCCAAAAGGATGCCCATGCAGCATTGATTGTTTGGATTGGGACGTGTGGTGTTTACGTGATCTTGAGTAATTATGGTAATTATGGGTGACATGTTTTAAGTTACAATGCGGTAACGTGATTGGTTGCGAGGGAATATGTGAAAAGGTTAAGATAAAAGAGGAACATGAACCTGACCATTGGCAGTCTACTCGTATAAGAGATGATCACGTCGAGGCCTATTAGCTTATCGGCTTTAGATGGGCATTCAATTAGGCAAAACCAGGGACATACTTGATTACGTCGCGTCGGTCTGAATAAATTGTTTGTTTTGTCATGTACGAAAAGGTTCGGCAATTTCTTTGAAAAATAATCAAAATTGGAAATATTTAAGTTGAACAGACATTGTGAATAGAGTGCCCTTTAATGTAGTAATGCTTGCTTAAAAAGTAAGTCTTTTGTTATAATTTAAAACGCAGACTGCGTTGCCAGACAGCTGAAACATCAAAGCCCCGCGAAAAAACACCAGAGGTTCCTCCCGCGACTGTTGTGCCCCTAACGAGCGATAGGAGTGGCATAACTTTTAATTGACTAATCACTTAAAGCTTGTTATATCTACACTTGCCGTCAGAAACAGATAGCGGAAAGAAATCTCGACCAATTAAGCCTTCATTTAGAGACAGATGCTCCTAGATTCTAATTCTATTTTTGATGGTTATTTGCTCTGGAGAGAAACCAGAACGCTACTGACATGCACGCATAGCAATGATGAAACGACATTTCATTTTAATACTTTGAAATGAGTCCTGTCAAAAAAAAATACTTAAGTGCTTAACTCTGGATTTTACCCCTTTTATAACTTAAGTATTGTTTAGCATATGTTTAACGATCCTCATCCCTAAAAGCAGATTCTACTACAGCTGAGACCACAGTTCTTACATTGTAATTCTCTTTTGTTCCTCTACCACAAATTTATAAACGCACGCTGGACGTTTTTAAACTTTATAGCTCTTTGCCACCAGATTTTTCTTTTAACCCTATTTGTAAGAAAGGTCTTAATCGTAAAACTTTCAAGTTTGTGTTTAGCAGTTTTTCTCAGCAACGTACCCACCGTAACGACAAAAATATTCAACGTTCCCAAATACGTTTTATCAGCATAACTTATCCAGTCTGATAACTGAGATCGTTAAAACCATATCGCTGATTTGAAACACAAAACATATCTCCGTTGCCTTTCCATATCTTTCATTAAGTAGGATTCCTGATTCCAAAAAGTCCCACATAAAGCGAACAACACAGCTCCAAGCCCAACCGAATCTCTTGGTCTTTTTAATCTGAGATTTATGTCCTGCCTGCTGAGAGCACAGTGTACAGAACAGCGCAGACTCAACTGATAGTTTGGGCACCGTCTGACATTTGTCACGGCTGCTTCGTGCTTTAAAGTCGCTGACTCACACCAGAGCATCTTGTTTGGTGTCACTTGTCGCCGCAGCACCACACTCTTAGATGATGCATACAGTATACACCTTTGGCGACAGAGGATGCCTTGTGCTAATGTTGACTCCCCTTTTGTGTGAGACTTTTGCATTAATCCCACGTAATATACCACGCCAGGAAAGTAATACCTTTTTGCACATGGTAGCTCGCCCAGATTTGAGTGTCTTAAAAAAGAAGTATCCGTCAAGTGGCACAATTAAAATTGTAATCCATTCATAAAAACTGACACGCGGATGGCTTTACTGTGTCCTAGCGCGGCGGTCAGTGAATGCTTGTCTCAACCCTGATTAGCACGTCGACCGTAAAAAAACGCCGACCAATTTTTAGAAAGTTTTATTGCCACGCAAATGCGATGTAGAGATGTGCGTATCAAGTGACGTGTAGTCGCAGGCGGGAACGAGGATCTTTGGCAACATTAACGTGTGATTGCACATCGAGACGACGATGGTCTTATGATTGGGAAAGGATTCATAAATCTCCCCAACGAGACACTTATTATTCCCCGAAGTGGTTTTTATGTCTGTTTCGTTTGAGGATTCGCCATAAGCACACAACTCAGCTCAGCGAAGAGATATTTAAACTAACATCATCATCAAGAGGCAAAGCCTCCCATCTCGGTACATGCAAAATTGGCCGCAAGTTTACGAGGTGAAATTTTATACATTCGTCCCATTCGTGGTTATGGTTTGGCCATAAATGCGGAATAAACGAGGCTGTGGGCCTAATCCGAGTCATCAAAAGTAGAATTTCCGGGCTGCACTCTAATGACGTCTTCATTTGCAAATTTTCACATTGCCATCGGCTGTGCGGCATGTTGTGTGTTGATGTATTCGCACTCCAACGGCGGCCTTGATGTGCCTCGCCTTGTTGTAACGAGCAACAAATGCCAATTAAATTGGTTCACAGCAATTTGACCCCTAGTACACGAGCTAGGATTCAGAACCTGTAATCACGCAAGCTCTATTAATAATAACGCCATCATAAGGCGACACGCTGAATGTGACCAGATGTCCAGCTGTGTGCCATGGAGCTACTTATTCGACTGGGTACTTATTCGACACGATACCATGTCGGTGGCTAATTAATCACAAAACAATGAAATTTCGAGAGTGCGCCGCAAGAGAAAGACATAAACGGCCTGGTCACTCGAATCAGGGTCGCCGTCGCCGATTGCCGTCATCATCATCGTACGCTGCGATCTGACACTCTGATTGGTATCGTAATCGAAGGAACATTCGCATGAACAACGATCGCACGAACGTGCGAACGTTTCACCCACGAACTGTGAATTTGTATCTTTAATGTCTGCAATCGTTCAGATACACGAAAATGTTTATTGAAAAAACGTTATGACAATGACGCTGACGCTTGATGTTTTATGTTGATGGCGTGCAACAATTTGCGTACCTATCTAAAAGTCTATACAACACATCGCGCGCATTTGAAATTTCCCACGGCTATGGCTTTGGAATCTGTGCGAACATATTGTACATAGTCTTGAGTGCTGCAGCGGAGAACATTACATCGAAGGGAGGTGGAACGGTCATTGAAACACCCACAATACCACCTTACCTCACCGTTGAACGAGGACCGCACACATCGTGATGATGGAGATCTGAGATCAGACTATTGCTCTTTGTGAAAACCGTACAGATTTAAATGTCAATTTTTTTGATGGAATTCTCTTTGTGAGTAGCCTGCTGTCCGTGCTAGGTCTTGGCAAGTGGAAAAAACTTGACAGTGGATAAATATTTACAAAAGTCGGGAAAAGTTTTTACTTTCTGATATGAGGCACGTTATATCTATATCTTACTTCCAATAAAACCTAAAGGGACTAGCTTCACAGAGCCTTTGGACTTTCATAGAAATCAAAACATGAACCCGAGCTCTAATAAAAACACAATTAATCTTCATAAGCTTTTAGTCAGCTTAACTTCTCGAACTTTCCTTTAAAGACATATTTGGAAAAAGACGAAAAGAATCAATTTGGTTTGAGAGAAAGGAAGGGTTTGGTTGACTAGAGGAAACAAAACACTTTTTTCTCGACTTGAAAAGCTTGTTAATTTCATTTAATTTCATATTGAGGTGACGATCGTGATCGTGCCTTATGCTCATAAAGTTTTAGCGTCATGGTTCCTGTATGCGAAAAAGTGAACGTAGGCGATCAACTCTAGGTTTAGCAAACCCACTCAAGTCTATGAGAAGTTTTTAGGTTTATTTTTTCGTAGGTAAAAACGTTAATAGGCACTAAAAAGCCGCGCTGGTTCAAAGAAGTGGAAGATTCTAAATAAGCTAAAGACCTTCATTTTCGGTCACAGTACGATTAAGTTTCCTCAACAAGTTCTTTACACGTAGTTCACAAGTTTCTGTAGTAATCATGTTGGGCAGGTTGTCTTTCAATTTCCTTCTTGGTTTAATCACACGATGTATTTGTAGGACACGGCGTTGTTGGAAACGTCTTCAAACATCCCCTGACAATGTGCCGATTAAATCAACAATATTCCTTAAGGTATATATCTTTGACAGAAACTTGACTAAAAACTTTTCCAGAACAGCGGCATTTTCTTGCTGAAAAAATATTTCATGGGAATCGCTCTGAGCCAAAAAAGGAGCACTCTTTTTTGATTTTGATTTGACACCTCGAGCTCCGCTCTGAACGGGAAAAGCAAAACGCATATATTCGATAAATATTGGGTCGCCTAAGCCTTATTTCTCTTAAGAGTGGCAATCTTAAACATTTTCTTCCGCCTATTGATTGACCCTTGATTTTCGGATATTACTTAATTCACCTCATTCCCTTAGCAATTCCAGATTAAATTCCCTTGAAAGAACCAATTTCTTGAACATTCCCTCCGCCAGGAACTCTTCTTCTTAATTTTGGTGCCAACTACATAAAACAATGTTCATATATGTACAGCTCTGTATACTGCACAGCACATGTTTATACCCGATTCCTCGGGAATGAAGTACATTAAGTTTGATACAGGCGAAAATGTAATATATAATAATAAAAATAATAACGATAGACCCCCAAGACCTTAAAGGCAAAGGAATTCAGAGTCAAATTTTGACCTAGAGAACAGAAATTTCGTGCATAGGTATCTTGATGCCCGAATCAACGCCCGTGTTAACATTTCACGAACACGCCGACAGACACGCCAACCGTTCTGAATGTGGAACTGCATCCAGTGCTTTCAAAACTGTGTGAAAAGTTGAAATTGAACACTTAACATCTCCTTACACATGTCATGACGTCTTGGAGGTTTATTTTTTTCCGGCTCACAAGGCCTTTACTTTTTTCCATAACCAAACTCATAGAGTAAACTTGGGTATATTGCTACGGTCGGGTAATATGGTATAGAAACTTATCTCGATATACATGTCCTTTCTAACTTAACGGTTCATAACAAGGCTGTAGAATCAGAAGACAAGGTCATGACTGGTATCACGAACACGTTGGCTATGACTTTTACCACCTCAAAAAATTTAATTCGGCTCATAATGATTCAAATTTTGGTGGAGAAAATGTGTTTTCACTTTTTTTTATTAATGTTCAGCTTATTTATGGTGCTAATGCTGAAGACTTCGCAAATTATGTTTTTTATATATCGTTCATTCTCAAATTTCCAAAAATTAAACATGAAGGCATACCACAATACCCGATATCACTCTATTTGATTCTTTTTCATTTTTTCGAATACTTTTGCTTGTTAGTTTTCGTTCTTAGTGATTCCGCTGGCATTCTTTGGCACGCCTCACTTCTTTTAAAAATGTACTAAATAGATATTATACCTAATTCCCCTCTGTAAACTCAAAACGCATGTTACTAATCACACCTCTCTCAACCAACTTAGTCGCATCTAGTGTCTTGAATTTTTAAACATGTCATAGCAGAACAACTACAAATCGTTTTCCAACCGCCCACTTACAGTCACCACATGCAAAAGATCCCATGCAGCTAATAAGCTCCTGCATGCGCCCGTTTCCTTAATGTAGCTCGCAGTAGTACAAAAAAGCCAATTGCGTCCAGCTTCTGTTAAAAAGTGCTCGACCGCAGTTACCACATGCTGGGCTACAAGACCAATCCACAGGTCCACATCTTCATCTCGCGCAGTACGGATGCCATAAAATCGTAGCAAACAATGAAAGTTAAGGCCAGAGCACAAGACACGGATTTTTCCTTCTTTCACCGAAATATGTTCGCGTGGACATTTTCACCTGACCTTCTTCTTGTGGTTACAGCAGAAGCACATCCATGCCGCGCCGTATATACTGTCCATCTCGAGCAGAAAGCCAGATACGTGCATACATATCGACGATGAATCTCTGCCGGCAGGCAATTGCATACAGCGCCATCATCCATTATAACTGCGCATAAAAATGGAAATCGGCCGAACGACCGACGACGATGACGACGATTTATCCATCCGTTAAGCAATTTTTGTACCGTTGGTACCGATCGCCTCACCTCTGTACATATACCTCCATGCTATACTCCTACTCCGCTCTGATGTTGCGTATAAAATTGTTTTCATTGATGATCGCTGCTGCTGATGCTGCTGGGGCCCGTTGGCCAATAACCAATTTTACAATAAGAGAGGAGCAGCACCCAGGAGAGACTGTCCGTTTAGAGATTCTGATGATGCGGCGGCGGCAGTGCATAGGATGCAGGTGTGTCTCGGATAGTTTGCTTTTATTGAATCTATGTAGGAAGTCCTCGCATCTCACACTAAACTTCTATGCAACATGTGAACGACGGCCGGCCGACACCTGCTAGCTGATGCGTCTACTTTGTTCCTCCTTCGTTGGCTTCTTTGTTTCAGAGTCTTTATCATTCCGTTCGCAGTCCATGTGTTTGTGTGTGTGTGTGTGTGTGCCGGTGGATATTATAAATTAAAATGTTGAACTGTAGTGTGCAGCTTCTCTGTTAGAAATAACTCCATCGCTGGGCTACTGCTGCCAAGATGCTATGCCTAAGGAAAAGCCTCCTCCTTCCCCCAAAACTGAACACCAGGCCCGCACAGTCTGATTTATCTTCCAAGCTGCATCCACGGAAGTTGTGTGCCCAGAGTCCACCGCCTTCGAGACCATGTTGGTGGCACCACAGCACGACCGAGGTGTTTACTAATGAGCCTTGTTAGGTAATTTTTGCGGTGTGTGCGCGCTCTCTTTCCGCATACCAACGATGCATGCATGACATCCTTCTTACGAGAACATCCGTCTTCCTAAGGTGCTCTCGTTTAAAGCTTTTTCTTTGTGAAGGTAAACTCACATTCCATGCGTTTTGGTTACCCAAACCAACCCATTGCGATTGGGGATTATCCGCAAATTAAGTGATACCTCACCGTTTGCTCAATTTCAATTGAATACCCAGAATCTCGGTGAAGATTGCGGAATCCTGGGGCTTTAAGACAAATATCATCGGACTGCCCGTTCGACGTATGGCTATCGCAAAGCTGGGTGTCGATGTCAGGCCGCGGCGGCGGCGGTGCGTCAGGCGTGCGCATAAGAATGTTTTTCCAATTATTTTCCTACATTGCCTCATTAATCATGCAAATGATAAATCTATGAGAGATGTCGCAATATTTTTTTTTTTGTTTTTATTAATTCAGGCGACTACTTTTCCAACAACAAAGTTAAATTGTAGGTTCTGTAAATTTGTCTTTAATCCTCTTGCGAAATTACTCAAGATGGGCCTGGGGTGCAGGGTAAGAGGCAAACTCGGTTTATTGAATTCGATTGGAAAGAAATCTGTTACAAGTGTCTACAAGGGAATATATTGCAGGGTGACACAGGTGTAGATAGTGGAAGACATACATCATGCGTGCTGACACTAAGTGCGTTGATCGGGACATGCTTTTGTGATTAAAAAAACTTGTCAACGAACTAATATAGTGGTGAAGGCTGTAAGAAACTTTAAAAGAGTGGCAGCGACATTATTTTCAGTAGAACTGGTCGTGTTCGGCAGATTAGAACATTGAATGGGATTTATAAAAAGAAAATACATTTGCTACCAATCATCTTCAATAAAGGACTCAATAAGACGTTTCGGTTTGGTTGTCAAAAGCATAAAAATCTACAATTAAGCCCGTTTAATTACCAAGAAATACCACGTTAGGTAAATGTCGTGTCCAAACAAATTCCGTTTCATCAGAACACCACTCAGAAGAAATTGCTTCAAGCATTGCCCGATTGAAATATGAAACAAAAGTCTCCCCAATTAGGGCAACTTATCGTTATCCCCTCCGATACATAATATGCTCCAAAAAGTGTGAATTGCAACGGTTTTTCATCGATCCATTATTACACTTGATGATCAGTTTGGTTGCTCTCCACAACCTGCTCGCAATCGATTCATTGCCCCGAAAAATTACAAAACTCCCACAGCCTTCGGAGCCTAATTTACAGGGACCATCGCATAAATCATTCGAATCGACATTTGGCTGAATTTCGACCTCGATTTCGAAGCGATTTCGCTTCTGATGCCGGTCGGCAATCGATGGAAGCCAACCAAAACAACAACAACAACAACAACAGCAGCAGCAGTAACAATGTAAAAGCGAAAAAAAAAAATTACAAAATTATTGTAATTTCTTCAACATTGGTTCCTGCATCTTGGCGGCCCGATAAGCATCTCCAACAATGCACAGAATTCCCTTGGGTAAGAGCATCCCCCTTTTGGTATGTCGAGGCGATGATGAGGACGACGATGGTGCGCACAAAACACTCGGTCACGAATTGTGTTGATGGGGGTTCCAGAGGAGCTGAGCCGCTGTTGTGTCGTCTTATTTTGGCCATTTTTTTAGCGACTCCTGCAACTCGATGCATGGACAAAAGCGGCGTGCGGCCCCTGCGCTAACAACACAGAGGCGAACAATAACTGCCAATAAATCAATACACTCTACCAGGGCACGATCTTCTTCTGCACTTTCATCTCTGGCTTAATCGCCAATGCATTTATGTGCAGTGCCACACTGAGGTGCGGATTACTGGCGCAGAGAGTTGTGTGATACAACCATAGTATATGGGGGTCCATCACCAAGCGTTGCAGGATCGTCAGGGATCTGCGTGTGTATACCGGGAGACATCTCTATCGGTGTCGAACGACGACAGCCACGCAGGCTCCTAGATCAATGACACTCTTTCACCGAGCGGATGACCATTCGCAGCTATTCAATCGGAACATTGTTCACACTGCTTGGCATTGTCAACACCTAAGCTCGCACGGAATAAATCAGTGTCACCACGGAGAGGTGTTATAGTTCAAGCCGTCGAATGGTGGCCAGGTGTTCTGCGACTCAACAACGGCTGGGAATTCATTAACCAGCGCCACGGAAGAGTTCAAGTGCTCAGCTTGAACCTTGGCTAATAATTGAATGATTGATTGATCGGCTTTAGTGAGTCATCGACATCGTCATCGCGCATTGTTACTTATAGACGGGCCCATTATCCCAGCGCACACACATCTCCCTGTCACAGTCCCTACTTAGAGAATGATGACTCGGCGAATATTGCCATCCATTTCGGAGTTGACCTCGGGTCCACGTGTCTTGGGGCGATTTCCATTTGCCAATGTGAGGCGACTCCATAGTGGGACGTATGCATTGTGCGGCGGGCGGTACGGGAAATCTTACGCAGCAGGGTGCTTTGCAATTTCTTGATTAATTGGTCGGTCCGGCTCGGCCCGGTTGATGCGGCCAGTGATGTGTGTTCTGTTGCATTATGCATTTCCTCAGTTTGCCTATATAGATTTGGTATGGAGATGCTGCAGTACCGAGGAGCGATAAGCTTTTTGGCTGCGCCGCCGGCTGATGAGGTGAGATTTTCGAGTCCAGATAACAAATGCGGAAGATATTTGTTGTTTCTTTTTTGACTTGTACCTGGTTTGGTTGGTTGAACTCTCTGGTGATTGGGTCATGACCAGTAACTGTGGACCAAAGTGTGTGAGTGCCCGTGAATGGGTTTGGGAGAGTGAGTTTGCTCATTTTCAAAGTGGATATGATTGATTTGGGAAGAAGCGAATTGTTTGCTGAGAAAGACGTGGATATTGTTTTCTGCCCCAGGGTGCAATAGGATACGGATAGTTTTCTCTTGGATATGCAGGTAATTTCGGTTTGATGAAATATTCTTACCATCTGTTAAAAAGCAGAATATTTGAATTACGTTACTTTACGTAAATTCTTAAAGGGATGTATCTAAAAAAATTTAAGCCTTTAAAAAACTTTGTCTAATTTCATACACAAAAGCCGATCATTTGAAGACAGGACATCTGCACAGCACCCGTATATGACCACACAACACCGTTGTATATGAAATTCAGCTTATGACATTTCGGTGTCACCAGTACGTACATAAATAAATATAAATAGAGTGGCTCAACAGCTTTCGGTGAACCAGGGCCAACTTCTCAACAACGCATGCTGTGTGTTTTGATTTCTTCACATGCAAGGGGACCCACAATTTTTGGTCGAATTAGAACGACATTTTGAGAAGTTTTTCAAGACAAATGATACTCTCGGAGAGCTTGTCAGATCGTCGTTGAGGTGGGGACCGTGAAAAAGAACGAGTCTTTTTTTGACGGTGATGATGGTAGGATCATTTATCAGTACTAACACCTAAAAAGAAAAAGCTAAGTCAGAAGAGTGTATTTCTTGCAGCCCTTGATAAGTCTTATGGTCAAAATTGAGGCTAGCTGCTACAAGTTGGTTAAACTTAATAAAAATGTATTTTGAAATAATATGTCAATTTAAGGTTGTCTCACATTCAGCAAATAGTGGGGTGGCCGTCCAACGTAAGAATCAAGCGGTGTCCCAAGTTTTAACTTTCTAGCTTGATTTTAAAGATCTAAAACCTTCACACACAAAAACGGACGACTGGACGGACGGACGCACGAACGGACATTGCTTAATATTATTCACGTGGTGATTTCGATCTTATCTCTAAAAGGTCTAAGACGACATTGGTGATTTGTTACAAACTATGCATTAAAATGAATATACCCTGGGTCGCGCACAAAAATTGCTAAGCCCTGCCAAACGCTTTTAAAATCTATTTAAGAAGTGCTGAGTTTGCTGAAAAGATCGAAAAAACTATTTCAAATTTTAGTATCGATTTCTTATTTGCTTTCATTTTTCAACATAGGTTTTGACTTAAGAATTAACGTTTTTGGTTGAGGGGTAGGAAACACAAAAAATTTTATTTAATATGTTTTAAGCCCATGAAATTTCCTTTGAAATCACCAGATTTGTAAATGCAAAAATCAAATTTCCATTTGTTTATTGTTTTGTTGTCGGAAACATCTACATGAAATTTCTTAAGTCTTTTGCGCAATTTTGTTGAGACCAAGAACCACTCAACAATTTTTTATTTTAAATGAACTCACAGCGCTTCCAGTAAAGTTTTGGTTCAGTAACTGGCATACTTCCCAAATTTATCTACAACGCAATTTATTGAAGTTGGTGAAAAATCAGAAATAAAACTGGTTTTATTTTGAATATAACTTTTGTCGTTCATTTATTTATTTAGTTCCTCAAAATTTGTCAGTATATGCATATAAATATTTTACCTGCCAATCAAGTCATTCTATGCATAAAATTGTCCCTGTAAAAACCGCATAAATTAACTAGAGCCAGCGAGTGATAACCATAGGATAAGATTGCCAAAAAACAGCGAGATGCTTGAAAATACTAACGACAAACTTAAGGCTTTCCATATACAGAAACTTACATATATATACAACTTACATCACGAACCATTAACTATTTAACTTTTAAGCTCACTGCAACAATATCGATTCAAAATTGGTATTAATTCCGCTGTGAAAGCATAATTTCCGCTTCTCATTTATCATCTTTTCGACACACCAAAGCCAATAATCCAAGCGTTAAGATCGCGTTGTCAGAAAACATCCATCAAAGCAGTCATATCTTCCATCAGCAGTCACACACTTCCCACGCTTAAATGCATGCATCGAGCACAAGTCCGACCTCATAACATTGTTCAAATGCCACCACACCAACACACTCGTATATTCATATTCTCTGATGGTCTGCATCAGTTAATGCACCCACAATTCGACACCACTATCCATAGCTATACTCCCAAATGCTTGCCGTCACGGTTAATGGCGCAAATGACTAGACAAAAATCCCAAAATGCCATTCAAATTTTTGCACACTCGTCCCTCATCACCACAGCGCGAACTGTCTTCCATTTGGCACACATGGTGTCTCTCTTCTAATGCATCGCTCATGTCACAGCACATACACTACTGCCAGACGCACTCCACTGACCAATTACCTATTTTGTGATGCCTAATCACCCTTTTATTCCCACTTACGGACGCTCCGGAGTATGGCTGCTTCGATGGAATTCACGCCAAACCCATCGCAGAAATTTAAATGCCTTCCTGTGAGCATGCGGGCGCGCATGATCATGCGCAATGCCATGGATTGAGCATTTTCGATGCCATCGACGGTAACTGATGCTGCATTTGGTGTGCTGCGCAGAAAGATCTCTGAGATGTGTTACCGATGCAGAGGGCGATTGAATTTGAGGAGGCGGATTCGTAGTACCCGTAGTAGTTGCAGTACCATTGTACTGTGCTGGCTGGCACTAGCTATGTGCAGCCTCCAGATGAATATCTTGAGAGTTTGGGCACTTGTTTGAAACGGTTGAGCACGCCTGCGGCGGAGGTGCATATGCTAAGCGCGCAAAATGAAGTCAATTGGCGCACGCCTTTGCTCCTAAGTAGCTTGGAACAATGCACATGTATAGTGAGCTAAAGTGTTGTGGGATCAAAATGGTTGGAAGTAAAACGCAGTCAAACAATAGAACAAAAGATGAATATCATGCGTGAATGTGGCGGCATAACTTTGGATAAGGCACTATTTTTCTGCACTCTACTGGCAGGTGATTACCATCATCTGGCATTACAGATGGTGGTTTATTTGTTGCAACAATGCTGAGGAGGTTGTCTGACAGTTACATGGAATTTTGTTACCCTTTTTTGTAAACACCTTGCATATAACGTCTTATCTTAATTAAGTGAAGTGTGCACTCAACTTTTAGTCGATTTTATTATCATACTCATCAGGATACCTTACTCTGCATTTAATTTTTTTTGTAAATGCAGAGGGAGACAATTGAAAGAGAGTTTAAAAGCCGTTTCCCCTCTTTGCAAAGCCCTCTTGCCAAATTTTCTCACAGCCGTCTACAGACTCATACTCAAATATTTTTTAATACAATTTTCTCTTTTCTTTACAGGTAAGGCAAAACGATCTCTTACACAAACTTAAGCTAATGAAAGGTAATTTTAAAACAAAGAAATAATTTCTTCTCCATTCATCGAATGTATAGGGGCTACTCTTAAGCATACAATGAGAAACCCCATACTCTATCAAATTACACTTCTTCATTTGCATAAACTGAAATCATACCATAGCCGCCGCCGTTCAATTACAGTCACATTTCTACCCTCGGGTTGCTGGTTTCGATAGCATTTTTATGGCCACTGATTGGTACCCACTCGAATGAATGTGAACACAAGCGCGTCATAATTGTCCAATTTGACTCCGAGTCTGGTGTATCGATGTTTTGGACCCAAAAAGGAATTTCAATTTCATCAGATATTTACATAGGCGGTGCTCGGCAAGCATTCTTTTTGTTTTTCTTGGAATTGCAACGCAATTTCGTGGTAGGAACTTCCGTGAATTTTCAACAAAATGAAGGTTAATGGTTTTTTTTATAGATTGCCGAAAAACCTTTAGATATGGTTGTCTTTTAACGCTTTAGGCTGAAGTTTTAAAAGTATTTCCCTCTTTATATCCGATCCAGGGTATATTAATTTTAATGCAAAGTTTGTAACGCAGTGAAATAATCACCGTAGACCCCTAAGACCTTTTAGAGATAAGAATGAGACCGACAGGAGAATCGTTTAACCTATGTCCGTCCGTCCGTAGGTAAACCACTTTTAGGCCTTGAATTTTAAGCTAGAGAAAATTGGACCAGTCCATTGGACAGTGCATTGGATCAGATCAAGTTTGAAAACAATTGGAATCCGCCCACAAACACGCCCACTACAGCTCTGTATATGCGACCATCCTCAATTTAAAAAAAAAAATCCTTTTCCACACTTTAGCTATGTTAAAATGGTGTTAGCACACTGATTCTTAATATGTGACACTGCTTTTTAATTGTCTTTGAGGCAGCGGAAAAAATTTGGCGTTTACATTGACCACGCCCACTTTTAAAAGAATTTCAACTTAAAATTACCGTATTTTTTTTAACGACGGGGTTTTAGTCCAAACTGTATGCAACCACCTAGCGTTAAGCACTCAACAATTATATTTTTACATCCCGCCCACTTTTTGGAAGCTTGGTAGTTTTCTTTTTGGTAGGGTCGCGTGTTTGGCAATCCATCGCAGACGGACTGAAGCTTTTGCATATGCACTGTTGTACTTTCCCACTTGTTTTCCATTAAGATCCTTATACTTTGGATTGCATCAGTGGTTGATTTGCCCGATTAAAACACGCACTGGTCCCCAGATAGCCTATAATTTTTCGCAGTCGACTATCTAGTACCCGCTCGGCGATCTTCATTGTGTGTGACATCAGCTTGATAGAACGGTAATGGTCATACCTTCGTGTATCACTTTTTCCTTTGTACAAAGAAAGGAAGTATATAGATAACTTTCCCTTCACTGATTAGGCATTAGATCACCTCTTATTAGCTTGGAGATGAAGGTCGTAATCAACTGCACCCCCTGTCTCTCATTGAAACTCTGAGGATATCTGATCCTGCCCAAACGCTTTTCGCTTTTTGAAGTTCTTAACCGCCTTCGCAACCTCTTCGACTATAATGTCTGGTACTTCTTCCCAGTTGAGAGTGGTTTCTTCTGGAAAGTGCTGCCTGGGAAACTGTTCATTCAAAAGTCCAAGACAATACTGTAGCCGCCTGTGAAGAAGTGTGTCGTCATCCACAAGAAGCTGACCCTGAGGATTGTTGATGATCTTTGGCGAACGAACCTCCTGGGCATTTCTCCTCCTCTGAGCGGCAATCTTGAGGATTGTGGCCACCGTATTTATTAATGTTCTTTGTCGAAGGTCCTGTACGGCCTGGTGTGGATAAATGATAAATGAGAGCCTAAAATTTTTCTACTACAGGTGGTATTGGCAACTGCCAAAATCCACCCGTGGTCTCTATGACCATGGTAGGTGCATGGCGTATGGAGGCCCCAACATTCATTTATGAAAAAAAAAAAAAAAAAAAAACATCTTACGGAACCTTGTTCGACCCTGTCGGAAAACTTAGCGTGAGTGAGACTACTACTCAATGCCCTGCAGCTGACAGTTACTCTTTTATGCGGTTTAGCGGGCTCCAAAAGAGTTGGGCCCTGCGTTGCTTTTTAAAAGGCGACAGTGGAAGAGGAAAGGAAGCAGCTGACCGATTGACGGCGCAAAGAAGGATGTGCTGGATAGTTTGAAAAGACGAACTGGCTACTGCAACGTTTTTCACTTAAGTTTTCTAAGTCATCTTTTTAAAAAAATTTATTTCCTCTTCTTTTCATACAAGGCTCGATGCACAAATTTTCAAACTCCTAAACACTCCTCTCACCAAAAATGGAAGTTCCTAGAGAGTTTATTTAAAAAAGGTATACAAAATTTCGAAGCTATCTATTCAATTCAATATTATGCGCCTTTCCAAAGTAATTTGGTGTTACTTTTATATCGTTGAACGAATCCTATTCCATTCAATAAAAGATAGGATAAAGTTTTACTACAATGACACAAAAGGAAACATTTGGTCATAATTTAAATGCCCTCATCCCCTTATGAGCATGCAACATAACACATCAGTACGCTACACAGGATACTAGATTCATGGCATTGAGCTCCTTTGAGTGTCGGGGCCTCAGGAGTCATACATTTCACATTATGGTTAAAGGGGCACTTTGCAAGCTTACCACCAGCTCCAAGGAATATGACTTCTAAAAAGATGGTGCACCGCGCTTCAAGCAAGGAGCATACACATTCCACCAACTCGATGTGCACACACAAAAGCCATAAAGGCAGCATTAGTCATTTATTGGTGCTTATCACGGTAATTGCATTCGCAGCGCAAAGTACTTCTGCTCCAGCGAATAACCAGTGCGCACCTCTTTTGCGGCGCAAACGGTGCATCATCCATCGATGGTGCCAGCCGCAACTGTGTATATATTACTGCATATGTGAATGAGTGAGTTTGCCATGGGATGGGAACCAACGAATCTCTGCCGCGCGCCGCCGCTGAGCAGAGATTGATTTTGAATTGGAGATTTCCCATTGTAAAATATTCGGGTGGATACGCGCTGTTCAATACGCATACTGGGAACCGTTTGGAGTAAGTAGAAAACGCACTTTAAATGCCCCTGCCAGGCCATATTTTTATGCAAATGCCTGTCGGCCTGTGCGTGTGTTCATAACATTTCTCCGTTTTGGGCGGCTTACGGTTGGGCCCATTTAGAGTGTATATCTTCGGGCTCCCGATGAATGCATGTCGCGGACCGATCAGCTAGTGCAGATAAGCTTCCTCCAGTGGGGCGGGTCTTGCGTTCGGTGGCTGCAGTGTGGCAATTTAATAAGAATGAGCAAATCAAATTGCAGTGTGACTGTATCTGTGTGTAATCAGTTGGAATTAAAAAACGAAACAGAGTGGGTCATTATGCCTTGGCTGAAACAAACACATTTGTTGTTGTCATTTTTTTTGCGCTGTGTTGGCCTCCTAAAGGGTGACATCCTAATTCTTGCTGCAGGTAAGTAACAGCGCAGAACAACAGAGTTACATGCATAATAATTTCAGTACCTCAACAAGTGTTATTTGCATAATGCTCTAGGCCACGCGATGGTAGACCGATGAGGATGACTTCCTGTATTTTTAGCCTGGTTGTAATTAACTCTATCTGCAATGCGTTTAAACTCAGTGATGGGGCTGGCATGCAGCTGGTAGGTTTTATTCTAAAGAAGTTACTTAAAAATAGGCAAAAACAGCTTCCACCTTCAGTACACGTGCGAAGTGTTTATTTTTCTAAGGATCTGTCCACGGTTGGATTCACAAAAATGCAAAGGGCGCGCTCCGTAGGGTACAGAATGAGCCTAGTTATATGCAATTTTCAGAGTGTGAAAGCACAAGTAACAGAGAAAGTCTCATTCAGATGGTTAAACGGCTTAAAAAGTACAAGCAAACAAAAATCGTAAGATAAATTCGCGATTGTAATAATGTAGCTCATCAAAGCTGCTAAAGAATGTCTTACGACAATTTTCCCAAGATTAAGTTTTATCTAACTTAGATTATAATTCGTGTAGTTTATATATTATATATTATATATAGATTTTTTGTCCATAAATGTCATCACCAAAACGCTGTCTAAGAAAACAGACACCCAGATCAATCCTTCTATAATTTAGATCATCATATCCATTGTCAGAAAATAATAAGTTCTTTGTGAGTCTCTAAAAGAGTACAAAAGGATTTCAGGAACCTGCCTTATTTCTCTGGAGTACACTGGCTTTCACTTAAAATTTTTTCTCATCACCAGTGTTGGATCTTCTACTTTTATTTGCATCCCCTCATAAATGTCCCTATAATGATCTTTTCGTTGGTTTTGAGTTAAACCATGTAAATACTTTTTTTTCTCCGAAAGCTCTCAAGAAAATCAGGAACTATTTTCCACAGATTGTTATTTCACAGTCAATAAATCACACAAAACCTTGGTGGAAAATCCAATTAACGAAAAATTCCATCCTACAAAGGATCAAACAACCTACGCTACCCCAACTGGAACAATCATCCCAAAAAGCCTTGATCCTAATGATAACAAACTCCTTGTAAATAAATCTTTCAGGCCTTTGTGCTGCCCTCAACCGCCCCTGTATCAGTTCGTTCTAATCTCCCATTTCACGGAGGTGTTAAGCCTCTATTTTAGTTCCAAAGTGGCCACACCTCGACCACAAATCGCGGTGCATGCAATTAGACTGCCAACGAGCTAGTAGCCCGATATGTAGCTCAAATTAATTATAATTAAACCTATGCCCCCGACGCGAGTGCTTTGTTCGAACGACCGACGACGCCTTTGTTCCACATGTGCGCTTGCGCACTTATACACTGATCCCATATGATAAGCCACACAAACACAATTCCAGATCCAGCAAATGAGTTCAATCTAAGCCGGCGCGACCTTAATAAATAATTTTTCGCTGGCCGATTTGGTGCTGCTGCAACCCTACCACACTCAGGTGCGCTAAATGCAGGTGTCGCTGCACACTGTACAACCGCCATTTTGAGAGCTGTACACAGTCTTTGTGGCTTGTGTACGTTGTTAATCGATTCCGCGGCTGTGTTATTACGGGAAAATTGGTCGCGGACAATCGAACCTCACAGATATACACACACTTATACCAAGTGAGCGATATCGGTAGCAATAAATAATAATTAGGAGGCCATTATGATTTTGGCGCGTGTAAGTCACGTTTAATTCACTCGCGGCTTTAGTCTTGTTTTCTCGCCAGTCTAACACCTACAGACAGAACTAGCCGCGATTGTCATCGAGCAATTTTTTCCGTAACGAATGCGGTTCTCAAATTCTTCAACCCACTTGGGAGTGTTTGCCTTGTTGTGACCCCACAATAGTCCACCGGCTCACGGGTTAATCGAGGTCTTGCCAAATCAAATAATTACAAAACCCCGAACAACATGACATGTGTACATCGGCGTGGTAAGTTAATGGCACCGCGCCACCTCCCTAGTGGTAAAAGGGGCGTTATTTTGCGCGTTAAAATTCTCTGCAAAACACCGGCTAGAGGCCCATGTGGAAAACATAATATTCCAGCAGGGATTTTAATTAAAAAGATGCTCCTCCACAGGGATATATACTGAGCGAACATCGTCAAAGTTTGCTGAGCATCTGGAAAGGTTAATGATGTCTAAGAGTGGAGAAGCACTTAAGAGGCGTGAGTATAGTGGTAATTAAAAAAAAACCACACTGGGATGGATATTCGCAAAACTCGGTGCAGGTAAATGTTTTTCTTGAAAATTGTTAGTCTTTGAGTTAGTTGGCCACTAGTCTATTCAACATGACACTGTTGTATAAGCAGCACCCGGATGTGTATTGAGGCAGGAGTTTACTAGCGTAATGCCGAATTTGACAGAATAAGGCCCATTTCACACATACCCGGATAATCGGCACCGGCTTCCCGGTCGTTTATATGGGCAACCGGATTTGCAGGTGTGAATGCACCCATATGAATGTATTCCCGAAGACCGGGTAACCGGTGCCGGGTATGTGTGAAATGGGCCTAAGGCTAAAATATTTAGGAGTAAATATATTTGGGTTTGGGTACTTTTATTACTGGTAAGAAATGTTCGTATTTGAATATGATTTTTTAGGTTTAATAATTTGGGCTGAGATAATTAAATTTAATCATGCATTTATTTTAGCTGTTGTTAAAATATTTTCAATTATAGTCTGAAAATTGCGTGTTCTTGTTAAGTCATCAGTTGCTACACCTATCCGCTTCGCCCGACGAACATCTTCTGCAGAAGTGATAACAAAATTTTCAACTAAAGTCGCCCTTCTTGTCGACTGACTGTTCCCACCCACGACTAAAAGTATGAAACGTAAAACTTTAGCAATATTAGCTTTTCTGCCAGCTGAATATAGAAAGTCTTCTGTTAGGCTATAAAACCCCATTACATTTCCTATTGATGTTGTTTTTGTATTCAAAAACCAGCTCATAGGCTTTGTGTGACTTTCTCCAAAAGTTTTTTCTGTCATTCGCATCCTTAATGGGCTTCCCTTTGATGCCAAATCAAAGTCGCATCGCCTATCACACTCCATCAGTTTCGAGCCGGCAATCGCCTTTACAGCGTCAAAATAAAACCCAGAAGCGTGACAGGAGGATACCGCTGCACAGCTACCATTTCATACCATCCAAGCTGACAAGCAACATGAAGTTGACTCGCCGCATGTAAATGCAACTTTTTCCCTCGGAAATATTCGAAATACCTTGCGTTGCCGTTCATTATGCGCAGCATAACATTGTAAGGGAAACAATTTCAATTTTTCACGGATACGTGCCGCACAAAACCGAATCTGACATCTCGCAAAACATAATGAATTTGCACCAGATTCCTCAACACACCTGCGCCATAGGAGTCCACCATGGTGGGTGAAAAATCCATTAAGCCCATTTGGCAATTAACTGGACTAAAAAAGTAAAAGAAAACCATTCAGGTTGACGGACAGCCACCGCGAAGCTGGCAAAGGCTGATCCATAAGGAAGAGCCCGAGCACACTCGAATGGATGAGTGCCTGGACACTGATTTGAAACTTAATTTAAATTTTCACTGTGAGGACTTTTGACATGTTACAAAAAAAAAAATAAATGTCAAAAATTTAACGATTCAAAAAACCATCCAAAATGTGTCCAAAAATGGGAACAACTGCCAGGATTCGCCAAAAGGGGAAAAACAACTCATTTATGTTTATTGATTATGACGAGAAGAGCCGAATTCGGTTTAGCTTTGATGAATGTTTTGTAAGGCCGGGACCAACGCGAAAGTTTAAGTTACAGCTCGATGCATGCGTACATCATCGGCGTGCCTCAAAGTCGAAATGTTATTAACGAGTTCAGTGGTGGCTGTCAGATTTATTGGGTACACATACGCGCGTTGGTCCCCCGATAAAGAGCGCGCCCGTAAGGTATATAAATACGAAATGTCGTGAAAGTACTGCAAACGTTCATGCGTTCGCAGTGCCAGAAAACTGTATTATCAAATATAATGACTCGCGTAAGTTGACAGTTTTTAGTCGAATTGGCTTCCTATCGTGGTGCTTTTAGATTCCCGTTTGGCCTTCCTCTGGTAATGTATGTTGGCCATATCGGGTGAAATAATTAATTGACATTTTCGACTTTGATTTTTTTTTTATCTCGCCATTGTTGTTATGGAAGGAGGAAATAAAAAAAAAAAAAACGTTGAGGGACTCTTTCTTTCCACACGGGAGATTCGATATTTTTGTACCGACGCGACGATGCAACATGAATTGAGGTCAACACCACGCCGCCGCCGCCGAGGAGAGACTTTCTTTTATTTATATAATTTATTTACATTTAGGATTCAATCGATACAAAGTACGTACACGTGTCGACTTGATATACATTAAATGTAAGTACTTTTTATAATTAACAGTTTTCCTGCTACAAATATATCTCTTTTGAAGGGAAAGTTGACGGTGCCGCATGTCTATCACTCTATAGATGTAGAATAAAAAAAAAAATACATATATATATAAATAAACTATAAAGGCATCTAAGTGCATTTTGTAGTTCGTCGCCTGGACGATGAAACGAAGGTGTTTTGCATCCACTTTGATCAGATTGCATGCAGCACAGCTTTTCAAAGGATGCATTACATCGTTGTTGGTTACGAAATATATACGACGCATATTTGTGTGTGTTTGTGTATTTGGAAATGCACATGCAAATTGACCAGAAACTTCAATTTATTCATAATTTGCATCCCGTGATAAATTTATCATTGCAACACATCTGACAGGAATTAATTAAACCGATATTGTTGGACGACACATTTCACGAATCGGTGCGGCCGGCACGGCCATCGGAGTAATGGCCACGCGAAAATGTATATGCATGAGAAGAGAATTTAAAGATCGACGTGCATGACGCCCGAACGAAGAGGCTAAAAAAAAAATCCCTGCCCATATACTTTGGTTTGGTTACATCTCCATAAAATTTACATTTTCATTGGATGTGTCTGCTGCAAGGGGATGTGGTACTTTGTTATTGGAGTTTAACTAGAAAAGGTAGGATGGAAATTATGTTATTTGGAGTAATTGATCGATTTGGTTGCTAATTTTATGACACTGCTAGATATTGAATGCATTTTGATTGGGAGATCTGTGGAAAAATAAAAAAAAGTTCGCATTTCAACTCTTTTGTTTTGCACTGATTTGTGATGTAGTTATAGAAAGGTTTCGCGTACGACGGCACTGTAAATTGGTTTTCAAATTTATTAATACTTGATGATGCATAATGGAAGACTTTCTTTCCTAAACTGGTATGAGCCGCTACGAGAAAAAGCTTGCTAAGGTTGCCTTTTCTCACAGGCCAAAGAGTATATTTTTTATCTGGACTAAACGTATCACTTAGTTTCGTTTCCGACGAAACGAAGTCCAAGTTTCAAAGAGTAAGTTTTCAAAGTAAACACATCACACTAAGTATATGAAGTCAGTTAGTGCAGGAGTTCGTCTAAATATTTCAAAATACGCCTACGTTGTATGTAGGTGGATTGGACAATTCTTTTATAGCCCATCCCATAGGATAGGAGGTATATTAAGTTTGTCACATAGTTTGTAACACGGTGAAATAATAATGGTAGACCACCAAGACCTTAAGGGCATATGATCGCAAACGAATTCTGAATCGAATAAGCCATGTCCGTCCGTCTGTCTGTGTGTCACATGTTTTTAGGCATGAAATTTCGAGCTAGGGTGCTGAAACTTCGTAAGTAAGGTCCAAGTCATGCGAAGCAGTACAAGTGTAAAAAATTTTAAAATCCGCATAAAGACACGCCCACAATCGGTTTATATATGCAACTACCTCCAGAGTTTTCAAAGCTGTAAGACGTTCTAAAAGGCTGAAATTTTACATTTAGCATCTTACATCTAATGAATGTAAGATACAAAAAAAAACAAATTTAATTGGTAAACCTCCTTTAGGGGGCGGGGCATTATTTTAAGAGTAAAATTTCCACTCGAAACTGGAAAAGCATTTGCTGAATATTTTATGTAGAAAACGCTTAGTTCCACATTTTGTTTATACAAGACTTTGGAACACGCCCACATTTGGAGGCAGAATTGAAGAAAAACCTAAAATTTTCCAGAAAAACTTAATTTCGACTGGTCTTGAGCCTAATATAGGAAAGCATGAAACAAAAAAAAGCAGCAAGTTAGGTAAACGAGACTTCAGTCCAGATTTCCTTATATAGATATAAAGTTTTTAGCAACGCCCCCTTTTAGGGGTCGATTTTTCAAAAATATTGAATTTGAACCAAAAAATTGCATTTTTACGTACATTTAAGTGTAACTTGGAAATATCTTTTAATTAATAGTTTGTAATTAGGGGCGGTTAGACCACGCCCCTTTTCGAAGTTTGCAATTCTTATAAAATTAAAATAATAACTATGCCATCAGCATTTTACAATGTGGGATAGGATGGGGTATTCAACGGACCGTTTTACGGACTATAACTTATGCGCTAGCACTGTAGCACTTACTCACGTAGGTTCCTTATTAAAACGAAACCACGCTCCAGGCTAAAGCCCTCTGGCTTGATTTAGAGATTTTTAATCTGCACAAAATACAAAATCTGCAAAAAATTAAAGGTCTTAGGAGTCTACGGCTTGTATTCCACAATGTAAAAAACCTCTATCTATGTGTTAAAACGACGAAAACATCACTGGTTGCGGTGTAGATTTCGATGGATCTCAAAATTGCAATCTGCTTGTGTCTTGGAAAAGTATAGATTCTGAGCGTGGAGTAAACAAATTTCTATCATTTGCTTCATGCTTGGAAAGTTGTCTCGTCATAAAATCCTTAAACTTGACTAATTCAGCCGAGAATTTTATGCCTAACACATGTTTTTAAGAGTGTTATTCTTTGTCTTGTATCCTCTGCATAGATGTTTGAATGTTGTATTTTCCTTTCCATAACTTTCATAAGTTAAAAGAACGCTTGTACATTTGCGTGTTTGAAGTCAACTTGCAGCAGAACTGTTTTTTTAGTATAAAAATCATCGGCTTGGTTACTTCAGAAAGTATTCATAATTGTCTTTGAGAATTACCTTTTCTGACATATCATATAAACTTCTAATTCCTATATATATTCTCCAAAGTAGTTAAATCATTGGGTGGAAGAATATTAAAAGAACAATTTTGCACTGAACTTAAGCTTCACTCATAGTGTCAATTGGGCTTCAATCTTTTACCACCTGGCACAACTTTTCTCTTGCTTAGACCTCCTGAGTTGAATTCCAGTAGATCCATACATTTAGGTGATTACTTACCATTTCCGGACGTACCCTTTGACCATGCAATTTGTGCACTACACTACATGTTAATAAAAATTTATTAACAGCCCACCCCACAAAGTCAAAACCCACTCATTATCGCCATACGCCGCGCCGATGCAAACTCAATTGAATTCCACCACATTCCTTGCCAGCCTTTTTGTTGGGCTATACCTTACTTCTACCATGCTCTGTATTTTGTTTGATTTTGGACGGGCGTTGCCATATAACCTCCTTTACTTCCCCATGCAGTTTCGGCATCTTATGGTCAGCAATTTATTTGCTCCAACCATGCAATCGCGAAAAGTTCAAACCGATTACCGAGGAACTCCTGACTGCAATTCCATATGTAGGCTCATAACAAAAGTGCTCCAATATTCACATATTTCATAATCGTAAATTTCTGTGCTAGAAATCCACCACGGTATCTTTTGATCGGTAGACACACACAGAGAGTCCAATCTATGCTGTTCGTTTGCAATGAAGTAGCACCAATGTTTGCGAACAACAATGGTAGTCTGAACGTTTTGCGGTAATAATGGGTTTAACAGTGGTAGCTGCCGCTGATAATTGGAATTGATTAATTAGCAATCGGTTTGATGTGTGCAGACTGTGCTCGTACAAGGAGAAGTTCTCCATCCATTCTTCGGCTATGGTGTACTTTGAGATCGATGAAGGACATTATAAAATCATAATGGCTAGATTTGTCTTGCTTTATCGAATTGGCATTCCACGAATTTTAGTTAATCGCAAATTAGTTTTCGGGTTATCTTAAATCTAAATTATTAGAATATAAACCTAGTCTAAAATTCCACAAAACAACAAATAACAATCGTTCCAACAAAATCACACTTGTCCAGTTGTCTCTACGATAACCAATGACCTTGTGACTTGCTGCTAGCAGCGTGATCGTAGCCACAATCTCAGAAGCCCCAGGCAATATGCCCCAAAGTGAGACCTTCAAAACTGATAACACAGAAATGACTGCCGTTGCGTACCATTATATTATGCAACCGAAAATTAGTTTAGGGCGCTTTGACATTTGTTTTTATTTCATTTCCTCAAAAATAGCCTCAAAATGAAATTTCATATCAAATTGGTCATTAAGGTCGGCGTGACAGGTATCATTTTACGTGTCAACTTGAATATCTTTAATTTTTAAATTTTCACAAAAAAATTTAAACAAAACTGAGTGATGGGTTGTCGTGGTCACATTCGTGAACCGAACGCACATGTCGGCTCCAAACGCGGTGAAGGTTGCATAAAGTCCCAAAAGTCGAGCTCGTACCGCCTTTATATCAATCAATCAAAAGCGCAGATTTAATATAAATGTATTTATTAAGAAAAAAATTCATGTATTTCTTATGGAACACACGCTCGCTGAAGACATGTCGCGCTTTTCCTTTAATCAAAATCGAAATCTGACTGGGCTAGAATTAAAACACAGCCAGCTACACCCAATGACAGCCGCAAAGAAGTTACGTGATAACTTTCAGTTTTCCGTGTGTTCCCTTCGTTTACGTCGGAGCATATATAAATATAGCCGGACGAACGAAACGGACGGACAAACATTTAAATTAAACGTCAATCACGATCGCCAAAAAATCCAGGTTTCTTGTTTTTATTTCGTCTTTCGTTTCTGTAATTTCTCTTGGTAAATTCAGAGATAAGAACTGAGTGCAACATACATACTGAGTTGCCACTGCAGTGGCCATTGGGCAAGCGTAGCGGTCTTAATTGCGTAACTACGGTGTCGTATCGCAACAAGTCTTTTGGGCAACACCACACACCGTACTAGTGGGACTTATATAAGAAGCGTAAAACAAAAATCGATAATTAGGGTCTTATCTCTGCCAGGAAAATGTTAACCAAAGGCTTCTGATTTTGGGAATGGCTGATCATCAGGAGATCCACAAATATCTGGGTAAAACGACAGTGATCGTTTTTTCTTTACTCAATTTTTAGCGTAGCTTTTATTTTAGTTTCAATGCAGCTGTATTGTTTTGGAAAATGTTGAAGTTATTTCGAGAAGCTGCCGAGAATACTTCAGTGGAAAAATTCTGAAGCGTTAAAAACAATAAGAATCTTATCCTGGCGAATTCTGTGGATTAATTTTTTTAAATGGCAGGAGTTGGGCAAATACTGTGCACTCGTTCGTTTGGCTTTGTACGGCCACGGTAAGGCTTGATCTCCCCATCTGTTGTTTTTATAATTAGCTCATGATTAAGGAGTTAAAACTACCTTTAAAACGCGTAGCACATCGCCATCGGGAGCGGAAAAAATTTGAGAAAAGAAGAGATAGAAGAAAAAAGAAGTTCTCGATTCAAACACAAAAGCTGATGAGCCAGTACGGAACATGATTACCCTATTCAGAATCACCAAAGCTTACAAGGGTTATGCCTTTACTAAGAAAAGCGTTGATATAACCATAAGAGTATTTATTTTTTGCTTTCATTGGTAGAAAAAGCCTTCATAGGCACTTCGAGGACCGGCCGCGCGTGCTCACAGTAGTGTAAGATTCTTACTCACTTAAAAAACTTCCCATTTTCCGTCAGACTACGAGTAAGTTTCCTTGAGAAATAGTTCAAGCTTCTGTTGCAATCGCGTGTGGCAGGCTGTCTTCCAACGAAGGCACCTAAAGTACTGTCAATTTATGCGGTTTCATCTTATGCTACTAGATTCAACGGTATCATTCGAGTATAAAATAAAAAAATCGAGAATATATCTAATTGTTGTCCACTCTACTCTAGAAAAAACGTTTTTCATATTCAGCCGTCTCTAACTTGAATAACAGCCTCCTAACGGAAGCCACTCATTTTGAGACCAACGCGGATGGACCAGATCATGTGGACTAAGCGTCAAACCGCCAAAAATAGAGCTAATCTTCTCTACAGTAGGTCGATTACTGATGTATACATTCCTGCACTAGAAGGCTCAAGACTATCTAAGAGTCCTTAATATCTGGGTATCTTCCTCGTCCTTCAGCGTTGAGGAATCTTAATATAGAAGAAAGAGTAAAGAAACCAAGAACAGATTTATGTTCATACAACTAAGAAAAAATGCGTGGTCCTTTCCCTAAAATAACAAAACCTGGCTCCACTCGTATGGATTTTCTGTATGGTGGTTATAGATCTCTTCATAAAAAAAAACGCCCAAAAAACACAATACGCCTTTAAGGTACCAGTGATCAGGACCAGGATACGAACCAGAGAATGCATGTTAGGAAAAAAAAACATATAACAACTTATCAGATAACAAGCAGAGAAACGTGGAGGCTAGGAAACATGAACTTTAAGGCAGCAATGTATACAGACGGGTCTAGCACGGTATCGTCTCAAACAGAAAACTTGAACTGTTGCAGCACGTTCCCAGCCGAGGTTCTACCAATACTCATAGCCGCCAAAAGGGTAAGAGTGTTGGAATTATCAGCAGAGGATCTTTCCATTTACGTACACAGCCAGGTCATTATTAAGGCTCTGGCAACGCCAACAGTAAAATCTCGAGCTTTGTCACTCAGACCTAAGGACTCTAAGCAGCCAGAATAATGTTCGCATTGTTTCGGTACCGGGTCATATAGGAACTATATCGGTAACGAAAAGGCTGACGAGCTAGCGAGGTATAGGTCATCGGTCATATCTATAATTTATTACAGTGGACAAAAAAGCCGATCCCCCACTCTCCTTTGAGAAAGGAATAATGGCTATCATTTATCTGAAAATATCTCAGAAACAGATGGGAAGATTTGCAAACTTTGGTTTCATAGCAAAAGTTCATAGCAATCAAAAGGTTATCAGACCATAGCTACTAGACTGATAATAATAGCCTACAATCTGTTTGATAAACACCCACATTAGCCCGAATCGGAAAAAATGTGAAACCTCATCTGCCAGTACCCAAAAGGAAGCAGACATCGGGTTGAAATTCTTTGAAATTTTTCTTCTTTGAGGAACTGAACGAGTTGGCAAGTGTCCCGGCTCTGAATATTGTGTTAGTATTAAGTTTATTTAATAATAATATAAGTAGTAAGTTTATTTTTATATAAAAATGATGGTTGTCTCTATACGGTAATATAACTAGCTCCAAAGAGTTACGTATGCTGGTAACTTGGACTCTTGGCATAAAAAAGATCCCCACGTGTCTATTTTTAGGAGAAAAGGCACATGTTATTTTAGAAATATGCAACGTACTATTGGCGATTTCAGGGTTTTAAACGACAGTCTTTTTTCACTTCTGCTACATTTATCTAGATTGATTTTGGTAACAATACCAAAACGTAATGGGTGTTTGCGATCCTAGGTTAGGTTAAGTTGATGGATGCCCTTGCGACAATAGTCACAGCTCACTTAGATCAGCAGTTGGGTCCATTGTGTCCATTTGGAAACCTTCTTAGCACCTGCAACGAAAACAAAAATTAACCACTGTAGAAAAGCTCGGGCCGCTCTCCTGGACACATCCGGATTTGTGTACAAATCTAAGGAGGTCCTTCAGATCTGCATTACTTAAATCTTCAAGCTCGTTGAAGAAGTAACTGCCGAGGGTTCTACGACTGACGTTGTTTAGGGCTGGGCATGCGCACAGCAGGTGATGAACAGACTCAATTTCTTCGTCGTCCCTTCCGCAATCATTAATAAATAAATAAATAAATAGAGTGGCGCAACAGCTCGAGGTGAACCAGGGCCAACTTCTCAACAATGTATGGTGTGTTGGTGTGTTGATTTCTTTACATACAAGGGGACCTACAATTTTTTGCCGAATGCGAACGGCACTTTGAGAAGTTTTTCAAGACAATTAATACTCTCGGAGGGCTTGTCAAACCCTCGCGGAGGTGGGGACCGTGAAAAAGAACAAGTCTTTTTTTTTCAGGTGACGATGGCAGGATTCGAATCCAGACTTCCGGCGTAGTAAGCAAACACACTAACCACTACGCCACGGCACCCCAGAATCATTAAAAGTGATCTCATTTTGTTTACCGTCGGCTATAGCTCCTTTGTGTGTGTGCACGTGTCGAGCTCCGGTCCAACGTAGGTTAGTTGAGTTCCACTCAAGGACTCAGTTTCTATCTTACGTGCTATTGAGCTCAGCGGTTCTTATAGATTTGAGCACTAGAGATACATTCATCCCTGAAAGAAATCTTGCAAGCTTATCCGCTACTTCGTTTTCCGGGATATCGGTGTGACCTGGTACCCATCGCAAAGTTAGAGTAGTGCCAAGTGATATCTCGGCTAAAATTTTACTGCATATTTTCACAGCTCTTGACTTCGCCACATCTGACACCATGGCTTTAATGGTGCTTGGCTGTCAGAGTAGATGGTAATGGTCTTGTTTTCGAGCCCGTGTTTCGTCAGTTCAGTGGCAGCTTGTATTATGGCTGCCAGCTTCGCCTAAAATAAACTGCAACTGTGCGGTTAATACGGTATGATTTACTGAACCCCAAAGCCCCACAGAAGATGCCTGCGCCTGTTGCGACGTCCATCTTCGCGTCCTCAGTGTAGATATAAGTTTTTCAAACCTAAAACCTGCTTTTTAGTCAGACAATCAGTCTTTTTTAGTTCAATTCATACAGAGATACTCGACATAAGTGCTAATTCTAAATGATTTCAGTTTACTGTATGTACGTCAATGCAGGTACTTTTTGATTTTTAATTATCAAAATTATTTATTAATTATTGATTTTAGTTAAAAAATGTGATTTCTCTATTTGAGCTGTACTTATGTATGATTTCGATCTTGTAAGAGTCTTTGGTCTTCATTACCTTTTCTTATGGAAACTCTGCTTTAGGAAATGCAAACCTCATATCTGGCTGCACTGTCATCGTTAAATTAACTGATCTGAGATGCCCAATGTAATTGAACGGTTTATTTAAGAATCGTATAACTTTTTAATAGGCTTAAAATTTTATTAAGTTAATGCAAATCATTTACTTATCTTTTGTTGTCATTCTCGAATGTGCAAAAAAAAACAACAGCAAACACGTTAAAAAAAAGTTACAGAAACGACATTAAAAAAAACAACAACACACATTTCTTTATAATCTGCAAAAGGCTATAATAAAATTTCCCATTTAATTAGACGCAAGGTCGTAAATTTTCCACATAAATTCGATTAGGCCAACGTGCTGTGCATCTGACTCCGCGATCAGGCGGCGGCCAGAATGAATGTTACTTCTGAAGAGTACTCTCCACTCTAACGGATGCTTTCCGTGGTATTTGTGTGCAGATGTCGCATTGGTAGTTTGTCGATTTACTGCCCGGTGAATTGCAACATTTTGTTAATTTCATTCATTCGATTTCAATTGAATAAAAGCTCACTACTCTTGGCTGGTTTATTGTGGGATGGCAGGCAATTTGTTCTTCTTTTAATTCACAGAAATGCATCTCGAGTTCATTTATGGCCGGCCGTAAAAATTATAATTAGGCGGTTTATTCGTTTTTACAATACAAGCTGTATACTTTGTTATGAACGAGGAGATGTTTTTACGACTGCAATTGCGCAACTTTCCGTCGGAAAATGGTCAATAGATTGAGAAAATGATAACGATGAAAAAGAAGGACTCAAGTAATGCGGCGAACGAGGCCATACCTAGACGATGGAGTATGCAAATATATCTACTAAGCTTCACTAGAATTTCAATAACTTTTTTTCATCAGCAATTTTCTTTCGTACGTTTATTTGAACTGAAAAAAGCAACCACTGCTTCCGACAAAAGAAAAATAATTTGAAATTGATGAGAAAGTTCGTGCATCAACTCTTTTGATTATTTGCTTTGCTTGTCACAACAAACGAGACTTTGTAAAGGAATTTTATTGAGGAATTCTAATCAAAATATACTCACCAATTCCCGAGTAGTTGAGCTGACCGAGGTGTGGCTTTTGTTTTCCCATCGCAACGATACTTTTGTGTGAAAAGTCTGTAAAATTGTGCAAGCGAATATCTCATTTGACAGATTGAGGACATTCCCTTATAGCTGCAATGACTTTTAAGGGCATGCCGCAAGCCGCCTTTGAGAGCTTCTTTCTCGTCCGTTAAAAAAAAAATTTACTTATCTGAATGGTCAGCATAACCGTGTAGCAAAAGACAGAAATCAGACACCAACATTTTTCGACGACTATAACAGAATCTTTCGCAATCTTTGTGTAACCGCTGCCGGGCAGACAAACAACAGACGATCGTTTCTTTTGCACCTTTTCGCGATTTTTGATTGTTTTACCAGCATGGTGTGCCTTTTTTTGCTGGAGTGCGGTGCTGATGAGGATGATGATTATAATTCGCCTAAATGAAATGCCGCGTGATGGTGGACATCGATAGCAGCGGTAACGGTGCTTGTCGTTGTTTTTCCTTTAGTCCACCTCTCCGGCTGACATGAGTACTCGTATGGGTATATGGAAAATTATTATTGTTATTGATCATCGATTGGATTGTCCATCGATGCACCATGAAATTCTTGCTCGCGGGTACAAATGGTAATAGCATCGACCATGGTGGCTGTTGCCGTTTTACGGAAAATCTGAAAAATCTCGGCGTTCAACGAGCAAAGTTAACGTATGCGTCGACCTTAAAATTAAGTCCAACAATTCTTAGGGGAGGTGCTTCGCAGAAAGGGGTTACAACTTCGTAAAATGCAAAAGATGCACTTTCGACAGATAATGTCTATTTTTATTGGATTTTAATGAATACTTTGTGTTTGGAACGACCATCTCGATGGCGACAGGAACAAAGATGCGTGGAATGTAGCATGTGGCCACCTGACACCTGACATATAGAAGATATCTACGTCGTTGTGCGTTGACTGCTTTTGGTAGTCGGGCTTTTGTGCATTTCCATCGCGTAATGGAGTCTCAAATGTGAGAGTGCAACTGCACAAAGCCCGTTGACGCGTAGCTATAGAAATGCTAGGATCGTTCCCCAGGGACCATCTGCTTATGCAGATTCTTTAAAGTATAAAAAATTCTATGCATAAGATTTTTTGGCGTTGTTTTTTCCAAAAAGCATTTTCTCTGCCCAACCGAATTTATAGGTGACTTTATTTAAAATATAATTTTTAATGTTGACAGCAGCTCGTGAGATCCAGTGAGCGTCAAAGTACGCACTATGCTATACATTCAAGCTCATATAATCTCATGCTTTGATTCCTCATTCGCCATTTACATAAAAGTCAATCAAGTTGATAAATTTTTATCGCTACTTTCCCTATAATAGCCACTGACCGCTCATTTAAAAAAAAATTAACTAACCAACCCTAGGTTCATATAGATCAACAGGCTAAAGTGTTCAAATTCTACAATGTAGTTTCCTTCTGCAATAATAATGACCATGCGAGTCAAGCGTGTGTGCAACACTACGGAGTTAAGCCTTTGGGGTTATCATTAAACGCTTCACCTGCATCAAAAATGAAATTTCATTTCCATAAAATTCTTAGAGTTCAGGACACGTTGTGAATAAAAAAGGCGCGTGTTCGCAAGCCCATGCGAATGGATTCTATATTTTAGCATGAAAGGATTTGATGCCTTGTGTTGTAATGCTATGGCTGTCGGCAAGCTTTTTGCTGCCTCTAAGTGATGCAGCTAATCACGCCATTAAGATAATAAACGAATAAAATTGCGAGCTGCTTCTAGTCGGGAATAGAAAAGCGACCGATTCAAATTTAATTGAGCGCAATTCGAGTGTGTGCGAGGTTCTTAAAGGTAGTGGTTGTCGATGGAACTTTACATTGTACGAACACCTGCTTGGTAATAAAATGTGATGCGCTTTGTGTTTTTAAATTATTGACTCATCTCCGAACTTTAGCAGTTTTTAAGTATCATTGGTATAAACATTATGTATTAACACTTATAAGTACTTGTGTAATTTATACTCTGATCAAGCGGAAACATTCAGATAAACAGGTGCCCAAACATCTTATCTTAAACAAAGCGATTTATAACCAGCTCCTGATTATACCGGCGCAGTCTGATTGCCATTAATCATAATAACGTCCATCAATCAAGTCAATTAAGATCGGAATGTCAGTGTGTTTGATGCCGCAAACAGCAGCTCCTACCAAGCTTTTCACTCTCCCTGGTCGAGCGGTGACTGGCTTCTCCTACACAAACATCTATCCTGTGCGACTACTGTGTTTTCCTAAAACCAAAATGATTTACGAGCCTTGTAATTAATTGGTGTGCTCATGGAATTTCTAATGACATAATCGAGTAATTAAAATCCATATGCTTTCGACTGTCTCGTAGGAGACGTATGTGCATAGGTGCTTGCGCAACTGCTGCAGAAGTGGTCCCAGCATCGTAGATTTAAAGCACAAATTCCAGTCAAGAAAACAATAAATAATGGTCTCGACCAGCAGAACACACCCAACTAGGCATACAAGTCAGCCCATGCCTCTGAGCATATTTGACAATGGCGCAGTGGCTGGTAGGTAGGAGACCAAAATAAAGGCTTAGCCAAATTAGTGACATTTTATTGTGGCACCGTATACAAGGCAAGTGGAAACTTCATTGCTGCATTGAGCTGTAGGAAATTGAGTCGTACTCATTGCAGCTTTTGAATCAAAGTACAGCGAGTCGTGAGACTTATGTGCACTAGAAAACTATTACTTTGGTAAGGAAACAGAATTTCCATCCAGAAAAATCCTACATTTTTCAAGCGAATTGTTTGAGCGATGCACCTGCCGCCACAGATGTAAGTTTTTCCTCACAAAACCTCCAAAAACAGCGACCACTATCAACGACGGTTGATGCACCTAGCAGTACCGCACCCTCTCAACTGAAGTCTAACTGATCTGCTCCGTATTGTTGTGTTTATTCGTGTGCGCATCTTTGATTTGCTTCCTTTATTGCCCAATTTATTCAAGGAAAAAAGAAACAACACCTTAGTGATGTGACGAGCAAAGCCCAATCGTACAAAAGACTGGGTTCAGCAGGCTCTTGTTCGGCACTTTTTTTATGATCGAGATTGTGTAAATATGTAATCCAATACAAAACGAAAATGTTAAAACCAATAATCATTAAAAAGAAATAAGATAATGATGTCCTATTAAATGGAATCAGTTAAAGGCATCGTAAATCGAAACAGTAAGGCTTAAGTGCTGCAATACTGCCACGGGTATGGCGGCTGGTTGCAGAGTGAAGGTACTCCATTTTCAGTGTCCAAAACACTAACAAAGAGATACAAAATCGGAGGGAAAAAAACATACAAGAGAGTTGAGCGACCAACTTGGTGTTGTGTTATGCTTTAGGCTTAGGCTTTTGCGTTGTAGAGAATATGCCCGCGGTGCGTAAGTCATTGTCACCATCATCAGGGAGGTGAAGTGGTATGGTAAAAACAGAAACAAAAAATAACAATAATAAAAATACCTCAGAGCAGTGGTCACAGGGCTACGAAATGGCATTTCATCCCTGAGTTTTATGTCCGCTTAAGGGGTGTTTTGCAACAGCAAAACATTACTGCCAAATTAACCTTGGGCACAAGAGCGTAAGGATCAAATCTATAAAAATTGCAAAAGTGCTGAAACTTCAGTGTAAAATCAAAATGGTCGCATCCCAATGGTTCAATCCCACTGCCTGCAAAATGTTTCCGGTAGCATAGCCAGCTACTAATGACTGTATTAATTGATTCCATGGCATCGGAATACCACTAAAACTTATTCTGAAGAGTCCGCTGTCAAAAGGCTTTCTACACCATCCATTCGCAGTGCACTGTCACACTATGTCAGGCTTAATGCATTCCTCGTATACACACAGAATCTGACGCACACGCAGCAAAAACAGGTAGCTCTGACTATAGTGCGCCTTCGAAGCTTTGGGCTATAATTTCCCATTTGGCCGATGTCTCTGCAAGTCATTTACGAAATTCATTATCATTGAGAAATATTGTCTTTCGCTGCACGCCGGCCGCGATTTTATTTATGAGCCAAGCCAGAGCATTAGCCGCTGCGGCGCGTCTCTGTGTTTGCTTGTGTGCGTCCATTTGACTTAATTAAATTCTCTTTGAACTAAATGCTCATTTTATGTAATTAACCATTCCACATGGCAGAGACACCGCAGCATTAAGGATCTCATTTCAAATGCAATATTAATGTCCTTTCCGAGGTGAGCATTTCTCACAAAGTGGGCTACTTGTTTTCGGAGTGCGGCTTCTGTTGAAAACAGTATACCTCATCATGAGGCACAGACACACTCATCGAGCTATGCGCACGCTCACTCAATAAACGGTTTTCATTAAGTCCACCTGTCTTTTCGGGAAATTTACATTTTCTTCGATAGGGACGAGACTTGACCGTTTAGGAAGCACATTTGTTGCTGTCTACATCAAATTAAATCAGATAATCTCCGAAGACTTTAGCATTGGAACGCGTCCGCGTTGGTCAGCTTATGGGGAGAAAACTATCGTAGTGAAGTCTCATATTTTTCTCGCTTGTTGATAAGATTTTATTTTAAGTGATCGTAGAAATGCGCAAAATAAAATAGGTGATAGAGTCACAGGGTAAATCGAGGCAAGAAGAAAAAATACTGGAACTGTCATAATCAGCCTCAATGGCATGGCCTACTTCCCGTCCCTTTGAATGTAGGTTTTCAATGGAAATTGATCATAATCTCATTCACTTAAGAAATTGGTTCAATAGTTTTAATATCCGCATGTCCTAACCATCTTACGGTGACTCATGTCACTAGTTGCAACTAATTTGTGGATGCACACACTGCGAACAATGTTGTCATAGACATCTTAATATTGCCAGGACCTTCCGATTGATTTTTCGAGGTGTCACCATCTGCATCAAAGTTCCACTTGCGTATCTTAGACCTTAAAACGAATTCTTTCTCATCCCAATGGCTGTTGGATTTTTAAACGCAACATAAGGCAGCTAACCAAGGATTTAATCTTAATCAATGGCACACAAAACATTCGGCTAATAGTCTATGTAAGCGCTCCAACAAAGCTAGCAGACCACCTCCTTCACCGTTTGATCCATTTAAAATTATCAATCAATCAAAATCTCCTTCTTTTCACATAACCAGAAGCCTTTTGCCTTCCAGTGTAATCCATTTCGTTGATTACCTTTGATTACACTGTGATTTGTGTCTGCCTCCTGCTTGATTGGAACACACTGCTCGCTCTGGATGGCGGAGGTGGTGCTATGGCAAAATTATTGCACTACTTCTCGGAATAACCCGACGAAGGAGTGTAGATGAGCAAATGTAACGATTACAAGACACCATGGACCTCGAATCGATGGCCAACTGAGCTGGAAAATGAGATCTATTGTGCGCGCTGACAACAGAAGAAGGATATCAGGGTAGACAAAATAGAAAAGAAGTCTATCCATTCAGTCGCAAGAACCCAAGCTATAGATGACCGAGCAGAGGAACGATGTGCTGTTTTATAGAAACACCACTCGAGTCTTAACCACATCGTTAAGCAACAGTACATGAAGCACACGCGCAAATATCTCGAGTCCAGCCATTCCCCTTATCGGAATTAGTTTTGTGGTCACAAGGAGTGGTGATGGGGAAACAATAACACTGCCGATGGACGCGCATTCAGGTTAAATTGGTTAACACTGAGCACACGAATACGATTGTTGTTTTTTTTTCTGTTCCGTGTCTCTGCGCTGCTCTGGATTGCAAATTGATTTTCGATTCTGTGTTGCACGCTGCAGCTACTTCCTCGCGCAGCAGATCGAATTCAGGCAGATCAACATGATGTGTCTTGTAAATATCAACGATCCTAACAACTTAATATAAGTCGATCGATTTATGGTGCAAAGGTGTTGCCTCTGCACGGTCATACGCATGGGCCGGAAAGTAAGTGAAAACTCGGACGCGCAGTTGATCTCTCCTCTTGTGCTCTCGGGTTAATCGAATGATTATTAAGCAATCGCCGATCGGCAAGTCTGCGCCCATTTGGAGAAAAGAAACAGATTTCCATCGCGGCCTGATATACATCCGTACATCTGGGAATTTTCCATACCAAAGTTAATCATCATTCTGTGAAATGGTTTATTTTATGGTAAATGCTAGCAGATCTGCCTCCAAAAAATCATAAATTGCTGCAAAATTATGGTTATCATAATCACCTCGGATGTAAGTAGGTGTACGCGTAAGCTTCCTTTTTCTTGGCGTTTTGTGCTTTCCATTTGTGCTGTGCGCATGAGTAAAGTGGTCCTCGATGGCAAATCCAGTGCAGAATGTGCACATACATGCCTGATGCGGCCGATACTAATTTAGTATGTGATAACCATGCCATGGGCTGAATGCTGATTACAAACAAAACGCTCAGGTAATCAAGAAACACTGCTCCGTGCTGTTGGTGTAAAATCATTTTCATATTGAGTGTTGTTTGTAATTTATTCAAATTAATTATGCGAAAGGGGGTATTGCCTTCTTTCCGATGACGTCCGACAGCGACAATTAAGTGAGAAGTTAAGGGGTGTACACATGTTAACTGGAGCGGTTTTCTCTCGGAAATTTTGTAAAATCTTCCAAATGTAGTGGAAAATTTATTTAGCTGGTCTATGGAGTTAACTGAAGAAGCTGTGATAAGTTGGAAAAAATCAAGTTATCCTGTTGAATTTTCAAGCTGCCGATTTGTTATTTGTGGCATGGCAGCATCAGATGTCAAATTTATTTGTCTAATGGCGTCGGAGAAAAACTAACTGACATGTTATGTCCATGATATACAAGATAACAAAATCTTATCTTTGTGAGATTGAGCATCGACAGCGACAGTGTGAATGTCCATGTTTATCGATCTAGTTCAATGATAAGACAGACACAAATTTCACTCTTAGTTGCCTGGTTTTAATAGGAAAATAATAACTTGCTAATACCTGACGTCATAAAGCCGTCATTTTCAAAAATATACCTCGTGAGGGAAACAGCTTCGAAAAAGAAAGCTTGTCCTTACCTGTATCTCAATGGTGAAGGAAGTAAACTTTTAGTATTTGTATTATTTGGAGATTTGAAAGAAACAGGAAATAATTAATGGCTGACAAAGTACCTACCCCATTGTAGCCACATTCAAACGTTATCTTAAATCCGCACTTAAATTTTCACCCCACTCTTATTTTTCTTCATTTGTTACGGCTATAATAGAGATTAAATAAAATACACGGGTTAAAATTTTTCAGAAAAAAGTCTTATGCTGAAGGACTTTTATAATGGCTCAATATTTTCCCGAAATCTGGAGGATTATTTAAGCACCTGGCGCTTTTTAACCCTTTTCGGTTTTTCCTTAGGTTTTTTGTTTTGTTTATGCTTTCTTATACTTTATAGACCTCCTATATTCTTGATGTTTCAGGCTTTGTTGTCTTCTTCTAAAATCTAATATAACCACTGAAACTTCATAAAGTAAGGCTTGCTGCCATAAGCACCCGTAGAAGTGTGGGGAGGGGCAAGACGGGGCACTTGCTCTGCCCCTTTGCTCGGTACGATTCATCATCAAAAAATTTTTTGCCGTAGGAAGTTTTATTCAAAACGACATTGTAATTGATTTATTTTTGTCTGAATCCATTATTTGCCCTCCCCTGGGAAAAATCCTGTGGACGCCTATGCTCGCAGTAACTTTCCAAACGAATTCATAAACTATTGATTTCTTCATTTTTCGATCACCTGCTACCAACTCGAGCTTTTCGGTGAGGCCTAGGAGATTTTTTTGGATTTCGTATAGTGCGGCATTCAAGACACAATACAGGTGCTTCATGAAAATCATTCTAAAACGAAGGGTTTTGTTCTTTTTAGGAAAAGCGCAGTAATATACCTCACAATTCCCTTTTCTGTTTTCCCGTTTTTGTACTCGCTTTCTAATTTTTTCAGTGATAAACTAACTATTTCACGACCGCACATAAGGATTGAAACATAAACTTTAATTTACCTTTCTACTCAAGTCTTAGGTTTCCTGATATTGTTCTAGCTTTCCTTACCTATAATTTTTTTTAACAATTTTCCTAAGGCCTCAAAGGTATGCTTGAACCCGTCTTAGTGATTTATGACGTTTTGAAATAAAAATGTGGCGTTTTCTTTTTGCCTCTTGGAACAGGTTTGATTGTTTACCGGTTGGCTATAATTCCGGAAAGTCAGTTATCTTATCACGCGATTGTTTAAATCTTGAACATTTTAGATTTACAGCGCCCCCTAAACACTGATCTGTTTGGGTATTTGTAAAAAAAGGTTACTTCCAATTTGCTCACATTCACTCTCAATCCATAATTTATTATCAGAAATGCATTTTCTCCTCATGTGACAGTTTTATCCAAAAGCTATTCTTATCAGCCTCAGAATAAACCATTTTCCAAATCTACAAAATAAACCTCGGCAGGCATGGCTTTCTCCAAACTAATCCTGAAAGCAACCTGGCTGGAACTGCTTTCCTCAGGCCAAAAGCACACAACCCGTCCCCTTACAACGCCTCAATTACACCTCTAAAACGTTTTTCCAGCACCTAAACGATTTTTTTTTCCATTTTTATGAAAGGGTATTATTACCCTTATTTGCCAATTGCTAGATGCTTCGCCGCATTCCTAAGCAACTTTAATGACATATCTAAGCAAGTAAATCCTTTCCACACCCATGGCCTTGGGCGCTTTAGACCAAATTTAATATACTCCAGCAGTACTCCAAATTGCAACCTCAGTAACCTCTTAGGGACTGAAGAACTCCAGAAGGTCGTAGGTTTGTGTTAAACAATCTGGCCGCTTCATATAATTGCTATAAGTGTGTTTTTTAGCCGTCCGTCCAAAAATGGAAAAAGGACCTCTTATGGCATCGCTACGTTGTCCGTCCGTCCAATCGCTCTAAACTTCTGAACGGTAAGTCGTAGAAAGACAAAATTTTGTGTGCGTATAAGCTGCGGAAACAGTCAGAGAATCCAAAGAGGTTTTTCAGTGTTTTTTTTTTTTCAAGAAGTTTAGTAGGCAAGAACTAGAGAAACACAACTTAGGTTTAAAAAATACAAAGCTTTGATTAAAAAATAAAAATTTTTGAAAATATCAAAACGTTTTTGAGAAATGAAGAGTCGAAAATACATGACGTTTTCAAAGTGTTGGAGGCCATAACTTTTGAACGGCTTATCGCTTAAAATCAATATTGAACACATGTATAAAGCAACTCAAAATAAACCAAGTGCTGAGCTTTTATTTTTCAAAAATAGTTGTAGTATTGCAGTTTTGACGCATTTTCGAAAAAACGTGTGTGTGTGTCCGGAGATGTTTGGTGGAATTCTAGGAAAAAAATCACACGTATCAGAAATAATTCAAAATTTTAAGGAAAATTATAACGGATTTTGAAATTTCAAAATCTTCTGAAATTTAACTCAAAAACATGAAAGCACTTTCAAAAATAATTTTTTTAAGTCTTCTAGTAGCTTAACGGTGTAAGCGATCTTTTTCTGATTCGGTTAAAGTACAAAACTTACAAAAAGAAGGAAAGCTGCGTTAAAATTTTTTTAAATTGCTGTTCTTAGAAACCTATTTAAAAAACGAAATAAAAAAGGAGCTTGTTTTACTTTTTGCGCATAATCCGGTGGCCATAGAATTAAAAACAAACATCCAAGGCTAGTGCTGGTAGTTGTGCTATTGGAAAAAGTCTAACGGGAACTGGAAAAAACTTCAAAATATTTGCTCTATGGATTTGAAATTTAAAAAAGTTATAAAAAAAGGTCAAAAGAACACATGTCTCTTTCTCCTAAACGGTATAAAGTATAATTTTTAAATTAACACCGGGCATATAGAGTCCATCTTCTTAAATTTTATACAAAACTATAGCAGACTTCGAATATTCAAAAACTTCGGAGATTTAACTGGAAAACGTGAAAACATTTTCGAAAGCTATTTTTTAAAGATTTCTAGTTCCTTAACGGTTATGACGACCTTGTTTAAATTTGGCTGAAGTATGAAATGTTTAAAAGGCAAGCGAACTGCATCAAAAACATTTCAAAATTCTCAGAAATCCATGTCCGCAGAATTTAAGAAAAGTGGCAAATGCTAGCACCTTGTAAAATTGATCAAAAAGCCTAACGTTAATTAAAAATAATCGAAATTGCTGTTTTATGGGTTTTAAATTATAAAAATCCTAAAAAAGCCCCAGAAAGAGTATGTCCTTTCCTCTATTTTCATAACGGTAAAGTTTTTTGCCAGCCTTATTTTAGAGTAACGAAACCCAACATAAAATCACCCAATAAGAACAGTAAACAGCACTACGAAAAAAGTATATTTCAGACTGTAAAATATATCCAGAAATCATTTTAATAAATAAATAGAATGTTACACAAACTCCGCAATATAGATGACCATAACACCATAACCTTCAACAAAAGCCGACGGACCGCTCCGCGTATGTCTTCATACTTGACGGTCTTTTTTCTTTGTTCATCGCCTGACATACTTTCCTCTGTACTCTTTGAAATTCACTACCTGAATTTTTGAACTTTGTGCCTAATTCACTAAATCCTCGAAACTGGATGCTGATTTCAGTGACATATACATAAGTTCGTGTTTGACGCAAACCTTTACTGAATTCTATGCTTACTTAGGAAATTTGTTGTTTTTAAGGTATTTCCAATTAGAAGGGCGTCTTTGTTGAACTTTAGTTTTACCTTTGGTATATTGTAAAGCTTTTTTTCTTTTATAATTTAAATAACCATATTCACCAAGCTTATTGACATTTGGTTTTTATTTTCTACCTTTCAGGTAAGTGCCAAACCATATTCTTTCAACTACTGAGTAAGTATTATCCCTGCAAAAAAACAACTCAAAACATCACCACACATTTTCCAGTCCATTTTAGCATTTAATTCCCTGTTTAAAGGGACACATTAATTGTATATTATGCCCAGATTGTAACACACAAAAAGGGACGCCCCTAAATTTCACCTCATTCCTCACAATCGGAATTACTCTACGTCCGATTCAGCGTCCGGCTTTTTGTACAGATTACAAATAATTAACACATTCGGCGGCAGCGTGTATACATCACTAGTCTGGCCCAGCCTCTGATACCCTTCATTTAATGGCGGCCTATAATTAACCCTCGACAACAGGGGAAAAAAGACTTAACCGCTGCGCAGCGAAAATCGCAATAAAACCTTCGGATGTTCGAAAATCAACGAAAGAAAATAAAATAATAATTATGGGTGTAGTTCCGTGGGGAAAATTTATGGAAACCTTACTGGTGAGGTTCTGCTTTTTCTTATGCTGCTGCAACACTTGACCGATTTTTGTTGAAAGTTATTGATTGCATCGATTTATCAAAGACACAAAATGATGCGCTTCATCTTCGTCTTCATCTTTCAAAAGACGCGATGTGTTGCTCTACTCTGTGAGTGGTTATCGTCAATCTCTTAATTGGTTTTACGGTACTTTTACTTTAGCCAAAAAATGCTCGCATACATAATAAGCACTCTGATGATGATGGCTGTGCAGAGATAAGTAGTCGGGCGCTTATGACCCATATCCTGGGAGGAGGGCATTCAAATTTCTGAATTAACTGCGCCAAGATTTATCAATGCGCACGCGTAACCATACCCGTCTCAAATGTCGGGGCGATGAGTTTGCAAAAAAAGACGAGCGAAAATGCTTAATCCTTGTATAAAGCTGGACTGCGATTTATGTGGACAAATTATGTGGTGAGACTCATTCGAGGAAGTTCTGTAAAGAGCGTCATTAATGTGGGGTATCGCTCTCGCTGTGAATCATTGTGCATTTATTTCGCAATTTGAATCCAGGACGTGGTACTGTCAGAAATTATATATGGCTGCCCTACGGCACTGTTTAATTTGCCCGAACCTCTAATTATCTCTCATATTAGATTAAATTCTAAGTCACGACAAGTCTCTGTAAAGCATGCCTTAATCGAAGCCGCTATAAAATTGACAGCTTTTTGCTTCTAGTTATTGATTGTTTTTCCTCTGTCTTGCCGGAGTCATGTACCATGTTGCCTCATTGTCGATTTTTTTTTTGTATTTGTTTACTCTGCACTGTAAAGTTCAAGAGCTCTGCCTCTTACGAATTTTTAATGTGTGCGTTTCGTCTCGTGCTTCGGTGAATGAAGTCAGAAGCGGTACATCTTCAATTACTGCCGTTGTTTTCTTAATTTTATTCAATTGACTTAATGCGCACCTCCATTATGTGTAATTTCATCTCGATAATGTCAAAAATGGTGTACAAAAAACACACTCTCAAATGTATAGCAATTGATGTCCAATTTGGTTAACAAGATGCTTGTCCGATGCTCAAAGTGTGCACACATATTGGACCAGATCAATCAATGTTGTGACTCGCTGGTGCAACAGAGTAAGAGAAAATTGAGACAATGGCCGCGTACACTGTCCGATGAGGCAAATCGATTTCAACGGCAGGCAGCACAGATGAGAAAACAAAAACAACAACTAACCATGGGCGAAATAATTAAAAATAATCGCTTTTAATTATGTGCTCCATGATGGTTGTTAGCTGATTTCAATTACAGATATTCGTTCGAGTGCTTCAGGGGGAACATAGTGTGGAAGACGCAAAAGCTCGAAAGAAAATCAGTTTGCAACTCAACTCTTTTGTTTGTGCTCAGTTGGTGGATGTTAATGATTTGGCTTTCTGAAAAATTGTTGCATAAGAGGGAAAAAAGTTTATTGTTGCGTAGCGGTCATGGCCAATATGAAGAAATATTTGGTGTTGACACCTCAATTGCGTAGTAAGATGCGGATTATACACACAATGTTGTGCTACTCAATGTTGCGTAGTCGCAACATCCAATAAATATGCTTTAAAAATACGGGAACTCTGCCCTTTATTGTGGATCTACTAAAATTGCCAAGCATCTATCTGTAACCTGCTAACAAAATCTAAGGACTTTTTACATCTACGAGTATTTTTGGTAGATAATCAGACTTGTGTCATGAATAACGTACTGACTTTTTTTCAACTATAACGATAGACAGTTTTTAGGTGTTACAGATTACTTTGTAATCACCTTTCGTTTCATTCGCATACACTGTTTAAAATATGACTGCTAGATATGTTCGGGTACTCATTGGTTTGGAGTTGTGGTATGGATTCAAGGCGGTCAAACAAAGGAGATAAAACATTTAAAGAGAGAGAAAAATAAGAAAACGATGTATTTTCTTGAACAACTTTGAATTTGAAATTGTTGTATGCATCTTCATGCTCTACCGTTTTCAGATTCCTTCCTTCTTTGAATATCAACTCTTTTTTTATTATAACTCTTATTATAACTCTGCTGTTGTCACAACTCAAACCACCTACTGGAACTTCTTGAACTCATTTAAATTCATTGTATGTACCTTACTGGTGTTCAATAAAAGTTCGCAACTCAACTCTTTTGTTCGTTTATTTTATTTTTTGTAAAAACCGAATCTCTAGAATAGCATTTTAAGGAAAATCAGATGCAACGGTTGACGGTGAGTCAGTCAATGCAACCATGAAAACTGTTTGCATTGTATTCTTCACACACATGGAAACCTACAATTTGTTGTCGAGTTTAAACGGAATATCTTACGTTTTCATAACTAATTTTACTCCCGAAAGCGTACTCCTTCGCACGGGCCGTAAACAAAAGCAAGCCGTCTTTCGTCAAGGTTACTAAAATGCGGGAATCAAAACCAGCCCTACCGCGTTGCAAAAATGCGCAAAACTCCATCGAGCCACCCCAATCAAGACAACTTCTTAAGCATAAAATTCCTTATAAAATAGGATACATTTTCTAATTATTATTTTTTTGCAGATTTTTTTTGCCTCAATTCCTTTTATAAGGGTTTCTTTCAAAAGCAACACATCATAAGAGTAATACTGATCATCTTTTACAATGTACCACTTAAGTACAATCCAGATAAGTCCGCCAACTCTACCACCTCTTACATGGCGTCGCCCATCTTGGAACACCCCAAACGAGGTCATAATTTTTTCTTCAACATCGCTAAACTCTTTTCCAGTCGATTCTGTGCCAAAGACTTCCCAGAAAAAAGTTGCCTGCGGTGTTCTAGAGTCCACACCCCAACAGTAATTTGTTGCAAAAAGCACAACAAAAAAACTTTAAACCCTCAAACCCTTATGCGGAGACTTGTTTGGCCCTTTAACTGTAGGTAATATTGTCACTTTTAATAACAGAGCAATTACACTGATTTTCACTCATGCTCCTTCGCTTATTTATCGACCCAATGACACTTGTTCGATTAATTGCTTCCCCAGAGGACACAGAGAGGCACAAAAGATACTGGACTGCAGGCAATAGACAAGTTCGACAGCAGATCCCTTAATTTATGTAAGCAATCTGCAATTTGCATACTTACTTCACTGGCTAAGATGAAAAAAAGATCGACATAATTGCCACAGAAATGAACGTAACCACGACCGATCAATTGATCGACGAAAGAGTGGCAAAGATCCACCAAAATATGCACTGCAGCAAGGAGCAATGTAACCCTATAATTTCTGGTTTGCTCCTGCTGCATGAGTGCTTCATCTTCATTGTACTGTTGGTTATTAAGCCCTCTGATTACGATGATTATTTCATACATTGGACAAATTATTAGCAAGACTGTGCAATGGGCTCCTCCGCTGTGTCGATTCCGCAGTACAGATTGCGAACGCATTGTTTTCCCCAACGCCAAAAAGGAGGTGCCCATAAGAGAGATGCGATGCTCGTTGTTGCAATTACCGAAAGGATATGCGTAGGTTTTTTTTCTCGTATAACAAAGGATTTCCACTGGCTACAAAGGGGCAGGAGTGTGGATCACTTTTTGAACGAATCTCTACCCGGAGGTATGCATTTTTGTATTTACTGCTAATTGCCCGGTTTTCAGGGCAGCGAAGCACCGTTTCCTTTCCTGTGAAATTACACGTTCGCCCCCTTTTTCGATTCACTTGCAGTTTGTGATCATCGTGGCCAATGTGGGAATGTGTGCAGTGCGTGACATACATTCAAGCGAAAAATGCGCACATCTGCTCGAATTGTTTTAAGCTCTCTTCCGCTGCACTTGGCCGATTTATTTTGAATTGCCAGGGTAGGGCAAAAGTTCAACGAGGCTCGCAGGCATGCAATGAAGGCCTCTCTGTAATTGCGTACCCACGGTAATTATAAGTTGCACCCCGATTAATTGGCTTGGTAGCTAGCTCCATCACTGCCGCTGACGTCCTCCAAGTCAATTCACAAAACGCCTTGTTGTGCTTCTGTGTGTTGGCCGTATACTGGCTGCTACGACGGTGTCATAGGGCGATCAGTGTAGCGTTTCTGCGCTACTTCTGCATACTTAATATAATAATTCGATATCGAGTACACCTATAATGCATAAGAACACACTACCGCCACAGTCATCGATCAGAGTGATCTCGGCCAGCTAGATAGCATCTATACCATACCCCATGTGCTTGGACACCGGGGACACTTCTCAGTATCGGCTATTCTCATTCATCAAGCGGGCGAGCACGCGCACTTGCTGCGTATGTGGGTATTTCACTCTCCCGCTCTTCGATATAAATCTGTCTATCTATGCAATCGATCTGGCTGCACAACGGGTAACAAGCCCAACAAAAGCCCCAGCCAGCTACCTCTTGAGATTGTTAACAAGATTGATTGCGCGACTAGCGCTCACAAAGGAACACGAATCTCGGACATACACACAATGCGCCATGGTGTGCTGCTCCACGATCATTAGGGAGTCCAGCAAAGGAAGCTGTATGCTTGTAGGGTAGAAGAAAAAAAACGAAGTAGCTCCACTATATTGTCGGAGTAGCAGAATTAATTGCCTATATCCAGGAGAATAATAATTATCCTAAATGCTTCATGGAGCAGCCAAGAGAGTTGAAGCAGCAGCACCGTGGCTTTGGTTGATTCCAGGAGCTAATGGGGAGGCGATGTCCACAGGAAATTGCAAGCGGAAGGAGTGTACAAGCTGGGTAGATTTATGGCTGCAGGTAGATTCTGCGATAGATATCCCACGTATTCGAGGGATGGATATTTTCATTTTTCTATGTAGCCTCAGGGTGGTAGTAAAGAATTTCCCAAAACACATGACTGCTACTGTTCGCAGAGAATGTAGATCTTTTAGGAGTGGTCATATAATTACCGATTCGGAGCTATTGTTTGAAGGAAAGGATATTCAAATTACATTAAGTTTTCCAAAGGCCTTGATATGCCTTGATATCAATGCAAAATATCAATAGTTTCAATAGTATCAACAGATTTCCGGGATCACTATTATGCCTTTTTGAGGAGCATTTCAAATCGTTGAAAATTAGTCACTTCCAAGCGGTTCACCTAGTTTCGGTGCATTTTGGCCAATTGATCCTATAAACTCGATCGAGATAACGCAGATCTCCAGTTCGCGCAAGACATACTAGGACTGCGAATATTTAGTGCCACAGATTCTCCGAAGGAAAAAAAGCCCGCCGTTTTCGGTCAAATAAATTCGATTCGATCTTTGACGCTCAGCGAAATTGAGTTATCGACTAAAAGCAAGAGATATAACTCATTGATCGTCCAGGATTTTCTCCCATTTATGCTTTATCGCTCACATGTGCTGGAAATATCTCAATTTACCGGCACACAGTGATTCTACTCGTGCATTGTGGTGCGAAATTTGTGAAAGAAAAGCCGCCGCATAGTGCAACCAATTCATTTGACCTAGAGAGATCCAGTCCTGGCACCTTATATATACACCGACAGCTAGGCGAATTTCAGATCTCAATCTCGATGGGGGTTGTTGCGCCAAATCGGCTTTTGTACAACTGTTTTTCGTCGCGCAATAGATAATCGCCGAGCAATGGATGGAAAATAGAAAAATCGTGATCGACGGTGAAGTGAAATACTACAAGTTTCACTCTCTCTCTCTTTGTCTCTCACTCTTCTCGTGTATACACTCCGGTGGTACTAATGCTCCACTTGGAAGCTCTACGTGGTGCCCTCTTATAATACCTCGACCTCTCTAACGAGATAAACATATGCATCGTCAGATTATTGACGTTGATAAAAGGTGCGATAGTAGTTCATGATCGCTGCAATAGAAGGAGATCACAGCAGCAACAACAACACCAACAGAACCGAGTCCGATTTCTATGTGAAATTTATTGCAACAATTTAAGTTCGAATAAAAAAGTTGGGGCGCAGGGGCAGCGCAAGGGGGATATGGAAAGAAAAATGAAAAATCGATTTTCAAACATTTGAAGGTCTCTGTTTCTAAGTCTCGACATGCGCGACTCTCTGACACTTGACGCTAGAGCTGAGATGCAGTGTGGTGTATGTGTATTGAGCAGTTGCACGGTTTTGAAGTCTCGCGGGAATTGGCATGGAACGGTGTAGCACAATGAACATTAAGGTCTTCTGAAATCGAAGATCGACGATTGCTTGCTTGAATTCAGCTGCCTCTCGTCAATGGTGCAGAGTGCATTGCTCTTCATGTGGGAAATTCAATTAATTTAAATCCATTGTGGGTGGGTGGCAGGTTGCATTTCTAAGCTCTAAAAATATCTTGGTTTTTAGGCAGTGCTTAGGATGCAAGCATATCAAAAGTGTATTCCATGTGGTATCTTGCTGGATCAAGTGCTATCTCAAATGCTTTGGCTGGACCAAAAAGTGATTCAGCTAAAAAGGATGTTCAAAAAAGACTTTCTTGATGATGAATGAAAGCAATAAGCAGTAGAAATCGAAAAAAAAATCTATTATGTTTTTAATATTTTCGATATTTGAAGAAAAATGAAAAAGAGCTTAAATCAAGTTCGCGCACCAACTCTTTTGTTCTAAGCAATTTTTCGCGAATCTACTCGTTTAAAAACTGTTCTTTTGCTAACACTGATAAGGGAAACAGTTGGTAATTACTTATTAAATTAAATAAATTTCTGCACTATCTTTGATGCGGAAAATCGACTCAATGTATTTCAAAAATTTGGTTTCAGGGAACTTTTCATAATTGGCTCAAAAAAGGTAAACGCCATTAACTTAACTGCTCGCTTAAGCTCACTTTCTGTAGATATCTTCCTGAAAAAACTGTGCCTAGATTTCAAGATTTTCTGCAATAATAAAACTTAAATCCTGGGCTAGTTGAAACTTGTAAAATATTTATAGCAAAGAAGACTTTGATAATATTTCAAAAGTTCAAAAATCCCATTTGTGTCTCTGCGTATCGATCCCGGTACAATCGTAATTGTTCAATCTACTTCTAATGACCAGAAGGCGTATCTCCGTGCGTATATTACCATATCATCCTATCCTGACTGGGAAATTTCCCATCACTCTAAAACACAATGTATCCAACAGACGCATCTATTAGAGATTCTAATTAACCATGACAGCCATATCCCGCGATCTTTAGCTCCACACCACATATAAATGTATAATATGCATTCCCTTTATTCTTTTTCTTAATTAAAAACAATCTCTACTTTTTTTATCCGCACCCCTTTCTACGGCGCAACACTAAAGTCCATCGCCATAAATTCATTTTATTCGAAAACACATCCTCTTCTGGCTTTTATCTCCACAACAGTGCATGTGCCCTGCTGGCTGGACTTGTGCTCGCACGCCTTCCACCTGATTTCTTATCACCATTCAAAACAATATACCCTGACCATGATGATGATGGGGTCCAGCCGTATCATCGGATTTTGAAGACCACTACAATGGCGGCGCGGTGTTGGGCCGCTTAGCCCGATTAACATATTTTCCCCTTTTGGGGACTGCATCTCCCCGTCCGGCACGATGCGATATGAAAAGGGTGCGCGATAAAATTTATTACATATTGAACGGATTTTCGATTGTCTGTCGTTCACTGTGCAGGCATACACCCAAGGCGGGTGCGGGACAAGCGGTGCAGTCCGATGCACCTCGAAACGAAAGTACACAGCATGAAAACGATCGAAAAAAATACACAATCCTTGAAAATCCCTTCTACACTGCACACCCGACTGGGAAAGTGAAAGTAAATATAAAATCCTTCCTTACAATGAATCTTGTGGGCTTAATACGATCGACGAAGGTGATCTTCATTTGGTGTCGCTTTTTCCTTTTAATTCCTTGCTCTGTCATACGGGCACATATGTATGTTTTGTTTTTTTCCAAGCCCCACAGTGCTGTCGCAATTTATCACCTTCTGCGGTGGTGGACTTGGACAGGGGCATTATTTTGATGGCACCGCGCAGAAGGAGATGATGGGCACTTTGCTAATTGAGATCTTGTTAATAATGCGGTAATGATGTCGTGAGTGATTGCACTGTAAAATCACTTCAAGGCTGGCGACGCATTACGAAGTCAGTTGATAGGAAACATTGTTGCCGTGTATCGGATTGATTGTTAAGGTAAACCACAACGTTATTGAGGAGGCAGATCGAATTTTCAAAATGGTGGGGTGCATTTCATACAATTTGACAGGATATTAATTTTGGGCTTGCGCGTTAAAAGTCAATTACTGAAGGTTTAAGAAAGGTATGAAGTTAATCGAATCAGCAAGAAAAACATCTGATCTAGTTCTTTTTCCGGTTTTTTTTTTTCTTCATGCCATAAAGAAAAAAAAAATTTACTCACCTTGTTTCTGAATGCTTCCTCAATTATAGCTCGATTCGATCCACAGTTGGAGTTCTATTATCACCTCCAATCAACGCAGCTAAAACTATTCTTCAATTTTTATCGCCTTTTTCCTCTTAATTCATTTGCTGTGTTTCCTCATCAATTGAATGAATATTCAAGTTTTCAATTAGCAACGTGAGCTGACCCATCCAGCTTGTTGAAGAGGTCATAATCTGCATTGCCTTTCGCCAGCTTCACTCCTCCGGCAGCATTATTACAAAATGTCCAGCCATCAGCGCATCTTCATTCGCTTAGCACAGATCTCTCCGCAGAGGCTGGTGCAAAGAATGCCCATATAAACATACCTCCACCTAATTTGCTCGTTGGATGCTTGAATAATGAGACACTTTCCGAACAAGGTGCGATAAAGCAATCTAATTTGGCCAACCTGTCGGGCCAACAGATGCTGGCAATCGATCGCACCATCTTCGTAGACAAAACCATTTATAATGCCATCAACAATATCCATCAGCCTGTATACACATCTTGGCCAGTTGCAAGACTATAATACCAACACTTGGTAGTCGAACAAGGCAGAGAGGTGAACGCTGTATTCATATCGGTCAATTAAATTGCACTTAGAGTGTCCTCGTGCTGTCCCCCAAAAATGGCTATGCTACGAGTAGCACGTGAAACCATTAGTCCTTATAGTGGCGCGACATACTCAGCTGGAAGCACGCGAGGCTTAACAGACTGTTACGGCGATTTTTGTCTCTTCCGATTTTGTAGAAAAACAAAATTCCGCAAAAGCTGAAAAATTAAATTAATCAAATTTTGACAATTATGCAAATCGGACATAAGTCGCATGGTGAAAAAGTTAAAGGAAGAGCTCTGCGAACGGATTATAATTGCTGATTTGACGTTATGACGCACGACATCAGGGGCGTATAAAGGCCGCATTAATAGCATCAAAATTAATTTATGTTAATTTAGTTTCTTTCTTCTTATAGGAAAATTGTTAAAAATGCTAAAATTTCCATTTTGTTTTGTTTCTATTTTTAAATATCCAGTTTTGTGATATTTTCAAGAGCTTCTTTGTGGCTTTTGTAAGCCTACAATATTGATTAAGTTAAAAAAGCGGAACCAAGCTTTGTCTTGGCCAAATTTTTATGTCAGTTTGCATAAGATTTGAGATTTTGTCACTGAGCCACGACCCATCAAGCCGAAGTAGAATAGTTTATTTGGGTCTTCGGAAACCATTGACGTTGTAATTTACAGTGTTGTAGCTTTTGGTAGCTAATGAGGAATTTGGTAAACGAGTTTGTTTTGTGATTAAATCATTGATCGTAAAATGTGTGTTATGTTTTAGCTTTTATGTTTGGATACGTCTACTGTTGAGCAGTTATTTTTGAGAGAAGAGAGTATTGAAAATTACACCAACTAAAGATTCTAATTGCAAGTACACTTGTTTCACTATCAGACAAAATTTGTCAATCCTTTATAGCTACTTTACAGGCCACATTGAATTGCACGCACGGCTTACAAGTCTATATCAAAGGTTTAGGTGAGGTCTCTTGGTGGAACTTTCTTTCTATTGTTATTCTGCACAAACCCGTAAGTTTGACAGGGATGCCAAAGCTAGAAATTGTTTTCGTTTCCTTAATTTGAATTTGACCAGGTTTAGATGCCCCCACCAAACAGCAGGAACATCTTTGGGAAATATTTAGGAAATATAAGCACGTAGGAAATATAAACATTTCCAAGGGTCTCTTTTCTTGAGAATCGACCAAAAAATGCTGAGGCTACAATTCCAATCTTGGTATGCCACATTTGGTATGCCACAAACCACTTTCAAGACCTCAGCAGCAAATTTATCAGATTAGTTTTTTTAAGCTTAAGTTTAGACATACCAACTTACAGCGGCCAGCTGGGTCTAAGTCGCTTAATTAGGAAACGCTTCCGGTAGAGTAAACCGACGCACGGTGGATTTTTTTTTTTCTGACTTGCGTATTGAGAATTATGGCAGCTCGAGCTACATAGATCTACTCTGCCATGTACGTCAGGCTAAAATAGGTGAAAAAGTCTTCCAACTTCCGTACGATTTTGATAATGCTGCTAGAAGAGGAAATCTTATTGTTTTCCGTACTAAATGGTTCTAAAGGATAAGTTCCGTCTAATAAAATTTGAGGCTGGAAACACACAATGGATATTTTAATCACTTTTATTTTCTACCGAACAAAGCCAGTGAATTCATTTCCCGCAAAGAAATATGAAAGAAAAAAAGAAATTTTAAAACAGTGAGTAAACCTTAAATATTTCACTAAAACAAAAGAGTTGGCGTGCGAACTGGGTTTGCAATTAAAATAACTTTTAATAAACCTGCAGTGATTCCAAACAAAACTTTTTCCCTATTTTGTATGCCTATCTATGTAGGCACGAGAGATAATATTTTTATAGATATTAAAGACTCTTTAATTCTAAGGTGGTTGATTTTATTTAAGTCTCACGATCATTAAAACATTAACAGGCGTAAAATAGGCAAGGGGTCTTCGATAAAGTTTCGTAATGAAAAAATTACATCAATATAATTTTGTCACATAAGTGTCCACTGAAACTTAAAAACGTTGACTGACCAAAGTAGCACAGGACTAATAATAATCTTTGTTGAGCAAAACCTCTCAGAAATTTCTCCATAGGTAATATGATCATCTCCATTAAAAGGCTGTAAAATATTAAATAAATAATTCCCCATCATATTTCGACCCGCGTCAGTTTACAAAATTTTATTGCCCTGCATCTCATAATCAAAAGTCTTATTAAAATATTCGAGTTAAATGACATTTTTCTGTATAGTTTAATTCTCTTTCTCTTTTAATTTCCCAACAAAATCGCCATTCACATCAAAAATTAATTGGAATGATGACGTGGACGATAAACTCTTTTATGACCAGATATCCTTAATCCGAGTGAATTACACATTTTAACATTTGAAAATTTTTAACGAACACCATGTTTTTTTAGTACGTGAGTTTATAGCCATTCGAATTAGCTTAAAATAACTTTTCATATACCAAAACTAAATACGTAACATAGCCGTGTATTAATTACCTTAAAATTGTATGTTTTATCGGCAGGGATTAGAAACGCGCATTGTCGACACACAACCATATGTTAAATATTTCATAGACTAGCTGAAAAGGTCACAAACATATCTTCTAAACGAACACGATTTATCCTCGAATAGCTGCTAGGCACTTGTCAAAATCTTAATGAGAATTTTCCAGCCACGCAATGATGGACGGCCATGTTTACCATTTGACATTTCACAGAGTGTACAATCGAACACAGAGTAATTAACTTTGCATATGCTCCTCTTTCCAAACGACGTACCATCTGAGCTCTCATATAAAAACGAGCCGGTGGTTAGTGGGCTGGAGAGGCATGAGAGATTAATTAATCGACACATCGCGGGGGTACACAACTTAAAATGCCTAAGTGATGTTAAACTTCTCGCATGCATTTCAATTGACCGTTTTATAGATCCATAATTAAACACAGTGTTGCGGGCTGCCGCAATTAGCACATTACCCACGCTCTGCAAGGTACTCAGTCATTCGAACAGGTGTCTCTACCAACAATGCCGCACGGCTCACCTATGCATAATGGCTATAGATTATCAAAAGGTGTATAAATTTGATTCGTATCATCTGTTTATCTTGTTGGAAATATTTCAAATTCATTACACGCAGTTAGGTTGGCTAAGGAAACCGAAAGTCGTGCCGTTGTGCTACTAAATGGGGCGCCAGAGCCACAGATACACACGTCGAGACGCATACAATAGAAGCGCCCATAAAGAAGTTAAGTACTTCCAGTGTGGCCTTAGCACCGCCGCCAAAGCCATCAGCATTCGGCTCGGTGTAAGAAGTAACGAGCCATCGTTCATCGCGCACAAAAGGATTGTGCAGTGAGCGCGCGCGCGGACAGCTTAAAGAGCCATTTATCAAATTTATTGACATTCATCCATCCATCCATCGGATGCTGTAAGTGAGTTCATGATTTACCGAAGTTATTTGTTGTTTTTCTCGGATTTTTATTATAATATTTGTTGCCATTTTCAGTTTTTTTAAGAGATTTACTGTGTAAGTACGCCAGAAACATATGATTTTCTGCTTACTTTTGCACATGTGTTACTAAGTCCAGTAAAAGACTTGAAATAATTTCTTATGGTGCCAAACCTATGAAATTTAATATATAGGTAACATGTTTTAAGTATTAATACTTAATACGTCTAAAGTATTTTCCTCGTTATTATTATTAGCCAGATTCTCACTGAACTCATTGAAAATAAGCGATGAATCAATAAATTGAATTTTGAATTTTATATAATTAAACGTACCGTAGTCTACGACGAAACAAGCCGAAAAACAGTGAACGTTCAGTGCTTGGGACACTGCAGCTTTTCATCTTCCGTGATGCTGAATAATCTATTGAATATTGTCCAGGCCAAGCAGTGCACCTCTACATGTACATCTCTAGATTGATCCGATCCCAAAGAATTCTTGTCTTGTATTCATTACATAAATTAGGAACAATAAAAATGTATACTCAACAAATTTTACTTGGGTGTAGGTTCTTTCCCACACTGGGCCTTATGCTTCGGTTTTTGTGTATCTTGGGCACTGCTCTAAGCTTAAAATTACTCCAAAATTATTAGACGTAGAATTCAACTCAGGAATGTTGCGCACGTCCAAGACTTAACTTTTGTTCAATGCTGCAATTGCTACACATGTTTAATTAACAGTTTCGCACCTGTATTCATTTACATATCTTGACCACAGGTTAAGATCAAACCCATGAAGTTAATTAAGATACACAATTTGGTCCCACAAATTTAAAAATTTTATACAAGCCCACATTTTAGTTTTTGAAATCGAATTGGTTTAGATATTTTAGTCGAGTTTATTTTGTTTTGATAGACCTTTTAACCTTTTTTTGAGCGATTATCCTTGCTTAGAGGTTGGCTCCAGAAGAGGTTTTGAAATTATTTTGCCTCAGGCCCACAGTACTAACTTATACGCGGGCTTCCGACCCGTGAGGGTCTCTGCATGGCTCTCAGTAGCTGTCAAATTGCTGTATCCTGAGCACGTTGCTTCAACATGTTTGCTAAGCAGGTTTAATTAAGGTTAAATTAATTCTTGGGATACAGAAAACACTATTTGGATATTGCAGCGGTACCCTGCCTTGAAGTCCTGCATTTTCGTTAAAAGGGAATCTATGCGAAAGTTTGGCGGCTCTTCACTTAGTTTATGGACAATTACCAGTCTGGCAAACAGGTATGCTGAATTTTGAAGTATTACACGAAGAAATCCCTATGTTCGGGTTCAAGACATAATCGCGGCTTCGTCAATTCATGACAATCCAAGCGTTTCGACATGAAACTTATCGGCGCTGATTGCAGTTAGCAGACGGTCATTACAATGTATATTTCATGATGATTTAAACTTGTTTCCATACAATGTGCAAATTTCAATCGATTCAAACCATCGTTTTGATGGAGCTCCAACAAAAATTCCTCAACAAATTAATATCCAGGATCGCCAATTTCCGCTGGCCTCCAACAGTCACCTGGCTGGACTGTTCAAGTCTTTTTTTGTGTTTTTATGTCAAGCAAGAATTGTTAAAAACCAAATGAAGGAATTGTCAGCATTGAAGAAGTCCAATAAAACAAATTGAGGCGATATACCGAATTCAACTCTACAGATCACAATAAATTATGATTGAAATGAAATCAAATGATTTAGAAAAAAAATATTAGAATTTCGAAATTTAGCACAATTGGTGCGCCACCCTGTACTTGCCCGGATAAGGCTGTCTTACATCCGTGTTTGCTTGATATTTAAAACTGGGTTAAGGCTGTCTTGAATTTGGGCTACTATTTGAATACCCTCCAAACTGGAGCATTGTTGTCCATTCACTTGGTGTGACTTTTTTAGCTATATGTACATCCACTAGAGACATTGGATAATGTTGTCGGTTGTATATTGTCCTTGGTTCACTCATAATAAACCTTTTCTGTTCAAGTTCCAGCACACAGCGTCATAAAATAAAGCTGGCAAAATAAGAGTTTTGTAAACAGCTTACACTTTGTCTGTAGTGGTAGGAGATTCGAGTCCACTTATTTGGCATAAACATCGTGGTTAGAGCGGGCGAAAATGTCAATGACCCCACTTTGATTGAAGGAATCTGTTGAAGAAGGCTTCCAAACTGAACATCACAGTCGTTTCTTCGAACGTTACGCGAAACAGATCGATGTGCTTTGTTTGATCTATAATTTGGCCATCGTCAAATAGAGTTCCTGACTGAAAGGCAGCGTTCCTAAAAGCTGTCACATGCAGCTTTGGAGTCGAGAAAAAGATGCTGTGTCTTTGAATTTGAGTACTGTGTCAAGAATTTGCAGTATTTCATAGTGTAAAGATCTCAGTATTGGTCGAAAGCTAAACTGACACCGTTTTGGTTTGAGTATCGCAAAACGACTTCAGTTGCTTACACAGTACGTTTGATAGGATTTTGTATACGACATTTAGAAGGAATCAGCCTCGATAGAAAAAGAATCGCCTCGGGGATGCACCCTCTTGTTTTATGAGTGTATCTACCCCACCCCGCCCCCACCATAAAATAGCCTCTATATACAAAGCTCCGCAGGTAAGGTGGCCCTCAAGGCGGTAGAACTTATTCTTGCGCTACCGAACTACCGAACTTCGGTTCTCTTCTTTTAACGGTTCTTATATGTCTTGTACCCCTTCCACTCTTTCTTTAAGATTCACATGATTCAGCTGCTGAAACGCTGATAAAAAAACTTCTTCGAAGAGCCTTAAGAGTGCCAAGCTTGACTTTACAGAGTCTATAACTTTATCGAACTACATTTTCCTTTTTTGTACATTGTTTGAACTTTGTTTGTTTCTGCAATTTGTTGGTACTCTTTACCAAAAAATTGCAGAATAATGAAAATTCAGAATTATAAAATAGCCTGATTTTAAACAGAATTCTAAACTGCAGAAAATTAAACAGCATCAGGCGTAGTACCCTCGGCAGTTACTTCTTCAACGAGCTCGAAGATCTAAATAATGTAGATCTAAAGGACCTCCTAAGATTTGTACACAAATCCGGATGGGTCCAAGAAGGCGGAACTCTGAGCTTCTAACAGCGGTCTATTTCTGATCTCGTTCCAGGTATTAAGAAGGTTCCCAATGGACACAATGGACCCAACTACTGGTCTAAGTGAAGCCGTGACTATTGTAAAAAAGGCATTCATCAACCTAACCTAAACTAACCTAAACAGAATTCACTTTTTACAAAAAATACGGCCATTAGTAATGTTTTGAATGAGGATTATCATTTTACATCTATGAACAGAATTGTTCAAATACTTGCTCACAATGAACTGCAGCCGTTGACTCTTTTGGAAGAATACAGAAATATGTTTTTCCTTCTTTCGTTTCGGTTATTTAAGGGCCTCAGATGGTTTGTAAAGTATCAGTTTTAAACTTTTACTAACTAGACTCCTCTCAGATCAATCAGAGTACAAGAAAGATTGTAGCAAATAATATAGTCGAACCTGCATAAATTGACCTTTCACCCTAACCGCGATGTATCCACCTGTTGCACTTGCCAAGAATGTTTCACTCTGCACCACCGAGGCCAACTTTCGTCAATTGTGCCCCTCTTTTCTCTCTGATTATCTGCCGTATCCTCCAAAATACGTCCATCCAAGAATGGTCCACCACCACTTGAATCCACATCGCATGCTCACAGCTTGCAGGCTCCAATCGAACTATCCCAACCAACATCGAACAAATCTCAATCGAGCATCGCCACAAAAACAAATATAACCAATAGCTGCACTTTGCAGCACCAAATAACACACGTCTTTGTATGTATCTCTACCTGTAGCCGCGCCGCGCCATCGTTGTGCCGTGATTCCTTCGCGACCACTTCGGTTCCATTGAAAATTTAAAGTTGTTTTCAGTTGATATCGGCTACTCACAAGGCTAACAACCAAGCACTAGTGTTGTGTGTTGTGCGACCTGTTAGACATACACTTGTCTTCAAATATTTTCTCTCTCTCTGCCACTCAAATCCACGAAGATCAAAAAAGATCATCTCAAGTGCGTGTGTGTCGTGCGAATAAAAAAAAATTACAAATAAAGTTATTAAATAAGAAAAAAAAAATTGTTTTTCCCCAAAATTTTAGGGAGTGCTGTACACAAAAGAAAAATCGTGTTAGATACACAACCAACAAGTGTTAGATACACAAATAATCGTAAAATTCCAGTGAATTTACACAGCTCCAAGGTGTGTGCGCCGCTTAGAGAGTGCATAATAGTGTCTAGTGTATATCTAGCAGTGGTGATCAGCAATTCGATTTCGATCAACCACCACAATTCGATCGCAATTAACCGAAATTCTCGTCTCTCCTCGATCAACAAGTGTCTGTGCTGTGATGTGTATCTCATCGACTTAATTTTTTTTTTTTCATTTGATGAATGAATGTGAAGAATGCGTGTGCGGCTATGTTTAGAAGAATAACATAAACAAAACCCAAAACCGATCGAAAACAAGTTGATATCACACTGACACTGTGAGGAAGTTAACCGAAAGCAGCAAAAAAAGGGTTGAATCCGAAAACTAGTTACGGCCATAGCAATCAAGTTTAACAAGAATTAACCCGGGAAGAGAGTTTAATGTGTGGTGCCGTCTGGTGCGCCGCGGTCGAGGGCACTTGGATTTAGAACCAGTTGCACTAGTGGGGGATATGTTGCCCTAATTTCATTCTAAAGTGAAGTGCCGGTGTCATTAAAAAAAAAATTCTTGATCAGGTGTTATTTTTTTTTTTCGAATTGTTTGCGCAATGAACTGTGATCGTCCCGAATAAGGCGACAAATTGATTTATAATTGCAATTACTATCATCGGAGTTTTTCAAGGAAGGATAATCACACAGCCTCAAGCTGGATACGGGCGGAACATTTTCAATAGCCTATTCGGATTGGCTTACCGAACCACGGTAAATATTTCTCCAAGACTGTGACCCGTAATTTCTATTTAATTTGGCCAATTGATGGTGTAATGCCGCCGCACCTTCTTCGTCGTTGGATGGTAATTTTCCTTCGTTGCGTTCAGTTTTAGGGAACTTTTTTTTGTCTATTTTTCATGAGTTTTTATTTTTATGTGTAAATTAGTTTTTGGAGAAATTTTTGTCATCGTTTTGATTAGCACCGCCACAGGTATGCTAGCCGTTTCGTAACTAAAAACGAAACACAGACTCTTTTTTCGCACTTTATTTTTGGGTTCGCTTTTATTTTCTCCAACTATCCGCGAATGATGGATGATGTTTTTGACACCAGATAACCCTTCTAAAATTTTGATTTTTTTTTTCGCGTCCCTCCACAAACCATCAACGGTCAGCTGAATGATTTGCATAATTCTACAATGTATGGCGCAACCCTTTTCTTCTTTTCGATGTTGAGTATTTGTCCTTGCTGGCCGGCGGTAAAGAAAAAAAATCTCAGATCATACATAATGCAAAGGACGTGATGATGAGACATCACAACTGCGAGACTCACTGATGTGAAATTGATGTGCAGTGGTGATTTTACCTTTTCTACCTGTGACCAGGTAAGGGATATCGCTTTTGTGTACACTTTCCTGTGAAGATCGTCCATCCAAATCGCTTGCTATTCTCAAAGGATGGGTCATTATGTCCTTAAGGGATACTCACGGACGATGCATCAATGCGTAATGAGGCTAGACTATTTTGATGATTTGTTCTTCTTTCATACATATACGCGTAATACCCTTTGGGACTTTTTTTTGTTGTTCGTCACACCATCATGCATCATGCAAATGATTTTTTAAATGTCAGCTGGATTATTGTTTTCAGAAGAACGCTTCGGACATTAGGCGCGAAATTATGGTTCTTACTTTTTTCACTGGCTTAAAAGGTCAGACGACGAGAACATGATGCACGGATTATCGACCGTTGGTGTGGATAATTAGGAAAAAAGAATTTTGGTCGAAAAGGATTACGACTAATGACGAAGAGGCGTTTGACATATTTTTTTGTTTCCAAATGAAATCCAAGTTTGTCCTTTTTGTTTACTACATTGTAACGGAAACATTGACCAAAATAGCTCCTTTATATTATCTAGCTGTTCAAAAATTTGGATTGTGCGTAATGTCAGAAAAGGCAACATAAAATAGAATAATTGTCCTTAAGCCGGTTCTTTTATAAAACTCTATCGAACGACAAGCTGTAGAAGCTTATCGCATTTCCCCCTATTTATTGTCCATTAAGCTTCGAAAGACTTAAAAATTACCTACGCCTGAAATTTAAAACCTTTAAATTGAAGCTTGAAAACCGTCGGTAATAACAAATAAATCTAATCAAGCTACTCCAGTCAGTTATATATAAATGCGGTGAAGAACTTACTTGAGCGGCTAAATATGAAGCCTGATAACATTAACATCCTGTAAGGTTCCTTGCCAGTAGTATTTTAAAATGTTTATAACTTTCCTTGGTTATACTTAAGATTTCTTTTGTATTCTATAAAATAACACAACGTTATCCCAATGCTCGAATGTGTTTTATTTTTAAGCTCCAGTTGAGTGTTTGACCGATTTTTGTTTAAAGAACCGATTCTGATCATCCAATCGCTTTTTTGAGGCATGCCTTCTTAGACTATTCTTTTTGGCTTATTGCGAGAAACTATATTGAGTGGACGTTTCTCAATTTTACCACCTTATGAAGTGTCCTGTAAGTGACCTGCTGGAGGGCAAAGCCATGTATAATCTGAATTACATTCCAGATTAAATATTTACTAAGAAATGGCTTCGACTCAGGATTAGGCTTTTCCTAAAATGAAAAATGAAATACCCTAAATTGGGGGATAATTTTACTATGACATTAATCCGCAAATCGAAGACGAAAGAAATACCCAACGAGGTATGACGTAACTCCCCAAATATGTATGAAATAAGTCCCCAAATACATATGAAAGCAAAGGTAAGAAAGAAACAAGCAGGCAGGCGGCACGCCTCGCCTTCTTTTGAGGACTTCTTTCAAAGTCAAATTTGGTTACCTTTAGAAATTAGTCCCAAGTTTTGGGGATTTTTTTTAAATGTTATAAGCCCCAACAAAATTTTTTGGGGGTATTATTTTATTTTCATGTTGGGTGGTTATTTTCCGGAGCCGTTTTTGTCTACTGTTATTAAAAATCCACCTCGGAGTGCCTCGTGGTCGAAGAAAATTTTCTGGACTGTAAAAATATTACAAATAGAGGGCATAGACGGAATAAACTTCATGGTGCTTCTTGCAGGAAAATCGGCTTCGTTATGCCTAGGCTTTCAGCATTTTAGATATTCATGCCTCGGCTTCGTTATGCCTAGGTTTTCTGCCTTTTAGACATTCAGCAACTGGTTCCACGGATAGACTGGTTAATGTCGCGTTGGGACCGTACTAGTGCTTAGCGTTGTTGATTTGTAAGGGTATTTTTAAAGTTAAGAAACGTAAATCTATAAGAAAGATTACTGCCTTTGAATCACACGATATTGTTGACTAACCCGGTCGCCAATAGGTTACCGCGTTAGTAGAAACATTAGATTTCCGATAATTTTCTAATTAAAAATAGATAGATAAATAGAAAATCTAATTAAAAATTGATTTTTAATAAAGAAGCGATTTCCTCGAATTTTTTGCGTGAAAAGCCTTTGTTGCATACGCTGTGTGCCACGTATTGCCGTCATAAAATTGCTTTTCATTTATCTCTCGCCGTTGACAATTTAAGCCCTTCTGTTTCTTTCTCGCTGCGTTTTCTTTTAAAGAGGTCATTTGTGCCTTCACTGATAAAATCCTAATATGAGTTTTTTTCAATGATTTAAGGAATATTTCCTGGAGTAATTTCGGCCAGGTTAGCCTGTAAAATAATTTCCTTGCTGAGGATATTCTTTTTTGATTTTTCTTCTTCGCCTCCAAGGGAGGACCTGACGTTCCATGGGTGTGTTAAGAGTCGATTCATTATTCCACATGTAAAGTCTTTATGTAGGTTCCGGCAAGAGGCCATTACAGGCGCAGTGTGACCTTTTTTACTAAATCTTGAAATTTTCATCTTCAAGTTTAGATTCGGCTGTGGCAGTCAGTCTTTTGTTAATCTGGAAAATGCAGGAGAACAGTAAACTTTGAACAGAGAACTGCTCTGAACCATCTGTGCCTCCAGAAATAAATATTTTTTTTTTGTCAATTTTTCCGTCGGCTTATCACCGATTGTGATTTTTTATTAAAAGCATTTTGATATTTCTATGGTGTGGTTCTCTCTTTCCAATTAACAGATATTTTTATAGCGCATGAAAGTAGCTGCCACCTTACCCTTATTAGACTAAAATTTTATTCGGTTTATACTCAAATAATCTTATGACGCTTTACAGCTACTTTAGTTAAGCGATGCCCAAAAATGAAATTAAAATTCTTTTTTACATTTGTGTGCATAGTTAAATATTTTCCTTACTTCATTGAATGCCTACGGAACAAATCCCAATCCGATCTTATGTTATTTTCCATTAATCATGCATAATTTTATGCAGAAGCATTCAAAAGCTCCCTAATCGAATAATCTTAAAAGAAAACAGTAATAAATTCTGCCCCTTTCATTGAGTTGAAGAAGCACATGTGCGCGCTCACCTAAGTGTTGAAAACTGAGACCACAAAGTGCGTGAAATCTCCGAGTAGGCGTTCGTTAAACCAGATTGCTTTCTTAACTCATTCGAGATTTGGTCATTAATTTCTTTAAATTATTTAAATTTTTTTCTCTTCACCTTGTGAGGCAATCCGTATCTGTGACCATATGGACCCATAGTGATGCTTTCATAATCATCAGCTCTGTTTGGCGTGAGAAAAAAAAAAAAAAACCTTTTAAAAAATGTGTGTGCATCTCCAATATTTGCATCTGCATCTTTTCGACCGTTAAAACTCAGACACAAGACAGTTAACCATCTATCTTTGAAGCAACCATCCTGCGGGCAAATTTCGTCCCTTTACCTTGCCCAGCGTCAGCTCGAGAGAGTGATATTCAAATTTAAAGACGGACTTAACTAACACAACATAAAAAACAGAACAAAAAACGGTCCTAGAACACCCCTGTTTGTGCGCATTTGAATAAAATGCTCCTCTCCTCGGTGTGAGTGCGCCTCTATTGTGTCGCGCCATTCAAAGACGAATGTTAGAAGACCATTCCATTGTTCAGCGCTATTGTACTACGAGGTTGGACATCTCGCCTATTCCGCTGTCCAAATTAATGCGGTCATAATAGGGCTAACCCTTTGCATACACGCACACACATAGCTCGATGATGATTGCGCAAGGATAACAAAAAAGAGATTTAATTTGTTTTCTACTCCTTTACCTGTCCAATTGATGGCCGATCGGATGGTACCATCCACGCCATGGTGGCGATGATGTCCGATGGTACACAAAGCAAAGAGCACTGCTAGAGGGTAGAAAAGGTAGACACTCTCGCTGTGTCCGAAGGATATTTATTTGGCTCTTCTTCTTGTTCTTCAGCGAACCCTTACAAATAACATTTATCCTTTCAAAGTGCCTTTTTTATCTTCAATGTCCATTTGAAGACGACCATGATGATGAAGAACATAAAAAAAATACATCCAAAATAGGGTCGTCGTATCCATGTGGAAAATAAATATTCACCGAAAGGGTATTCTTCGGATAAGGATTAAAAAATATCTTCCCGTCTCAACGTCGAAGCATTCAGTTTCGAGGAGAGAAACAAAACAAGACCTCCAGATGATCGGGAGACTTGCTTGCGTGTATGCTAGATTCATTTAGTTTGAGAAAAGGATTCGGCATTTGTATTTTTTGTATGGCTCTCCTCCTTTTCTTTATCAAGTGAGTAGGTAGATACACCGCGTCTCCAAGACCGATTGGGGTCATAAAACTGATGCATTTTCGGTGTTAAAAATGTTGAAGAAAAAGAAAAAAAAAATAAACAACAACAACACTCCCGAAACACTTTGATTAGGTGATGCAGCTTCAATGTTGCGATGCCTGTCGTATCAATAAATAAGCCAACAGAAGGTAAGAAGACACGGAAAACCCAAACAATACACCTTGCAGCGAGAGAGGCAGATTCGAATATTTTTTTGGACACTTTTATGGTCGGTTTTTTGAGATTCGGTGCCGGCTTGGCAATAAATTTTCGTGGCCCTATCATTTGTTAATTAAGAAAATGTAACTTATGCATTCAAATCGTAAAGGAAAAAAAAAAGATTTCCACATCGTGCCCACAGTGTGGAGCCCTTCATATCACTCTCAATCGATGGTAGTAAAATAAAGAAGAAAAATTAAAATCAGCACTAAATATAATTGGGAATTAAACAGATGACAAGACGAACCGTTCGAATCGACAGGCTAATGGTTGGACTTTTTGGTACATTGTCAAGAATTCAGTTGGAAACAAACACTATTTTGTTTTTAATCAATTCATCAAGTCAGAGACTTTATAATCTTGAGGTATTCACATTTTACACACGATTATGTAGATTAATATAAGAAGTGTTTTCTTCTTCTTTTTTTGGGCCTATGGAGATGTCTTGGGATGAAGATTTATTGGAAAGATCATATTAGATTATAAATTTGTAGGCCTTCTTTAAAAGGTTTTGGTGGCCAATGTTTATGGCCTTATCTTTCACAATCGAGACTTACTATCGATATGTCGCCTTATTTAATGACCAGGAGTAACATTTTTTACGTGTTAAAAAATTAACCCAAAAAAATGGCTTTAATGCTGAATAATTTTCTAGCTTTTACCATTATATTAGCTTTCTGTGAAGCATATGATTGTGTTTAAAACAGCCTCGGACTCAGTGAAAGACACAAAACCACTGTCTGGTCACTTTTTCATTGACCCATTCTTGACAACAATTTTGGGTGGTCTTCATTCTTCATATTCATATCAATCAAACTCTTAAGATTTGTTCCAATTTTTTTTTCCTCAATATTTGTGACCTTCGACTTCGAATCAAAATTTTTCGCGTCGCATTTGTCCACCATATTTTGCTGTATATTAAGTCAACTGCCCCTTATTGCGACGATTAAATATAAAATGTAATGCGTTTAACGACATAAAAACGCAACGTAGAGCTTATCTTGGTAACGTCGTCGAAACAATTTTCAGCTGTTTGAAGCAATCACAGGACAAGTATTTCTTGCTGCCGGATCAGCTGATGATTTCACCTAAATGGATCAAGCACCAATTAATTTAAAGCTTGTTTGGCGAAAGTAAAACGCAAGTGGCCCGTAAATAGTGTCCGTTTTTTCGAGAAGCACAATTAGACAAGCAGATTAAGGAACAGAATAATTAAGAATTATTTAAAGTTCTACGGTGTCGCAATTATAAACATCAGTTGTGGGGGTAAGCAAGGCATGTACCCAAGGCAGAGCATGTGATTTTTGGCATCATCTTTAAATTCGCTTGCTCCCATCAGAACCCTTCTGCTGGGGCTATATTTGCAATTACACGAAGTCGATGGATTTCCTTATAGCACAAATACACTCAGGGAGCATTTGGGACCCTTGCTTTGAAAAAGTAACGAGCAAATTATTCGCCTACCAAACCCTCAATTTAATTCTTATCTCTAAATTTATTTTTCCAAAAAATCTTCCGACCATAAATATTTATCATCAGTTTAAGCACTACACGTAATAAGATGTTTGCTACAACTGAAAAAACAACAACTATTGGTATAGATATTTGAACCATCTACAATGAAGGACGTTACCGAAAGTAAAACGTAAGGTCTTAAGGCGCTGCCCTTACTTTTTTCTCCCTCTGCAAATAGTTTAACCAAAGCACTTCACTAACTCCCGGCCCACATTTAATATGCTCATTCACTTCGTAGATTTCTTATCCGACAAAAGTCACTGAAGAGTCAGATAAAAATTGACGGGATAATTTCATCTTATAAAAATTTCTAGTAGAATTGTATTGTGTGCGGTTCCCATTAAAATTTGACCTAGACCTTTAGGACATGTGAAAACAACGATTTTCAAAAACTTTTTTCAGCACTGCATGAAATAAAGTTTTTTCTTCTTGCAATTGACATGTGGTGGTAAATATTCTTTCCATACAATGAGTGTCAATTTTTTTAAAGGTGAGCCAACAGCTAGTGTGGAAGCTTTCATAAGGTTAAGTACACATTTATAGATATATTCAAGAAGAACTTTTTTGGCGTATGAAGCTCGAAACACAACATCATTTATGTGAACCATGAAGCACGGCGTCCGTCTGGAACTGGAAGTTCAAAAATATTAATGATGTATTAAAGAATAAGCGGATCAATGGCCCGATATGTTTCGAGTGCTTCAATGTTTAATTATTGTCATATGGAGTTCAGTCAATCTCAATATCGGTTAGGTACTGTCTCGACCAAAATTTAATAAATTTTTCAAGTTGTAACTATTACAGATCGGTCATTGCAGGAGATTGAATTCCCTGAATATTCCCTCCATTTAAATTGACAAAAAATTTACTTAAAACCTGTTGAAAATACATGAAGAAATCTATGAAGAAACTTGCAAAGACAAGCCGTGCTCTTTGCAAGTTTCTTCATAGAAAGCTGGCAAGGAAATGGTTGTGATCGAGGAAACTCCAAATGGGCTTAATTTTGTAGAAAAAAATCTGCTTTATTTATTGGCTTATAAAGAAGCTCTCAGTGTTCTCTCATTGTTTGCAAAGAAGATTTGCATGGCAGCCGTCAAAATGAATCACTTCACCTTGAATTCGTTGCGCGCCTGCAAATCATTTTCTTGCTATGATTTATCTTACACACTTCCAAGAAAAGATTTTTGTTTCTTTTTCAAATTCTAATCAAAAGAATACATGAGCATAATGGCTCTACCTGTTGCCTTAGTATCCGCTTTTATATATGCCAGATAGATTTTATTAATTAGCGAAAAACTTATGCAAAGCGACGTATTTATCTCCTTCAGATAATGATATTGTCACTAGAAGCATATTTTTTTTCTTACTGCCTAACAAGAAAGACAATTTCAACGGTCACTAGATTGCTTATCAAACATAAAATGCATTTAACTGTAATTTTTTTTCTATATAAGTTTATTTGACTGCAATGATTTGCATATTATAGAATCACCCTTTCTCTTGTATGTCTGGACTGACAAAAAAAAACTTTATCAAACACTTTAACTGCTGCAGCAATAAAAAATAAAAAGAGAAAACCATCAACAGAGCAACACGATGTTTTTTTTCGAACAAGTCCTTGGTAATGAATTTAATTTCTCTGCTAATATGTTAATTAGATACATTTATATCCAAAAATATACAAAACACCTAAACAAGGTACAAAAAAACATCAGATATTATGACGGTTGTCTATGTGGTTTTTGGTCCACCATTATAATGACGGTGATCATCATCGAAGCCATTAACATACAGCGTCTGAAACGCCAGAAAATAATTTTATTCCTTCATCTCATCAGAGTGTGCTTTATGCAGCTAAGCAAAAACACAATCGTGTGTGATTCTGTTTCTTTTCTTTGTGATTCTGCTTTTGTTGAAATGTTTTTTTTTTCTGGGTTTAATTAAAAGCAGAGTCTTTAATTGGTTATGATAAATCACAGCGAAATGACCTTGAAGAGAAGTGAGGTTTGTGGTGCTTATTTCTCTGGAACCTTCTGTGCGTTTTTTGGAAAAAAATTTGTCACACAGAATTTCTTGCCACAATTGAGGGTGTTTACCCGAAGGGAGCTTTAAACTCGCAATGACTAACTTCCATATGCAAGCCGTTTGTTTGTTAATTGATTTTTTCAAGCATAATCTAATTAGAAGGCATATAATTCTGTTAATTTCTTTTTTGGTTAGTATATGCCACAGAATATTAAGATTTACCGCACGAGGGAGAAAAGACAATCAAAAGAGTTGACAAGCGAACTTGGCTTAGGGAATTTACTATTTGCCTCCCGTTCAAATGCACGTTTCAATAAATTTTGAGTCACTTCAAAATTTTGTTGTCGTTTACTTGCGTGACCATAACAATCATATTACACAACATCTCCGTGCCTAATTACCCGCCTTATTTTAGCTCAGATTCATCTGGCAATTTGCATACAACATTGTTTGTGGTGAATTTGTTTGTTTGTTTTTTTTTCTTCTTTTTCTCCACCAAAGAGAAAAGGCAAAATCCGCACGAGCGAATCAATAATACCATCGCACCACAATGGTGAGATGCCGCCACTTTGAATCCCTCATCGATGTCTCCCCAACTACCGATTGAACAGCGGCAGTGGTTGTACTCGGTCGGTAGTCCGAACAGTCAGTGGCTGACGGCATGACAAATGTCAAATATTTAACGTAAACGTGAGGTGCTAAGAACGTAAGCAAATACTGAAAGTGAAAGAGTCCCGACCGAAGACGTACCACTGGTCGATGGTGTGTAGTCGAAAAGAAGTCATCGTGCAGAGTATCTGGTATTGTCGCGCGTAGGAAGAGTACAGTCACATTATGTGTACACACAGTTTTATTTGTTTGTTAAACTGTTTGATTAGAGTCATTAAAAAAGCTTTTGCCACTGTATTTTACACCGTTTTTTATGCGTTTTGTTTTTATTCCCATCTTCCTTCGCTAAGTGGGGGGTTACCCATAGGGCAATGTCTGTAAATATTTAAACGCAGACAATTTATTTGCTAAAGACACATTCGGAAAATTTCACACTCAACCCAAATTGCTAATTAAAATTTTCCCATCGATTAGCTGAGAAATTTATCAGGCCTAACTATAGGCATACCAAGATAATTATAGGCTGTGTCGAATTTGCATCAAGCCCACCAGTAGTTCGCGCATTGTTTGCACATTGTAAATCGTAATTTTGTCGGTAGCTGACCCCTATGATTACGTTATGGTTACACTTCCGTCAACACCCTATGATAAAGGGATTTTGTTGGTACAATACCCTCAATTATTCTTGTATGGGACTGGCAACAAGTAACATTGTGTTACTGTATCGTTGGCACACCAAGGGGTGGAAATGCAAAAAATTAGTTGAATACACTTGAGTGAGTGTGTTCGGCTTCCGGCTATTGCATTTCGGCAACATGTGGTGCAGGTTTAGATTTGACGTACAAAAAAAAACATATACGGAAAAGTCACAGGTCGCTGTGGGATGTTTTATCGACACGAAGGTAATTGTTAAGGGGAATTTTTTTGTAGGTAAAGAAAGGCGACAGATGTGCCCACAAATAGGTAGCAAAGTTTCCAAATACCCGCTATTATATAACAGTTTCATTTACTTTTTCTTCCCTGAAGCTGTGGCGTTAAAGAAATCAATCAACGTCTTATGATGTAAATCGTGCCTATCGGTATGTTAATTTGTGGTTTGTTTTATATCCTCGATAAAACAACTTGATATAACCAATAGGCCTAATTGAATTAGTTATAGTTATGACGTCAAATTATGCTACTAATTTACTATTGCTTACGATTTAGTGGTATAACAATATTAAATTATAACATCACGTTGGCGATTTCATTTGTGATGGTTATATGTGAATTTGGCTGCAGATTTTTCAGGTTTCTTCATCACTACCAAAGCACCCGTGCTTATCTTTTACTAATTGATAGCATCCAGCATTTCTGAAGACCATTGATTCGCAGCTAAGAATACTTAGCCGCACCATTTTTTGTTTTTATTCGTAAACGCGTCAGAATTTTAAGACTGCTCAGAAATCTACAATGGCCTTGTTTATAAATTTTATTAACAGAAATAAACTGAAACCTTATAAGAAGAAGTGATTCATGTTGTGTCTGAGTTTTTCTAAGACTAATTTAAAAAAAAAAATACTTTCACTAGCGCACTCTCAGCAGCATTAATGCTTCTTCAACTCGGAGTTTTTTGGAAGCTGGATAACTGTTTTGCTCTTTTGGGACTTATGCGTATTTCTTTTTTATGCTCGACCGAGGGTATATTAATTTTAATGCATAGTTTGTAACACAGTGAAGTCATCGTCGTAGACCCCTAAGACCTTTTACAGATATGATCGGGACCAACAGGTGAATCGATAAAGCCATGTGCGTCTGTCTGAGTGTGTGAAGGTTTAAGGTCTTTAAAATCAAGCTAACGAGCTGAAACTTGGTAAGCGGGTTGGTTCTTCTGTTGCACAGACAAAATGTAAAAATTGGCTCAATCCGGCTACGTCCACTTCTGGCTTCAATGGGAGGCAATTCTATTTCACATTTGCTTTAAAAGTACCTTTAAGTCAAGTTAGACATGGCGTAGGAGTTCAAATTTTGGTACTGACCAATATTGTCCCAAGGCCTTGAATAAGGCAAAAATTAAACCGCCCGCAATATCATGCCCACAGATCTATCAAACCCAATTTCTCGCAAGTTTCACTCCAATTGTGACAAATATTAAAGATATAATTATTTGTTAAGCTTGCCCTACACAAAGTTTTGAGCACCGGCTACTTTTAAGGGGCGTTTTTAGGAAAAAACGGGTTTTTTTCTGAAATAATTTTCGCTTCTACTGTATTTTCTCATGATACTAACGAAATTACAATTAATTGATTTTGATTTTTAGTCCATGCCCACTTTTGTGGGCGTGGTCTTTACAAGTAATATATAAATTCGGTTTAAAAAACTTATAGATTTAGTGTTACACGGTATATAGGTTTGGTACTATAGAAGTTTGTCACAGACGAAGTCTTGCACTTATCCACTTGATTTACTTAAGATTTTAAGCTCTTTTAAAGCTGTTATTTATTAAAAGTCTTGCAGTCTTTGATCTCCAAGTTCTTTCGACCCATCACGCACCTTTGCTGTGTCATCCGATTCTGCTTAACATTAACCGCGCAAAAATTAAATAAAAAACATTTATTTGCATTACAGTTCGCACCCCAACTCTTTCGTTTCGAATAATGCAAAATATAATTAATTTTATTGCACTTTATTTTTAAGCGACTGAATTTATTGCTTCCTCTCACTTTTTTACATCAATTAATATCTCTACAATCACATGCTCCTTAATTATCATCAATTGCAAAGACTTATGTGCGTCAACATTGTGGCGACACGAAAAGCAAAAAAAGGGAAAAAAAAATCATGTCGCGAAATTTTCCACGCCAAAGCAATTATTCACCATCCCTGTTCAAGGACAATAATATCCTCTCACTGAAAATTATGATGATTAGCGCTGGCATCACTGGATACTTCCCACTTAACCCTGAAACAGAATTTAAACACTCACAAGGGTATTACACATCAGAACGTTCGAACCTTTGTGCTAAGGCATAATAAAATCAAAGTGCCAGTACTCATAGCGGTTATTAACATGCATGTGAATGTAATAAAATGAGACTAAATTAAGCAAACCAACAACAACCAAGGAAATGCCATGCACATAATAAAAGTAAACATAATTTCAATATCAAAAGTCATCGACAGTTTAAGTGAGTTCACACACTGTTTCTGTTTCTGTGCCTGTTGCTGTTGCTTATTTTTTTATGCATCCATTTCATGTGTCAATGGACGTCCTTCGACTTAAGTAAGCAGAGAATCTTATGTTCTGTTCTTTTTTTATAATTATAACTGTCCCGTCCACGAGATGACAATGCGACAGAGATTCACTTTGACCTTTTCTAGTTGTGTTGCATAAATTAAAACGCTAACCGAGATCTTGTCTTCGCCGTACAGAAATTAATTGCAGTCGTTAAAAAATAAACCCATATGTATGTGAAACTGTAATGATGACTACAGCATCTGAAATAAATAATTGTAATAAAATTTGTTTTAGAATTCGGTCTTCGTTGTGCTTGAGATGCCATTAAAACAGTTTTTAATCAGTTTCCCTTTCATTAGGTTCGTTTCGTATGCTAATTTCAAATACGACACACTAATGGCCCGCTTACGAATGGTCTCATCCAGACTCTGACATCAGTGTCCAATAAGAAATTCGATATGCCAAATCTATGACTCAAATGTGTCCATAAATTTGCTTAAAATTCAAAAGAACAGACCTTTGTGCTGTTCGTTTTTTTATTGGTTTTTTTAAGCAATAAGATTTAGTGGCACCTGCTACAATACACCATGAAATCCTATTGTCATTTTCAAGTGGGCGTTTGCAAATCGCTGTCTCCTCCATCCCGAAATAAGAAAAAAGAGCCGTCCTAATCGATACTTAAAAACAAAAAGCTCAATTAAAAACTGAAACGCTTTAAACATTTACGTAAGCAACGAATGTCAGTGTGTCATCGTTTTTCAACTTTTTTTCCAAAACATATTTAACAATTTCTGATTTAGAATGCAATTTTTTCGTGGTTTATGATAATTTTTGGAATATCATGGTCTATAGAAGATTATAAGCAACCACGGAATAATTTGCATTTTAAATTAACTAAAAATAACAACAAAAAAATCTTTAAATCGCTCGGCAGTTGTTTTGTTTATGAAATATAATAAAAACACACCCATGTATAATGAAGATTAGCGAATAAATAATATTCATCGATCCATCCACATCCATTAACATTTTATATTATATTTAAAATACTCAGCATTAATTTTTAGTAGTCGGCAATAACTGATTTTAAAATACACATAAATAACGGCCTTTGTCGTGGTGTCGCGCCTCCCAATGAAAAAAAAACACAATCAGACTGTGCTGAGTGGAACATATATTTTATTTATTTTTTCCATTATTTTTGTTTTCGAAACTATGTTAGGTGACAACAAAGTCCAAAATGGATGGATGATTTATTTAGCCAAGTATGAGTGCTAGTCGAAGGTTGGTTTTTGTGTCTGCAATAACACCGCAGTTTATAAATCGATTTCCTTTTGTTTGTTTAGTAGCCAGTAGGCTAGTCTTTTTGGTATGCCTTTGTCAGTCAATGAAAGGGTGATAGATAAGGCACAGATTCAGATAAGCTCTGATGTGTGTAAATATGTCACAGAGCAGAGCTTGTGGTCAGTGATTAATCACTACTTTACCAAGAAGACAGCATGAAAAATGCCCTAAGGAAGTTTAAATGTAAATTCTTTCGATGTGATAGATGGCTCTGCAAAGCATCACCGGTGTTGTCGTGAATTTATGCCTTGGGTTTAAAATTTTAGCCAGTTGTTCACAATTTTGTTGAAGGTTTCGCTCGATGGGTAATCGTGTTGTAGTATTTTAATTCTGCTTTTGCTAACACGCATTATACTTTTATAACAAACAATGAACCTCATATTGTCGATGGCTTTCTGTGGGAGAGACTTCCATATTTTTCTTAAGACTTTGAATTATATGTTCCTAAACTCAACACCGGGTTTATTGAGCCTAGTACAACTTGCACCCAATACCACAGACACAGCGAAAAGAGTTATGCTTTTCTTTTATGAGCCTTTCATTTTTATTTATACCGTATGGTATTACCGAGATTCATATCTCAAGCGTGACTCAGAAAACGTTAGTATGAAGAGCGCTTTAAATATAACTTCAAAGCTTTTCTCTTAGGTTTTTGAAGACAACACTACGCTCTACAGGCACTAATCTAATTATTTTTAAATCGTCACAACTTTTTTAAAATAAAATAGTTTTAAAAAAATTCTATCTTATTTTCTCGTCAATATTGTCATTAATGCTTTAAGTTTTCCAAATTGTCCCATACTTTTATTAAGTTTCAAAACCATAGGTACTTGCAGATAAAAAAAAATTGGATGCAAGTGGTTCATATCATCTCGTAGTCCTCAGACGCTGTTGTCCCCGAGTTTCATTTTTATTTTTATGATATTATCATTTCTTTCCCATCACAACTTGTTCCAATAATTTTTGGACTGAACTATTGTTCTCAATGTTTTCTATATATATTTTTTTAAAAACCAACCTTTAACTCTCTACGGTTTCATACCTATGTTTTGGTTCGGTATATTTACGTTGTTTAATTTGCCGGCTATGGTAGCCGCAAACGAAAACTTGTAAAATTGTTTGAATCAAATCTCCACTACACGCACTTTACCCACTCGATGAAATTCAGAATCGAGTAGTCAATTTCTACACACCAGCGAAAGTATACCAATTTTTTTCTTAGGATACCCAAGCAACATCAATTCCAACAGAGTTGCAAATAAAAATCTGTCTTAGACCTAGAGATTCGCAAGTTCGCTACTCAGCTCTTTTGTTGTGCGGTAAACTTCGTAGAAAGTCACAAGCTTTTTTGGCCGTTAAAATATTTCCACACTTCAAAACGTTGGGCGTAGGTCCTTCCTGCATATTTAACCATAAAATATGTCGTAAGCAATCGCATTGGAAAAAAAAATTAAGCAAACTTTACAAATTTATGGCAAAATTATGGAAAACTATTTTGCTGAGTCAATTATTTTCTTCCCTGTGTGGTGTAGTCTTTAATTTATTCCGATCTTTCATTGGCTTCATCTGCGGCATGTATAGGAGCCAGCCAACCATCCCGGTGCGTGAATTATCCTCAGGTGATTAAGCAGCAGCCAAAATATTGTAACATGTGCGTTATGATGTTCCATTCTCCGTGTGTCGATAGTTGCAGCGCGTACTTGTTTCTTGGCTTGCCTGCTGCTGTTCTACTCCTTGGATCGGATTTCACCCTTTCGCTGCATTAGGGATAATAACTCAACTTCTTGGTACCTTTTTTTATTTCCTCTATGCCGTATATCTGAAGGATGTTTTGTGTGTGCGTACAAAAAGTGCACTTCCCTTTCCTTATTACCTACTCAGATACTTATGGTGCCAATGTGTGCTCGGATATTTATGGCAATTTTTTTGATATTCAAATTTGGTTCAGCTCTCTGTCGGTACCGTGTGAACGAATATTTCTCGTCTTTGAAACTTGAGTGTTGATTGGTAATTAAAAAATAACAAAACGACACAGGAAATACTTACAGTTTACGGCGAAAAGGATCAGGTGTGCATTTGGCCAAATTAAAGGGAAACTTACACAATTTTTTTTGCAGAATTTCCCTTAAATTCGATTTTTTTCTAACAACTATAGGAGACGAACTGTTCTCACCAGTCAGTCAGACTCGCCGCCACCATCGCTGCCATCGGCTCCACAGGCGCTACCCATGTCGCTGGCGACATCGGGCAGTCCTGATCAAGTGATTATACAAAACCATGGCTACTTACCGACGTCTACGGCTTCTAGGTACTTCGAACATCCGCTGAATATATCACCTGGTCAGGCGGGAACCAATGATGATGATCACCACCAGCAACAGCAGCAGCATCAACAGCACCACCAACAACAACAGCAGCAGCAACATCATCATCACTTGGTGTCATCGCCGAATTCTGTGAATTTGGGTGCGCTGGCCAACACGCACCAGGTTCATCAGGTGCAGAACGCGAACGGCAGTACCTCCTTCGTTTATGAGTACTACAAAGTGTCGGACAAGGACGGTGACGAATTGCACTGGAGGTAAGTTTACTGGGTGAATTGTATTTCGCGTGAGACATGACCCCCAGGTGGTATTATGGGAAAGGCTATTTGTTTCCAATCAAGTCCTGCACCCGCATCAGACATCGTAGTTTCGTAGTGAAGTTATGAAATCAATTTGACGGGTTTTTTTAATGAACAAGTGTCTGGATGGAGCTAAAACAAAGATGCGATGATAAAGCCGGTCAAATTGGCTAAATTGGCATGCATGCATAAATTTATTGTCTGCGCAGGCAGACATTGGTGTGGTCATCGAAAAGTTGATTTTTAAATGCAAATATGATTTGGCTTGAAAAGTAAACGATTGCGCAAGACAACTGGGATTGCAATAGCACCATCGAGTTATATAAACATTCGACAGGCATTGATTCAGCTATTTGCTTGAGTAATAAAAAATTCACACTTACCGTACTTTATCGTGAAACATGACACAAAATATAATTAAAAACCGAAACCTCCATTTTAATCCGCGCTGTTTTTCTTCTGGTGATCTCTATCTTAAAGATTCATGTCGACACAGTATCATTGTTATACCAGTGAACCCAACAACGTAAAAAAATAAAAAGAAACGAAACACTTCCCAATCTGATCTGATGAAGAGGCAATCTCTCTTATTCGGTTCTTAAGCTTATTTTGATGTTTATCTGCGACAAATTTCTTACACAACGCATTCCTCTTCTGAGGGTATTTTGCATAAAAATTCCCTCATTTTTGTTGCGTGTGATTTTCACCAGTCGAAGAACGCATGTGAGACGGAAGGAAAACTTAATTCGACGCCAAAGAAAATCAGACCAAACAAACATCAAGTCAGTCCTGCTTTTTAATCCAAACTGACAGATTTATAATTTATTTCCGAATAAGGGTTGACACACACACTCGGATCCAATGTACGCAGCGCAAGAGACGTACTCACATGCGGAACATAAAGAGGAATTTTATTACTTGACACAGAGCGTTCTTCGTATGTGACGGCAAAAAGGAGCCGAAACGAAAATCCTTCTCCTTGAATTTGGATTGTTTTTTTATTTTCAAAATACAATCTTAGCATCATGTCTATGTCACCGATCGGATTTTTTTTATAGTTTTTCTACAACGCAGAATCCCGGAATCAATTTCATTAATCCGGGATTATGAGCCAAATGCATGTGTGTGACTTTGAGGAAGGATTTTTTTTTTTTCTTTTTCAATTTACTTTGGCGCAACAAAGTTAATAACACTGTATAGTGGGGCTTTGGCAACAAAGTCAGCTTGATAGTTTAGCTGCTGAAAGTATGCAAATGATTATGGGATTCAAATTGGTTTTTAAGTGTAACATAATGAGGAGCGTTGCTGTGTACCTAAATGAATCATGTGTCTTAATTGCAACGTAAGAGCCGCGCAAAAGATTGTACAGTGAAAGACTTAAGAAATTTAATGCTAATCGAAGTCACGCAGTTTTATTTTCATGGACTGACTTTGGTAGCAGTTAGATAAGTGTTTGAAGTGCCACTGGAAAATCGTATTTTTAATTGATTTTTATTCTTAGCTGGGTTGCTAGATAAATATTGCGAAAAGAAGGAAGTGTACTTGTTTGCTTAAAGAGGTTCTTGGGCAGCAGTATTGTATAAGAGATTATGCTTGCTTAAGTGGTTGAATGAGGATTTGAGGCTGGAGATTTTTGAAATAAAGAAGAGAACATGAAAAGCTCAGCTATACCTACTCTCGACATTTTTTAATTTTTATGTCGCGCTACAGTTGGGGATAAACATTAGCTCCAAATAGCCTACGTCTTTAGCTAACCCAGTCCCCAGATTAATACATAGGATTATGCCCCACAACGCAAAAGATCCAATGAAAAAATGTCAGAATGTATTTATTGTCCCAGTTTAAAGAAAAAGTGTTCAGGCACCCGTAATGGATTTATTCATAAGAAATTCAACGGTATATGGCTCTTCTTATAACGAGCCAACATAACACGATTGGAAAAGTTAAGGGAAGTTTAGAAAGCTGGTTTAGATTGGCTGGATTTTCGATTTATCACCCGCATGATATAGCCGACTTAAGAGCTGCCAGTCTCCATCTCAAGTTGAAGGCAGCTCTTAAATATACCAAAAGTTGCTTGCTCCAACATATCCAGCCAACTGTCAGGGCTGGCCTTAAGGATTGGTTGACCACTTTAAAGGCATTAAAAAATCTTTAAACTGTCCATGTATTGTATTTGTAGCTTATTTTGCCTTCTCAGGTATTGGGTTATTCTTTGACGTGTGATACCTATCCAACCTTGGTCTCAAGGTTGTCCTATTAAAGAGTTTCATGCTAATATTAATAGACACAACAGCGTTCCTTCCCAGAATTGTAAGCTTTTTCGCGTGTATCAAACGCTTCCTAAAAAATCTCAAAGAACAATCTACATGATACGTTTCAAATGACACATCATCACATATAGGAAGTCAAGAACTAACTAAACCTTCATTCATATGACCAACGCTTGACAAAAAAAGCCTTTATGTTTCGTAAAATTGCCACATTTATGGCACAGTGATCTGAATGTTTCTACGTGTAGATTTCTAACGCAGATACATCTAACTTCTTCTGAACGACAGTACAAAAACCTAAACCTACTATTTAGCGCACGAACCAAGAAGAATCAACACACAAAATGAAGTGTGAACTTGGACAAGATGCGATGGGGAAATGACACATTATCTGTAGACACAAATCCACAGCAACACCGAAACCGACACACTATTCTTTTTTTGCCTCTTATATCACATGGCTACACGATGAGATAAAAGAAGTATAAAAAATATTACACAACCTTGAGTCGTTTTTTTTTAAGTTTTAAAGATCTCTGTTGTTGCTATAAATTTATTCGTAGAAAATTTTATTTTCATATTCTCTTGTGGACACTTTGGCAGAGTGAGCTTTTAACTCGCACGAATTGGTTTTTTTTTTGGGAACTACCCGGTGAATCAGCAATCAAGCAGAGTATCGTCTCTGGTTCAGGGTGAACCAATATTGAATTTACCCAATCAAAACCCAATCAAAAGGTGTCAATTCAATTAAAAAAGAAGAGAATACGAATCTCGCATCCGAGGAATATAAAAATCCAACAAAAGTACGTCAGCGTTCCAAGTAAAGATCATGTCAATAAATAAAAGACTTACGCATCGGAACGGTTTGATACCACTGCTTTGGTACATTAATATCCACCATTCAGTGTGTTATGTTTCGTTGTCATAATGCGTAGTTGGTTGATTTTTTTATTCTTATTCGAGGATGTGTCTACCCCCTGCTTTGATCCTTTTTCTTTTTTATATTCTTCGACTCTATATAGCACGAATAGAGGACAAGAAAAAGAATGGAAACCTTGAACATAATAGGATAGTTATAGATAATCGTGATTTGAAACGAGTGTCATAATTCTGAAATTTATTGCAATTTATAGTCTTTTGTTGAATGTGAAGATGGTATTGTTGATGTTCTAACAAATATGATCAATCTTCTTACAGTTTTTCTATTTCTTCGATTAACATCCGCAATGGCATCTGCAGGTGTATATTGAAAATTACTTTTTTATAACACCCTGCAATCATGTAGGCTATTTGTCATAAGAGGCATTAAAAATAATGTTTGTATCATTTAAATATAAATTGCCTTTAAATTAATTCTACATTATACTAATTTTTAATGAGAAAACTTAATTAAAGACATTGTAAGTTGGATGAGCATTTAGAATTCATTTGAATCTATTTGCAAAATGGACTCGAAAATAAAATACGTCAACTTAACAGTTTACATTTTTCTTATTAATTAAATTTATTCTTATAGATTTTTATTTTATATCGAAGAGGCGATCAAGATGAGTAGTTGTTGAGACAGGGAGTCAAAATAATGACTTTCAACTTTTCATATCGACATGGTGCATGGCGTATGGCACACTTTTCTTTTCAGGCAGTTTAATGATTTTTCGTATTTTGAGTGAAGGCGCAGGAAAACGATGCATAAAAAAACACGTAATAGAATATAACATGAGTTAATCAATAATTTATACTTACATGCGATTCAACTAGTAAATCATTTACTAACTATGTTTTTTTTTTGACATTAAGCAGTGACATATACGGAGAAATTCCAGGAATCAGTAGCACGGTGAAAAAAACCCTAAGAAAAGATAAATGATTATGGAGAGTTTCAGACACCGAATATCTGACCTCTTGAAAAAAGGGGCTTTTTCAAATTCAATGCGATAAGGCGAGCAAGAGACTCAAGCGATTTGTCGAATGAATTTCAGATAATGGAAAACTAAATTTGAAAGTGGAGTGAAGTTATAATATTAGCGGACAAAATATCGAAACAATAAACCATGTGGGATTTACCGGTAGGGTAGGGCATGGTCACTGCAACCTTTGCCTGTCGTGAGTAATACTCTACCAATTGAGCTACGGTGACCATGATTGATTTTTTGTCCATATTCGACTACCTCACTAGTTTCTACTTACGTAGGTATGCTATATTCGCTGCTATTCTTTGTAGCTGATTAGGAATGGCGCAAAGACGATTTATGTCAGTGAATTTTGCGCATTTCCACTCGACTACGTGTAATCTTTTCAACATAATTACATGTTGTTGGCTTACGTGCATTATTTATGCAAAGAGAACATACATAGGCCATTTTGGAGCACGTACGATCGACAATCGGAAGGTCCCAGTTTCATTACCCGGATCCAACCAACTATTTTTTTATTTTTATTTAATTGTTAACATGTCTTGTTAAGTAAATTATAAAAATTATGAACTAAGCCCCGTTTCCTTCTCGGGTGCCAAAACAGCCTATATTTTCTCTCTGCATAAATAATGCACGTAAACTAAGATGTAAGTTTGACTTCGTCAATGGCACACTTCTTGGGATTTTATTTTATCATATAAAAGGGAATAAAAATGTATTAAATCAAAAAGATCAAAATTGCTCTTTACCCTAGTTTGGTAACCACGTGTGTTTCAATTGAAAGTTTTGATATTTTTGATTTGATATCAAAAAACCCTAATAAGCATCCAAGCGCATTTACTATAGCAATAGTTAATGCAATGGTTATATTTTTGGAAATCAAAAATGTATTAAGCTGTAGCATAAACATAAATTAGGTATTTTATTTTTACTTGAAAGACTTCACTTTTTTGCTTCATGTGCGCTTAGTTTGAAGTCACTCTCTTGCATTTTTAATATTTCTTTACAATTCCTTTTTTGCTAGTATAAAGTTTCATATACTTCTATACACCATTGACATTTTTCATATGCATGATACACACTATTAAAAGCATAAAAAGACGTTGAAAATACGCGAACTTTTATGCGTCCATAACCTTGTGCAGGGGGCTATTAGGCACACAATGGCTCCACACTGCGTGATGGCCAGTTAACAAAATTGTCAAACACTCATTTAGATAACCACTGTTGTCCGTTGTGATTTGTGTTCCTGAAACGAGAATGGGATATCTCACTTCGCAACAATTTGCCAGGTCTAACTTCGTAATACGTGAACGTTGGATAACATTTTAGGATAGTGGTGATTGTGTGTGCTTATTACGCTGGAATTCTGGGTTTGATGTCCACCTCTGTCCCATAAATACTGCGAGAGTAACACTTGCCCGTTGAGATCAGGTCTAAAAAATCAGTTCTCTATGTGTGAGAAGAATTTAGCTTAGAATTTACTTATTGCAACTAAATTCTAATTCATTTATGTATGAATAAGAATTTAGTTGCTATAAGTTGGCCCTGGCTCACTTCGAGCTCTAAGTCTATTTTTTTTTTTTTGTTCAACGACCAGCAAGAATTTGTCACAGGAATCTCTTCCGAAAATTGGCGGGGGATTTTTTTTCGAACTGTCAATTTCAGTTACGAATAAGGTTCTAAGGCGCTCAGGAGTCTGAAGTCATCTTTTTAGCAAAGTATATCAGCCACGCAATCCAAACAAGGTTGCTGCTAGTGGAGTACTTATTTCGTAGATGAGCGTCTCCTATAGAGTATTTTAGGCAAATGCCTCAAGACGGAGCACAAGCTAGTCTTGTTAAGTTAACTAAGTCATAGGCTTAACATAAAATTCTTATTTTTAGTGAGTATGAATGTAAAAATTTTTCAGGGCACCCGTAGCCAGTTCCCACAGTGTCTATAATGCTTCTTACATACCCGCAGAAGAATAATAATAAAACCTAGGTATAACCTTGACTCCTAGGTATAGTTCGGTGTCGTTGTAAAGCCCTTAAAGTTGTGTGTTGCTCCGCCTCCTTCTGCATGCTTCATTACTATAAAGCCAGACTGGGATGATGGACTTCTCAAAGGCGGACAATTTAGATTCCCGGAAAAAGCCTTGCTAGTCTTTTAAACTTAAAGAAGCAGTTACTGACAAGATTAATTGCTCTTCTGAATCATTCTGAATTTCTAAAAATTTAAAAGTTTCCTCAAAACAGTTTGGATCTTCTAACTTAACTTAACTAAAAAAAAAGGGATTGAAAAATTAAACAAAATTTTCCAACTGAGGATGAGACAGACTATTGATGACTAGAGATGAGACTGGGTCTATTTCCTTATCCATCATATTTTGGACACCTGATTGTAGTCTGTCATTGTGGTTTCAGGCCAAAAAAAACCGCTGTAACTAAAAAAATGCGCACGTTCTCAAAGGCTGCAATAAACTCCAGAGATTAAAATCGAAACTCACCATCTACTTGCTGGCTGATGTCAAAGCCACGTATAAAAGCTGTATGAAGACGAGGTTCAATAGATAGTCAACGAGGTTTGAAGTGGTTAAAGGCCTTAACTACCTCGTTGTGATAATTACCTATGGCAACTACCGGCGTTTCTTCAAGGATCAAGAGAAGAATAACTATTGTAAAACCAAAATTTTCTCTTCGTTCACTTTACATATTTCATTCTGCTGCGGCTTCATCTTTTGCAATAAGAATAAAGCGTTCGCAACGCATCGATTTCATTTTAATTCTTCGATGTGTGTAAGGATTTATCTGAACTCTGCCTTGATGTCATAGCTTCACAAAATCAGCCGAAAAATACATTCAGTCAATAAAAATTCCTACTCAGCTCTGTATTGGTCCTCGTCATTTTGTGTTTATGAGACAAGCATAAGCACAAATTGACCTCGTACCTTAACCTAATGCCATACAACCTAAGACATGATTGATGGCAAAAGTAATCAAGATCATGCTTATGCTTAATATGCCAAGTAGGTTGATTGCTTTTGATTGATTAGGCAGAGTGGGCGAAAGATATTTGCGAAACAAAAATTGCTTGCTACTATGGAAATGAAAAGCAACCACTGTCCGGTCTCTAGAGGCAACATTTGAAAATTTTAACGCATCCTAATCTGAATTCGGTCATATGGTTTTTGTGAAGTTGTTCAAGTTTTTCATATCTGAGCTTCCACTAGAATTTGATTTTCAAATGTCCTCATACGACCGCAATTATTCAGAAGACTGTTGGAAGGGAACTTCACCGTGAGTGTAATATGTTTGAGTATAAACATTTTTGGAACACAAACAGACACAGCAGCGTTCGGCATTGCTTAATACAGAAGCAGGCCATAAATAGACACTTTTCCTTTCAATTAAATCAATTAATTATTTTTATGTCTAATTGGTTTCACGTGGTGCCAAATGCTAGCTTACTTATCTCAGCCGCCAATGTGTCAAAATCTTTTTGCATAAACCTGCTCTCGCATGTTATCAAGATATGTTTCTTGGCTCAAACCACACCAAATCAGCTAACACTATTGCAAACGAGTACCATATTCATATTAGAAGCCTCTGCGGCAAAGACCACCTACTGAGTTCAGTGCATTCACCAAATAACTGCAATATTTTATCAGCAGCTAATTAAATTTTACCAATGCCAATGGGTAAACAAAATCAATAAAAAAACGCAACTCCTCCAACCATTGTCTCTTGCATTAATCGCGACTGTAAGCCACTTGTACGCTACTGCCCCGGGAAGTTATTCAACTTACGTTTCACAAATCACCTTCACCTGATCTAGTAGACTTGTATCTCACGCGAAAATGCTTTATGATTTTCGGGGGACCCTAAGAGACCACCACAGTGCAGCTACCTAAATTGTGCATGCATGCACAATAGAAGTATGCACAATTTAAATTTAATCGAATCTGCTCGAACCCAGTTGTTAACAATGTGTACCACTACTGGTTATGCCGTGAGCTTAACTATCCGCCTGCTTCGTGTCCTATTTCAAAGCAGATTTATCATTTTGTAAAGTTTTTTTTTTCGTTGATAAATATCATAATCAAGTGCTTTTCCGCTTGATTACTATTGGTTTCATTTGCAAATCTCTCGTATCCCCTTGTAATCAATATTGATTAAAAGGGTGCGGTGCTTAGTTGCCCATAGACAGCAGCTTCCTGTCAAGGTCGCCCGAGGAGGTGTTTCTTTTTCAATTAATTTTCTAATCGTGGGGCGTCGCACGTGGTCAATTGACCAGACACACTTACTTTACAAATCATTTGACATCGAACGATAATAATTTGTTTGAAAACCATAACGAATAGGGCGCGGCATCGATTTGATCAAGAGCGAAGAGAATCGCCACAAAACTATGACAAATCGGTAGCTGGAACAGGAAACAAAGGATTGACATTGACTCTGTACGAGGTAAATGATTTCCAAAGAGGAAATTGCTAATATTCAATCTGCACGATGATTTATATTGAAGTGGACAGTGGAAAGATTTTTTGGCTCATTTCTAAGAACCATCACACCTAATGATGCTATAATCTCATGTAAATTTTTTATCATACACCTTAGCATAGCTAATTAGGCGAGCATACACACTTGAAGAATCATTCGATTTTGGATTTGAAATTCAAATGAACTTCCTACTCCAGCTATAATAATAAACAGGTGAGGCCTCCACATAATTGTAAATATTTCTCTTCTTTGATTCTAATCGGGTTTTGGGCTAAGCGCCCCATTAGATTTGTGTTATATTTTAGATGGATAGTCATTAGCCGAAGGGAGCATCTCGTCGTATGCGAGATGAAAGTTCTTATACGGCTGTTTTTATAGTGAAGGTCTTTGATTTTTGAATTTGATGCTTAATGAGGCGCATAAATTTGTTTTTCAAACACCCTCCAAGACGGTGTGCTTGTATATTGTGTTCTTAAATATTCAGTGAGTTTCAAGCCGTGGGAAGTAGGCTTGAATTCGTAAACAGAAACTGTAGGAGATGGACTGTTCCTATCATATTTAAATTGGCGAGATTACTATCTTAGAAAAAGCGTTCAAGAATAGTGCATACTTTGCGAGCAAAAATTTAGTAGCCACAGCTAGAAGTAGGTACTACAAAAATAGAAAAAACTTAAAGAATTTTGAGGGCAAACATTTGTTTTTTATTGATTATTCTTCTTCACATAATTTTATTCAGTTGAGCCTATTTATTATAATAAAATCTAACGCCACCTGTTAAATCAGCTTAAAAGGAGCAAAGATTTGTCTCCTTACAACTATACAACTTGATTTTCCTCACAAGCATGAAATTGTCATGTATTTCTTTTGTCCGTCATGACGAAAAAAATAAGCCAGTTTAGGGGGCTAGAATCATAAACTTTCAAAAGGCATAACTCGCTCAGGACCACAGATCTAACTCTGTTATAAACGAAAGAAGTATAGTTTTGGTATTTTTCAGCCATATGCACCTGACTATAACTCTGCAAATTACCTATTTTTTATTAAATTTAATGTACTCAAGTTTTCGAATGCTGCATGGACTTGTATGTCTGAACGTGTTCCCTTATTTAATTAAACTTTCATTGCAGACTGGCATTAACAATTATGCGCGTTTCACAAACATTCCCAACAGATCAATATTAGCCCCTATTAAATCTAAAATAAATAAAAGAATATAATTCAAACCTCAAAATAGTGACCTTCTTTCCTTCTTCACATTCCAATTACCCTCATTGAACAAAAATTTGACTGCACCCGCCACAACTATCTATACGCGGTTAACCACAAAATTGCCAGCACACGATTCCCGTGCTCGCACTCCCTGCGCTGATTGTTAGTTTGTTTTACAAAGTTGCGCCAGTCAACTGGACCATCGCATTGCTGATCACAGAAGTACACGAGGGAAGACAATAAATAAATCAATCATCCCGAAAGAATTGTACAGGCACGCGTCGACAATTTAATACCAGCTCCTACTTCACCTATTAAGTCGAAAAAATATAAACCACTATTCTCGTCTGTGAGGTGCTTCTGTGAATTCTTGTCTTGCAGGTTTTTTTCAACACAATTTCGAAAACCAAAAAAAAAAAAAAAAACAAAAGAGTTGGCGTGAAAACTCTTACAACAAAACCTATCGAATTCGATAGAAACTGCATACGGTCGGTCGCTAGCTGACTGGATCTAAAAATTGCATTTCGTGAGGTTTCTCTTCACACAAATAAAATGCACAAGCAAATTGATTCATTGCATACGGCGACAACCGACCACGACCGACCGCTCCATGTTGGGTGCTGGCTGCTACTTGCTAACAAATCACGAAAGATAATTGAATTGCCAATTGAATGTATCTGTTTCGATGTGCAAGTGCACAGACTATATAAAAAATTAAAAGAAAACAAAAACCCCAAACAATTTTCTATTCACAGGTATTAATAACAATTTTTTTTTTATTCGCAGTGCCCCCACTACATCAAACAAATTAAATGGACAGACCACACCTCTAGATGTATCTGGCCTATCGCAAAATGAAATACAAGGCCTATTGCTAGGTTCACACCCATCATCAACATCATCGGCGTCAACTACGACAACATCACAATCATCGGTAGCTGGCGCAGCAACAGCTGTTGTTGTAACCACCGATCAACATCGTCAGCAGCAACAGCAGCATCAGACAATTAGCATTAAACGTGAACCCGAGGATCTGCGAAAGGATCCCAAATGCGGCAATAACGGTGCGACCAACAACAATAATAATAACAGTGGCAACAATAATAACAACAACAACAACGGCGGTGGTGGACACAGTCAAAAGGTGAGTTTGTTGGATCATATACTGTTTTTTCTTTTTTCTCCATTTCCTCCTCCTTTATGACACTCACACACATACTCCGTCCCGCTGCAAAATAAGTGAGAAAGAGCATCGAGCCGCAAAAAAGTCTTAATTGTCATATCCGGAGGGTTGTGGCATGTGAATGGGGTTTTTGCAGTCGTTTTGTTTCCCTCTAATTAAGCACCAACACTCTAAGTCTCTTTCGCGAGAGATAGAAAAGTGCATAGAAAGTGCCACCGCTCCTGGACTGCAAGACGTGTATCTGTGCCTGCCAGTCATTGAATGTGTGCGTTGCAGTACGGATTCTATTGGTCGATCGGGCGCTTTTAACTGTTATACACCACAGCGGTATCGGTGTGCATGGACGGCTTGAGAATAATTTTCCTCATTACCAGTGGCTATGTAGCTCCGTCTCGCTCGAGTAATGAGGGTCTCATTACTTCTCGTTGGTTGGTGCTTACGGTTTTGTTTTTCCTTCCCTTGTTTCAGTTGCACTGGTGTTGGTTGTGTCGCTTCGAACGGTTCGATCCAACCTATTGGCCTTATACACATTACACACTTGCTTGAGGTAACACAATCTTATCAGACAGCACAAATTCCACCAAAGAACGATGATCGTTTCAAGCTGTCTTCCAAAGGAACCACCACCACTGCCACTGTTGTTCTCTAGCATTTAACCCTCGTGGTAACTGCGCACTCTCTGCCTGTTGTTCCAAAGTCGCATTTTGCTCTCTTCCGTCAGGCGCAACCATAAAGTTACCCTCGCTTTGTTGTTGCCTCTCGCAGTGAGGTATTGTGCGCCCAAAGTGCGCAATCAAGTTCGTTCGTATAGTCAGACCAACGCACAAGAAAAACACAAACAAAACAAAGTGGTATACACCTCGAGTATAAACATTTCCATACCTGATTTTAGTCTGTCACATAACGCTGACGGAACAAGGTCGGTCGACTGACAAAACTTTTAAGCATTCTCAGAGAACGAATTACGAGTCTTAACCTCGTCCCACAGTACGACAACGAGGAAATACCGAATAAAATTTATTTTCTTATGTCTAGTGCGCGTTTAGAAGCTTCGAGTTTCTATTTCCTGTCTGTGTCTTTCAGTCGACTGTGTTAATACAGATAAAAAAAAAGTTCCAAAGATTTTATGCGCCTACTACCAAAAAAAATATAAACCAACAATTTTAGTTAATTTTACATAAATATTTATATCTCTTAAATTATTTATTAACCCGCGAACGGAATTCAAAACACATATTTTTGGCGCGCGTTTTGTATCTAAAAAAAATTACAAGTTACCAATTGCGTTACTCTAACTTAAAAGAAGTGAAAAGTTCACAGTGATAATTTTCTTGCGACACATTGAAAAAATTATATATTCTACAACAAAATACAAAGTTAAGTGCGAAATATACAACTAACAACACAACAAATTTGGATTAAAGTGTCAAAAAACACCCTCCTGGATAACGATAGATATAACCCAAGAAAATTTATAGGATAAATACAAAAGGTTAGTTAAAGTGCCAAAAATACACACACACATTAAAAAAAACATTAAGATACCGTTGTGGATTAAGTTAATGCCAGGTTGTTTGGTTTGAAAAAAAAATGTAAAACCTTTTTGGGTTTATACACGCCTTGCCAAGTTCGTGCGTCAAGTCTTTTGTTTCGTCTGAACAATCAGAAGTTTATTTTTTTTGTTTGGCTTCTGATTGATTGATTTTATCTGTAATTTATTTTGACATAAGTACACACAACCGTGATTAGAAATGAGTTTTTTTTAAGATAATTGTTAGGTGATTTGTAAAAGTCAATGAGTCTTGGACACAGAGATACCCTTTTATGAAAATAAATAGACAGCTAACCGACAAATCATTTTCATTGCTGTTGGCATACCAAATTAATCGCAGGTGAAGAGTTCATCTGGCCAAATTTCAAGGACTGTATAATTGAAAAATATTTTCTGATTACTTAAAAGAGGAATTTTATTAACAAATGATGGCTTCTTAAAGAACAGCAAAACTCCACCGCAATGACGCAGAACACTTAATAATTCCAATTTATATTCTAATTCGAGTAATAAATTACCATTGAATTCAATTAAATTGTCTTTTTTTTGAAATGACATGCATGGTGTATGACTAATAATGAATTTATAACTAAATAATATAAATTTTTTATAATGCTAATTAGTCCTATAGGAGGTTTCATAAAATAAATAACGCAATTTATTTAGCAAAAACAAAATGTCAAAAATGTAAAAATTTTACTACATTTTGCGAATAGCAAAGAATTGGTCAGGTTATGCAAGCTTATAAAGCAAGGGCAATCCAGTTGATATAAAACCTCGACTTAGTAATTATTACTAAAATGATTTTAATTCAAATCAGTAAAGCCATGGCTGTACATAACTTATAACATTTATGTGCCACCCCAGCGCAAAAAGAAGTCCCTAATTCTTTTGCGATTTGTTGATTGACTGTAGAAAAAAATTTGTGGAAAAAAAAAATATATTTCGAATATATTTTTTTCACACCACAACAGGCTTACGGCTTACTGAAGGTCTCATAACTTACAGAGCAGAGTGGCTTCTTATTAGAGTTTAAAGGATAAATAAAAGGGCGCTAAATAAAACCAGAACCAATGTGAGGTTTCCTTTACCGAAATACCGATATATTAAACGCATAACGTTTAACGCTAGTCATATTACGCTAGCCAAAAAATAACCCATAACAACAAAAAATAACACAACAATGCCTAAGAAGCCACCAAGTTTTTGGAGTAGTTTTATTAGTTTAATTTAACCGAAGTAATAAAAATCGGGTGTATTATAGTGCATGGACCATGTCCCTTGAAAACTGCAAATTGACAAACACTTCGTAAAGAGATTCAATTTTACTACCACCGTCTTAAATTCTTAACAGTTTTCAACGCGCCCGATACCGAGGAAGTACTTAATTCTCATTCTTAGCCTTTTGTTGAAATTAAGCCTGCTTTAGAATGTTCTGCCATTTTAATTTTAATAGCACGTTTACACAACAACTGTTCGGATTTAATGTTCGTTGTATTATTACCCAATTTGGTTAGTTAGTGAAAAGTGTTTTTGTTTAAATTCAACGTTTACAAAAATAGTATACACATGGTGCGGGAAGGTAAAATATTTGGTAGCATCAACCTTGACAATCAGTTTTATATGGCATTTAAAATTTTTCAAATGATTTCATGACAACAATTGTGCCAAAAGGCCATTTATAGGAAGTCAAACGGTTTTTTAAACTGCAAAAAGAAAAGACTATAGTTTTTTTTTCGAATTTAATTTAATTCAGTGGCACATATCAGCCTTCAAAAGTACACTATCATTATTAAAACTGGCATAAAGTCTACGACTGTTGATAACACAGATATTAAAACCTTTTTACAAAATTATTGCAGCAAAGAACATTTTGTTGCTTGTGCAATGTTTGCTCAATCATTATCCCGGGGGTCATTTGGTTGTTGTTCAAGGACTTATTATTCATGTCATATAGTCGGGTTTGACTTTCTTTCGAAGTAATTCTACTGAAACTGCTATATTTCATGCTTATTTTCAATGCATTTACCACAAAAAAAGTGAAGATAGTTGTTTTTTTTTTAACTTAAAAAACACAACAATCAATTGATTTGAGAAGAGACGCGATTGCCAAATAAACTTTGCTTAAAAAGACCATGAAAGTTAAACACATCGTACAAAGAACGGCTTCAAGAGCGGACATTTTTCAAGAACTCTTGAATGTCAGTTCTTTTGAAATTTAACTTCGGTGTTCCGTTTGTATTCGATCAATTTATTTTAAAACACATTTTGGAATGGCACAGAAAAATTTTATTCCATCTAAACTTGTTGCAAAAAACTGATTTTAACTTTAAACTTATTTCCTATTTTCAAAAAACTGAACCAAAAATACAGATTTTGAACTAGTTAAAAAAACATTTTATTAAACCATGCCAAAGTCAAAATCTAAAGTCAAAACTATGGAGCTGTACCTAGCGCTGGGCCGGAAAATGTCGGCTTTAAAAATTTACCTATTCCATGCACTTATTTGACCCTGTGAAAACCGCCAGCAGAAAACTGATTCTCTGTTCCCGAAGTAAAAAACTTACCATAGTATGCATAAATAGTGAGGATTTTTAAATACTTCCTCAATAAGAATACACAATGCTCACGCTTATCAATGCATATTCACTTTAAACATCGCAGTAAAAATAGTTGAGATTTTATAGCAAAATTATTTTATTACTTCAATACCATAGCGGATTGAACACGGTGATTGTTGACATTTCTAACAATAAAAATAGCTTAAGATTGTTGTAAAAAAATAAGATAAGGTAATTATTTAAAAACTTAAACAAAAGATCCTTACGATAAAAATAATTTTATATAAAATGATTTTAGGTTTAAAATACACATAAATAATAATATGTTTATTAAATGCTTTAAAAAAAATAAAAATTTTATTAATTAAATGAATTAATCCATAACCAATTTTTATGTCAACGCATATAAAAACAAACTGCCTGCTGGTTCTATACATAAAGTTGTTTTAATTAAATAAGCTGTCGTTAACCAGGAATGAGTCAGATTCAGGATAAGGTAAAGAAGTATTCATTGGATTCACTTCATTTATATTCCAAATTTAGCGCTAGATATAAGAAACTTGAATATCAGCAGCTTTATATATTATGTTTATCATGTTTTAATAAATTTTGAAAGGTTATTTGGAAAGTTTTTGAATAAATGATTTTTGAAATGCGAAAACAATTAGTCAGACACCAATTGTGTTTTTTAAGACTAGCGTCAAAGGCTGGAAAAAAGATTGCTTTTGATTTTTGAGATATAAAATAAAAATTTGTTCCCAGTCAGAACAAATCATAATTAATAATAATATTCCACATCCTTAATTGCTTGATTTTTTTAACAAAAAAGCAAAATCCCTAAGCCTGGGGAGCTGAAGTGGGAAATTCAAATATTTTAAAAATCTTAATAAACAAGTATCAATGCCAATAATGCTTTGCCTGATGCTTTGAAACTTATTGGCTGTGCAACAAATATCAAAGCTATATCTTGATAATATTTTCACTAAAAAAAATACGCTGGATTTTTTTGACATTCTGAAGATTAGAATTTCTTTTAATTTTTGGATATTAAGTCGCATATCCTTACAAAAAGGAGATACAAATGCAAAAACCAAATATTTCTGTCACAGTTAATTAAATTTCTATTTAATGACTAAAAGTCGAATTATTTAATATCTTTATTTTATCTACGTTTAATTTATACGGCAGTTAAACAATAAAAAAAAATTAAATAATAAAACCAGCCCAAGGCAAAAAATTTTATTTTTATTCTGTGGTCACAATAATAACTTTGCTCTATAAAATTCCAGGAAATGATTTCTAAGTTTACCATTTTTGTCATGGAATGCCCAATAAGCAGCCAATGCTTTTTGTTGAGTCTATCTTTTATATATAAGACTGGCATCTAGACATAAAAAGGCATAGCCTAATCCATAAGGAACAAGATGAAAAACAAATATTTATAACACACTGCATGACGGGACATAGGCAAATACAATGCCAAAAACAAACTTTGCTAACATTTCAAATCGAAAACATATTAATTCCACTTAGGAGACATTTGGAAACACATATACCAAATTTAAATGATTTTTTTTTACCCTTTTACCCGCCTTCTACTGTTAATGATTGTTGTCTCTTTGTTTATTAAGAAATATGCAAATTATGTTTTTTTATAATTTTTTTGCCCACTTGTTTGCCGTCCGAAAATTAAGAATTTTTTTCCACTTCATAAATATTTTGTTTGTCTTGAATCGTTTAATGAATGAAGAATCTGTCTGCTATTTATATTTTTTGGACTCTGACTTAGTAACACATTTTCTCATTATAATAACCAATAAAAAGCTGATTTTTTTTTAGTCTGGGATTTTTTCGAGAGCTATAAATTTAATTGATTTAATTTTGATAGTCGGATAAAAAAAAATGAGTTAATGTGGTTGTTTATAAGATGTGATCAAGGAAAGGCATACATAATATGAGAGGTGTTGGAATTGAAGCGGTATCATTATTAGTACCCGAAGAGGAATTAAAATATAAATTTTTAAATTTGGGCTAATCTGATTTTAGATAAAGTTGTTTTAAGATACAAATCATACTATTCTAAACTTCAATATAACATCACTCATTACCACTGTATTTTCTCCATAGATCATAGAATACGTAACAACTTGTATAGATTTAGTTTTAACACATATCAACACATGACTCACTAATGCAGTACAAAAAAAAATAATTTAATTCATTTCAGAACTAATTACGATGGTTTTTTTATGGACAAGAATGAAAATGCACTTATGATAGAAATCTTACAAAGTAAATAGTAGAATTTTAAGTAGGTTTCTGCAGTTTCATGTTAATACATCAATTTGTCGCTAGATACGATTGGATTTTTCTCTTTTAATTGGTTGGTCATAAACAAATCATTTGTGCAGTAGGATTTCGTAATGTTAGGTTAATGCTTTTGACATTTAAATATATTATTGCTTAAAGGGGTTGCACAGATTTAAAAAGAGTAGGTATTATTTTTGCTTTAAACACCACGTGTTGATAAGCATTTTGAATGGTTTTAAGTGTTTTGCCTCTAAAAAACCAATTTTCGTCACTTTTTAACTTTGATCTTAATGAGCGGTGAGCATCTGTTGGAAACTTTTTTACTTTGATCCGATAAGCCAAGACTTAGTTGAGTGGTAATGAATGACTACAAAATTGTAACAGGACATTTTAACTCTGCATAGAAACGCCTAAGCTTGCAAGAAAAAAAAATGTTTCACTGCTACCAGTCGACCGAATAGCAGATGCTGATCGAAAATGTGGAAATTTATAAAGAATTTTTTGTATTTAGTCCAAATGTTAAAGGATTATATTTTTTCGAGTTTTCCTACCCCCGCCATCTTAAGAGGCACTCAATCAGGAACCAGCAAGTACAATCAAAACCGTTTGTCATATATCAATTTGTCATTCTTTTGCATAGTTTTACATAGACAAAGAATTATGAAAGGCTCCATCGTTTCTTCGATAAATATCGATGAAATCGATTTGATCGATAAATCAGCAACATTTCTGGGATTGCTGGTCCCTAATTGGGCGCCTCCCCATGTGGCGGATAGGGGCATGCTCACCAGAGATGGTGAGCATTCCTCACCAGAGATGGTGACATGGCCCAATATGTTCTCTTCCGCTTCCAATGGCAAATAGAATGGACAACAATTAGATGCACGCCAGATGTTTACATGAAATACTCTGCTAGTTATATTATTGCTTTTTTCCGTAAAGGCATAACACTTGCGGCGGTAAGCTTTGGTGTTTTTGAGCAGCGTTTTCATGTTCCGTAGTATCTCATCAACGTTTGTGTTGAATTGAGAAGTACTTTTTTCTTCTACCCCTTAACAAAGAAAAAATGGAGGCATGCAGACGGTCGATTTTATTAGAAGGTGCGGCGGTCACGTGAACAATAGAGTGTTTTATTCATGATTGTAATGAACTAAGTTTCATAAATCAATAATGTTTAGCATTCATTTGACAATAAATGTCTGTAAATTTGATAAAAACTTCCACATCAGATATTGGCTCATCCTGTTTTGACTTTGCAAAAGCACCAGAAGTTTCAATTATATTAAAAAAAATATTTCCGCGCCCTACTTCAGTAATAATATTTGTTTTATGCACCATTCCTTCTCTTATATTCTGCTAGATAGAAAGTACATTCTAGTTTGAAACCCCGGGATTCCACAATATCAGTAGAAGTCCGACAAATGAGCCTTATATCACTGAAGCTCTTTCTCATATTTCCTTGAAATAAACTCAATTCATTAACGTTAGGTTTCTGCATGGCAGTACATAAGAGCAGTAGGGGTGTCTGAGTCCTCCATCAGACAGTAGCATCGGACTATTCCAACAAAAAAAATTTGATATGATATTTGATATGCCGAATATTCATTTAGATAATTATTTTAGCTGATTTTGTTCAAAAGTTACGGTTTTAAGTGAGGAACTGAAAATAAATTACATGTCATTCAAAAAAAAAAAAAACATAGATCCCCGAGGGTTTTTGCGGTAGCTCTTACGGTAGCCTCATATACTACAGATTCTGTCATTCAAATTCCTTGAGCTTTAATTCTGCTATGGCCAATCCCAGTATCATCAATAATATCCCATCGGCCTTCATTACATCATGCCGGGGGTTTACTCAGTCATATAATAAATTCCCGGATTTACAAAAATCACAAGAACCAGTCCCAATCGCCCCTAAGATGCCCCCATGACACATAAAATGTGATTGTAAAAACCAAATCGTAGATTAATGGACACTGCTATGTATCTGTCACAAGTTGTTATTTCAACGATTTCAAAAATGACGAATTAATTGCTGCGTAAACCCGATTTTTAATTTATTTTTAATAAGTCACGCATTTTCACACATCATTGTCACCTGTCCAACCAGTGACAGCTCTGCATGAGATTCCTTGTATGCCATTCGCCTTAAGGGCAGAATTTGCAATCCCAAACATGATGACTGTCAACCAGTTTTCCCCCGACAACCCGATACAAACTTTCAAAAAATCAAGGTAATTATGTTGGGAAGAAGAAAAAACAAGAAAACAAGAATTTAAAAAAAAAAATATTAACCTGAAAGCAATGATGTGATAAGTGAAAACATTTATTTAAGCCGATATATACCAAACACTTGCACTTGTCTTTAGTTCCAGCTAATTGCTGCCCGCCTGCCCTATTAAGGCATTAACACAGTAAACCGGAATTCAGAAAGAACCTTAAATACGACAGTCTCGCCAATCGATGACAATCATTGATTAAGCATTTTTAACAACTTCCTTGACTTGTCAAACGGAAAATTTTCTTAATTGGACTTTAATGTTTCAAATCATACGAAAACTTTTTTTTTTTGGGCAGATGGCCAAAGTTATCACCATCAAGTGACGACATCGGAATGGAAATCAATGTAAAAAATAACAAACATTAACATAAACATATGCACATTAGATGCTTAAGCTAGAGATTCCAAATAAAAATATACAAAAACAACAAGCTTCAAGGACATCCAATTCGACATGTAAAACGGAGACTATATCTCCAAGTGTATCTCTGCGAAATTTCCGTAAATTTTGTTAATTTATTCCCCCCATCAGGCAGAGAAAAAGATACAAAATCCCATATCTCTCCACACATCCCCCACCAACAGAAAAAAAAATCACATTTGATTCAACTAATTTACACTTTTTGAACATTTTTCGAGATATTGATGGCTCGCTGTTGTTTTTAACAAAAACAACAAAAAAAAATATCAATAAAACAACGATGATGTTTATATGTATGCATATTTTTTTCTTTTGATTTCACTCTCTGTTTCTTGAGAGTCGATAAAAATATCATATACCTACGGGTATAGCCATAGTAATATCCATATTGCGCCCACTTGAAACTTTTATAATATATTTTTTTTTTATCAGCCAGTGAGTTCCAAAATGTCTGACACACAAAATTAGCTGATTATTGTTGTTTTAGGGTCTTCTTCTTCATCTTCATCTTTTGCTGCTTCGCTCCAGCCACCTTTAACATTTTACCTGACGACACCAGTGTATACATATTTCTTAAGTGCTTATTGTTATTAAGTTAGTGGAATGCACTAAGTTCAAAATCTTGTATCGAATACCGTTTCCAATGAGTTTTTATTCAAATGTGTTTGCTTCAAAGATAGTTGCTACTAAAAAAAGTTTTTAAAAAAATCGATTGTTAACATATGCCTAATGAATTTATTGCCCAAAGACACTGGTAGCTGGTAGCTTAAAACCATTTTTTCAGACTAATTAGCATTTTTTTAGACCTACAGTCTAAGGGGATTTATATATTTTTTTTTTTTTTTTGATTTTATATATTTCTCACCGAAATAGGCGTAGACCAATATGTAAGCAGATACTTTGTAGTGTAAAATATATGCCGGAGACGATTTTTTTGGATGGATTAGTTGGAGGTCAGTTTGTGGTTAGCGTTTCTTTTTTATTGGTAGATAAATACACTTTGGTGAAACCTTAATTGCATAATAATTTTTGCACAGAAAACATCCTCGAGGGAACAATAATGTCTTAATTTCCTACACTAAGACATGAACTTTTGAGGAAATTGACTTGGCATTGATGGGAATTTAAATGGTTATAAGAAAAGATGATTTGGAACGTACCGATGAAAAAGAAACAGTGCCTTAAGCTTTTCTGGATGTCTTTTCGACAGGCTTATTGCAAAAATTATTCACTTTATTATAAATTATAAAATTGTATTCTACATGAAATTATTCTACATTGTATTTTACATGAAAGACTAAAATAATTGAAAAAACTCTCATAAGCGCTTTAGAATAAATTCACTTGTCAAAAGTTACATAAACTTTCTGCATAACTTTTTTTTATAACCTATTCCACGGGAATGAAGTATATTAAGTTTGATACAGGCGAAAATGTAACATAAAGAAATAATAAAGATCGAGACCGAATTCTAAGTCGAATGAGACCTTTCTGTCCATTAATCCGTCCGTTCGTCTGTCCGTATGTCAACTAATTTTAAGCCTTAAATTTTAAGCTAGAAGCAACACAAAAGTTAAAATATTTCGACATACACGCCCCCAATCAGCCTAATTGTGCAACTTTCTTCAGTACTCTTAAAGCGGTCGTAAGAAGCGGTCGTAAGAAACTAAAATTGAACATGTAGCGTTTCATTATTATTGTAAATATAAAAACTAAAAATAAAGTTGGCAGACGGCCTCTAGTTCATTCAAATACATTTTGATCAAAAAAAAATTTTTAATATATTATGTGGAAATAATATATCTCCTTTATTTTGTATCCTGTAGCTCCTATATTTTGTTTAATTAAAGTTTTAGGTCACGCTTATATTTAGAGGCAGAATTAAGAAAGAAAAAATTCGACTGCTTTTTACCCTGATTCAGGGAAGAATAAGAAATAAAATTAAGCAAATAAGGTACACCGGACTCTATTCTGGATTTTGTTCTTACAAAACTTTTGGCCACGCCCATCTTTAGGAGTCACTCTTACAAAGTTATTGAATTTGAACCAGAAAGTATATATTTGTGTACATTTCAGCCGCAAACTTGGATATTTCTAAGCTTTTATTGATTTTTGGTTATATGTGAGCTGGACATTCGCCACTTTTATAATAAAAAAAAAATATTAAAAACCTTATAAAAAATAAACTATTTATTTTTTAGTTCAGTAATGATTCATGAATGGTAACAGGGAAAGAATGGGAAACAAAGAAGAAGAACAGGGAAGAATAAAAGGAATAGGACTAGGATACACGGTCCGTTACAGACGGGCCGAAACCTACACACTGTTGCACTTATTGGTTTTACAAAAATTTCAGATAAAATTTATGGGACGTTCCGCTAAGTCATTATATTTTTGAATTACCTCAGTGGAGCTTCAAACAAAACTATTTTGTCTTCATTTGTCGAAATCCAAGAGTACTCAGCTAGGCTTTTCGTCTTTTTACTTGCTACCGTTATAGTGGAGCACCACCTTGACACCTTGAATTAAACTTAGTTTTATTGAGGGTCATCTAGCCATAATTTAATTTGTGCTCAACCTTAGGCTTTTTGACCCACATTTGACTACTATTGATGTATTTTTTTAATTCCCTAAGGGCTTTCAAAAAGCTCGTTTGTTTGTAACGGGACAAAAAAAGACTACTAAAAATTATGTAAGACAGATAGTGTGCAGCACTTATCAAAAGTCAATACCTGACTTAAGGAATTGCTTAACTTTCTTGTTAAGCGAATTTTACTTTTTCATAAGGTAAGATTGCTACCAAACATTTACAGGTGACTGTAAAAAACCGCAGGAACTCAACAATCATATTTTATGTAAAATATAAACAATTATAAAGTCCTAAAAACAATAATCAACATTTCAAAACTAAAAGCACTGCCATGTTAAATGTAATCCCTCACCCGCTAATTTAAATTTTTCATTATTTGAACTTTTTGTTTAACACCTGGTGATTAGCGTCGTGGGTGATGTTAAAAGTAAATTTAGCCATTAATTTCTTGGAAATAAATTAAGCATTTATCGTAACAATAAAGCTGAGCATAGACATGCAAACTGTGCTAATAAATAAAAAAAATAGTCCCAATATTTGTAAAAAAGATATCAAGCGTTTAAATACTTTTTTTTTGACACATACTTTTTGTTGCCTCGATCTTTTTTGTAGAGCATCTTCGTTTCAGTTCAATAAAATATTTACCAAAAACAAATTTAGGCTTTATGCATATGAGTCGAACACAAAACAACTGATACATATTTGCCGAGAAATTCAATTTCCATAATAGGCCTGATTGAAAACCGTTACCACATGGTGATCGCCTGCATACATTGTATTTGGTTAACCGCTGACTGCGTCTAAATGTTGTTTGCATTTTTTTTTGTAGAAAATTAACAATTCAAAAATATACAATAAAATTTCCATATAAAAATATATCGAGTATCTTTAACTGATTGATGGTTAAAATGTCTCAATAATACAGCGTCGAACATAGATAGATAGATAAGCTGTTAAATGCATTTTGGATTGCATTTAGATTCGAGAGAAATTCTTACTGATTAGCATTGATATTGATTTGGAAAATTGGTAACCAATTAGCATCTTTTTTTCTGTGGTTTCTTTGTGAACTTTCCCATAAATTATAGCAATGAGAAGAAATTAGGTTAGCTTAGCAGGCAAAAGTCGCAATAGATGTTTTTGTTTGTAGAATAGTTAATTTATACAGCACCACAACTGAAATTGAATATTCTCTGCTTTCATTCAAATTAAACAATTTCTATGAACTTCATAAAAAAAATTTAAATCGCAAATAGTAAAAATATTTTAGTTTTTAAACTCATTGTCATTTTCTTAGGCTCACTATTTTCAAACATGTAATCCGTACTCGAATGAATCCGTTTCCTTTTATTTTCTGTTTGTCTTGGTTTGTTTTAATGCTGCCAAGATCTTAAAATAAAAAAGTCTTCAGTTCACACATCAACTCTTTTGTCTACAATCACAACCTTTTTACCATATTAATCTTTCAAACAAGCAATTAATAAACATTTACAATCACTGAGTTTAAAAAAAAAAAGTTGTTGAATTTCCACAGAAACAACTAAACTAAATAATCGCAATCACATCGCAATAACAATTAAAGTGTATTCGATAACAAAATTATGTCTAAAGCTTATTAAATTTAAACACTCATAAGCTTTCTCTTTGTTATATTAAAGCAACACTTTAGCCACCACCTATCTTACAATTTTTATTAGTTTTAACCTTTTACCTGTATGTCATGTCTCTACATGTGGTTTTTATGACTTCTTGGTTAAACCAAGAAGAAAAGAACAATATCGTATGCTGAATTTTATTGTTATCGACACAAAAAAAATCTCAAATTTCCAGACAGAAAATGTCAAGCTCATTTAGATGATGATTGTCTGTCTCTTGACTTAATAGCCACAGTCCTTCGACGACTTTTTATGGTTTGTCTTTTTTTTTCGTCTAAATTGATTTCAAAATGCCTGCGTTTTCTTTAAATTCACATTGACTTCCATAATTAATTGTTTTTGGGTGAATTTCTTAAACGCAAAGTGGGCGATACTTAATCCAACGCTAGACAATACCTTTCAATCTGGTATGCCACACAGGACATAAAATTAAACACAATAAAAATCCGAATGACGCAATGTGGTAGGAGTCATAAAACTACCAAGTTCGTTCCCTAACTCTTTTGTATTCATTTTATTCGATTTATTATCTCTCGTGGCGGTAAGCGCCAAAAAAAACCAAAATAACTCATTCGATTGCAATTTTTATGAGTTTCTACATCCGGAGGGGGGATTACGAAGCCGCTTAATTAAGTCGCCCCACAAATCGTATATAATTAAAACAAACAAAAATTCCAATTGGCACGTGGTAAGCTGTCCGATCATAATCTTTGCCCCTCAAAGTTGGGCAGCCACCATAAAGCAACAAACATACACCAATTCAACTTAATGACTCTTTGAAAGGCTATAACTGAATTCTTGAAAAAACATTTGGCTTTTACTCCACTTAAGCACCTTAATCACCACGCATCGACAACTTGGCGGGTATATCAACCAACCTAAAGAGAAAAAAAAAATAAACAAACCGAATATAGAATAAACATAGAATTCTCTTCACTTTTGCAAATAGTCAAGTGTATCCAAACGAAATAAGCTATTCAAATAAAAAATATTTTATTCCAGGTATTAGTTGTACAATCACCATCACCATCAATACAAATTAAAGAGCCACCACCCAGTCCTGGAAGTCCAACAAACGAAACAATGTACGCTGCCAGCGGCGGCACTCAGATTTACCTGCAGGTAAGCTAAGCACCATGCTAAAATACGTTTTTTAAACCAAACAATCAAAAAAAAAACGTTAAAAATCTGCACATACAAAAAGAGAAGCTAGAAAAGAGGAATCAGCATAATAGCTTCAACAAGAGACATATTAATCAAAGCATAACATGACCATGCAGGTGGTGGTATATTGCTGACCAATATAAGTTTTTTGTTGATCTGCTCATTAGTAAATCATTTCACTTTTCATAATCCAGCTTGAGATTCAATTCTGTCTTTATTTTCAAGTGGAATAATTGGAATTATTGCTACTCTTTGTATGGATTGAGAAATCTCCTTCTTTTCATTCTTCATTTTGTATGTGTTAATCGGATATTGTGATTTTTGTGACGTTTTTCTTCATTTTTTTTTTAACGCAAACAATTCGTTCCTTTTTCCCCCCGATTCTATCATTTTTTAGGGTCCACATCAGACAAGCACATCTGTAACAGGTGGCGCAAATGTGAATACACACAGCCCCAGTCCAGGGCCATATATCTCACCGGACAGCTATGGAATGTATACAACACGCCTTGCCACTGGACCTACATCGACATTCATCTCAGAGCCATATTATCGAGAGTATTTCGCTGCCGATGGACAGGGTGGCTATGCACCCGCAACACGCACAGTCTACGGTGATAGTGATGGACCACAACCCGGCACAACATACGAGGGTCGCTTCACAACATCACACACTAAGAATGGTACACCTGTCTATGCGAAAACTGTTACAGCGGCCGGCTTGACAGTGGATTTACCAAGTCCCGATTCGGGAATTGGCGCTGATGCCATTACGCCGAGGGATCAAAATAATCTTCAACAGGTGCGTGTTTTGAGAGTAGATTGAGTCCCCCTACATACCCCGCATTATAATAATAAAAATAACATTTAATAGAACAAAATTGTAGCTAACCAATAATAATAGTATCGAGCCAATAAATATTCATTCCAAGCTTATTTGTGTTTGAATGGTATGAAAAACGATGGAAGCGCGTAAATCAAGAAAGAAACAAAATTTCACCACTCATTCACAATACTGAAAATTTCTTGTTTGTGTGTGTGTGTGCCAATTTGATCTGCAGGTTGGTTCTTCTTTTGATAATCGCATAGAAGACCACACCCTTTTTATTTTGCCAATTAGTTTGCATTTCTCTCCCAATGCTTGTAGTCCAACTTTGAATTTATTTTCGATAAAATCGACGTGAGTGGGTTTTTTTATCTAATTTTATTTTTTTTTTTTTTTTCTTGCAGTCATTCGATTACACGGAACTATGCCAGCCTGGTACTCTTTTAGACAGCAGCGGTGCAATACCAGTTTCAGTTAGTAGCATGCAACGAACTGTTAGCATTCATGGTGGTCAAAACAGTCCGACAACATCGCTAAGTGGTACGCCAGGGACACCAGGAACAACGCGATCAAGGCCATGGCATGATTTTGGACGACAAAGTGATGCGGATAAAATTCAAATACCAAAAATGTGAGTAGCACTATTTACTTTTAATGGCATTAGCCATATGATGGCCTTCAAAGAGAGATTTTTATTTTATCGATTTCGAAAGGGATTTTTTCGTTCGGAGTCAGTGCTGTCTCAATTTATGTCTAAAAAGCAATATTCGTCTAGAAAAAATTTTTATCACGTTTCTATTGAGTTTGTGACCATTTCGATCAAAAAGTTCGTAGCTCAACTCTTTTGTTTTGTCGCCAATATACAAATAAGTCATTTTTGAAGAAAAGTGAAAAGCCATGGAAGGTATCTAAAAAAGTGTATTTGCTTATCAAATTAACTGATCTGTTGGCTAAAGCTTAAGTGTTATACACCGTTATACGTATAAAAATGACCTACGCCACAATTGGTGACAACCAAGAAAAGTAAATATTTATGTTTAAACAGGGAAATATTATTTTCCCAAGTCTCCAAGTTTCATATTATATTCGCAAAGAAAAACTGTGACAAATTGTGACACAGCACTTCCTAAAGTCCATCGCCAGCCAACAAAGGCCCTCTATTCATTAGACAGAAGAGCCCCATGCGATCCGTGATCAAAGCATTAGGGTGACACAAATACTGAATATATTCACCACAGCGAATGCTCCATCCTATATTTGCTCTGTCTGATTCGCAACGGTTGAATTGTGATCTCCATTGCTACACTCGTCCCTCCATCTATCAGTTTCATAGATAGACTCGCAGTTGTTGTTTTTTTTTCTGCTCTGCCTTTGCAGATCTGCAATTTGAAACTGATTTCCGGGGCATAAGTGACAGGCCACACTGCGAAGATAACGTTCATCCTACTTGCCGTGTAATGGTCGATGCCTCGATCTACCTACTCGGATCACATAAATTGGATTTCCTTCTACTGCCTCTGCCCCATCGTTATCTGTTCCACACAGGAAAAAAACGCGAACGACATGTGACATGTATTAATAATGCATTGGGTTCGATTTTCCCTCTGCCCTGATACTAATAATAACGCGCCATCTAACTACCTACCAAGTTCTGGCTATTATTCAAAATTTTGAAAAGCAAAAAGTTCTCGGTTAGCAAAAAAAAAATTCTATACGCACCACACCTTAGTAACGGTATTTTGTTGGACAGATAAGCTCTCTTATGACATATGCAGCTTGGTTGCCTTTTTCAACCAGAATGTTTTATAAAATAAGACAACTTGGCCTTGGCTTTGGTGTTATAACAAAAACCCGCAAGTGATCTGTGCTTAAAATCCACAAAAATAAAACAACTGCACTTGAACAGCAACCGGGATAATTTACCATAATGCCTACTTAAGCCTTAAATAGCTCGTGTTAAAGGAGGATGCTAGTGGTAGAGAAAACCAAAAGCTGGTTAAAAACAAAACCAACAAACAGCCACCAACCACCGTACTCACTACATCACGTGTGGCGCTCGTTTTGTGTCGATCGTAAACTTGATGTATAAATTACCAATAATATTTGAGACGAAAGCGCATGCGCGTTTTCAGTAACCAGCCCAGCCGCAAAAACCAACCAATACAACCAGTCCCTCAACAGAATTGTTTTTAAAATGTCTGCCTGTTCGTCTATCTGTTTTATATGCGACTAAGAGACGCGTGTATATGCTTTGGGTGGTGATAGTGATAGTGAGTTACAAAGGAAAAAATAAAACGTTTTAGCCATATGGGAGCTTGTTCGCGCATGCGTCGTTGCTTCACACATGTCGTGGAGACAGGCAAAATAAAAATAAACCAAGGAACATACATTTGTAACACTACCAGTCAATCAATTATGCGAGACTGTTGAATTGTGCGGGGCTAGTCGGCAGATAAGCCTTAAAGTCTATGATCTCACGTGAAACATGAGACTTCAACTCAAGTGAGATATATGGGTTGCAAAGTGCGAGGCAAACTACCTGGAGTGCGTAGTTCACTGGAGCGTGCATTCAAGAACTCTCTGATTTAATGTGAGTATTGATATTGTAGTAAAAAAAAAGTTAATGGAATTGGTAAAATTTACAAATACACGAGCTGATCGAGTTCTTCATTTATGACTTGTAGCTGATTAAACCAACTGAGTCATGTTAACAATACTAGGTGGGGCTTTTTTGAACCGCCAATGTACAAAATTTTATGCACATTCGATAGTAAAATTTATAACTCAATAATGTGCTGAGTATTTTGACTTCGCGCATGTTCTCATTGTATAATTAAACCAATATAATATAATTCCCATCAAGGATGCTCCTCAGTCCAGAATACTTTTAGTAGTGAGTCTGATGCCTGCGCAAATGAATACTAGTTTCACACTCTAACTTCACCGTAGGCGCGATACCTGAGACGAAGTCATCCCCTATTGTCTGGACCTCCGGGGTGTATTCGAGCACTGCGTTTGTTGTGCGTTGGACAATTCATTGCACATACTCCTCATGGCTCAGTATCCCAACTCGTAGTTTTTAGACTAAATTTGTTTTTTGTTAAGTCTTACCCATATTTCCATCAACGCCAATTGGTCAAAGAATATGTTGCTCCTTTAAAAAACAATACAAAATTGTATGGTTTTGTTTGCATTTTGTTGCTTTGTTCCAAAGAAACAGTGACTAACAAAAAACTCGGGATGATGTCTTCTAATTTTTATACTAAAAATTAAGCCCGGATCAATATGGTTCCGACTTGTTTTTTGTGCCAAATCATCTGCTGCTAAGTAGATTGCTTCTCTAAGTACTATGACTGACAATCCCTTAAGGATTACCTATATAAGAGACGCAATATTCACCTTCAAAAACTGCGGCTTGTATACCTCCACTCTTTTTCTATGCAGACTTATCGCATAGAAATTAGTAGTAAGTATAGTTATAGATTGTAAACTTATTGTAAACAAAGGAGGTCGCAATAATAAAGATTATTCTGTTTATTGGGCTCTTTTTATCTCTCTAAATATTGTCGTGAAACCCGTTTGCAATCGAATATGGTTTTTGCATTAAATTCAGACACCCACTTTATTTAAAGTTGAACACATCTCAATCGCATCGAGACATTTATGTCCATAGTTAAATTACCCGCGACATCATTTGCACAATTTTTATAACTACTTAACCATATTTTCATGTTAAAAACCAATGGGTTTTATGAAAATGCCCACTCGCATGGAAATCAAAATATTAATGACACAATTACCTCCCATCCTATAAATTACGAGCTACTGCTATTTTTTTGGTGTGTGTCTACTTATATGACCGCACCACTTCGTAAAGATCGATAAATGATTGAGGAATACTAACTTAAATTCTGTTTTATTCTATTTTCAGATTCGTAAATGTAGGATTTAGATACCATCTAGAGAGTCCGATCAGCTCGTCGCAACGACGAGAAGACGATCGAATAACGTACATCAACAAAGGACAATTCTATGGCATCACATTGGAGTATATTCCCGATCAGGATAAGCCCATCAAGAACACCACAGTAAAGGTGAGTCCTTGACAATGAACAATATCTAGCAAATTTGTCATAGACCTTGTAGCGAAGCAAAAATCTACAACAATTTGATACGCGACACATAAATCCGTTTAAAGAACTCATCAATCTTCTTGTTGGGTGAAATTTGCATATCGGTATATATGATGCGCGCAGATGCTCTAAAACAAACAACGATTTTTCTGCTCGCAACATACGTAACCCTTTTTTTATGTGTGTTCTATGCCTTGCTATAATCATTCATCATTCATTATTCGAAGAGATCCCCGAATAAGCAGAAAAATGTTAAGAAAACCTTGAGTCCATTTCTTCTTTGATGAATCGTTTGCATAATCAAAGAAGACAAAACGCACTTATCATCGTCACAAGATCATCAACGTCATTCGTTTTTTTTTCCTGCTCAAAGAGTGCCTGAGTAGCGTACCCCTCAGGATCTTTGCCTCTTCCTTCCGGGTTTTTGGTTGCAAAGCTTGGTTCTTGTTGCTCCTGTGTGTTTGTATTCGGTGCTGTCATGTAATTCGACTCACCCTCAATTTGAGGCAACGAATGACATGTGAGTGAAAAGGATTCAAAGGATCCTTTGATTGTTTCTCGATATGTAGTGCTCTCGTTTCAGTGGGATTGCTTCTGTTCCATTATACATCGAATATAAGTGATGAAAAGAACTTTTTGTAAGGATCTCTTGTATCTTTTTTTGTGTGCTTAGATAATCATCTATCATATCCTACGGGCAGATCCAAGAAGGCTATGTTGCTATGCAAATTCATTTCCGATTTTATAATCATTTCGACAAATACGCACACGAATTGTTTACTTTTGCCATTTTCACATCCAAATGAATAAATTAGGTTAAAGAGTTTTTCCGCTAAGGAACTTAAGGCCCGGTGGGAAAATTTTATAGAAGCAAAATTTTATTTTTTTTTTTCTAATTTCGGGATGTTTAGATAAGTATTCCAGATTCAAATAAGAAGAAAAATACCATGAAAAGGAGTAAAATGATTCGAAACTTTTATCAGAAGGTGGGAAAATGTTATCAGAAGCAAAATGTTATTTTTTTATTAATTTCTGGATGTTTCGATTAGTACTCCAGATCCAAATAAGGTGAAATATACCATGCAAAAGAGTCAAATAATTTGAACTTACCATCAGATCAGACTTGAAGTCAAACCCAGCTGCCTCTACTCTGAACCATTCAGTTTGCATTACATTGCTTATAGGGTTTTTGAGCCATGAAGAGTGCGATCCTGGGCACGCTGCGCTGTTTCCAACTGTCCAGACCGCGATGGCTTAGTCCTTAAAACGGAGGTACGATCTTCCTGGTCGTCTCGAGCCTAACGGCTTGGATTCAAGGACCCTATTGGCTAGAGCATTGTAGTTCATCCGCTCAATGTGAACGAACCGATGTAGTCCTGGTCAGTACATTTTGGTACAGCACATAGTACAGCACAATGTACATCTTGGTACACCACATAGAGTTCGCGGTTGTATTTTCTCCTCCTTGCCCTCCTCGCACACGGGACTATATATTCCTGGTCTTAGAATTTTTCTTGTATAATTTCTTCTACTCTGTTTATGGTCCAGCAAAACCACAAAACTCGGCGCCTGAAAAAGAACTGGCAGAATAAGGGTTTTGCAGAGCCTCTGTTGTTTCGTTTCTCTCTGTTTCTTCGACGAAGTTTTGTTTTTGGAGTGACGTTTTGTCCTAAGCGGCGGATGGGTATTTCTTTGTTTGTTTATAACGTGTACCTAGTCTTACTCTCATTTACTTGAGGATAAGCTTACTTTGCCTGTTCTTCATGCTCTTCAATCGCAGTAAAATCTTCTTTCACGGTACGGTTGGAGCGGGCGAGTATGTTGATATCGTCCGCTTACACAAAAATTTGCATGGATCTGTTGACGATAGATCCGTATTTACATGGCAATATGCATCTCCTGGCTAAATTTTGGGGTATGTTTGGTAAAGTTTCAAGGAGCTGTTGCCAAAAGTTGCACCGCGTAATTTCTAATGTTCCACGGCACCATTTAATCGGTTTCGCCAAAATCTTGAATTCCTGGGGAAGAATGCTGTCATATGCAGCTTTAAGGTCGATGAAAATATGGTGAAAATTCATTGGTCTTTTGTGTTAGAGTAAAGATCTGGGGTATGGTCGATCTACCGGGTTGGAAGTCACACTGGTAGGTGCCGATAAGGGTGTTGCTGGACGGCTTAAAACGTTCGCCCATTACCTTTAAAGGATCTTATATGCCACGTTCATCAAGAATATACCTCGATAGTTCTTGCAAAACATAGGATCTCTTGCTTGTTTCTCTTAAGACACCCATAAATCTCATGACAAACTAGAATATTGAGTTGAGAAAAAAGTTGTTTGTTTTAGATATTTTCACTGAACACCTACCACAACTCAAAAATTTGTCGCCTTCTTTGAAGAAAAGCTGTTTGCCTCGCGCATACCATTTTTACCGGAGCAATTATTTTATGAAAATGAAATAGAAATTCCTCCCTCTTCATCTTTCATTTCAATTGCATTCCTTGTACTCATCATTTATATATTTTTTTTCTCGATTTCTATCCCAAAAGCTCTTACATTTTCTCCATGATTGGCCACACCATCAGCTACCATACTGGTAACAGCCGTTAACGGTGAACGGTGTCCATTTTAAGGCGTGCAATAGATCCCAAACCCACTAGCACCGCATCATGCCATGGATGGATGATGGTTTTATAGGAACAAAAGGAATGTTGTGCATTTATAATTTCACTGCCCCCTCTGTGGGCCGTTGGTAATGGATCAGCACACATGCTGTTTGGTTTGCACCACTACTGATGCTGCGCTGTTACGCTCTGCAATTTTAATTAAGATTTATATCGCCATCGAAACACCTTGTTAACATGTAATCCCATTTCTTGCGTTTCGGTACACATCTTTTCGCATCATTTCTCCTCGTGTAGCTTGGCAGAAGAAAAAAAATAAAGAGAAAAATAAACCTGCTCCACTCGAGGGAACCTCAGTCTCGGAGGAGGCTGTTCTACAATATGGTATCACACTGAGCCCGAATGGAAAAACTACAGCATACGCCTATTAACAATTTTTGCTCTCTATGAAATTCCTTAAAAAAATATGTTTGCCTAAGACGCTCGTACTTTCTTTTCTTTTTTCTTTAAAAGAAATAACTACAGCGATGGCTGGTATTTTTTATCAATTTCAAAGGTAGTTATTTCCCTCCATATTGGCGGTAAGGCACCTTGTTAACATAAAAATCCAATTAATTACACTATGATGCCGAAACTGTGTCAAGATTAATTTATATTTGTTTTCGAATGCGCCTTCTACACGGTGCCGAACAAAAGATCATCAATGTCGATGTGATATCCTTTTTTTTATAGTGTTCATCCCCGAGTGTGATGCTTATGTGGACCCTATCAACGACGACTTTGCATAAATAATTGAGGCACAAAAAAAAAGATATTCAAGAAAAATTTCTTAAAGTGCTTAAAGGAAGAAAGGATACATCCATGAGTGATGATGATGATGATGCTGTGAATCCTTTTCATTATAAAACGTGCTGCAGTTGGCTTTCGTTTTTTTCTCAAACTTCTCCTTAAAGTCAAGCAGAAGGGCGTTCGACCATAAAACAGTCAAACGCGCGAAAATAGGGTACAACCTAGGTCTGACATTCAATAAATTTATGTGGAACTCAGTTTCTTCCGGGCTAGAGGAACTTCCTTTTTGAATCTCATAAACGCTTGCCTAGTTACGACTGTATTTTATATAGTTTTTGGTAATTAAAGAATGAAAAAAAAACTATTTTTATTGTTTTAGTTCACAAACGGCAGCCTTCACGGCCGAGCTTCTTAAGAACCGTAGTTAATTGCTGAATCTTATTGCAGCAATTTCAGCGAGACGTCTTTTGCCTGCCATATTTTTGTGTATTTTGATAATCTTCATGAGAATTGATGTTGAAATGCGTTTTGGTTTAGTCTTCCTCTGTGTATGTCACTCAGTTGGCTTGCCTAATCGCTGGACATGAGTAGACTTTTATGATTGCGGTATTTGCAACATTCATTGCTGGAAGGTTGTCTTTTGAGCAGATTTTATGGGTCTTTTATTAGATGTGGTATATGAGTGTCATTTTGTATGCGATTAAAAGCTCCCCTCAACGGGGTACAAACTCGATGCTAAAACTGTTTGTATGCGAAATTTGTTTTGTTCACAATTTTTTTTTTAATTAATCTCAGCAGACAGTGCTGTAACCAAAAAATTTAAACTGGGCTACCAAATGTTTGTTCGTTTTGTGTAGATATTTTTCGGCCTTTACGAAATGTTTCTCTCGAGCTGTTGTGACTAAAACCAGCAATCGTTTCTATAATAAAATTTGTTTGAAAACGTTGCGTGATTATCTCGCGGTAACTGTCTTAGTTAATCTTGCGTAACCACTTGAACATCTTTAAATAAAGATGTTACCGCCTTTCAACATCACTGGCCAATTCATCAAAAGCATCTCCTTCGATCGTTTTCGTTGCTAGACTTAATTACTCTCAAATGCCAATAGCTTCCTAATTGACATGATAAGCCAGGTCTTAATCATAATTCTCAAGTCGTTGGTCGCTTTTGCATTGCTCAACACTCCACTTTCTGTCTGTGCACTTCAATTAGTCATTCAATCGACTTCCTGTTTAGCACACCAATTGAGTTCGTCTTTCATTTAACGCCGCCTATTACCACAAATAATAATTAAGATTGCGTCTAAAGGCCCACATGTCGAGCTAAGGCAAAACGGCATCACTTTGCAACGTTTTCGTCTCTTGACACATTCTTCGGCACCTACTTTGTTGCGAAAAAAAATGCTTTTTCTCACATGCCAGTACGATTGGTTCGAGTATGAGTCCGTAATCTGCCAGCAATGTTTTTCATGAATGACTGCAATTGTCTACCAACACACATCGCAAGAATTCGAAGTAATTTTCTTTTCCAAATGACCCTTATCTCGGATTGAGCTCGAGTCGCTTTGTATGCGCCATTGGTAGTGCTATGCTATTTAACTCATTACTATGGATCAAAATGATTGGCGCTGGACAGTGCAACTACAAACAGCAGCGCGGCAGCTGCTGTTAGCCAATAATTGCATCTCTCATCCTAGTAGTGTAATAGAAGTCCAATAGTAGTGTAGATAAGAGTAAAAGCATAAGTATGTTTTAGTGAGTTAATACGCTATTTTTTTATCTTTTCAGAGTGTAATCATGTTAATGTTCCGAGAAGAGAAGAGCCCCGAAGATGAAATCAAAGCTTGGCAATTCTGGCATAGTAGACAACATTCTGTGAAACAGAGAATACTAGATGCTGGTAAGTGCACTTTTATAATAAGCAAAGCTATGAGCAACCCAGTGCTTGCATTGTCAATTGAATAAAAATTCTTTGTATATTGTATTGATGCTATATTTCGAAGTGATAGTCACTAGTCAGAGAACGATGTAAGCAAAAATCATGGAAAACGAAAATTTAAAAAGGACTGGGGGTTGTAAAGTGGCTGTTCAATGCAAACTCCATCGTTTCTACAGTACTTCCATCGTTGATTTCGTAATTACTTGATTAAAAAATGCGTTCAAACACGATTCCCAAAAATTTGCCAAGTTCTATTGACCCAAATCTTCTGCTTGCGACAAATGCGACAAATCTGTAACCGAACCATCAATCGCCAGCTCAGCATTGATGACCATTAATTTGCTAACTCCCCGTAAATACAAAATCTTAAAGTAAAATATCTTCCAAGCGTGAACCTGTCTTCCCTTAAAATACTCTCATTAAGAGACAAACTGTCAAAAGAAATCTGAAAATCCATTGAAAATACCTTTTCATTATCGGACCCCACTAATGGCTGAGCATCGAAGTAGTATCATAATCTGAATTACAGCCCCATTACCGTGTGACCATTATCCGAGTTTAATTTATCTACCATTCTGATGCAAGCCCTTTTCCATATGTGGACGACCCACAATATAATCCAAACACATATCCACTCGACTGATCAGCCACAAAAGATACCCATCTATTTTGGGTATCCAAACAAATTTTCACAGGTGCACCTTAGAGAGAGCCACTTTTGTGTTGTTCTTTTTTTCCAAATCACATCACACATGCAGCAGTGGACTGAGAATAGGCCATTATCCAGCGTCAGCGTCTCCTGTAGCGATATTTAATTGTCTACGAGTCATAATTTCAAATTATTGGTGACACTTTGAATACGTTCGCTGGGGATATGTGTTCTCGAAACATGAAACTGTTAAACAATTATTTTTTGTTACAATATTATTTCAATGCGAAGAAACTCTATACCTGCACTGATCGTGTAATAACAATAAACTCCTATAAGCTCTGTTCCTACAAACGATTCTAGATGCAGTTCGGGGAAATTGGAGCGATTTCCGACTTTGAAAATCGCTGGCGCACAGTCACTCGTCGGTGGATTTAAATTATACCAGTGTGTTATGCGGCAGAATGTTGCAAATTATCGATAACCATCGGCAACATCGGCTAGCTTGTAGCAATGCGACAATTTTTATCAAAACAGAAAAAAAAGATAATGTTTATCAATTTCACCTGCTTGCGTTTGGCTGTTGGGATGCCATGAGTGTGCGCACTCCTTGTGGCCATCGTTTTTTTTTTTTTGTTTTTAAGAAAGGGGAAAAAAGAAGGACATTTAATGTTCAATCTTCAGACGAGATACATTCAAAGCGATAAGTAATTAGTTGGTTGTCGTGTTTAACGGCAACGTACAAAAAACAGAAAGAATCTTTAAAGGGGAAAAAGTAATCAACGCGCCGACCGCGCTGCATATGCAAATAAGCCTTGAGGGGGAGAGAACTCCTTCTGCGAATAGGACAAGACCTGTGGAATTTGCTGAGGTTTTTTCTCTTCTGAAATAAATCAAACGACAATTTATCGTGTAATTATTTTAGTAGAAATTTCATGCCAAGTGGTTGGTGTGTGTATGCGTAGTCGCAATTATAAATTCCTTTTGGTCATTTAATACCATAGGGGAATTGGCGAAAATCCAAATTTATTACCAGTATTATTTTTCTGTAGTTTTGATTAATGATTAAGAATTGATGGCAGATACACAGTTAATTAAAATATACCTTAATCTTTTTCTCCACAGATACGAAAAACTCAGTTGGACTTGTGGGCTGTATCGAAGAGGTCTCACACAATGCCATCGCGGTCTATTGGAATCCACTGGAAAGTTCTGCTAAAGTGAGTACATAATTTTGTTATTTTTTGTTAAATAAATAAAGAGTATTACGGTATCGATGTTATTTTAAAAAGTAGCGGTAGGTGGAGATACGGGACGCAAGTTCGGTTTTACAGTCGCTATCTGTGTGTTCGTTTTTGTTTTTTTTTAAGGATATTCTTTAAATTTGGTTTTAAAGCATTTCTATATAGTATGCCTTCAAAACTGAATCTTTTACGTAAGGACCGCATTTTAAACCAAAAATCATTCTTGTATCACTGCTAGTGTAAAAAAAATAATATTATTCAATTTTAAACAAAAGAGTTGAGGTGCGAACTTTTCTTTTTTTCCCAGACATTTTAATATTTCAACATCATGTCGCTTGAGTTTTATATCGCTCAGCCCTATCTCGCCTAAGCTCCGTCAAATTACCTAGAAACAAAAACGCACCTAGAAACAAAAAACTCGCGATAGTCATGAACAAAATGTTATTGATTTACTTATACTTCATGCGTCTTGGTGTCTCTTAGCCAACAATTAACTACACACAACGATACAACAGCTATGGTCGACTAGATTAATTTTGCTACAGTTTACAGTCAATGAATTTAATGATAATGAAAACTCATAAATATCAAAAACCGATTAAGCCTAATCAAGCTTAATTGCAATTTGCAAACGACCACGATTGCTAGGACGACGATGCAATGGTGTTTTATTTTTTCTGTCTTACTCTCTCGCCGCAGAGTCTCCCCAAGGCGAGAAAAAAATATAACGTTGGGAAAAATAAAAACATCTACTCTATGGTGGATAGGTTGAAAAAAAATGGATGGAAATTTATTATGCATACCCACATGTGCGCCTAAGTTATGAAAAATATCTCAATTTCCGTTCCTGGAATTACGTAGTGACTCTAGTTTAGCAATGAACATTGTCTTGCCTGTAGCTGGAAGGTATTTTGTATTTTTCTTTTTTTTTGTTTATCTCTCTACAGCTACATGCACCTGGAGACTATAAAATACATTTTTCACTTTTATGTAGAACATATCTGTTGTGGGCATAGAGTAACTTATTTTTTTTTTGCACTCAGCTTCCATATTTTTTGGAGCAAAGAATCTAGATGAAAAATTAGCCCCTGCATTTGAAGGGGAGGAGATATGAGTATTCATTACCACCAGTCATCTCGTTGGCTACCTACTACAATTACGAACTCATTTGCCTTCGCATCTCGAACAGAATCCATTCATACGAAACGACACAATACCGCTGGAAGGTATAGTTGTGCAAACATATACAGCAGTGGAAGTAAGTCCATATAGTTTCGCCCACATAGCCAATGAGGGGCGGACATACAGGTCATATTTTATGGGGTTTTATCAAACGGATTGATCGGAATTGAATTTTGTTTTGTTCTGAAATCAGGCAAACAGCCTTACCATTGTTTCGTATGAATTATTGACTAATGCTGTTCGACATACTGTAGGACGTTGAACCCCCGAAGGTAATTGGATTGAGTTGTTGGTTACGTGTTACCATTTTAATTATAATCCATTACAAAGATTGTGTCAGTCACACATGTATACATATATTTTTTATGTATCTTAATCTGTCCGCCCGGAAATGTTTATGTACTCAAAGAATTGTTAAGTAGATTTTTGCTTATTAATCCATTAGTTACTTGCGACCAATGACATATACACAAGCATGTGCATACCTACATGGTAGACCGAAATTAATTGCGAATTACTCTGTAATTGCTACTTCATTTCAATAAAAGCATTTCGACGTCGTGGCTCTATCGCACTACGAGAATGCAATGTACGACACACCACTGAATATGAGTTAAAGGAAAAACAAAATTGAACTTAGTTGCATAAATTATTACTGGCGACGAAAGAGTTTGTAAATCTTTGATTTTTTTTTACATGTGTACCAAAGTGTATTTTTCACAAAGCTCCTTGCTACACATAAACATAAGGAAATGATTGCTTATTATGTAGATTGCAGGACTATCCTTTAATATTTTTTTTGCACGATGAAGAGAATAGAAAAAACCTTAATTCAATTTCAATTTAAAATGCAAATAATAAACGTTCTGTGATATTAATACGATTTATGATTGGATTTAACCACTTTTTTATAAAATTTATTTGTATTTATATTTTTCACTTATACTTTGTGAACCTTTAATTACGCGCTTGTTTCAATATATTGTAGATATTCTAATTAGCATACTGAGTAGGGACGGTTGTATTTAACTTCATTCCAATAAAAAATTGTTTACAAACGCTACAGCAGACTGTGTCAGGAAATCGGAGTTTTGTTGAATTCTTTCACTTTTCTACTTTATGCCAGATATAAATGTTTTCAAGGCAAACCAATCGGGAAAACATTTCTTGAACCCTAACGTTTTAAGTGAACTTTTTCAAACAGCAATCCCCGAAGTGTCTCAAACAAGACATCGTGTATGTTAACAAGTGTTTGTCTTTACTGTTTCTTAACAGTAAAGACAACTTGCGATTCCGCAGGCGACAAAAATTATTTTATTATATTTTTCCTGATACAAGTATAAATGTTTTTGTATTTTATATTTCCTTTTTATGAATTATTACTTGATAAATGGAGAAAATATTAGTGAAATATATTTCATTTCAAACAGTTTTGTCCCATCAGCTTTGCCTTTAATATAAAATTACTTTCGTTTTGTTCAATACTGTGTTAGTGTATGCCTGACATAAGTCCGATGACAAGTAGTGATTGGGCACAGTGTCGTTAGACAGTGTGAAACTTATTCAATCCGGACAAGTCTAGAAAGAAAAATAAGTGTGCATACGTTAAAAATGCAAAAAGGAATTGGTGGCAAAAATAACCCATTAACTTCTAATATATCTTTAAACATACATCATGGAATTTTGATAATAAAAAAAAATTTGTCTACGACATGTGAACCAATTTATCGCACTTTCATAATGGATCTGATTTTCCTGATCCGCCAGCAGATAGTCATTTCAATGATCGAAATATAAAAAAAAAAAAACAACATTATTAGCCCACATGTCCACCTTATCGGGTTTCCTTCACAAATTTATCACGAAATTATTGCAATAAATTACCACATTGATTCGAATCCCAATGAGTGCCGAATGCAACAGATGTTTGCGTTACCATAATGCATTAACACCAACTCCACCTCTCACCAGCAGCATATAAACGTACCACCAGCCATAAATTCACAATCCGCGTGCATTCATTTATTCAAATAAATAAAAATATTCACGGAAAAGGTCGGAGATAAAACCAAACTAGCACTAGATGTTGGTGCTAAGACCTGCAACCACCTTCGTTGCTTCGCCACACCAGACAGATTTTATAATCGAACGAGAAAAATCCCAAATTAAAGGGAAAATCGCTTAATGCGCCCGTCTTTATCTTATCTCTCTTATTTTTTCGGAGCCAAGTCAGACCTCAAAATATGCGTACACAAATACAACAAATCTTGTCCAATGTTGAAACATCTTATAATAAATTCAAAGATACAACATAAGCTGTATATAAACATCCACCTGAGTATTCGAGCATAATTGTCATACTAGGCGATGTATTCAAATTAGATGTATTCAATTCCATGGTGATTCCAATAAATTGTGACAAAGAGAAAATGGGAATCTAAAAGGGTTTCGGCAAGCAACACCACAGCCACGTACGCACCTGATGATCGAATAGAGGAAGTGATTTTTTTCTCATTTCGATTCAGAATTTGGAATCAATACCAATAGGTATACATATGTGTGTATCGATGCGGGGTTTTGCATTAACAGGCGAGCACGCACTCAACGAAGCCAGACAAAAGGGGAAACAGACCACCGACCAGTGATAAGAATCATTGAAATTTATACACAGCCTCTTAGCGTATAGATTTCTTGTGTCTGCTTCAATTTCCATCGATGGGGTAACATCAACTAAGACCCAACTGTATTTGCCTAAATACCTACCTTGGCAAAAGTTTTGGATTGAAAAATCTCTCATAGATAGAAATCGATTGGTTTTGCCATCCTCCGAAGAAGAATAAAATATTTATCTATACGCAATTGATTACCACACGCTGCTCCTCCATCGCACGCTATAGTAGACCATCATCGATCAGTGTTGTGTGTGCTGCTGCTGTTTGGTATTTTTGTGCAGATTGTGCACAAATGCCTTAAACATTATTCCCATTTGGCGCTGTGTGGCTCCAAAGTCGTCGTCAAGACAACGAAATTCCTCCGAGAGTTTTCTTTTTCTTTGGATTCGTTTTTTGTGTGAGTGTATGTGTGTTTATTTTTTCCTTCTTTGATTTCTTTGTAATCGAATGCAGTTGTTACTGTTGCAATGCAAGAGCGTCCCCAGCATCAGCAAAGGCTACCACCATTAGACATATGTTTCGCATTATTTAAAACAAAAGACTTTTGCCCATCTACAGGTGTGGTGTATGTGGCGGATTTCCTTCATTGCGAAAGCGGTCTGGTGCGTGATTATCATCGATGGACACATCGTCATCCATGATGCGACCAATGTTAAACAATATGTATGGTCTCTTTCTCTTCTGGAGTTCTCGGAATGGGCAATTGTTTTATGTTTCCCTGTTGGGCTTATGTTGCATTGGAATGTGATAGATTGTGAGTGGAATAAGAGATTTGATTTCGTGTTAATTACAGATTTTCTTTAATCTATTTGTCCATAGAGTTTATGTAAGACATAAGGGAAGTAATGACATTTTGCACATATCTATTACCCTTTCTAGTGTGAAAAGCGATTAAATTTTATATATGGCTATTGAGAAACAATTATATGCGATTATGGCGGTAGATGTCTGAGATGTTTTCAGGTAGGTCGTTGGATTACGTGCTTCTGTTGCAATGTTCAACTGGGTTTTCAAAATACTTAGCGGTGCATCTTATGTCTCCCCTTTTTTGTTTAAATTCTGTTCAGCAGTCTACAATCATATCCAATTGACCATTTTCAGATTAAGATTGACCATTGTACTTTTTTCATTTTGTTTTCCTTTTTAATAAACTATTGCCTAGCTCAAAAAAATGATAATAAATCCCGATTCCTTAACTAATCAAATGAACTTGTAATCTGAAACATCGCGTTTATCATGGAACAGAGTTTTAAAAATTGGAGTATCTTAAAATTTATTTTATCAAACCTCATTATTAATCTTCACAAAATCTAATTAAAATATATTTTCTTCATATCTTCCAGATCAACATTGCCGTTCAATGCCTTAGCACGGATTTCAGTAGCCAGAAAGGTGTAAAGGTAAGTCAGAAAAGAACATTAACTTCAATCAAACATTTCAATCTCAGCCTCCTGCTATTCATCAAATGAAAACATCGATGAATCAAAAAAAGCAATTCACACAATCGCCGAATGTAACAGAAAATTCAATTTAATTGTCACTTTCTATTATACCCTCGAAAAAGTATCCTTCCATGATCCTTCGTATCAAAAGAAACTTGCCGCAGGCATTACACTTGCACACGTGTGGACTTAGCATTAATTCAGTATTTCAATCATCTCAAACACATGCCCATCATTTAAGGATTCAATGAACATAGATCTGTGCACCACACATGTTTTATTTGGTACCTTAGATAGGTCTAAATCGTATCCATGCATTGCTGCAACGAAAATCTCCACATCATAGGGGGCTCTATATAGTAGTGTGGGAACTTTACACAAAAATCAAAAAAAACCGAAAAATCACCCTGCGCGCAGAGTAATCTTCTTATATTGTTAGCAAGAATACACCAAGCAACCACCTGTGCACTTCTTTGTTGTTCCTTCGGGTTGAGTTTATTTAATTCGATTTATTACAGCGGAATGTGGTAATAAATTTGAGAAATGGCAGCTATACATCTTTTTTGGAAGGATGCTAACCTGGCTATGAGAGTAAAAAAGTAGGTGTTAAATCTTTTTGAACATTCCTTTTGTTTTACACGAAGGGAATTGAAAAAAAAACCGATACAGCACTTATAATGGTTTGATGGATTTCGATGAATTTATCGCTGGTGGTTTTGGATTTAGTACCAAATTTTTTATTTACCACCGGTGACAAAAAACAATCAATCATGTATTACGCAGCTAAAATTTAATTTCGGCAATTGAGTTGTCGACGTGGAAAAGTCATAAAATGTCCGCACCATCACATTTTCGAATTTTTCCTCTACATATAAAAGAGTTGATGTGCGAACTATAAGTGTCTTCTACCGCATTTCGTGCAGAGGCTGGTTCTAATGCTTGGTTAGGTTAGGTGGGTGGGTGTCGGGTTCGAAAAAACCAACTCACTTAGACTTATGTGGGTCCATTGTAATACCACGTGGATCTGGAAAAATTGCCTACTCGTTGAACCATTTTGTGCTACTAATGAAGCGTAAGAGACTTTTTGGGTCAGTCGTACTAAGATCACTAAGACCTTTATAGAAGAAAGCTCCAAGGTGAAGATTTCGGTTCTTAAAGAGAGCGGGGCATGTGCGGAGAAGGTAGAGAGAGGTCTCTTCTTCCTCCTCATCCATGCAACTCCTGCAAAAGTTGTTAGAAAAGACACCAAGCCTTGTCGCGTGCTTGTCTACCGGACAGTGTCCTGTAATAACACCGATTGTAGCACCCATGTGCGATCTAGCTTAAGCCAAATCTGTTACTAGACAGGTACTACCACTGGTTCTAATTCTAAGGCCCCAAATATTTTATACGTGAATTTTTTCACCACAAGTGCATTATCTAGTAAATCGTCTTCTTGTTTGTCAAGACCAAATACCCCAAATCTTCCGGAAAATTAAAAAAAATATTTATATTTTTCCTCAACGAACCAATAAGGCCTTTCGCCATCGAATATAATTGGGACATTAATAAGATCGGAGAGTCACCTTTTTTGCGAAAGATATGACCTGATTATTAACTTGCCTTTATAGAGTCCAAAAAAAATTGCAGTAATGTGTTTTCTTTCCGTCAATGGTTTGGTCATCTCCGGTTTGGTCATCTACTTATCATCTACTTATTATATATTATATCATCTACTACTATCTCCTGCCTTATATCTGTCCAAACAACGACGATGTCGGCAAATGCGGTTCCTAAGGCACTTTTGAAAATTACCTTTTGGAAAGTTTTAGACAATTTTCAAAGGGCGATGTGAAAGAAATTTGCAATGCATCGAAGAAGTGTAAATACTAAGGATGTGTTTATCCTCCGAAGCCACATAGATTCGTACCAATAATTTCATAACTCAACGGTCTCAGGCATTTGAACAATGCAGTAGAAAAGATTTTACACATTAAATTGAGATTTAAAACTTCAAAGTTGACGATACTAGTCTATTTGAAGTGGTCTTTTCAACTAAAAAAACTGAGCTTGGGCTGATAAACTGTTATTATAACTTATTGAATTTTGCAATGGATCTTAATTTTGTTCATACAAAAAGCAAGATGAACTAGAAAGATAAAAGAGTTGATGTGCGAACTGGGGCCGAGCTGTTGTAACAAAAAGAACTTTCCACTTGCACTAAAATGCCACTTGGATACTTATGCAAGAAATTAAGTACATTCTTTGCTTAAGATGCTTGACCGGTGACTGCGTTCTCTCTTCTGAATTCCAATATCCATGCAGCCATTTGAAAAAATGCAGTTAATAACTAGGACCTGTTTGAGGTTCTACACAATTTTTCTTCAAGTCAACTTACCGACTTCCTTATAGTCTTAAGCGTTCACATATGCTGAAGAAATCTATCCTATATTAAACAAGAAGTGCGCAGAAACATGCTATTAGTTCTGCGAGTCCTCGAAAAATCGACTCACAAATAAAGCTCTTGTTTTTCTTTGAAAAGTTCTACTGTCGACCTTAGGAGTGCCAATAAACTTATTCGCGAACTTATAACACTACTTCGTATGAAATTAAGATTTTTCGATAAATTTTTTTACCATCCAATTCAAAGTGTACATGAGGTTCTCTTCCACACATTATAATGACTTACAGTAAGAATTACTCATACAAGAAAACGAAAATCGTTAAATTTAAATTTTAAGATCCATCCAATGAAATCGTAATGCAATTTTTATTTCCATTAAAACTCAACCATATAAAAACTCACCAGACATGGGCTTAAAAAAAAAAATTCTTCGAAAGAATGCGTCAAATCAAATAGAACCCATTTTTCCTTATCTCACGAATCTAATCTCAAGTCACGGTACATAAAACCAAAAATCGAAAATCTACCTTGGCGCTAAAAATCCTTCACAACCCACTTCTTAACTTAACGGCTTCCAAAGCCACCTAATTCACCTAATCCACCTAATAAGGGCATAAAAAACAACGAAACATAAAATATTTCCGATAAAAACCGTGAAGCTATAGAATCGTATAACGAATCGTTCATCACATCATCACACCTGTTACAGTTTCTTTGTTCAAACACCGTAAAATCTGTTCCCACTCTCGAGGCAAACATTTGCATAAGCAACGAATGTTGTTTTACGATATTTTTTATAAATAGCATCTCAACATTTCTAGATTTTTTTTTTTAAATTTCATTTAAAACTTAAAAGACTTTCAACATAAAACATAATAAAATGTTGTGTGTTTTTTATTTTAATTAGAAGCGTGTTACTAAAATCGATCGTTTTTCCATAAAAAGAGAAGATATGAAATAGAAACACTAGTGGGCCGCAGAAAGAGACTTTTGTTTAACTGTATCACTGTAATTAACATATCGCCGATAGATATGCAGCGTCATCACATTAGACAAGCTATCCGAGCGCCCACATGAAGGACGGTACTCAAACGTATTGTGTCGTATTCAAAGCTTCTAGCTATAAATTAATCTGTGTTCAGATGTTCACCTTTTTGTAACGTTTTCAACATGCAAAATTGCGTAGTTTAATAAAAAAAATTGTCTCCTTGTCGGTGACCTACGATGATCGAGCTGAATAAAAAAAGGTTCAGTCAGAGACAGTAACTTTGGCCGAGAGTTCCGAGGGTTCGTTATCCATTTCTTAGAGCGCATTATCCATCATAATTTTCTCTGTCCATTCGACAGGTAGAAAAAAAGTTTACAAGATTAACGCACGCAATAGAGTTGACACGTTGTCATGTCGTTTTACGAATAAATTAATTTTCGTTTTCGTTTCGCACGCACCTCTATAATGGCAAGTATACTCGAATCGCAGCCAGAAAGACAGATAGAGAGTCCTGCTGCCAACGCATTAGGAGACAACCTTCCATGATTGATGGATAGCGAATTAATTAAAATTTATAATTGTCCAATATCGCGGATATGCGCCGCCAGACGGTCAGCCATTTTCGTCTTATCGACGCAAAGATCCATGTCAATAGAGATATAAACACACATTTCTTTGCTATGACTAAGTGACAGACCAGACCACAAACCAACACCCTATGCCTGTCTGAGTATTGAATTAATGCTAATGCACCTAATTTTAATTTATAAACAAATGTACATACAGATATAAATAAAATACTAAACCTAAAGGTAAAAACAGACCATATAGTAAAAATTAACATTTAATTGATTTGCACTGATCATGGTGCCGAGATTTCTTTCATATTTAAATCTTTTTTTTTTCCCATTTTTATTTAAGTGTTGGCGCGCAGTTAATTGCTGCGATTGCGCACACCACTTACTTGCGAAACTAATTTTAATCGAACGAAAGATTTGTGTATTTAGATTGTTGAGTTGCTCTTATTTTTATGGCTGCTTTTCAATGTATAATATTGTTGTGAGCTTTTAATTTATTAATTGAGTTCCTAAGGTTATTCGGTTTTTTTTTCGAATGACAGTTAAAATGATTTATTTTTTATTTCAGGGTCTTCCATTGCATATACAAATTGACACGTTTGAGGATCCACGGGATACACAAGTTTTCCATCGAGGCTATTGCCAAATAAAAGTCTTCTGCGATAAGGTAAGTCAACAAAACTATCCGTTAAAATATAAATTGTAAACATCCTGCAATTCAGAAGTCATATACAAATGTATGCATGAACAGACACATATATTTTATGAAGAAGAACATGATTAATAACATAGTGGTAGGCGTCAATCAATGACAGCCTACTTTAAAAGTTCATCAACATAGTAGCCAAGTGTATGTGAATGCTATAGCGAATCCTTAATTAGTAACACACTCGAAATGGAGAGAAAATATAAATTAAATTGGTTTTGGCATTGCCAGAGAAAAACCAACTTCAATCTTCAACTGTCAGCTTATGGGGGGATTACACACTCCACATATATCTCAATGTAGCGGTCTCTAAGTGCAATGGCTATTTGCTTTTAATTTTTCAATTAAGATTTCATTTCTTTTTCTCAATCTCATTGGAAATCTCCCATCTGAATTGCATCTGAGTGCTTGTCTGGTATTTGTCAAGTTGGATAATATGTTTTGTTTTTTTGTTTCTCAGTTAAAAGCTAGTCATGTCTTCTCTTTTGACAAATCAAATCAGGAAATTTATGGTAGTTAGTTGAAATGGTATTTCTATAAACAATATTTCTTCATTCTATGGCTGCCGTTGGTTTGACAACCGTTATTGAGGATAATTAGCATCGAGAATTTATGTCTATTGTTTTGAAATTTTTTTTTTCTGTGGTTGTTGCTTGTTGAAATTTGACCGATTTGTGAGGTAATTTCTTAAAATAACACTTGACTTTGTAGAGTTAATAATGGAATTTCTTGAAACGCTTAGATTTTTATACAGAGATCAGCAGATAAATTAGACTTGTCTGTTTTGCCCCGAATTTATAAAGACAAGCGTCAACTTGCACTTTGATTCATTCGAGTAATACCCCTTGCATTTCTCGTAAGGCAAGTAAAAAGATTCTCATCAACGTTAACTGCTTCACTAAAACATTTCCGAAAGTTGCCTTTTTAAAGCTACTCAAAAAAAAAAGCATAAAAATTATCTGTTAAAACACTAGAGTTGACGTGCGAACTTTGCTTAATTGGTCAAAAAATAAATAGCAGATACAATTCTATGTTAAGCCTGCAAAAGTAAAGCAGAAATAAACAAAAAAAAATATTGTCCAAGCACTTCTAATAATTACAGCATAAAGCTTTTTTTTTAAATTTACAGTTTTTCACATCCGAAAGAGATATCGAATCAAAGGAAGTGTCGCCACCATTTAAAAATCAGTTAGGCGGGATGTATTTGGGTTTTTACACGACCCAGGTGTACTAATTTTGATGCATATTTTGTATGCAGTGAAAAACTCACTGTAGATCTCTTAGACCTTTTATAGATAAGGTCGAGACCGACAGGTGAATTGATTAAGCCGTGTCCTTTGGCCTGTCTGTATGTGTGCCTAGGTCTATAAAGTTGGACTTGAAAGTTGAAACTTCAAGTGTAGCTTTGTTTTTATTTTGTACAGGGAAGGTATGAAAATTGATAGGATCCGCCCACAGCCACACCGACAATAATTGGCTTAGATGTCAGACAACCTCAAATTTACATTTTATTTCAATATACTTTTTGGTCAAGTTCAAATTTTAGTGCAGTGCAATAGTGGGGAGAATTCTTAAGCAAGACAAAAATTGGACCATGCCTACGTTAAAGATGTCAGATGTTTAAGAACCCGCTTGCTTAGAAAATATAATCTAAATAAAAAAAAATAAAGCAAATTTAAGATACTCGCATATATTAAGTTTGTTACATACAAACTTTTTTCGGAGAAAAAAAACTTCTTTCACTTTTAATGAATATTATTAGAACTCTAACAAAATTTGAATTATTTCATTTTATTTTTCATCTTACGCCCTTTTTAGGGGCATGAACAATGCAAAGAACTGACGTAAAGTATAGGAATTCTCCTATGAATTCACATAAAGTATAATAATTCACTATGTTTTCTTCACACTAATTGCTTACTTGTTTTCCTTACAATTTAAAGACAATTCTTAGTATGTTACGGAGTGACTAAAATTTTAAAAATCATATGTTCTATGTATAATGACATATAGTCTTATTTGCGGTTTTAATATTTGATCGAACTGATATAAAAGCATTTTTGTTACTTCTCTTATTGCGCGCTTTTAGCTCTTCGTGGTTAAGAAGTCCAGTCAAAGCCCATCCTTTGTATGTGAATAGCCTGATCACTCTTTTTTTCTCTTTAAAAAAAAACATCACAAGCAATTTTTATCTGATCTAACAATTTATACCAACCACCAGTTTACATTTCATTTCTTATTGTCTATAGCACCAAGGTTCAAGTCCAACAAAAAAAGGGTCCAACCATTCGCGCTGCACGAACAGAAGCAGAAAAAGGACATGAATAGCTGGTTGATTGCTTAGCAATAGAAAAATGTAATTTTACACATTTTTTCCTTGACTCTATGGACTCCTGTAGCATTATGCACTTAGGTAGCCATAGAGGCGGGTGGATTTTCTGCAATCAATATTAAGCACACAAAACAATACAAAGGCACTCTCAATGTCAATTTGAAGTTTATGTAACCTTTATAGATTATTTTTTCTCTCTCCTGAAGCACGCGTTAAAATAGCTCTGTAGTATCCTTCTTAATCCCGATAAAACCATAAGAAAAAACGAGAAGACAAGCAAAGAACTTGTAGCAGGCATGTACCAACATTGGTTACGACCAGTCATTCTATGTCTTCCTTTACCTATACACCCTAGCGAGTATGTTACAAGTCTTTTCCGTTGTATCTCGATGTTATAAGTTTTTTTTTTTATTTATTTTCTTCTTCTTCTCGTTTTGGTTAAATCGCAAATTTATGTGCACACAAACCAACCTACCACCATATCGCGAAAACTACAACTCGGTAGACACCTTTTGGCGCGCGAACTACCATTTAGAAAGTTTTCCATCATTTGAAATAATAAATCCATTAGTGACACGAAAAAGAGGTTATTCCGCCACCACCAACGGCAGGGACATGATAGGGAAAATTTACATTGTCAAAGGAGGCAAAACAATATTTAAAACGACGGATGAAGGTCAGAGTAGGATGAGCCAACATTGATGGTGGTTGCTGCGGGAAAATAGTCAGCAAACACGACTAGGAGAGCACACACAACACATACAGCAGATGCATCATATTTCGATTGGTTAATGTGTTATTCGCTTTCTTCCAGTCGATAAAGCCGAATTAGACATTTAGCCATTTATCGTTGGAGAATGAGTGAGAGCACGAGGCTTTGATCTTTGCGCGATTGAAGTTGTGGCGCAGAGTCGTGTAGTTCGGGGGAGTGGGAAATTATGTATTTTTTTTCCTCGCTGCGATGCATGAGGTGTTAAAGTTCAAGCGAGGAAAATTGCATTGATCACAGAAGATGTAGGTAGTTATGAAGCAGATTGCTTAATGAACTGCTATTAAGTTACAATGTATTTGGGATTAGGTTTTTCGTTAATGTTAGTTTAGTGCATTGTTTTCTTAAGCAAAACTGTTGCCAGGTTTGCACCTCAACTCTTTTGATTTCACAGGAATTCAGGGTTGTATTGCTTGCACTTAAGTCACGTCACAGAACAACTTGTTTTAGTTACTAGGACTATACTATGTTAAGATAAGAGATTAAAACAGCCAAAGCTGTTAAGAGAATGGTTGAAATTCCGCACTCCATTTTTTTTATTTTAATCCAAGGGGGGGGGAAAAATTTCATCAAAATTAGCTTCCCACAAAGCTGCACTTTCCACTTTAATCAAGATAACGCCCGGTGCTCACAGATACACGACGCGGCACGTTACTGAAATCTGATACGCACCAAAAACAAAAAGTCTCCTTTGATTGGATTCATCAATACAGATTGCACTCAAGTCGAAATCTGTTTTAAGCGGCACTCTCACGACAACAAATCACGATTAATATCGAGACTTGTAGGCCACACGAGTGTGATTATATTTTAAGATACATTTTTTCTTGCCTCTTTGCCTCGGTTTAAATGCAATGCTCGCATCATTTTCCACATCGATTTATCATTTACCTCAAAAATGTGCTCTGTAACGCAGAAGGAAAGGACGAGGCCAAGCTCGTTGATGGAAAACCAACAATATTGGGTGGATATCCTATAACACCGGTCATGCATTAAAAGCGGACAAGCAAAACCCAAACTTAATGATATGAAATGCCCACGAAATAATTTACTTAGTGCGTTTTTGTTGTGCGTCATTTTCTCTTCAGCGCACACTCAAAGGATGGATACAAAAATAATTTTGCAAAAAAAACCCAAGCATCGAAAATGAAAAAGTGAGTGTAAAAGTGAAGGGCAGTGATGCATGTGAGATGCCAATACACAATATAACAAGGGCACAAGGGTGTAGGCTTGTAGGCTTTTTCCACACAGCGATGGCAAAGTTATGACCAAAACACAAAACCCGCTATCATTTTACATAAGATCAATGGGGTTCTCAGTATATATATTTTTTTTTATATCCCCACTTATACAATGTGCACAAGTAAGACGTTTCAAGGCAGACAGAGGAGGTGGACAAGAAAAAAGAACACTGCACAACAAGTGCGCGCAGCTTTGATGCAATCGAAACTACTTTTTTTTGCAAAGTAATATGTCTTAAATTATGCTACGGTAGATTGGCTTTCCTTCGAAGTGCCCACCAAACGTTCGCTGAACGCTATATCTTACTTGCCTTGAGGAGAGTGCTGCGATGCAAACATTAAGGGGACAACGCGCTGCGTATTGTTCCCCCTTTCATAACATCGAACTAAAGGAAGATTGTGAACGCACGCAAAATATGTTAAATGTATTATGCGACACAAACCCTTTTTTACACCTCCGGATTAAAAGTGAAGCGAAAAAAAGTGCAAAACAACAACAAGATACCTGTTGACAGTGTTCAATCATCAATGGGGAAAAGCAATTGCTAAGGGTGTTTTGCATAATGCGATGCGGCGTACACGCTTACGCATTAAAAAAATGCTACATACCCGATTGGAGGTATAAGATGACGGTATTATAGGATCATTGTAATGCAGTCAATCGTATCGATTTCATAATAATGCGACTGGGATCGGCTTGAGATGATGATCATCTTGATGATGACAGTTTGACTGGTTTTGGTGGCTTCAGTATAACAAGAAGAAAATTGAAAGTAAATATTTAACTTTAACTTATGGCGGAACTTCTACTTTAACTCAGAGTATAAAAGTCATGATGACATCAAGCTGCATACAAGAGAAAATATAATGAAAATGGCGATTCTTGACGATTTCGTGTTCTAAAAATGTCCTCCTTTAACACATATGGGCCCTTAAATAAATCAGTTAGATGAGAAAAGAGATCGAGACTTGAGTACTTAAAAAAAAAAAAAAATTATTACAGGATTCCTGTGAAATCTCTAATTTGTGCTAGTCGGATTATTTTAAGCCTATTTAAAACACATTTATCGTTACTCGCACCGCTCAAATTGCAGTTAATTGACTCTATATTCAACCACCTGATGACAGCTTGAAATCATGTTACCACACACTATTCGCTTGCCGACAGCCTATAAGCAGACTGGTTACAAAATAATTAAAAAAAAAACCAAAACGCTCGTAAGAAGTATGAATATTAACACTAATCCTTTGTGTAATTAAAATCGCGTAAAAATTGCACATCATCCTCTTCATCATCATCAAGCAATAAAAGGAAACGTCTCACTGCAAGGATAAAAATAAAAAATAACAACACTGATGTTGAGTACACATTAAGCGAGCTCGTAAAAGAGATTAACTGGAGAAGGAAAAGAGATCTAATTAAGAAGGAAATTGATGTGATAAAAATATTAGCCATAAAAATATTAAAGAAATTGTAACCAAGTTGAAAGTGCGTGGAACTAAGTGATAGGCATAAAAATAGAAACACAAATATGTGGGATTTTTTAATCTTACTCGAAAAAAGTAGATTAAATCTTGGGAAGAGAAAGGAGGTGGAATCACTAAGAAGTTTGTTAAAGGAGACATGACCAATCAATAGGGTTTCGATGAGGGCGCAATGAGAAAAGCAGAGGATGTTGGTTCATGAATTGTGGAGACGGACACCACGATAGATGTTAATGGGCCCACGTAAAACATGATAAACGACGGGTTGGCACATTATAACCCACAGGCTCTGTACTCAGGCACGGTGTATGCTCTCGTGAATGGGCAATTTTATTACCATTTGGTGGACTTCTTTTCCGTTTCTTTCGGTGTTTTTTTCTGCATGCACATCACTTAAGAAACAAACAGCGCTAGAGAGGAGCAAGCGACTTTGAAAGTATTAAATACCATGTTCGACATGTAGCCTCCCCTCTGCATCACCAGCAATCGATAGCAAGAAAATCCCATTTATGCAAAGAGTGTAACTGTAACAGCGTGATGTAGACACTTAGATGATTCATATCCTGTTCTAGTTATCTGTACCGAGAAAGGAGAGGACAGACAGCCACGCTAAAAGGCGTTCATGTTTCAATTAAGCAAGACGCAAAGAGACGAAAAGAGAAGAAAATTTATGAATACGTAATAAATTTGCTAATAATATGTTTGAGGCGATTGAATATTCATATTTCATGATAGTGTGGAAAATTTCACTTGCCTCTGAGTCAACGCATTTGCATAGGAATTCCAATCAATCAAAAAAATATTATTATTATTTTTTCCTTCGTAAATGCACTGTGTTTTGCCAGGGGTCCCGCATGCGGCCACATATGGAAAGTTTCCCCCGTTCGAATCGGGGGAGTTGCAGTTATTGGCAAATGTAATTACTATAATCGAATTCCAATAGATGGCGACTACGACAGCGTCGTCACACAAATCATTGCAGCACATTTGTATTCGCCTCTTTGTGTGAATAAAATGTCATGGGGTCAGAAAATATACGTAAGATTTACAACCAAAGTTCAAATGGCATTTAACCGATTGGTACATCTAAGATATTCATCTTATGTCCATCTCTAGGCAACATTCCGTAAAAATACGAAAAGAAAACTAGCTGGTTGGGTATCGCGTGCCAACTGATTGACAATGCTTTGTAATTACCATGTGATGGCACTTCCTAGAACCTATAGATACAGATGTTAGTTGGCTTGGAGAGCGCAAATTATACTGTCACTGAGTGTTTTTTGCTGCCGATCTCCGTTTGAAATGAAAGAGGCTACAAGCCACCGTAAAGCCAGATCCTTGTAATTAGATGCCATGATACCGATGGCCAAGACGGAAGTCCATCTAGGAACGAAGATTACATCTCATCATCAATCCGTTTCAAACAATTGTGTATGTGAGTGGACTATGTACTCGGTGTGTGTTCAATTAAATACAATTAGAGCAGACAATCTGCAAAGCACATCCATCTGCATAGCAGCGTGGATAATAAATCTAATTTTAAATTTATTTAATATAGCCAATAAAAAGGGGAAAAATATCCTCAAAGCATATAGGCACCATCAGCAGTCTGTAGAAGTTTGAAGGTGGTAGACATACCCACTCGTGTGTTACACTTTTTCTATACCGAGCACATCTCCCGCAGTTTTTCACTGCGAGTTTGTGTGGATGCGGATGAAATCTGTGCCAGTGTTATTATTTATTTCGATGAGCTTTCTTACGCTTAACATCAGAGGATATCCATCACGTGTCAGATTACCATTAACAATTTTATCCGGCATATTAGAGAAGGAATAGTCTTAGGAGACTCTATAATGTACATGTCAATTTTGTGGCGCGATAACGATATAGAAAGGATGCATGCGCCTTAGTGGATTATCATCATCATCCTTAGTGTGGCCGTAAGTGGCATTAACAGATGTTACATTTGCGTAAAAAAAAGCGAAAAACCGCAAAGAGACGAGTATATTCAACCATTTGATAGGGTTAAAGGAAATCGCATAAAAGCATCTAATTGCCCTTAAGGAGAATTGCTGTGGAGGAGATATCCAGGTTTATTGTTCGTGGTCAGATGGGTTCTTATTGATTTGTACAAATGGTTTCTCGAATGGAGAGTCAATGATTGGCAGGACGAATTGAATTTGTTATGGTAGCGTGGGCTTGATTTAGATGGAGATATAAAAAAATATGTGAGAGATAAGGCAAAAACCTGGTCAATTTCTGAAGCACGTGACTATCGTTTATTTTGACGAAGTAAAAAAATCGTCTGCATAAAGCTGATGAGTATGAGGAAGAAGATTTGCGTAGGACCCAATAAATTTTTTCGTTTTAGATTAAAGATGAAAAACAACCAGTGAACTCTAAAATCATGCTTAAAGCGCCATTTCGAGTTTTTTTTTTCACTTAATTGACGAAAAGTTATACTTTCCAGTTTGGTAATAGAAAAAACAATATCAAAACGCTGCCTTATTTTTCTCCAAAGAAATTTGTCTTAGAAAAAAGTTGAATAAAGTGCTTTTTTTAGCACATACATCTTAAATAAACGCCAAGCGCAGCGTTGTCATTAAAAGGATAAAGAAAAAGTACAGCCGATTATTTCAGCAATTTGGCTCTAATAACAAGCTCTTGTTCTTATTCCATTGTTCTTAGTCCATAGAAAATTAAATCCCTTTCTCATTCATTTGTTGCTCTTCTTTCTACCTCTTCTTTATTTTCCTTCAAACATTCAAATCTATATTCAAAGAATAATAAGTTCCCCAAGTTCGCTACTCAACTCTTTTGTATTTTCTGTCGTTTATGCTCTCGATTAAACATTATTGTTTTGTGTCTACTATCCGATGGAGCACTCAGACACAACTACTGGTCTATTGTAATACCATGCGGACACCTTACTTAAATAGTTCACCCGACTTTTGAAGAAAAACGCGAAGGAGCTTCAGTGATGAAGAACTTAGGTGTTCGGCATTCACCACGCCAGCTTCAATGATCCCCCATTGCGAGCAAGTCCCCCACATTATGCGAGCAAAAGCAGGACAACCACAGAGGAAGAGTTCTACTTCAAAAGCTTGGTGGCCGGTAAAGACGCCTCTAGAAGAAGTTCGCAGTCAATTCTCCTGAGAGGTAGAAGGAAAAACGCAGACCTCTTGCAGATATCCAGGCGTAGTCGTTTAGTCTCGTTTAAACTTCTATATTTCGTTAAATTTTTCAAAATCTTAGTGTGAAATCACCTAGTTTGTCACTTAATTCTTCTGTACGTTAAAATTAATATGTAGTTCATGTTAAACTCTAGATTTTGTGAGTTGTTTTGAAATCCAAGCAATAAATGCGATTCCAATTAATTAATTCTTTTTATCAATTCATGTAATTTTTAGAACTAACTATAAAACTTCTTAAGAAAAAATTTTTGAGTGCTAAGCAATAATATTTCCCAACCAAAAAATTTCATGGGAATCGAATACTCTAGTGTAACTTATACAAAAAGGGCCATTCAAATCTTGAGAACTAACCAAATCAAAGTAAAGCAAACTAAATGACCATTTAATTTACGGAAGTACTTGAACAAATCCGATTACCATCTAATAAACACATAATAATAATAGCCCCCAATCAAACACTTCTACTTTTTTCCCATCCAATTGTCCGTCTACGCGATGGTTGAAACGCAACAACCTCTCTTTAGTTTATGAATGCGTCGACCAATCAATCAGTATCGATACAACAGCCAAAAAAAATAGTTAAAATAGAAGACAAAAAAAGTATCTTTGCTATAAGTAGCAAGTCATTAGATTTGATGAATTGTTTACGCGCGTAATAGCACATCCAAGTCATTGTGCGGTGTGACTTGGTGTTGGTGGAAGTTTGACATTTGATGAGATGAGATTCGAGGCAACATGATGACTTCATAGATATATAGATCTCCCAATGTAGGGCACAAAGAAAAATACTTTAAATTTTGCTTTTTTTTCGACTGCGTTTATCTTTCCAACCATGACCTTGAAAAATGAAAAAATTGTTGGCGGAATTATAAAGGAATGAATAGGTTACGGTGAGGGGAAAATTCAATCCAATCATTCGGAAACGAACAATAGCTTCTGTGTGCTTGTTGTTGACTTTTTTTCCTAGGGTGACAATAATCCAATATTGATTACAAAATTTCCATTCTTCAATGGGTAACAAGGGCATGATTGAGTGGCTTATGTGATATAACAATCAAAAAAGTAAGTGGTGGATGCTGATAGTGGAGGTGGTATAAAAATCGTAGGTCAGTGTGTTAGACAAAGGGGAATGAATTGACATAAAGCGAACGTAATTTGAATATATCATTATTTGGGATCGACTTCTTTAAAAGGCTTAAGAGTTGGGTAATCGGTAGCCCTTAGAACTAGAGAAGAAAATCAACAAAAAACAAATCCTTTAATTTGAAACTCTATGCTCATGCAGTAATTGTCCACGCATGACCAAGGCCGTAAGGATTGGATTTTTTAATGGTTCAGACAAAATATCTCTGCTTGTTTTTTAAAAGTTCGAGTATCCAAATCTGTCATAGTCACATCATTATTCATTATCACAACAACCTTATCATGAGTGGTTTTTAAAGTACATATAAGCCTGTTTCGCATAAATAATTTATAATTTTTTTATTATTTAACCATTTTTTGTATGTCCTTTGCAGGGTGCTGAGCGCAAAACACGCGATGAAGAACGAAGAGCGGCCAAGCGCAAAATGACAGCTACTGGCAGGAAAAAGCTTGATGAACTCTACCATCCTGTAACAGATCGTTCAGAATTCTATGCAATGCAAGATATTAGTAAACCACCTGTACTATTCTCCCCCGCCGATGACATGGAAAAGGTGAGTAAAATCATTGCAGGCTTTTGCTAGCAATAAGTAAAATTAGGAAAAAGGTCAAAAAATTCATAACAATTCATGTCAGACAAGCCTAAAAGACGCAATCTACCGGTTAAACTAGTGATTAAACTATTGCGACAATTATTTAAAAAAAAATGTAACCAGCTCATTTAAAATCCTTAAATTTTAACATAGCAATTATTAAGTGACAAAATTCAACATTATTCTGATATGTTATTTTTTTACATTTTTAAATGGTATGTTGCTTCACATATTTTTCTTTGAACATTTTTTGATAACGCGCTGAAATTTCGGTGCGACTCAAATTTAGATTTTTTCAATTGTTATCTAATTTTTACTTTAAAACCCTTTTTTTATTAATCTCCCACAGACCTTCTATGGCCATGAGACTGATTCATTATCCGGTACGCCAGACCTTAAAGGCGCATCACCGTTTCTACTGCATGGACAAAAAGTCGGTACACCCACACTCAAATTCCACAATCATTTTCCACCTGACGTGCAGACGTGAGTAGTAAAAATCGAAATTCCAACCAGAAATTGAGATGACATCATCTTACTCCAAGGACATTATTAACATTTTATTTTTCTTTTATATTTGTTCCTCCTTTCTCAATTTTAGTGACAAAAAAGATCACATTTTGGAACAGAGTTTAGTCTCTGGTTCAATGTCAGAGTTTGGTCCACCAATCAAACGTGGCCGTATGTCACCGCCGATAAGTGAACGTGTCATGCTGTATGTGCGACAAGAGAACGAAGATGTCTACACGCCATTGCATGTTGTGCCACCGACTACCATCGGACTTTTGAATGCGGTAAGTTTTTGTTTCAAAGTTCATATAAAATTCTATTTCCAAAAGAAGTCCCAAACCTTCATCCCCCCTCCAATATAAAATAGAATTTCCAAAATCATTTTACATAATTTTCATCTATTAAACTTTGTTTTTTGTTCATTTTGGTATAAAACTAAAATTAGTACAAAAATGTTTTACAATTTAATTGGATAAACCAAAATGTTCAAATGCGTTTCATTCCCAGAGAAAGAGTAGGTTGAAAAAAATACAACACAACAAAAACAATTAATATGAAAAGAAAAAACTTCTGCGCCAATAACAAAAAAATATATAAACCTACCTGTGCACTCTTTTTAATAAAAACAAATGATTTATACTTTATTGTTTCCGCTTTCAAGGAAAAAACGAATGCGTTTTCCAACAATTAGAGGAATCTTTTTAAGCAAATATTAATTTACAAAAATATATTTATTTTATTCTTGCCTTATGATCAAAAAAACCGCATGAAAGGGAGGAATGTACTGTGTGTGATTAATGCAATTAGCGCTTCAATTAAACCAGCAAAATTAAAAATGGATATAAACTTAACGCTTTATTAAGGTGTTTTCTAAAAAAAAAAACCTCACCATTCACCAAAATAAAATAAAGTCTTCATTTGTCATACTTAATTTCTGTTATTTGTTCGAAGGTACAGCATTATTAACAAAATGAAAAACGTTTCATTCGTTTATTCCTTCTAACCTCCATCATAAAATAAAAACTAAAAACATGAACACATTTTTTACCTTTTGAATGCTGCAAACGTTTAAATTAAACGTTTTTTTTTTTGATGATAAAAATGTTAATTTATGTGTATTTATAATTTGTTTGTGCTTAAAAGTGATTCTTTAGTGTTTAAACTAATTTTTTTGTTTTGAAGTCGCGTTTTAGATGTTTCCCTCACTTCCGCACAAACAAAATGATTATTTTTTTCTCAATAGTTTTTTTGTTATCGTTTAACTTTTTCTACTTTGGATATTTTTAAATAAATTAATTTTCATGTGGGAGTCAATTGAACGTATTACTTTAAAAGAGCAATCTAGGCTTAAGCACAAATTAAGGTAATTAAAAGTGTGTGCCCATTAACCCATCCCAGTCTAGGTTTAAGTTAAGCCTATAGTTGAAATCTAATCTTTGATTTCAGCTTACGTCTAATCAACAGAAGTTGATTGACTTACGAGAGTATAATAATTTTTTTACCTATTCTCTAATTTAATTTAATCGACGAAGCCCACGTTTTTCAAACACTGTCTACCGCACGGCTGCAGCCATTCTTATTTTATCTTTGTATTTTGCAGTCTTGTCGGAAAGATAATTTGCATCGGAAAGAGATTGCATAAAGATGCCATGTTATTTTTTAACAAATTAATCGCCTATTTTGTCGAGTTACTCACAGCTATGTCTAAAAGTTGTCATTTTCTATTAAATCAACTGGACGTTTGTTCCACATTGAACACAGAAATATGGCCCTCTTTTCATGCAGTTGTGTTAAGAGATAATTTAAATACTACAAAACGATAAGGATGATGAGCGAAAAAAATCGGTTCAAATTATTTGCCGCTTAACCCAACAAATATAATTTTTTTATACAGACAATTTTGACGAAAGAAACACTCTCTTATTTTTGCTTTGAATCTTTATTCCTTAAACATCTTAGTTTCAAAACTTTGAATAATGCATTGAAAAAGCAGAAATTGTCAAGGTCAATCCGATAGGTTTTTTTTTTCATTTCATATCTTAAACTTAAGAAACTATTTCTCAACCTTTCTTAGTCCATGATAAATTGAAATATTGCTGTCATTGAGCATTCAAGATCTTCCGAAGAAATTTCATCCAGTGATACAAGCGGTAAAACTTCTGATTGTGAATGCATAACAAGTATTCAAATCCACCTGTTGCTCACCCGCGTCAAATAAACATAATCTATCTTAATAAATCCTAAAATAAATTAACGCTTTCGAAGGCGGACGTTAAAAGCATGTCTCTGAGTGGGCATATCTCCTACCATATTTTCCCCCTAAACCAGTAGTAAATCAAAATTGAATTAATTACTCTCGCCATTTGCTCCTTATCTCCAGACTGGGATATACTTTTTCACCACTCAAAGTTTACCTTTTAAGCACAAGAAAAAACCTCCTCAGGGGCATTCAAAAACGAACAAAAAAAACTAATTCAATTCAACTTTAAACCGAAAACTCACATATCATTGCATTTCATTATGAATTTTTATCTCCCAATGTCATCCACACAAATACACACACGCATTATCATCCACACATCATTTACACACCAATACTGTGTGGTAAAAAAAATTTCAATACATTCAATCGATGGATAATTAATGCTTTATACGATTGTCGGAGCAGGTGACAATGCAGGTAATCAAGCGAAAAGCAACAAAGAAAGACAAAATGTTAAAAAAAAATACAAAAAAATAAACTCAAATTCAATCCGAGAGTTAAGTATTTATACATAGTTAGTAAATTTTGTTGATGTATTATTGTTATTCTTTTTTTATTATTGGCACAAAAGTTTTTTTTTTTATTACGAATATTTGTTTAAAGATTTTTCAAAATTTTCTTAGTGAACAGAAAACAAAATAAAAATTTAGATGAGAATTATTATTATTTTTTTTAATTGTTAATTGGAAAAAACGAACCCAAACAACAAACAACATTATGTTTATCTTAATTGCAGATCGAAAATAAATACAAAATCTCCACATCAAGTATAAATAATATTTATCGTACAAATAAAAAGGGGTAAGTACTAACCAACAAACAAAATTTTATACACTTACTAAGTTTTTTTTTAATAAGTTTTTGTATTTGTTTATGTTATATATTTAATTTTTTGCGATGTTTTAGACACAAACACAATACACCGCATTTGCATTTGCACGATTAAAATAATCCCCTAATCCTTTTAATCAATTTTTTTTTTTGCAAATATAATGTTAATAATTAATATAATGTTAATATTATGTTAATTGTTAAGCCAAAAGAATAACATTTGCCTTAACATTTTCGAATCTTTGTGTTATTTGAAATGGGATTTTGGTTTTTATAATTTTAAGTTTTTATGGTGAGGAAGACAGGACAAGAAGATGAGAAGTCTTTTCAGGAAACATAACATTTATGTTATAACATTTTGTTGGATTTTTCAAATAATGTCACATTTTAGTGCTTAAAAGCGTTCCGTTAACTGAACAAATTTAGTTGAGCTTTAAGATGATTTTTTAACGTTGTTAATTCAATTGTTCCCAGACTTCCAGGGTGCAGCTATATGGAAATTATCTTAGATCAGTCCCGGAGCCTTCACTTAAATTTTGTTTAAAGGACTCCTCAAGGAAACTCTCTTCTGAGTTGGCAGCCACCATTTTGACATGAATGCTGTAATATTAAGTGCTAATGGTCAGGAATGGTTTCTTTTCCGTTGCTTGAGCTTCAATAGAGTAAATCATGAATCTAAACACATAGTAAAAGATTTTAAAACTATTCTCCTTTCCAATTAATTTTAAAAAATTGAACAAATTGTGTAGGGCTCAAAGAGTTACCATTACGTGTTTTTTCTAAAGCTCTTTTCAGTTCAGTCTTTCACCACGCCTGAATCTAAAAAATCTTCTTCTTTAGGCTCTTATTGTCACCAGACCACTACTAAGGTCCTGGCATTTAATATTTCTTAGGTTTAAAAAATTTGCAAAAGTCACAAAATTGGCCATCACCTTCCACGGTAAAAGATTGGCAAATAATTTATCGCTTAAACATTTTTAAATGAGAAAAAACAAAACGAAATAATAAATCCGAACATATTTGTTTGAATTAATGCATTTGTCTGTCCGGTTAAGATCAGTAATGCCATTCCGTCTATATGGGAATTTTATGCAAATTATATAAATCTCTTTCGAATAAAAAAAAAGTATGTATCATCATCCATTTTGTTCACATTAAATGCAATGTATCTGTTGATATTTTTCTCAAACCAGTTTGTTTCAAATAAAAAGAGAAACTTAAAAAAGTATTGTGTAAAGCAAAATCATTGGGTAATTTAAATTTTTTTTAGTTTTTATATACGATCTCAGGATCGAATAAAGAAAGCAAATTCACTTTAAGGGAAATTATATTATTCACTGTAACTTATCGTTTTTATCTGTTTGTATAATTTCAGGATTACTGCGAAAATTGACGATGACATGCTCTCGTATTACTGCAATGAAGACATATTCCTGCTAGAGGTGCAGCAAGTTGAAGACGACCTATACGACATAACCCTGACCGAGCTTCCCAATCATTGATGCAAAGCCATGACTCTTTATGTTTCTTCCCTCCCAGACGTATCACAAGAGAATTATTTAAATACAACAACGAAACAAACAATACACAAAAGATTATAAGTTTTAGTTAAGACAAGTATATAAATATTCTATACATAATTTTTACTTAATTTAAAAAAAAAACAATACATTTTTATAAATAATATATTTTGCCCTGCAAGTGAACGTTCAAGTACTTGAAAACTTATATGTACTCTTAAGCTTAAACTTAAAAGTTAAGTGAAACTTTATTATTTCTTTCATTTCCTTTGTGTTTGTTTATTTTTATTTAATATTGGGTTGAGAATGAAAAAAAATCATTGTAAGACAAATTTATTTTTCCCGAGAGATTACATTCTTAACTGAACTTAGTGCCTAGTGTTTAAGTGTAAAAACGGAAAAAAAAACTTATTGAAATTAAAATATAAAAAATACAAATTAGATTTTAAGACTAAGATCGAAACAAATAGTTAAGAATCTTCTGTAATTAAATTTCCAACAAAAAACACGAAACAAAAACACGAAAAATTCTCTAAATCTAATTTGTAATACTCTTAACGTTTCCAATTATGGTAGTTTTTCTGTTTTTATAAAAATAAAAATAATTTATGTTATGTTTGGCGTGTAGTTTTGTTTTAATAAAAATAAAGTAAAATTCAAAATTAAATATTTTTTATTTTCAAATCGAGAGATCTCAAACCAAAATTCTCTATTTCACAAAATCAAACACTATATACGAACATAACTGTCATAAAGTGAAGCTTATTTTTTTCTTTTTTATCCTTTTATTTTTATTTAAAGTTAAAATTGACACAAAAACGCAATAACAATTCTAAATACTTAGTTTTAATAGTTAAGACAGAATGACGAAAAGAAGTGGATTTGCTGTCAAACACAACAATCAACAAAAAAATTATTGTTGATGAAAAATATAACGAAAAAACATGATGTGATTAAAACGAATAAAAAATATGAAACTAAATAAGATAATTTTAGTAAAAAAATGTAAATAGAAAAGAAAGCAAAAAAAGTCCAATTCGAAAACATTCCAACAGCAAAAATGAATCTTAAGTAAGGCAAAAATGCATCTTCCGTAATTTAAAATTACAAATAATAAAAAATATTTTTTATATAAATTCTTTTCGTTCTTTTTTTAACTAGGCTTCTTAGAGTTAAGCGCGTTTGATTAATTTAAAAAAAATGATTAAATTCATAGGTACTTTTAAGATCAATAGATGTTAAGAGTATTTTTTGCTAATTATTATATTGTTTTCTTTTTGCAACTTTTTACTATGAAACACACATTTTATAAAGTTTAGATTTAACGTTTTCAATGTTTTTTTTTAAACCTAAAAAAATGCTATGTTAAAATTCTGTTAGTTACAATCGAAACTTTACGTTTCTTAGTAATAATATGTTTTATTTTTATAGTTTTTAAGGACAATAACGTTTTTATCTTGCCGAAAAAATTTACAATCATTTACACATATATTAAATTTTTTACAAATAGACATTGTGTCGTAAGAGTGTTGTTACGAGTAAAAAAAAGTGGAAATATAATGTTTAAACGTACCTATTGTAATGAAAACGAACAAAATATTTTTTATATATATATTTTATTATTATTTTATTATAATAGTAGAATAAATGTTTTTATTCAAAAGAACTTTTCGAGTTTTTCTTTTTTGGCTTTATGGCGCTGTCTCTCCTCTAAGAGTTTGTGGACTGGACCAGTGATGTCTATTAGCTCCACATATTTGAACCATTTCAGAGCTCGATTCTTGACTAGGCCAAATGTCCCTATAGAGAGTATATGTACAAATAAACAAAAGGTTTAGTGTTCCGGCGTTTCTGCTTCTCCAGGTCTCAGTTGTCGGGTTAGAAAACGGTTACCAAATATTGCAGCTGTAGGTACTGGGAAGGAATCAATTTGATGGTGGTCCTTCTCCGAAACCAAAAAAAAAAAAACAAGTAACAACCAGGAGGGTTCGCCTGAAATTGATCGGCATCCATTATCCAGAGTAGGGTATAGGTTGTAAAGAACCTGACAGCTATTGTATAAGAGACTGTTTCCCAAGCCAAGTTGGCTAAGCTCGCGCGACCTTAGTCGCGATGCTACTCAACAGGGCCGTCCCTGTGGGGTGGTTTCGAAGATTTTCCGGGCCGGGGTGTTGAAGTCCATCCGCTATAGATGACCCAGCCATTGTAGCGTTTGTAGTTTGACACTTCTAGTTAGGTCGGTGTCGCTGTACAGCCCGTTCAGTTCGATGTTATATTTTTTCCTCAACTCTCCGTATACATGTCCTATACATGGACACTTTAGTTGCTCGAGACAAGGCCTTGCTACTCACATTGCCCGTTTAGCCCAAAGAAACAGCGATTGGCAAGAGTTATCCTTCTTGGAGACATTGCGCTACATAGCTCGTCTCTATAGATGCTGTCACACGCGGCTTTGAAGTCGATAAAAAGGTGGTGTGTATCGATTTGGAATTCCTGGGCTTTCTCCAAGATCTGACATTATGTGCCTTTCAGATTGTTTACAAACGACTTCATGCGTTCACACAGTACAGCCTCTGTAGTTGTCTTCTTTCTTCAAGATCGGGCAAACAATGCTGAGGTTCCATTCGTCTGGCATACATATCTCGCAGATGAGCTCGTGCATGCTCCTAACCAACTCATCAAAGTTCGGCAGCTAGGCTGTCTGCTCCGGCTGCTTTCTTGCACTTATCAATGTTATTACTTATTACAAAAAACGATGACGTTTTCTAACAGAAAAAAATTAAAATTAAAAGAATCGGATCAGCATTTTTCATTATGAACGGACAAATTGTGGTTTTTCTGAAGAACAATAAAATCTCGAAAATTTAAAAAACCGTAAGGTTTCGGATAAAAAGAACGTTCCACAACAAAATCTATGTCGTTTGACATCGCCTATTACCTGATGGGAATACGAACTATGACAAGCCAAAGCCACCCTGTATAAATGGAATCAAAACATGTAAACTACATTAGATAAAATATTTGAACAAAAAATACGATGTTTTTGAGAAAGGCCGATTCTCAACTTATAATTTCTAAATAAAAGTAGGTATATTCAATAACAACAAAGATTTATCAACCATGATTTATGACGCGATTCGGAACATGACAGAGGTCAATTGGGTTGGGGTATCCAACGATTTGTCTAAGCGTCTAGTAGCCGCCAACTAGTTTCCGAAATTTTTAGCAAATGCAGTTAAGTTTCAGGCGCTCCAACTTACTGGTGGGGCTGCCATGGTGTTCGGCTAATTTTTGCAGCGACTTTGCTCATGTTTGATTGCAAAGACATAAATCTATTGAGTCTAAATTTACACCTGCACAAGCCATCTATAAAACAAATGTTTACAATATCATTAAATTATCTCTAAGCCTCAGGGCAGCAACAAATTGCAAATTTATTCGCAAAATCTAATAAAAATAAATAATGCACATGCCGACAACACACTTTAACAGGTAAGGTCTCCTCAAGCTATCTGAGTGGCCAGGTCGTATCGAACAAACTTGTTCATCTGGAATGACTCATCTTCGTGGTAATCAGCGTCCACGACAAAGACTTGCACCACGTCATCGTACTCGTAGTTGCGCTTCAGCACAACGTTCGTCAACACCAGGTGCGTAATCTTTATAAGGCCCAATTTGGCTGGACAAACAGTCAGCGGGAATTCTTTGCTCTGTCCCGGATCAAGGCTACCCAAATTGAACTCAGCAGATCCTGTATAGTCGCAGCCAAAGCTAGTCTTTGTGTCCAGCTTTGCTGTTAGTTCCATTGGCCGGTCAGACGTATTTGTTACCCGGCAGACAAATGTGAAAGGTTCGCCAATCTTTACGATGTTCTTGGCTTCGACAACATCCATGCGGACATCGGTGTACTCAAAAGGCTGTGAATAAAAAAGATCTTTTCGACTAGGATGAAGCGCAGAAAACTACGAAACACTTACAATTCTTTGTAGCTGACTAGTTTGCAGGCGACCTTTTTCGCCCAAGTTCGACCTCCAAACGATATCTAATTTCCCAATCGTGTTGGCAGCTCGTAGGGCTTTGATGTCTTTAGCGATTTCTGGAATAGGCTGGAAAAGACAATGAACTATAGCTGGTCTTCGAAATATTGGATGAAATTCAATACTCACCTTAATGCAGTAAAGAAACTGGCAGCTGTTATTGGGTTGGAGCATGTTCTTTGAGGAAAACACTGATTCTCCGTTTGGCAGAGTGTTCAGCGGGGTAACTAGAACAAAGCCTTTTAAGAACATAGACAGAGATATAAGGAAAACTTATCTCTCACCTGTGTATTGCTCCGAACTATCCAATTCAACCTTCTCCAAGCAAAACGGCCCAGTTGTGATATTTTGTATCTGAAAATTGATGCTTATAGATGCGTCGAGATGTGAAAATGATGTGATTACCTGTGCCTCTAAGTAGATCTCATCCATCTCCACATTGTAGAATTTGGTCTTAACGTCGAGTGGCTTCAGAACTTGAAACTTGAAATATTTGCGGAAGTATTGCTGAAATCCTGCTGGAGTTGTGTAGTTTACCTCGCACACCAAGCTGGAATAGTAATATGTTCAAGAGAAAGGTCTCCACTTATTTAAGATTAGGTATCTAACTTACATGTGAGCTCCAATCTCTTTAACTTCATAGTGTATGACATCGTCCAGAGTATCGTCTGCATTTAGTGTAGTTGGCTTATCATGCATTGGAAGGTTAATTCTTGTAGTGATAGATTGCAAATCAGCTTTTACAGTCACACCCTCCACGGGATGGGTGGTGCAGTTGTGAACACAAATGTAGCTGGAGAAAGTTTCGCCCAAGTAAATGTTTCCAAAACTCTGGGGCAAGAGCATAAATTGACCAGCTGCGAGTGTTTCCGCACCAGCGACTGCCGCACCATCATTCTCAAGCACTTTTTGGAAGCTATTTTGGGGTAGATCTTTCGATTCGCTGGTGATGATTTGTGGACTGACCAAAGTGGGTCGTGTAAGGCGCATAACTGCAGCAGGAACCAGATAAAAACCAAAACATTTTTAGGAAGAGTTTCAGTGCCTTACCTTTTAGAGCAAGCAGGTGCTCAGTGGGCTCGAGAACATTCATTTTTTCTTGCTATTTGATTTCCAGGATGAGATTCGCAAATGTATTGAGTATTTTCTGCAAGCCTTAAAAAAATTTGCAAAAGTGATGAAAACAACTGTGGAATGTCAAAATGACAGCCAAAAACGTCTTTGCTGACGTTTAAAACAGTCGCCAAGGGTACGCCCGCATTCTATGTGCCTGTTTTCATTTGGTTGATCCTAACCACAAATTACTTAATGAACTAGATATTCAACTAGACTGGAAAGCCGGGGGGCCTACAAGCTGTTGCCTTGGTAATGCCTGGAAATCCATGCATACTCTCACATTTTGTCAATGTATTCCATACTTGAAGAGATTCACCACGAAGTTCAAGTGATTCACCACGAAATCATGGCGGAATCAGCTTTTTGCTCCGTCTACCGGAGAAAAATTGTAACGAATTCCAATATCTGGAAGTCGCAGTTTGGGGTCGTGTTACATGAATGTTGCTTTCCGTGAGAGCTTAAAATAATTTTTACCGTAATCGGATTTGAGTTTTATGTACATTAAACCTCTAATTAATACAAACGAAACATAAAAAGTTCATATAAAATTCAGTATCAGCAATACTTAATTCCCTTTAGGGTTTATTCTTACGACAAGTTTAAGTTTTAAGTTATCACAACTTTGAAGGCAAAAAAAATCTTCCAGAAATAAATAAACGCAAAAAACCTGTATCAAAATACACAAGCGTGTGATTACCAATACTGCAAGCTACCGACTGCAAACTTAAGAAACAAGAAAGACAATGATAAAAGAATTTTATGAAAAATTAAAATACTGCTGCAGTTTTTTGGTCTTTCTCTCGATTTCTCTCCAGTTTAAAAAAAAAAAAAAACTAGAGGGAGGATTACAATCCGCCTAGGCGAATCATTGGATACCCCATCCCAATTGACCACTGTCAAGCTCCAAAATGCGTCAAAAATCTTGGTTGTTAAATTTCAGTTTCTATCAACTTTAATTGTGTTACTAATTTGTCAGTGAAGAATCTTCTTTTTTTAAAAAGAGACGTGGAATCAACCCCTTTTCAATAACATAAACTTTTTTATCATATTTTTTATCAGATGCAGTATACACGTATTGATTGCAGTTTTATATTCAAAATTTGATTTTTTACTTAAAAACGCCCCAAAAAGTGGGCGTGGCAAAAATTTATTTATTTGAGTTGATAGCTTACGCACATACCTGAATATTTTATAGTGCAAGTTTTTTGGATTTAAAGCAAAAATATCAAATAAAAGCCGTTTATTAGAATGCATATTAAATATGACCACGCTTACAAGAGGGCGGTTTTCGCTTTTTTTTAAATGCCAATCACAATACACTTAAGTGAGGATATTGCATACCAAATTTCAGCTTGCTACAACAATTTTGATTTTTCATGCTATTAAGTAAAGTGGGAAGTCAAAAAATTTTACACTTGTACTGCTTCGGGACCTAAAAAGAACAGATATCAAGTCTCACGTTCTTAGCTCAAAATTTAAGGCCTAAAACTACCGACAGACGGACGGACGGACATGGCTCATTCGACTTACAATTCGGTCTCGATCATATGCCCTTAAGGTCTTGGGGGTCTACGGTGATTATTTTTCTATGTTACAAACTATGAATCAAACTTAATATACCTCCTATCCTATGGGATGGGGTATAAAAACAAAAAAAATCATATGGCCAGATGTTGTTTAAGAACTTTCTTAAGAAAATTCTTACAAACACATTGATACAAGAAAAAGATCAGAACCGTTTTCGGACAAAATAACTTAAATAAATAAATAAAAATCGAAAGCCTTTTCCTAAGATGGAAGTTTTCTCGATTGTTTCCTAACTGTTGCTCTTGTTTTGCTGAATAACTAATATTTTCTGCATTCCTACATAATTAAAAACTGAACATCAATAACACATGAACGATTCTGGAGAAAAGAAAAGCCCAACTGCGTAATAATAATAATAAGCATCTCACACGCATTCACCGTCGCAAAACCGAAAAGCATAAACAACAAATAAACAAATAGGTTTTGGGGGAAAGGGGACGCACAAGTTGAATATTTAGTTATTAAGTAATTTGTGACCCGAACTATATTGAAAAAAAGACCAAATTCGTAAAAATATCCAATTACGTCATAAACATTCCAGTATTTCCAGGCACATTCAAATTAACTAAATTTTACGATTTTGTAGTCTCAATGTAGGCTCACCCCAAGTGTGGGCAAAATTAAAACAGAATTGTCATTTTGACTTTAATGACTTGTGTGTTATTTTTTATGACTTTTTAAGATATGTATTTAAATTTTTCAAATGTCAGTGTGAAATTCACCTCGCTATTTTGGCGGGCTCTCAAATTTTTGTTTACTTTTCTCACACGTATTCACCGACACGGAACTCAAACCAACAACAACAAATAAACAAATGGGTTTTGGGGGGAAAGGGACGCTTTAGTTGAATATCTAGTTATTAAGTAATTTGTGATCCTAACCTAACCCAAAATTTATTTCTCAAAATAAAACTGAGGTTGAACGGTGACCACCACACTGGCACTTTCCCTCTCCTTAGTAATTCTGACTCATCAGGTTAGGATAAACCGAATGAAAACAGGCACCAGGGCCACTTGAACCAAACCTTTTTGGCAGCCGTATCTATCCATGAATGAAAGAATATAAAGATTACGACATGCGTTTGTTATGACTTCTTTTTGAGAGGCCTAACTGTAAATCTGACGTCATGGGATTTAACTGTCACCTTGCATGCATGTAAAAAAAATCTGTGCTGGCCAATCACATATCAGCAATTTGTTTTGCTTGGCATCCAATGACGATCGACGCAGTAGGTGTACTGCTTTTTTTCTCAATGTGGCATAATCTTATGTTCTGTGAATTGTGGTATCTATCCGTTTATCTATTCGTTTCACCTAATCCGCTGATTAGCAAAAAACTGTGTTGCACCACTACTTTTATTCAGCTATCCGTGATTAAATAGGTTAAAAAAATTATCCACTTGCGGAAGGCTGGTTAGTTGGCTAAAAACGTCAAATAAGGAAGTTCAAAGAAGAAATCATATGAATTTCTACTTTCTTGGCTCCGATGACAATGATAAAAGAAATTTGGGATTTTATTTGTAGCAATTTCTTCAGTCAAGCGTTGTATGAACGAACCATATTTTTGTATTTCGATGCAATAAAAGCACGTTCTTCATTTGTAAGAGCGGAATTCAGAGGAAATGGAGACAAAATTTTGGTAAGAAATGCACATGCAACATTATAGTCAGTTGCGGCCGCTTTCATATCTATATTTGACAAAATTTCGATGGCAATGTTTTCTTGGTTCATTCGCCGTCGCTGTGTTTGTGTAGATCTATTCTCGCATACATTTTCAGAAGACAGCGCGGATACGGCTACAGCTGTTCATGTTTGACGTCTAATAACTTGCACCAAACTGCTGTATAACTGAACAAATTCATAAATAGTTAACCATGGATAAGTCAATAAATAGTTAAATCCCCAACTTGTGTTGCACCACTTCAAATCTACAAATAGATAACTAACCACCAAATAACGAAGTATTCGTAGTTTGGCAGAACTAAAAACTCGTTATTGGACATCAAGTATGAACAGCTGTGTCCGCGAAATGAAAATGTATCCGAGAATATATTTACACAGCGCAGAACCATCGACGGCGAATGGGTCAAAAACATATTATAGCGAAAGTTTTGTTAAATCAAATTGAAGATATAAATCCGACGGCAAATGTATGTGTATTTCAAATGCTCTTACAAACAAAGAACGTGTTTTTATTGCATCGAAATGCCAAAATAAATTTCTTCTGTCATCGTCATCGGAGTCAAGAAAGTTGAAATTCATATGATTTCTTCCTTGAAATTCCTTATTTGACGTTTGTATCCAACTTGCCAGCCTTCCGCGAGTGGATGAATATTTTACAGGTTTAATGATCGATAGCTGAATAAATGTAGTGGTGCAACACAGTTTTTTGCTAACCAGCCGATTAGATGAAACGAATAGATAAATGGGTAGATACTGCTGTCAAAAAAGATTGGTGCAAGTGGCCCTATGCCTAAGTAAATACTCCTTATCCAGCCCTTAGGAACACCCCAACTACAACATATAAGTATGTGGGCAAAGATTCAATAAAAAATAATAGTTTGGTTGTTTTTGAATTTTTATCAAAATTCAAGTTTGACTCCATATTAAGCCACATTGTCACAAGGAACAGAATTTCATACATTAGCGAATTTAGGTTTTTGCTGCTTATGTATGGGAATCTGTTTCTGTTTCTGCTTTACGTTGCTTGTGACAACGCGGCTTAAGAAGCGTTTACACGAATATTTAGTCACGTTGACATTTATGTGAAGACGCTCAATTTTATCTTTAAGCCGCGTTGTCACAAGCAGTGTTTAACAGAAACGGAATTTTATCATTGGTAACTGATACATAAATTCGCTGAATGTTTTTTGCGTAGCTTATGTATGAAATTCTCGGGGCTTGTGAAACCACCTTGCCATTGCTGTATTGCCATAAATAACTGAACAAGTAAATAATATTCAAATTTCGACATGTAAAAGCTTTGTCCACAAGCTAAAACTGACGAATTTATCCACATCCTGCCATTTGTTTACGAACGTGAGCTAGTTCTTTTTTTATCTTGACATCTGTTGCATCGTTGTTGAATTTTCCCAGACATAGATATTCACCGACATGGAAAGCTTTCAAAAAAGATTTTTGAGTCTTTTGAAAACCTTGAACATTAATCACCGAATAACTAGATATTCAACTTCCGACCTGTAAAAGCTTTGCCTATAAGCCGATATTCACGTCCATTGTCTTGCTTTAATTTATTTGTCAACAAACTGACTGAAAAAATAAACAAAAACTGGCTAATAAATCTCAGGCGGAAAACACACCCGGCTTCCATTGAATTTTTTTGCCAGTAAAGTAACAGCCAAAATTTTCAATTTTGACATTGTTGCAGGTCTCCACATATTCCTCTTCGGTCCACTAGGTATCGCATTTTGACTTTTTCATTCGTCAATTGCATATACATACTAGAAATTTGAGAAACTATCCATAAAACATTTTGCAACAGCATACATTATTTTGGTTACATATATTGGTTATACATGGCGGCAAGAACGCTTCTAGCGAATATGGTGGAAAAAATTACACAGAACTTATATGGCAAGACACTGGCATCTTAAAAAAAAAATCGATTATTACAAATATTTTCGAAACCTAAATACTAAATAATAACAAAAAAAATAGAGTGGCGCAACAGCTTGAGGTGAACCAGGGTCAACTTCTCAACTAAGTACAACTAAGTATGGTTTGTGCGTTAAATTGTTTATTAATGAACATTATAAACAATATAAGAATTAAATTATAATAGCTTATTTAATATAAATACTTAATTCATACTGGTTTCTTATGTCCAGTTTTCTTTTGAGAAGTGTTTTCTCTGTCAACCCTCGGCCATCTGCCGTAGAATAGCGCAGCGAAATTATGAGACGTCAAAGTCATATGTTTTTGAGGTCTTGATCTTGACAAACAAGTGACTTTTCCGGTGGCAATCCAAGTTGACTAAACAAAGTATATGAATATTAGACTAATTTAATCTAAATAAAGCGTAAAATTCAAGTAAATTATAATGTGGCCAATACTTATGAACCTCCTACGTTCGAATGCAGCGTACATAACTCTGCCGATTGCCGGCGTCATTGGCGTAATTGGTTACAATTTGGAAAGTCTTTTGTCGGATAAATACACACCTTATAGCAGTAAGTAGTCAAAATAAGACGTTCCTGGATATTTTCTCAAGCTTTTGCATTGTTGTTTTTTTGCAGAGTCTATACAGGAAAATCGTGCTGAACGTTTAGCTGACGAATTGGAAAACCCAGTCAAGGTAGAGAAACTACGCTTGAGTGAAAACGTCCTTGAGAGAAATCTTTCACCGTCTTTGCAGAAGAAAGAGAAGGCATAAACATAAAGTCTGAAATTTGAAAGGTTGAAAATTTAATTCTGTAATAAAAACTTGGAAAAAATGTGATAAAGATGAGGTGGATTGTTGCGAAATTAATACGTCTATTATATAAGATATTTGACAATGGAGTAATCACCGCCCCAGTGGCCTAATGGATAAGGCATCGGCCTCCTAAGCCGGGGATTGTGGGTTCGAGTCCCATCTGGGGTAAAGTGTACTCTTTTTTTTTCTGGCGGAATAAAATGTTTGGAAAGTTCACTACATTATAGTATTTATTTATTCTGGTTTGACAAACGTGTCCGTTGTGTTTCTTCTTATAAACTTTATATTTTAAAAACAATGCTAACCATACGAGTAAGGCGTTAGTGAGTTGTACGAACGTGCAAGTACATAAATGAATAATTTCCTGACTGCAAAGCATGTACCTCGATAGCCCTAATTAAGCACACTGGGCCTCACACCTAGTCATTCATTTGGAATGAAAAAAGCTTTCAATTTATTTTTTTATTTTGCTAAAACAATATAAATGTATATTATAATACATTATAATGTAATTATGTTATGTTTAAGTTTATTTTTTTTTTATTCGAAAACTTTTTAAGACAAGTGCCAAAGAACTTTTTTCTTTTCTACCTTAACCCCCTTTGGATCAAAATTCAAACTGTAAATAAACCGTTATGTGTGCATATCAAAATTTCTCTTGTATGCGTCCTCATATTATTCAGGGATTTTCACATAAGTTTGACATAGGTGTACGAAATTTAAACTTTCTTCGACACGCCGCTCCGAAGTTACATCAGGTGTGAATGGCCGATAACCTTTTTTTGCATTTTTGGACGGACCGCTAAAAATTTAAAGTTTTTAGAGAGAAATGTTTGTAAAGTTTTTATTTAAAAGTTTTCGCTCAGGAAAGGCGGAAATGAAAACGAGAGTAGGAATTACCCTACCGCCTACCCTAATAGGAAATGAAGACGAGAATAGGAATATACCATTGCGACGACTGGAAGTTGAGGATCAATTTCCAGAAGTCGGAAACCATTCTGTTCAGAACGCCACTGTCTTTGGCCTCTAGGGATACCAAAAAGAACTGGCGAAAGTTTTCTATCCTTGGACAGCACGGGCTTCCACTTGCGTGTAAAAATGTAGTCAGATACCTTGTACTCTGGGTAGACCAATATCTATATTTAAAAAACATGTAGACGTTGCTTTATCCAGTGCCCGGGGTGCCTTTGCCCTAACGAAGAGACTGTTTTATAGCAGCCAACTCGATGCGAGGGTGAAGGTTATCTGCTACATGGCCCTTATTCGGCCTATGCTCGCATATGGTTGTCCCGTGTGGTTCAACATAGGGGCAAGTAGAATGGAAAGGATTCGGGTTTTCGAGAGGGCTTGTCTTCCGGCTTGCCTTCGCTTATATCGAACTCCGGAGTCCGAGTACACAAACTACTTTTCCAATGAGGTCCTTTACAACAGGGCGAATCTGATCAGAGTGGATAATTTCCTCATTAAGCTGACTCGAAGGCACATTGCAAGAGCAATGACCTCGACGAATAACCTGATCTCAGGGGCTTATTACCCAAATTTTATGTATCATGAGAGTGTGCGTCTAAATGGCTTCTTCCCGCCAGAGGCGTTCCTCTACTTCGACCAGGCAGGTCTGATCCAGGATAGATCGGCAGTGCCCAAAATCTTCCACGTTGCTCGGAAAACTGTTGACAGGCGACTCAACTACAACCGAGACGTCGCACGGAGCGTTGAGGAGCGTCTCCGATTCAGTATGTCGGTGTCCTCCCGTGATGTTGGAGACGTTGTTAAACAACACCAGCAATTCTGGTGGCTACAAGAGGGAACTCCCTCGTTGATCCTTTTTCAGATCGGGTTTTCTCAGATCGGCAAAGTCGGTCGCCGTTAAGCCATGGCCGGCTTACATAGCTCTTAGGTGTCTAGGTTAAGGTAGTTTTAAGATATTATTTACAAAAAAAATATAAAAACACAAAAAAAATCACAAAAATAAACAAAAAACCCAAAAAAAAAATCATAAAACAAAAGAAGAACCAAACATAGCACTTGACACAAAAAAAAAGTGCATACATAATTATGCAGGTAGTTAAGTTAAGTAAGGTTAAGTCTTATTTCTATTTTTATTTTAAGCTTTAAGTTTTATATATAAGATAAAAATAATAAATAAAAGTTCTGGAACTAAGTTTTTTTTATCAATATATATATATTTTTTTTAGTCTTAATTTGTTCTGTTATATTTAGTATTACAATGTAAGTTACTTTAGGTCGGAAGACATAGTTGATAAGAGTTCAGTTTAGCTTAGAGCGCCGCGAAGGGCCAGTAAGTTATATTAAAACAGTTAAGTTATTTAAGCTAGTCTTAAGCGTTTTAGACATAAACATGTAAGAACTCAGAATTGATTAAATAAAAAGCATGAAAAAGAGGAATATACCAAACGAGTATAGGAATATGGTCTATTCCTATTCTCGTTTTCATTTCCATTGTTATCTGTTATCCTTTTCATTTCTATTCTCTCCCGTGTTGCCATTAATGAATCATTAAGCAACATAAATAATATTGATTTTATTCATACCATGACACTTAATTTTATCTTAATTTTTTTCTTATTTTAATGCATTTAAAGGAGAAACAAAATGCCATCATCATTTGCTGTGACCGCTTATCCTTAGGAGGGTCGCGGAGCGAGGGCGGCTAAATGGTCCTTCCAACTCAAGAGACGAGCGCGATCCCCAGACGGGTCTAGGGAATGTTCTTTACCTGACCTTTGAACATTCGGGATGTTCCTTACCACCACCTGTTTCTTGGCCTACCAGGGAGGCGACACCCTCGCATCTTGGCTAACATGACCTGCTTATGAAGTCTGTCTTATTTCAGCTTGTACCCGCGATCTGATTCTTTCGGTCATTACCCAAATTTCATAGCCATAGGTGAGAGTTGGAACGAGCTCAGCTTTTCTGATGACCGACCAGCGCAGTTGCTTTACTATTGCCCCAGCTTGGCTTCTCTCAGTATCACTCCTTACATCTTTCTTAAAAAAGACCCTGAGGTTTTTAAACTTCTCTACCTGTTTCAATGGGACTCCATTTATGTGCGGGGTAGACTGCACAGGAGTTCGGAAAACAACCATCACTTCGGATTCGCTCACGTTAACCTTACATTTCATTTATTTATCTGTTTCCATTCTAGTGTTCATTAAGACACGTATAAGATAACCTTCATCGCAGTCTCACCACAAATAGTCGCAAACGATGCCAGGATAGCTAATTAATCTGCGAAGAGCAGATGGCTTATCCTGCCTGACGCCAGCCATTTCGAAAGATTCGTGACCAAAACTGACTTTATCTACTGTAGGACTATCCTTCGCCCTAATCAGCAGCGGGATTGTCATCATCAGTGCCCTGTTGGGGATCGAGCAGGTCCGAAAAGTACTCGCTCCATCTGCGTATAGCGTCGTTCTCATTTGAAAGAAGTGTACCGTCCTTGGACTTAGACTCTTGTACGTTATTTTGACTTCTTTCCTCTGTGATGGCAAATAGTTTGCCAAAACATCTTGTTTGCACTTTTGCAGATCTGTAATCGTTGTCTAACCTCTCGCCGAACTTTTCCCAAGCCTCTTTCTTGGCTGTTCTGACCGCCAAATTAGAAGTTCTTCGTGCCTCAATGTACCGGGCTTGAGATAGAGTTCATAGATTGATTCCACACAATATAGGGTCTCTTCTTTTCTCTGACGACTTCTGGAACTCCAGGAGTCTTAAACCACACAGTTCTTTTCTCACTACCTGCCGTCACACCAAGCTGCTTGAGTCCACAAACATTTTCGCAGACGCAATGACTGCCGATGAAAACAGCTGCCATTCTTCCTCTACATTTTAAAGGTCAGCTGGAATTTCAACACAATTTCAACATTACAAATTTTTCAATTATGGGCTAAATGCCAGAATCTGCTGAATACTCAAAAATTTCTATAGTTTTCCCGAAAATTACAAATTACAAATTTTGCAAATCTTTTGGCCTTATGGCATCAGAGTTAGGCCAGAGACACACGGCGACAGAAAAACGCGCGACTAATTGCAGTCCGGCTAGAAGCTTAAGAGTAGACAACACACGACTGCGGCTGCGGCAATTAGTCGCGAGACTATTTGCGACAATTTCAAACCGAACGACAAAAAATTTAATTATTGTTTTTTTTTCAAAGATGTAAATTACAATTTTCACCTCAATTCACGAAAACCGCACAGAAAATTATTGTTTGTGTACTTTGCTTACCACAAAAAGCTTTCAAACTCTTTTTTTTCAACTTTGAAAATAAAATTTTCATCAAAACTGACAGGAGCCGCACTGTAAATTATTATTCGTGTGTTAAGTATTCTTGCTGCAAAAAACCGCGCTGTTTTTTTTTTTGTGGCGCGTTTTAAGTCGCCGTGAGTCTCTGGCCTTAGCCGCCCTAGCTCCGCGACCTTGCTAAGCATAGTGGTCACAGAAAATGATATGGCAACCCTGGCCACGCACAGGGAAGAAGAGCAATCGCTGAAACTAGCTTCGGATTTACGAAAGTTAAACACAAGTGTTTTTCAAATTATAACAGGGCAACGAAGTGTAAAAAGTTTGGAAAACATTGATCTCCTACGTTGTGGCCAGGTTACAAATACAAACACTCCGTTGCGATGGATTTGAACTCCTTATCCCAAGCCCAAAAAAAATTAATGCCCCGGGTGAGGCTCGAACTCACGACCTTAAGATTATGAGACTTACGCGCTGCCTACTGCGCCACCGAGGCTATGATGACGTGGCGTCAAAGTTTACACTTGAACGTGTATCAAAAATATAAACTTAGTAAGATGTAAATGAAATAGAAACAGCTGACCTTAATGCATTGTACATGTTTTCGGTATATTTTTGGCATGATAAACAGAAGTAAAATGAAGATTACTTACTACCATCCCTATTGCGCCAAAACTCAATTTATCTTTAAACTTTGTATCATTATGTTAAGAAATGCCTACCTACGAAGATGAAGATATAGGTAGAAGAGATAGATACCTACCTACCCATATTTTAAGCTCTGCGATTCTCTAAGCTCTGCAGTAGGCCTTGTTAAGGTTAGGACATGGGACAGGTTGGTATGCCTAGCTTTCTTCTACCTAAAAGATTTTAAGATGGCTCACTTATTTCAATCCATATAAACCTTCGTAACTTTTTTCTTTTAGGTAGGTAGGTAGGTACCTAGCCTACCTGTCTGCTTTGCACAAAGGTAAGGTAGATAATAATTGCAGGTAGGTAAGTATGCACTAAGTAGGTGGCTATAATATGTATCTATATCTATTACCAGAACTTTAAAGCCACTGAAATCTCTTAACAACATATCTACCTACATATTAAAAAATCCTGTTAATTCTGTTGACCCAGCCAAAACGACACTCCACAGCGAGAACTTTGACGCAAATGATGTCATTAAGTACAGGTAATACCTACTTTTACAATCTTACAGAGGAGCACTTTACCCAACATATAAAATAATTTATCGTTTTTAAAAGATACATAATATGTACGTGTACTTGACCTTATAATACAAGTAGGATATCGATGTTTAAAAACAAACAAAACTAAAACCTTTTTGAAACCTCCAGTTTTTTTCGACAAGTAAAATTTGTACCTACTGTTTCGTCATTCCTGTTTGCCTTTTTGCTGTGTGACGATAATCCAATTGGAATGAGGCATTCTCTTTGATGATCCAGTTTGTAATACACAATAGCCTCCCGTCTATCACCTGTCCCTTTGGCGCAGAGGATAGCGCGTTGGACTTCTAATCCAAAGGTCGCGGGTTCGATCCCCGCAAGGGATGTCCGCATTTTTTTTTTCACTTTTTTCTAACAAACTGCATGGAATGAGGGCTACCTCACACGAACTATTAAACTATCGCCGGCAGCAGTTTAGATATCATCGAAGCAATATTGGTTCTCATGGGATCGACAAATGCCAGACAGTAATCAATGTAGCCTGACAAAACTGTTTTGTCACTCGTGTAAGGCTAATTTTGTAAGGCTTAATTTATAAAAAAAGGTTATTTCTCTCTTATTACTAATAAAGTAATAATAAATTACAATATTTATATTAGGAACAAAGAAATTAAAAATGAATTTGCTCAAGTAAATGCTACGAATTCATTGGAAATCCATATAGTATTTAATGTAGAGAAATGTGTATATAATTTATGTGTAATAAATTGAATTAAGAGTTCTTTATCGCACACATATTTTTATTTTCAGCTTTGCTAAGACTTAAGGACCATTCTAAACAATGCGCTTTATACAAGGTACGGTAGTAGTTGTAGTTACAAGAACTAAATTTTTGGGAACAAGTCCAAAACCTGCATACTAAGTAGGTACTAAATTAGATCTCTTAAAGATCTGTGAAGGCTTGTTAGTACCATTAATTGCCAAAAAAAATCTCTGCACCTCAAGGGGTTAAAACTTACATTTTTCCTAAAAACGGCCCCAAAAGTGAGCGGAGCGCTAGACTAAGCCAATTGTTATATATTTAATATTTGTCATAGAATTTTTTTTTGTTGGATTTGGAATAAATTTTCCGAGAAATCGGGTTCTTAAAAATCTAACATGTTAAAAGCGGTCATGGTCAATGGTGGAAAATGTGAAATAGAGGTTGTCTGATATTGAACTTACGGACGGACTGACATGGCTTAACCAATTCACCTGTCAGTCTCAATCATATCATCAACCAAAGTGATTACTACAGTGATAATTTCACTGTGTTACAAACTATGCATTAAAATTAATATGTATGTACCTACTTCCTGTGGTCTGGTATAAAAAAATGTTCGTTGAATATACTACTTTTTGCATTAATCGACAAGACTGTTGCGAAACTGTTCTCCCTTTATCATAAACCCACGCTTTATTATTAATATATTAATTTTTGCGTATTTGTAACTATTTTTTATTTTTAGTATAAAATGCCTCTATTGACTCCTGATTAGAAATCAGAGAAATTACCTTACTATTGCCCATTTTCGAAAACTAGCCATTGCATATATGTATCTAAATGCAACCCGTGAACTTTGAAAATTGGCTCCTGATCTTGGCATTCAATATAAAAAGTAAGTAAGTAAGTACTAGTAAATGCTTAAATAAAACCATTTATCTTGTAGGTATTTAACTAATTAAAATAGTAATTAGGTTTTAAAGTAACCTTTACTAGCTAATTTCATTCGAAAATGTAGTAAATATATTATTCATGTAGTAAATACTTCTTTTCTCAGCAACAACCTACTTCGATTTTATATGCATACAAAAACAAGTAAATACCTACCTAAAGTTTTGCTATAGTAAAAGTATTACCTACAGTTTATGCATATGCCCCAACATCTTTCTATTTTCTAGGAAACCAATTTTTTCAAGTTTTTAAAGATCTAGAAAGTGGGCTTGTTAGTCGATGGCGTGGGCTGTCGAATTGTTGTGCAGCTAAAGACTTCTGGCCACAATTTCTATAAAAATACATATCTTAATTTGAGTTTCGACTCCTTTTCTAAGTTGATTTCTAAGTTTATCGAAAGGTCTTTTGAAATAAAATATAAATTTCAAGTTGTCTTCACATTCACGTCAACTGTAGACGCCTGTGGGCATTTCTTAACAATTTTTGTACTTTGCCTGTATAAAATAAAATCTTAACCCACACTACATGCTTATGCTCTAACTGAAGCTTCAAAAAGACATAGATTAGATTAGTTTATTTCTTTATTAACATGTAAATAAATTACAATTTAATATCTTAAAAACTAGCGCTAGCTACCAGGGCTATCGGCTTGGATTAATACTAATCTAAAATCATATTAATATTAATTTATATTAATCTTAAAAATTAAAGCTGAACGCTGTTAGCTAAGTTAAGGTCAGTTAAAGTTTTAAAAATTTATTTTATATTTTGTTCTGAAGATGCTTATTTAATGTATGTACCTACTTTTACTTTTGTCACAATTAAATATTATAATGATTCATTGTTTAACGTAAGCTTTTGTTACTTAACATAGGTGCAAAGTGACGGCTCGCTCATTTCTATCAGGTGAACGTGTGTCGTATTTGTGTGTCCCAATTGAAGTCTAAGAAATAAAAAAAGACATAAAAACTGCACACGGCTTGTTTTGGACAAATTTCATGTGAAAATGGATTAAATGCTTTTCAATACCTTTTTTTAAGAAGATAAGCAGGCAAGAACAAGAAAAGCGAAATTTATTTAAGTTAAGTAGATGCTAAACTTTAATGAAAAAATTAATTTTTTTCAAAATATTGAAAAGTTTTTGAGAAATAAAGAGTTTAAAATGGGTGACGTTTTTCACGGTGTTTGAAGCGATAACTTTTAAACCGTTTAGTGCACAAAGGAAAGAAGAATATGTCAAAAAAGCAGTTGCTGAACAATTGTTGAACAACTCGTGGTGGATTCTTTACTTGATTCGAAACCATAAATTTGTTTTTATAGAAGAAAACATACAATTTAATTACCATATTAAAAACCTTCAATACTTTTCATCCACTTTTTCTGACGTAGGGTTGCGTTTAACGCAATGCGATAATAATTTTTAAATCAACCACCTCTTAAACGAACATGAGCAGAACACAAGTTTTTGTGCCTGAAAAAAATAATTTTTAAATCCTATTACATAATAGTACGTATGTATGTGCATGTATTTAATACATACTTACATTCATTTGATTTCCATTCTACTCTAGTCAAGTACATTTAATTCAACTTACTTTCTCTATTTCAAGCTTTCACTACAAATGAGCAATCAGCGTATCACACCTTCAGTAGCCGTGATCGTCTAGTGGTTAGGACCCCACGTTGTGGCCGTGGTAACCCAGGTTCGAATCCTGGTCACGGCAATGTTTCGAAGCATTGTCACGGAAGAAGGTTTTTTTTTTTTTTTTTAATATTTTAGTACAATGCATTCATGAACGAGAAGGTTATTAGTTAAGGAATTTCATTCAGGCATGATGTATTTTGGAACACGTTAGTGACGGTTTTACCAACGATTTACGCGATGTGCATTTTGCTTTTAGAAATTAATATATTAAATGTGATGCGTCGCTGTCTTGATTGACAACTGATTGTAAAGTGATTTACAAGGCCAAATCACTCCTAGGGACTTCATTGGACTCAGGCGAAAAAATTCAATTAAACAGTCGTATTTCTTGAAACTTCCTCGTAAAATAATATATGTTTGGTGTTCGATGATGAATCGCACCGAGCGAGGGGGGGGGGGGGGGCAAGTGCCCCGTTATGACCCCCTCCTTAGGGCGCCTATGAATAAAAGGGCTACAATCTTCAAAATTGCCGCTCAGAGGAGGAGAAACGCCCAGGAGATTCGTTCGCCAAAGTTCATCAACAATGCTCGGGGACAGCTTCTTGTGGATGACGACGAAATTCTTAACAGGTGGCGGCAGTATTGTGAGGGACTTTTAAACGAACAGTTTCCCAGGCACCACTTTCCAGAAGAGACTCCTAACCGAGAAGAAGTACCAGACATCACAGTCGCCGAGGTTGGGAAACCTGTTAAGTACTCAAAAAAGCGTAAAGCGGTTGGGCCAGACCAGATACCCTCAGAGTTCTGGAAGAAAATAGGAGACAGCAGGTCCAGATGGCTCACTACCTTCATCTCCAAACTAATAAGAGGGGATCCAATGCCTAATCAGTGGAGGGAAAGTTATCTCCTTCCTTTGTTTACAGGAAAAGGTGACACACGAAGCTGTGACAATTACCGTTCTATCAAGCTGATGTCTCACACAATGAAAATCGTCGAGCGGGTACTAGATTGTCGACTACGAAAAATAATAAGGCTATCTGAGGACCAGTGTGGGTTTGTCACGGGCAAATCAACCACTGATGCAATCCAAAGCATAAGGATCATAATGGAAAAACATCGGGATGCCCTTAAAGATCTGCATATGCTGCTGGTAGATTTTGAAAAAGCTTTCGATAGACTAACACGAGATCTGATATGGGTGGCGCTAAGAAAACGAGGAGTTCCAGAAGCCTACGTGCGGATGATCATTGACATGTATGATGGAGCAAAGACGAGAGTAAGATGTCCTTCCGGAGTCACTGATGAGTTCTCAATTAAAGTCGGTGTACACCAGGGAAGCGTCCTAAGTCCTTTGCTTTTCATTGTACTCCTTGATTATTTGCTTGAAGGAAAACTGACGGACCCGAAAGTACATCAGTTATTCTTCGCTGAAGATAGGGCCATCATAAGTGAAGATCATATATCCCTGCATATCATATATGGGTTGATGTTTAAGAGGGGAATGGGTATTGTATTAGCCACAGAAGACAGAGTACCTCTGCTGCCCGTTCTCTGACCCACCCGAATCAATTCCTGATATAAAATTGAATGGAAAGGTGCTTCTTAAGTGTGAAAAGTTCAAGTACCTGGGATCTATGATCAAAATAGCAGAGCAAATTGTGATGACGACATCAATCATCGCGTAAGCGTGGGGTGAATGAAGTGGTGAGAAAACTCCGCCATCTTCTGTGACCGAAAAATGCCCCCTAAGCTGAAAGGAAACCTCAACCGCAGTTGTGCGTCCAGCGCTTACATAATGGTTCACAATGTTGGACAGCGTATAAGAAATATGAGAGCAAATTAAAGGTAGCTGAGATGAATATACTTCGCATGAAACCAGCAGTAACAAAGCGAGATAGAATAAGAAGTACGAAGATCCGAGGAAGCCTCCATGACCACGTCCGGCTCAGTCGGTATTGCCACGTTCGAAGGAGAGATCATACGAACCCCGTCAAAAAGGCAATGTCAATCAACATTCCAGCGCAATCGCGAAGGAGAGGAAGGCCTTAGCACTCATGGATCACACAAATGCAACGACAACAGCATTTATTTGGCCTCAGTGACGAAGAGATCCGAAACCGGGTAGCCTGCCGGTATATTCTGAGGTCAAATCGGCGTACCCCACAAGCGGACCATTAGGAATGCAGTAGAGTGGGAGGGTTATAATCCATCACTTCCTATTATAACCTCGCGCCTAAATGAAAAAGAAGAAAAGAAGAAGTTGCGTCGCGATCTTCACCTCTTGGCCGTTCTACAATACATTTAGGTATTGCCTGTAGTTCTTGTACAATGTACAAGAGCCTTGGTAGCTCTTTCGTTTATTCTTTCTATAGAAGTATGAATGTTTTCACTGATGGTCTGAGTTTTCTAACATTTCCTCTACTCATACAGGATATTACTTAAAATAAAATTTACAAACTTAACTTACCTCAACAAGTCACGAGATTTTTAAATAATATTAGTTCTATTCTTTATTGCATAAGTTTCTTTATTAAAATTTAAAAGTCAGTATTTATACCTACGTTTTTTTTTTTAATTTGCTTACGTTTAAGTTTCACTTAAAAAAGAATAAATACACATCATTTCACAAGAGGCAACATTTTTTCTTAAAATTAAATTGTGGATCTGCGTTGAAGTAAAAACAAAATTGCTGCTGGAAAAAACTTGCACCAGTTTGATCGTTTCGAGATCCTCAATGCTTGAAGGAAATGTGGAGTTCTCATTTACCCATCCGTTGAATGGACCATTCTTGTTGACATAATGGACAACGGTTGTTTTGCTTCACCCACAGTGACATACAACAATGATGGAAGGAATGATTGCATTCGCCCCAAACGACAACGCAATCCTGGCGACCAAGAACTTCGCGTTTATTTTCAGCTTGGCAACGCAAACAGGCATCTGAAAAAAATAAGAGAACAGTTGGATAAAATTGAAGTAAAAAGCTGACGTTTGTGGAAGAGTCGTAACGGCGACCTTATACTCCGTCTTTTAAAAAAGTTTTTTTGTTGTAAGAATAAAATTTGTGATTTCCGGTGTAAAATTTCAGAAGCGTCTTCTGCATTTATAAATACTAGAAATAAAGAGAAAACTACGTTCTACTTATTAATTTTCCCCAGAGCTTCTACGATTGCTACACAATCTTCTTGTTTATATAATCTAAATAATTTATTTCAATTTATTCGTTTTAGTAGATAACATTTGTTGGTGGCAAAGAACTTTAGTGCAAGGTAAAAACACTGGTATTCATGGGTAATATTTCACAATCCATTTTTAAGTACACCGTGAGCATAGGTACGCGTAAGCCTGACCTTAAATGAGAGACTGATTTTTTGGGACGTGACGTCCGTGCACATCAGAGCCCTTATAAGTGCACACTCCTCACTAGCAAAAATTGACAGCAACGGTTACTTCTATAAGATCCAATGTTACTCCAGTTTATCTCAGCTGCCGACAGCGTCAGTTTTGTGGCTCGTGTAAGAGGGAATTTGAAAATATAATTATTAAAAAAGTGCCCTTGAAATCTTGCATGCCTGTTCCTTATTCTACTGACGTAGGTTCAATTGCTCGCCACATGTGAAACGAACTAATAAACGTCTGTAAAACGAAAGTGCCACGAAATTTGTCACCGCCTTAGACACTCCAAATTCTAAACAATCACTTTGTGTGATCTATAATGTCGTCTCTCAATCGATATGGGCACTCAATCGAAGCATCTCCAATCAAAAGATTCTTATAAGCATTTCAATAAGAGAATTTCAAAGCGTGACATCTTTTTCATTAAATAATAAAAAGTCTCTATACAGAAAAGTGATGCAATATTGTCTTACAGCTTGTATGACATTGAATATCAATTAGTAAAGGCAAAATAAAATAATTTCGCAGTTACTGTCCGTGATTTGTCGGCCGATCTTGAAAGGTCATACTGAAACATTCAGAGTAGGGACAGAGACGTTTGGAATGAAGGACCAATGACGCCAATCGCAGCCACTGTGCCATTTTCGCGAACTTCTCGCCAATGATGATGATGCAAGAAACACACCTCCCTTCGAATTAAATTGGCACGGAGGCAGAGCTCCTCTGTTGCGCTTTATTTTGTGCAGAAAATGTCACGTTTGTCATGCATCTTAGGTTTATAAATAACAATTAACAAAACAGGCGAAATGGTCTTGCAGGAATAAAATAACACACAAGGCGTAAGAAATGTTAAACTGATTGTACCCTATTTGGAATGGAGTAGCTTTAATCGAACCTGATTTTCAGGCATTTTGTTTGGTTGCAGCACCTGAAACTTGAAGCACCATTATCCATAAGAAGCTAATTGTGTTACCAAAGACGTGTTCAAGAGGAATTCACTAAGAATTTTCTAAACTTATCTTTAAAAACTAAACTAAAGCTTACAAAGACAGGAATTACAGTCAATACTATGGTAGGACCTTATGGAGAACGAAGGAAATAGGTAATTAAGAGCTTGGAAATTGAGAAATGGAAAGAGCTGCAATTTAATATAGCTAATATGGGTATGGACCCATTGGGGGACTGTAAAATAAAATGCTTAATGAACGACTTAAATTTTTAGAGGAAAGTATTTAGAAGTATTTAGAGAGAGAGTATTGAATAAAAGATTATTGAGAAGTGAAAAAGTACAACAATTAACAATTCATTTGATCATTTCAAACGCTCTAGGCGAAAATCATCAGACACCTTGTTTTTTGAAATAAGTGCTTGTTCTCTTATAAGGAACCGTACCTAGGAAGAGTTGTCACTTAATAACAGCATCAGTTTAATATAAAAGTGACTTTTGATGTTCGCCTGACCAGCGTTTGAATTTGTCATAGATCCAGCCAATATTATAATGTTTGTAGAATTGTAAATTGTTGAAATTTTTAACTTTGAAATATTAAATATGTACCAATTCTATAGGTAAATCAATTTAGGAACAGATTAGATGCGCGCTTCGGAAAGCCCGAAAACTACACAGGAAAAGCAAAAACTACAGTGGCGTCATATAAACCGTGATTGAATCAACCGAAAAGTTTGACGGCACTAAGTGCTTCCTTGGCTCTATTGCACATTTGGTATAACTTTTTCTACCAGCATCATCTTATCAAGTTTATGGACTATCACTGTACGACTGGCACACTCCGTTATTCTTCAAATAAACAACTAGCCATATATTTCTTAACTTTTAAATTGATTTCTCGCGATTTGTTGACATTTTAAAAGAATAAACTTTTTGTTTTTCGGACTTACCGCGTTTATTTTTTATTATATCCCGACGTTTCGAAATGATTATACACATTTTGTAACGACGTTTCAAAATATGTTATCAATCAAAATAAAATAAAAAACGATCACGGTAAGTCCGAAAAACAAAAAAGTTTATTCCTTTAAAATAGCCATATTTTTCTTTTCGTCCACACGCAACTAACACGACGGGGTGCACCCTACCTAACTTCAGAGAAAATAACGAAATGTAGTCTAGAACATACACGAAATTTTCCATCTCGTGCAGTAGCACACAATATTATAAACCACAAAAAACTTTGTTGCAGATCTCGCAGCATTGGACTTAGCCGCTATTTTTTTTTTGCTATTTTTGGTCCACTGACGGTCAGTTCCAAAAATAAAATATTTTATTTGCCAATTGGCAGAAAACAAAAAAACCATAACACAAATTGTTTGTCGATGATTTCGGTTAGGCTAAAACAAGTTCCCACGAACCGTATGGAACCTTACACCCTCAACAGGCTACTACTCATCAATCGATTGTCGTCGGTCACTGCCATTTCACCTTGCTTCCAGATCGAATTACGTGTACGTATTGTTTGTTAAACAATCGCGCACACCTTACACACAATTCCTGGAATCGCTTCTGTTCGTTTAGTTCTTGGTTCTGTCCAGTTGGTACCGCGAATGCGAATGTAAAAAGGTTCACAGAACCGATTCTGGTGAATTTGCAGAGCCAGCAGAGATTGGTTCTTAATCGCGTCATATCCCCATCAGAGCACCACCTGGACAGTGGTTGGGCTTTTGGCACTTTATGCTTACAATGGCACACTGCACTGTATTTCTCGCGTAATCGCAAACAGGTGCCGGTTCGAATGTCAAATGTCCAAGCCATGAGAACCGCCCGTTCCGAAAGGTATTGTGCATTCTAATTAAAAACGTTTTAATTCGGCTTTCATCAATGAGTGTGCGCCGCTCGGATGATTGACCGATATATGTACCTATAATTCGTGGAACTGGTCAGGTGTGGGATATGACCATTACGTTATCATATACATATATGATAACATCAATTAGCTTTCATTAAGCATTTGTGAGGCGCGCACGCTTTGCACGGCACGAAAATCGCAATCTATCGCAGCTTGATAACAGACAGACGCAATTGGAATGCGTCGGTCGGTAGCTATAATTTGTAATTTAAAAAAAAAAAATTGTAGTAGAAGGGACACGCGCGTAAAACGGGTCATAAAAATTTAGACAATTGCTTGTTCTCTATATGACTATTACTTGATAATCATAATTTATGACGTCATTTATTAGTTGACCCCCATTGATTGGTCTGCGTTGTTGTTCTTCGAAAAAGGGGGCTTGGCGCCGGCATAATAATTGAAGAAGAAGATGCGCACGAGTGGAATTTTTTCGAAAACATTCTCTAAATTGAAAAGTTTGTTAGGAACGCTGTGCCGTTATACTTTCCTTGTTCAATGTCAGGGAGATGTCAAATTTGTTTATTTGTTTCGCAGTTTTTTTTTCCCTTAATTTGCAAATTAGAATTTTTAAGATCATTGCGGGATATGTGCGACATGTGCCACTCCTCAATGCTGTTCAATTACCATAGCAGATGAACACAAACTATAATTGGCTTAAATGTTTTGTACTGACGACAATTCCAGCAAATGACGCCCATTTGTGACGTTTTTGTATTAAACATACATAGTTTTTTGTCACACAACGTAATTGAACCACGAGGGATGTAAGAATCGAAACAAAGTTAGGATATCGGAAAAATATACTTTCAGTCTTTGTCAAACAGCAAAAGGATAGTCCGTGACTATAGCAACTGTAAGAGCACTTTTCGCTAGTGTTAGCCGGCGACACTAGCGAAAAAGTAATAGAAAATTATTATAGACATTATAGGACTTACTATTATTGTAATTAAAATAAGAATTATTAATCTATGGCCGTGAAAGAATGTCAATTATTCTATCAGAAGAGGAGCTCTATCTAGTAATCCTAAATATGCCAACATGAGCATTCATTTTTCCTACCTTAGTTTGAAGTTTAATTTCAAATTAACACAGCCTTAAGGTAAAGAACTTTATTACTCTTTCCATAGGCGGCCATAATAAGAGTCTATTAAACAAAACAGTTATAAGCACTTAAAAGGCTGTTAATGACTTTAGATAGAAAAACTACTGACCCATTGAAGGGCGTCGAATTTCTATTACACAAAAAGACTGTGAATCAAATTCTCAGTCTATCTTAGTATCCAACTTTTAAATGTATGTCGTTGCTCAATGTAGAGTTCCTTGTACGAAATCAATTTCGTTTTCAATTTTGTGGACCGAAGCATAGAGAGCTTACAATACGACCACCCAACAAAGGAACGCCTCATAGCGTAAAGCGATGCTTTTTTGATTTTGCTAAGAATTTTGCATTAATCAATTAATCAAAATCTTATCTAAGCTATAAATATCAATCTTAGTTTTAATAAATATAAAAATTTCATCAATGATTTATATTCACATGAGTGATAAGATTTATGTAACATGCCTACATTGAAATAATAAATACCCAGCACTTAAAAAACATTAAAGAGACTGGCAGGATCTCAAAGTAGAAGAAGCCTTAAGTCAACTCCTGTGGGTACCAGTCTAGTTTCCAAGTGCATATAGTATGGACCGCCGTTTCAATTTCTCGTACAGTTCTTTCTTGAATTCGAGGCAATACCCAGCAAACTATGTAAAAGTATTAGGCGAGGTTTATCTTCGAGGCCCATTATCTCTCATTAAACTAAGGTTCAACCGACCACAGTCTTGCTCTTTACCATACCTACTTAATAGTTACATACAAGACGACTGGATGTTTACCAAGTTCAACATACATATTATGTGGTTAATATTTTCAACCAACACATTAGATTAGATTCAATTTAATTGATTCAAAGGTCTAAATATGTATCTGGGAAATTGTGATCCCTATTCCTAACAACATTAACCCCAAAAATGCAAAAAATAACTGGGTTATCAATACATTTCAAGGCTTGCCGTTTGGATCTGCCTCTTCAGTTATGTCTTCGCCAAAACTGACAAAAAGAAGAAGAATCTTTCAGCTCCTAATGGAGCTCAGGATGTATTTTGGTAAGGGTCTTTAAATAGTATTTTGACGAAAAAAGTCAACGTCTAAGGATAAGCAATATGCGTCTAAAATTTTATTTTATGAAGTTTTTATTTTAAATTCTATGTTTTCCGCTTATTTCCTATTATTATTGTTATTATTATTATTATCCGCTTATTATTATTAAGGAACAACAGCGCGTGTCAACTTCTCAATAGTGACCTTGTCGCTTTGCGATCTCAAATATACAACCTGTGACTTTGCATTTGTTTATCTTTTTTGAAGCAGGGAAAACAAAAAATGATAACAACTTATGCCAAAACGTGTTGGAATCATGTGAATGCTTAGATATTAGACGCTTGTGTTCGGTGCCGATTACCATTCAAAAACAATGGGTCTATCTTCTTATTGATCTTTTTTGAAGATGCACGTGATTTAAATATTTGTTTCGAGGATCAGAATGTGCATACCTAGTTATATTATTCGCCAAGGCCGCTTGCACACATTCCTAATATTTTTCTAATTCTTTGATATATGTGTGAATTAAGATATGCCATAAGATAAGCAGATACAGACCGGTAACTAAAAAGATAAATCTAAAAAGTCAACAAACAAACAACAGCTGCTACCGCCGGTGTGATTATTTGCGGCACAAGAGCAACGCTTCTAGGAGTGTGTGGCCCGCCTCATATATCATTGATCTTGGTCTTGGACTTGGGACTGCTTTTCCATGGTATTACCTAAATGTATACTTTTTTATCTCAGCTTTTTCAAATGAGTGAAAAACTAATAACAAAACCACAACACGCTCAAAATTCGATTTAGGTCCCATGATCAGAAGCCGGCACCAGTAGGTAGGTGGGCGATTCATTATTTTGCTCTAAAAAAACAATTTAGTCTTGTGACGACCATATTTTTATTTTAAATTAAAATTTTGTTTTTAAACAAAAAAGTGTTCGCGTGCATACGGTTGCCGAAAATTTTCCGCAATAAATTGCCACTTAAAAAAAGGACTTGGCAAGGCTATTTGGCCCATGGCCAACAAACATCAAACACCTAAGTAATGACGTTGTTAATTTTTTGACACTTTTTCGGGCTTTTAGAGCTTTTTTAGAAACGGACTTTGAGTTGTGTTCGATATCGTAGCCAAGGCGGCTATTAACTATATCCGCTGTTGGATATAAGGTAAGTTATTAGTCAGATGATTGAACTTGTAATATGGAAATTAGCACGTTGGAACGTTCATATTATCGAGCATACGTGATGGCGTTTCTGCGTTTTAACATACGCACCAACGACGCACCCACTACATAAAGCATTTTAGTACACATAATTCTACCTTTCGAATTAGAATTGTGTGTCTGTAAAGTAGTTTGATCGGAAGATCGCAAGAAGGCACATTTAGCGCTAGTAACGTGAGAGAACTCAAGTTGAGGTGAAGAATGCGATCTAGAGTCTTATTAACACGTTCTTAAATTCTCATCTATGCTTGTGCTCTATATACTAATCCCAATTGATATGTTCAACAAGAAGCGGAATTGTTGACTAATAGCAAGGCAACTGGTAACATATACCCATATAGCTATACGAAGTGGTGTGAAAGTTCGCACAAAGTTAAAACTGTTTTGGAGAAGAATTTATAGTTGATAAGCTTTTTCGGAACCAGTCTAGACGCAAGCTTTTTGCTATTTACCCTTCCTTAAACTCTTCACTGTTTATTATAGTCACGCTTATATCTGAAAGAAATCACATCGTCGCTGTTGTCAATTAATTGGAAAGTCTGCTAATTTTTGACCGTATGCTGAATATTAACACTAGACAAACATTGTGTTTGGCGGGTGCTAAATTTATATTCTTTATTTAGCCTAAGCATAACGCAAAGCGGCCTCTTTACTACCCGATATCAGTCGTGTTCGTGGTTTGTCCTCAGGTGCGTAGCATTTCATTCAGTCAGCATTCACAAGCAGAAGCACGGCCTTCGCAACAAAGTAAATGGCGACTGTACCAATATTTTTTTGCTGCGCTATAATAATTTTTTTATGGACCCAATGGATTTTTTTATGAAATTTAACTCTTAAAAATTCTTGAAACAAGTACTCATCAGTTCCATGCCCATTTAGAAACCATTCTTACATTTATATTTTTTTTATACTACACAACTTCCTTTAATTTTCATTTTTACAGTAATAATTTGTTTTGGGGATACTTACATTAATAAAAATATTACACTTTGGTACATACCTACTTTGAAAAGCCAGGTCAGGCCATGGCAGTTGTGCTAAGGTTGTATGCCTATGCCAGTGCACCCAATGTACCAATATACCAACATCCAGTCCAGCATTACAACGTTCAAGAAGTCTTCGTTTATCAAGCCGTCGAGAAAATGTTTAAAAAACTAAATATCTATCTTAAAATATTGTAGACAAAAGAAAATGGAGAAATACAATTTGGAGAAATGGATCACAGACCGAAAAACTGAAGCAGTATTATAATTTCCCGTCAAGTTTCCCGTTAGTTTGCATTTGCAGTCGGTAGTTCGCAGTATTGGTATGGTAGCCACACTAGTGTTTTATTATACTGTTTGTTTGCTTTCATTTGTTTTCAAATAGTTGTTCCCTTATGGGAAACCGTAGGAAGAGTTGCATTCAATATAAGCATTATTATAATATAAATGTTCCTGACTATGTTCGTCTGGCAGCGCTGGAAATGATCATTGGACTAGCAATTATTATATTGTTTGTAAAATTGTTAATTGTTGTAATTTTTAATCTTTCAGTATTAAATTTAGTTGTGTATGTCTTTGCCATAGGGATCGCTCCCTAGTATAAGCAACGATACCGGCTAGATTTCTAATTAATGGTATAACATTTTTTTTTTAATATTTTTATTCAATGCCGTAACTAAAACCTGTGCGGAAAAAAATGAAACAAGAAACGATATTTTCTTTCTGAATCAAAAGTCATTGGAACCAACTCTTTTAAAGTGGGATAATATATTTTTAATTCGTAATGATACAGTACAAGAACAAAGCTTGTTTATTCAATGTGAAACAACCCTATACATATTTGCTTTCCAATACTCGCAAGGACAACCAAAAAGATCTATAAAGGTTTTAATTAAAAAAAAAAACAAGTGAAGTGCAAGAGTTCGTCTGTGACAAACTTCTATATACCCGACCCTATGTACCATGTAACACCAAATCTTAAAATTTTTTGTCCCGAATTAATACATAATTTGTATAGGCTACGCCCCCAAAAGTGGGTTTGGGCTAAAAATTAAAATCAATTAATTGTTATTTCATTATACTCATCCCAAAATGCGAAACTGAAATTAAATCTAAAAATTATATCGGGAAAAAACAGTTTTTTCCTAAAAACGCCCCCTAAAAGTGGGCGGAGCTCAAAACTTTGTATGGATCTTTGCAAATAGTAATATCTTTAATATTTTTTTTTTTTCGATTTCGAGTCAACTTTCCGAGATATCGGGTTTTTAAAGATCTAATATGTGGGCGGTCCAATTTTTGCCTTTTTAAAGGTCTTGGGCCAGTATTGCTCAGCACCAAAAATCAAGTTCCTATGACTTGTCTAACTTGACCAAAAGGCATTTTGAAAGAAAATGTGAAATAGAGGTTGTCTCACATTGAAGCCAGTAGTGGGCGTGGCCATTGATGGATTAAGCCAAATTTCACACTTTGTGCAGCAGAAGATCCAGACGGTGTACCAAGTTTCAGCTCTCTAGCTTGATTTTGAAGACCTTAAACCTTCACACATACAGACGCACGGACGGACGGACATGGCTTAATCGATTCACTTGTTGGCCTCGACCATATTTCTAAAAGGTCTTAAGGCCCCACGGTGATTATTTCACTGTGTTACAAACTATGCATTAAAATTAATATACCCTCGGTCGGGTATAAAAATTAGATTTCCTTTATTTTATTGTCATTTCAAGAATCCCGAGTTGTTGCTTGCTGCTTTCGGTTTTATGACCGAAGTTGGTTTGGGACCGCTTACACTTGCGAGCGCCACCAAAATTCGGGCTTTGTAACTGCGCCCTTCCATCCCAGTGCATTCACAGATTTCCCTCGTAGGTCATTGGTGTGCATCGCTCAGCCCTCATTCGTTGGATTTAATCTCTTTAGGGACCAACTTGGTCGTTGCCACTGTACTGTCCTTAGCATTCGTTGCTTTATTTCCTTCGCTTATGCGTTGACTTATTTTGTCAGCATAGTTTGCTTATGGTTTACAAAACTCAATTGTGAAATACCTATATAACTTTTTTAGCCACTTTTTCTAAGTGAATTATTTTTATGCCCGTCTATTAAATCCAACCAGTACTGAATTTCAAAATGATTATTTTAAGAGATTACTAAGTTTTTTACTGAACTACTTAAGGGGGTGCTCGCACTACAGTCCGGGTTGGCTCTGTGCCTCAGCACTGTCTCCAGCTGGCAATCTCCAGTTTTGCCCGCGAATTTTGCTGAGGTCTCCTTAAACTTCAGTGCGCTAAATGAGTCTCAGTGTTCCTTTACTGCGCCATCTCTTCGGGGTGGATTCGAAAATTTTCCGTGCCGGGTCGTTAGTGTTTATCCACTCTAAATGACCCAGCCATTGCAGCCGTAGTATTATGACTCTTCTGGCTGGGTCGGGGTCGCTGTATAGCTAGTTCGATGTTATCTCCTCCTCCACTCTCCGTTTATGCAGACTGGACCATGCATTTCGAAGGATTTTTCTTTGGAAGCCTAAAGCATTTTAATCCGCCTTATGCAGGGTCCATGCTTCTGGGCCGGATACTTCTGGAAATGGACACTTCAGTTGCCCTCGAGCGAGGGTTTTTCTACTCAATTGCCTTCTTAGCCCAAAGCAGCAGCGGTGGGGAAGATTAAGTCCTCGTTCGATTTCAGCGCTGGTGTCGTTGTCTGAATTTATAGCGGAACCGAGATAGACAAAGTAGCTTCCTCAAACTTTTATGTTTATTAAATTAATAATTTGGAACTCAATACGAGATAACATTTTTGCAAGTGCTTTTAACATTTAATTGCTCATAGCCAAGAAAATGAATCGCCTTCTGTAGGGATAGGCTGAACAAATGCTGTTTTCCATCTACTTGGAAAGAGACCTGTGGATTAGGACCGATAAACAATCGGGGCCATTCCATCTTAACCTTGAAAAGTGGTATCGTTAAAGAAAAATTTAATTTTTACAAAAAAACATATTATGTCAAAGTCAGTGATAGCACAAAATTAATATACCTAGGAACCTACCCTGGGTTAGGATTTAACAATGAATGAAGAACTCTTGACTAAAAAGTAACAGATTTCCATAATTTGGATATACAGTGAACTCTCTTCTAACGGACACCCCTTATAAGCGGACACCTCTCATAACCGGACAATTTTTTAAGAACGGAATTATGAGCCTGATTTTTCATACCAATCACATCCTCATAAACGGACTCTCTTATAACCGGACGCGGACACCAATTTTCTTAACCACGATAGTTTCACTCTCTCTTAAACGGACAAAGAACGTCAGACACACTTTGTTACATTTTATTTTGTTTTCCTTTTTCTTGGGCCCTTCCGAGAAACAAAAAAAGATTCGTGAAGTTATTGGTGTTACCCTGGAAAAATAGCGGTATGTCATCTCGTATCTACCTACTCGTAAACATAGCAGGCTGTGGCGATGCTGTCGCGTCGTCCGTGGTCCGTGCCCCGTGGATGTAAGCTGTATGTGAGTGTATGAATGTTCGCTTTTTTATCTTTTCTCTTCAAATGTGCTTTTCAAAGGAAAAACAAAATAAGTCAAGGAGGGGAGTATGCCAGTACGTTGTTGCTTTTTACCCACCAGCAATATTTAAAAAAAAAACGTACTGTAGGTATGGAGTGATATGCGGCGCTCACGTGTCTATGTCGATAAAAAATCACGTTGAATTTTTAAATAGATTCTTTTGTAAGTGTCTGCAGAATTTTTAGTTTAAAACGGGACAAATCTTTTTGCGTAATTTGGTTATATAGCCTCATGATAGGAATGGAAAGGAGAATAGGAATAGAGTAAGCATATGTATCTACCACGGTTCGTTGCAGACGGACCGAACCTAATACATACCCACTCTTGCAATGACTGGTTTTTTTCTTATAAACGGACATCCCTCATAAGCGGACAAATTTCTTGGTACCGTCAGTGTCCGCTGTACCTACTCTCTGCTTTTCTAGTTGGCGTTGAAACAATTTCAATTGAACTTCAATTTTGTGAAAAATTTTAATTAATCATGTTAAATCGTTAATCATGTAATGTTTTACATTAGTTTTCATGACTTGCATGAATAAAAAAAATAACACTTGTCTTGTTGACACTACAAAAAAATATTTGATCGGAATAAGACAAATCTTAGAAACGATTTTTTTCTCCGATTACTCTTTTATTGTCTGAACCAGTAAACAGAGTTCAATTTTTATTTTAAGAACCAATATGTATTAAGAGCAAAAACTAAAAAAATACAGAATAGAAAACTTTTGCAAATTCAGATTCTATTAAAAAATTATAAATCAGCGAAAACAATTTAACCAGAAGCTGGTACCTAAAAATAGATGTTTTGTTATATGTTCAAAATTGTTTATAAACACGCCCACATGCCAATTGGAAACATGTATGCATTTGCTTTTGTATTTCGTATCAAAAGTGTTTGCGTCATCAAAAAATTATCATTGAGTTACTTCATAATGTTAGACAATTTGAGGTATATTACTTTCTTATAAAAGTCTGAATACATTTTTACCTGTCGAAAATAACTAGATATATACATGCACATTGTTATTAATTTAAAACTTCATACCTACTTTTATGACTAAGCACATAAAAAGTTACATGCTTGCTGAGCTTATTTTTTATCAGACCTCATTAAAAACTACGGATGTTAAGTCATAAAAGTTTAAAGTGCAAAAAGTAACATACAACTTGAAATGAGTGCCGAATTGTCGTTTCTATCGAACAATAGAATCAATGTTAATTATTAAAAATTTTTTTAAAGCTTTTTGGCAGATGAAATTCGCAAAATGTTTTCCTTTGATTGCTTTTAGTATTCTAAATTTTATCATTTTTCTAATAAGACTTCAGGAAACAAATTTTGACTCTTCCACCATAAAAAACGAGGTTATCATTCGATCGTCCTTTAGTCGGACACTAAAATAATTCGTCTATCGTTCTTGATCAACGCTGACATCATACCTATGATTTAACGACGCATGTTAGGTAGTCATCCTCGGATGATTCTATCGACCTTTGATATCTAAATAATTAGTTTTGCGAAAAAATAACGAGACAATTACCGTTTCTCTGTGGTTTCTATTAGTTAGATGTCATTGCGTCAATTGTAGTAAAACAAATACTCGTGCAGACGTCAAAAAAATTGAAATAAGATCACATTCACTGTTGACTTGTTTTCGCCGATCTACCGGCCCCCAGTCATGTTACCAAGAAGCGCTCTATAAAAACGCTTTTTATTCTGCGAACGTGCTGTCGAAAAGGAAAACAGTGAAAAAATCTCAAGAAAAATATATCGCGTGGGCCAAAATCTGTATCTATGCATCTATGATGTAGTGAAAACCACTAAAACAATGATATTCGCGTAGATCCAAAAATATCTCGAATTTAAATGATGCAATGCTCGCTTCGCCAATCGTAAGACGATGATGACAAGTGTTTGCTTGTTTGGTGGTGTGGCACAGATCACATGTGGTGGTGGGAGGTGTGTCCGTCCGTGGCCAAGCTGGTCACGGGTTTGAATATATTTGCAAGGGTTGTGGTCGCGCGGGGAAAAGCGCGCAGTTTAAATTTAATTCATTTCGTGTCTCAACTGAGTCACATGAATGAACGCATGGACGAGCCTTCTCGCGTGTATAGTTTCCTTCTTCGTTGCTGGCTGCTGGGTATTTTATTTTTCTCCCCAAAGTCATTTGAAGGTCGGTCAAAATTAATAATGTTGCTGTTTACATTTGTATTGTCGCGGTGGTGAAAGCAATTATTACAACTATTAGATTTCCGACTGAGAGTGTGAAATCTTCTGAGCTTCCGATGTTCCGAGAGGGGTCAATGAGTTGGGGTGATTGGGGGTGGTGCATAGATGCACTGGGTGTTAATTTCACCAGTGCAGCGATAATTGAAAAAAATTCCATTTGACCGCATTGCGGTGGCGGAGAGAGTGATACTTGTTTCGCCATCAGATATAAAGGTGTTGTAATTAGTTGCATTACAGTTCAGTTGGTAATTGTGTCTCGTTGCGATGATAATTGGTGGCGTTTAGTAAACATGACCGCTAAGCCTTGAGAGATTTATAGTTTCAAGTGCAGGAGTCATGAATCTGACTGTTGGCTGTCGCACAAAAATTTGTTGATAATTGAAATCAATACGTGATGCACAGCATGTTGATGTAGCTGGGTTAAATTGATTTCAACATGAATGTCAATGCTGAACGGAATTCCGAAAGCTGTGCACTAAAAGGCCGGCTATGAATCGGCTAATTCACAATGAGCCAGATTACTATGCAAACATTCTGGAATGCATTTTGAGTGACATGAATTGCAAGATCTCTATATGTATTTATCCTTCAGATGGCCTCAACATGAGCGACAGAAAAACCTCTCTGACCTACAGGTAAGTACCTACCTAATTGCGGCTATAGGTATATTAAGTATCCAAAGAATATTTTGTTGATATGATGGTGCGCACTCCGATAATAAGAATAGCAGTGAACTACTGTGCCTATTTAGGACCCAGCCGAAAAAAGTGTGACCAACGGGATGAAAAGTTTAATAAGCGACAAAGGTTTGTATATCTGTACCGCACAGCCAATATGAAAGTGTAATAAATCTTACCGGAGATTACGCATAAATGGTAAAGCTAAGGCAATAGACAAGTTCAATGCTCCAACGCACATGCTTATACCAATAAATAGTTTGGTCCAAAATTTCAAACTAGTATGGGTTAACTTAACACATATTATCACCTTACAATGCCATAAAAAAAATGTCCAACCCACTCCAAATAGTGGGCGGGAGAAAAATTGCTTTGTGTAAGATATATTATTCAAGCTGAGAACACAGTTTTTAACTCAATTTTTTTTTCTAAAGCCACTCCCACAAAAATCGGTAGACTCATAGATAGTGTGTTTTGCCTACAACATTAGCTACATCCTTTTTTTAAATTTTCATTCACTACAAAAACGTAATTTAATGATAAAAATGAATAAAAGGTGGGCGTGGTCCATGTATTCTATTGGCTTTACAACCGACAAATTGCAAGATACCCTACCCCACCATAGAAGGAAACTACGACACCTTCAAAAGTAGGCGGGATTTAAAAATATAATTCTTGAATGCTTTATGCTAGGTGGTTGCACACATTTTGAACTAAAACTCCATCTTTTTAACTAAGAAATCATTTCCTTAAAGCCACGCCCACAAAAGTGGAAAACAAAAAAACAAGAAAGTAAAAAAATGTTAAGATCTACAACTTCTGTTATCTAATCGAATTTTATATAATATTCATTGAAAAACAGTCATTTTAACTTAAAATCCCTTAAAATGAGGGCGTGGTCAAAAGTAAGGGCCAAACTTTTTCGGCTACCTTCAAGACAATTACAAAGCAATGTCACATACCTAAAATTAGTGCGCTTGCATTATTAAAACATAGCAAATATTTGAAAAATGTATTTTTGAAATTAGAGATGGTCGCACATGCAGGCGTAGTGAGCGTGTCTGTAGGTGGATTTAACAAACTCATTTTGAGACAGACTCTTCTGAATTTTTCGATTGTTTTGAAGTTGTTGTAGTAAGCAACAGTTCGAAAATTTACTTTTAAATTGGTATTTTGATGGAATACACAATTTCAGAAAACTCAGTTCTTTGAAATAACCTGTAATAAGTGTTTTCTAACCCCCCTACTATGAAGAGAGGAAAGAAGAAGCCTCAGATATGTGCTGATCCTGGTAACCCAGTGCATCCTTTGGAGCTAGGTCTGAGGGGTGTAAGCATGCGAGCGCTTGATGGTCGGAGTGTCCCGCTCGGCATCCGACCATATTCAGCCCGAAGAAGTTACGAGAAGCTCGGCAATAGTGTACCTATTTAATACGGGGGCAGAGGGGGGCAGAGTTTAGCCAAAATGAGGGCATAGATATGGTCAGTCTACAAATCGACAACGGCACTAACTTAAAATTGTCTAATCGCTAACGGAGAAGGAACTTGAACTGAGTGGAAAGGTTTCGGAACCAGAAACAATCTGATGGAGATTTTTCTGGTCTGGCGTCCCACATAACATGGCTGCACAGGCGGGTGTGGAGATGCTCACAAGGCCCCGGCTGTCGGGCTACGTATTGGAGTTTCCTTTTCAAATAAGTAATTATATTTTTTTTGTGTAAATATTGGGTTTAATATTTACAAATACTTATTTATCACAAATGTTTTATTTAAATATTAAAAAATAAAACCATGAAACTTTTTTTTCATGGCTTATTAGTTCGTATTATCTTTCCACCACTCTTTCTCTAAGTGATCACCTTAACTGCGATCAGGTAGTATTGAAGATTGGTTGAATAATATCAAAAATACTAAAAAGTTATTTTTTTTTATAATAAACAAATAAAACGTTTTTGAAATTATCAATACACAATAGTATTTAAATTGCTTATTTATTTATTTATTTTATTTATTTATTTATTTATATCCCATCTTTTACAATAAGCTTTAAGCCGATAAGAGTAAAAGTTATTTAATTTACATAATTCATTTTATAAGCAAATTCAAACATTATTATTTTACAACTTACAATTATTATGCTTCTAGATTTAAGGAAAAATTGAAAAAAAAAACTTCCCATACCGGGAATCGAACCCGGGCCTTCTGGGTGAAAGCCAGATATCCTAGCCACTAGACCATATGGGACATCGAAAACTTGTTAGTTTTAACCTCATATGAAGACATATCATACAGTGGGGAAAAATGAAAACAAACACATGGGAGTCCCATGATGGGACATTCTTCCTCTTTACATCTACTTTCGCTGTAGTGTGGCCTTGGTCGGCAGGCAACGCTTTATTCGTTTTCGAAGTTATTTTCGAAAGACAGCTCTTACTTGGGCGGTGAAAAAAACACTCTTCGTATCAAAGAGAGTCTATACAATTTGGAAGGTAAAAAGACAAGGTGGTAAAGTCCAAGAACTAAGCAAACACTTTTGCAGAAGAACCGATTCTGCTCGTTTAAACGTCACACATAAGCAAAAAATATACCTATTGCCTGACATAATGATCAACCTCATTGGGGACTACGTGATTTTTAACACACGTTGTAATCTGGGAGGTTAAATTTTATTTTCTTTGCTACGTCTACGTGACGTCATCCACGGAGGCTCGATTCGCATCGAACCAATCGGCTTCGTGCACTGTCGGTCGATGTCTGCATACATATCAACAGATGTGTGTGCAGCTCTCTTGACTATTGTCTCATCGATGTTGCAGAAAAAATGATTCACCTGAAGTCAAATGGCTTGTGGTAGGTGAGGGAAGGTCGGTTGTTGGATTGCTTTAACCTCTTTTCGTTTCCAAGCAAACTCACTCACACCTTTGTGTATAGCGTAGATACGTAGTCTTTTTATTCAAAGTGTGAGTAATTTTGCACCGGTGGTAATTGACACGTATAGTGCGGTACGTTGCAAATGACGGGTTTCTTTTGGATCACGCGACTGTTAAGGGGCTCAAAAATTAAGCCTTCTTCGCTAGTGTGTCATGTAGGTATGTAGGTAAGTAAACGTTCATGAATGCAAGTGGTGAGTGCAAAATTTAATGCAAAAAAAAAAAATTAAAACAAAAATAAGAAATGAAATATTTTAGGTAGGTATATGCGACGGAACAGGGGCACACCCAAGAGCAATATTTTTGCCAAGCACGCAGAAATGATGCAATAAGCGTGGCGTCTTTTGTAAGCCATTTTTATATTTTTTTTTTCAGTGTTTATGGGTTATTTTTAGAAGCAAGATGAAAAAAGCTCCGGACTAAATAAAGTAAAATTTTAAAATTCTAAACTGTTTACTATTAGTTTTTTTTATAGGTATGTACGACAATCCGAATACATATATCGGATAAAATAATTAAACCAACGAAAGGTTTTACATTACTTAATTGCGGTTGAAATAAATATGTACGTTTGTTGCTTACGTCAATCTTTGACAGGTAAGCGATTGAAGCTTTTAAAGTTGGTGTGATACAATTAGGTTTATGTAACCAGGTAAGTCCTGCTAGATGTACAGGGTTTAAAACACTGAAAAAAGGGTTTAAATAAACAAGGAACACAAATGCTTATACAGGCAAACCAGATCCAGGTCTTACTAAATTTGTTGTATTTTTCAACTTAATGAGTTTTTTTTAGGCTGCACCAATAAATAATATCGAGAGTAGAGACCGATGAATGCAGTGAAATCGACGAAAACTAAGTTTTTGAACAAACTCGAGTTTTTCAAGCGAATTCAGGAATTTTTAGACTTGGTTTAGCCACCTCATCCTGGGCCAGTAAAACCATCATACCAAACCCAAATTATTACTTTTCCGCTTGTCTTAACCCGCAATCCTATTTGCCTATTATTAATATTCAAAAGGTAAATGTTGGAACAAAAACTGGATCCAGCTTAGCCAAACCTATGAAGTAGGGTGGAGCGTCACATTTTTTTTTCTTTTTGAATAACAATAAAACGTTGCACTCACTTCCCACTTCTCAAGGTTTTGAAAAATAACCTAAAAAATGCATTTCTTTTTAACAGTTGGTGAACTAAAACAAAAATAATGTTTTTTAAGCTTATTAACGGATGACGGTGGATTTGAAAAAAAAGATAACTTTAAAGGCAGTCGAGAGGCAGTAGAAAAGTGGAAAATTTCTTAACACTCTTTTGATCAGCGGTTGAGTCTTTTTATTCGCGTAAGGTAATAAGAAGCTCTTGAATGTAGCCGTGTTATACGAAAAGCCCGTTTACTGCAAGTTTTTTTTGCAATCTGTTGTGAAACCAAAACCAATAGTGAAGGATTCGAATTAAAAAAAAAGAATTTACTTAGTAATATTTATTGCCGGCATATCCCTTGTTATTATTATTATTTCTTACATATTTCTTAAATTTGAGTGGGCATACCAACTGCATGTATTCCTTCTAAAAGGTTACAAAATATGTGAGTAAGATTGATTCTCAACAAAGACAAGCCAGAGTGGCTCAACAAATTTTAAAAATGACATTGAACTCGAAATTATAAGTAACACGTTAGTTAACTTGAGTGTGTATATACAACGCAAACATACATAGAAAGCCGGTGGCGGAAAACAAGTCACTCCGATGTGAGATAGACGCAGGCTCTGTTGTTAATGCACATATTACAAAAAGTGGACTAATATTTACAATCAGCTGATAAGATAAGAATTTCAACCGTAAATAAACCAACTTAATAATTATTCACTTAATGAGCAAACTAAGTAACTAAACGTTATTCCTTATCGTTATCAGTAAACATTGAGCTGACGCTGTAAAATTTAAAACCTCAGGATTGCTAAATACATGTATCTAGTTAGAATGAGACCTTTGGTTATTTCCTGGGTTTTCTCAGTAAATAAAAGAGGGGCAACATTTTGCAGGTGCGCTGTAAAAAATACTTGAAAAACATTCGCAACTATCTTTGTGCGAAGTATAGCACCAGCATTTGAATATTTTCGTTATTTTTTCTATTTCTTGATCCAAAAATCCCGAAATTACTTACAATTAATTAAATTAAAAGTATAAACCTTAAGCAACCATTATTTGTCAACTACAAGAAACTAATTGACGAAACTCTACTTAAAGTTTTTGTATGTATGACAGTTGAAAGCTTGCTCTTTCCGCCCGGGTGAACGTCAGGTAACGCATTCTTTCTGACCTTTCTATTCGTCAACTTCATTTGCAAGGCGAATTCACTAAGCCTACTTAATTATCTTCAGCGCGCTGGTTTATGACTCAATAAATGTAATCGAAACGCTTGACAATCGGAAAATAGTCAAGTATAAGTTTGCAGTAAGAAATAATACCCAAAGTAATAAATAAATTACATCAATGAAATTCATGGACGAATTTTATCAATTTCGAAAATACCGCCGCGCCACTGCAAGTGATAAGAAACAAACGGGGCTCTCAAATAGTTTCATTTATATAAACATACTCGTATTCCTATAAGCAGTTATTATATACTTAGAAAACTATTTAAAATGATTGTTTTGACACAAAAAATATTTCTACAAAAAAAAAAAATTTCATGCCTTTTCTTTCATATGTAAAGGCATGTAATTTTGTCAGTAGAAATTATAAAGCAATTAAATCTTATGTAAAATTTTGAGAATTCCCTCTTGGGTATAGCTTTTCGTGTCTCGTTGATTCATTTTCAGGTGACTCAAAGATATATGAGTTATAGAGAAAAATTAGTAATAATCAATATGGTTTAAAATTATAAATTATTTGATGTCTTAAAATCGCCAGATAATTTAAAATTTAAGGATTGTAAAACAAAGCCATCTATAGAGTGGACGGACCACAAGCTTCAGGTCGAAAAATCTTCGAATCTTCCACTTTGGGACGGTAAAATTTTTTTTTGGGCAAGGTGTGATAGAACGCATTGATGGTCTAACGATAACGTCAGTGAAACATATGGGATAGAAATATTGTTATATATAATATTATATATATAATATTGTTATATATTGTTGGCATTTAAAAATCTAAATGACTCCACATAAAAATTTTAGTTTTTGGCTTTTAGTAGCTATGTATATTCTGTTGCTGGTATTAACACTTCTGAAATTAAAATTAATTACATAGTCAAAATTATGCAAAATTACATTTATTGCATGGTAACATAGTGCATTTATGGCCGTAAATTGCTACGATGTTTAGAGAAATGATCAATGCAACAGGTGAATCGACTATACCATGTCGGTCTGTTTGATATTTGTGAATTTTTCAGTTTGAAGTTTGGTTTCTGTGTTTATGTTGTTTGTGTTTATTTTGCATGTATGAAAATTGCTGAGATTCGTCCACATCCCGCTCACATGTGGCATAAGTATAAAACAACCGCTTTATTTTAAAAGACATTTTAAACAAGCTTATTTTTAATAGAAAGATCGTTGATGGTGAATCATCCAATTCTGTTCCATCAATGCAGGTGTTTCGTAGGGGTCCATTTTATCTCAAAAACTTTTTTTTTATAAATGATTTACTGCGACTTAAAATAAAATATTTAGCTTTGTTGATGATATCACTCTTTTACATACAAGTTCCATCTAAAATAGAATTCCTGATTATATTTTAATTTCCCATAATCGAAGATGCAATAAAATTGAATCCCTAAATACCGAAAGTTATCGATTGGGGTAGTGTAAGCTTTGTAAGAAGAAGACTCAATATGTATTCTGTTTTAATACCCCATCCCATAAGATAGGAGGTATATTAAGTTTGTAAATAGTTTGTAAAATAGAGAAATAATGACCGTAGACCTTAAGTCTATAATGATCGAGACCGAATAGTAAGTCGAATGAGTCATGTCCGTCCGTCCGTCCGTCTGTTCGCAGTTTTTAGGCCTTTAATTTTAGGTTAGGAACTTACTTACTTAAGGTGGCGCTACAGTCCGGGGTGGACCTGGGCCTCAGCCAACAAGCTTCGCCAGCCAGCTCTGTCTCTAGCTAGCCGTCTCCAGTTTCGCACGCGAAGTTGGCTGAGGTCCCCTTCCACTTGCGTGCGCCACCTGAGTCTCGGTGCTCCTCTACCGCGTCGTCCCTGCGGTGTGGATTCGAAGATTTTCCGGGCCGGGGCGTTGGTGTCCATCCGCTCTAGATGACCCAGCCATCGTAGACGTTGTGTTTTGACTCTTTTGGCTAGGTCAGTATCGCTGTACAGCCCGTACAGTTCGATGTTATATCTCCTCCTCCACTCTCCGTCTATGCAGACGGGACCGTAAATCGTCCGAAGAATTTTCCTCTCGAAGCAGCCTAAAGTGTTTTCATCCGCCTTTGACAGGGTCCATGCTTCTGCACCGTAAAGCAGGACTGGGATGATGAGGGTCTTATACATGGACACTTTAGTTGCTCGAGAGAGGGCTTTGCTACTCAATTGCCTTCTTAGCCCAAAGAAACAGCGATTGGCAAGAGTTATCCTTCGTTTGATTTCAGCGCTGGTGTCATTGTCTGAATTGATAGCGGAACCCAGGTAGACAAAGTCCCTAACTACCTCAAAGTTATAGCTGTCGATGGTGATGTTTTGTCCAAGACGTCGGTGTTGGGTGTCTTTTCTTGATGACAGCATATACTTGGTTTTGCCCTCATTGACTGCTAAACCCATATTCGCCGCTTCCGTCCCAATACTCACGAAGGCTCGAACTAGTTAGGAACTAGAAGGTTAGGAACTAGTGATGGGAATTATCGAATAAAAACTATCAACTTATTCGATAGTAGCTAAAAGTTCATTCATTCGATAGTTCAGATCCACTCACTCATTACTGATTTTTTTCGTTCAACTACTTTTTTCACTCGATAGCAAGTATGAACACGTACGATACATTCATGAAATTTTCGTTCGAATATTTTTCTCCCTCGGAAGTAGGTATAAATGAATTCTTGAAAACGAATGTTCAAAAAACATGAATGAATAAATGAATTAAATCGTTCGATAGCTGAAATCATTCAGTAACTAACTATGGATAGTTGAATTCGTTCGATAGTACCTAACACTACTAGGAACTTGAAACTTGATAAACTTGATATAGTCCATACCAATTCACTTGGCCAACGGTCGATTGGGCAGAGAGAGGATTTAAGAGAGCAAAAATGTTTCGAAAGAGATTCTGCCAACTCTCGCACATTTCCTCTCACAGGGATGTTACATTTAAAAAAAACTAGGCACACACAATGATTGTACCTCGGTGGAAAAATGCCATGCCTGCAGTGCGCTCCTTACTTCAGTATAAAGGAAGGAAAATGAAGAAACCAAAACCACCCTCAGTTAGATCACAGCTGCGATCGTTTAATTATAGATCGTTTTTGTGTATGACTCCTCCCATTTTCGTCTTTCTTTGCCTGCTTTTGCAAATTGAAGAGATGCTAAGACAAATGTGAAGAGACCTGCGCCGTAGAATGGCCAAGTGATTTGGTATGCACTATATCTGTTCTTTCTAAGCTCCGAAGCAGTACAAGAGTAAAAATTATTAAAATCCGCCCACTGACACGCCCACTGTACTGGTTAGCATGAAAAATCAAAGTCGTCTTAGGAGGCTAAAATTTGGTATGCGATATCCTCGCAATTTTCAAAAAAATTGTCATATTTAATGGTTGGACCTAGGTAGGATAACTAATATTGTAAAGCCGATGTTTTCTTAAATATTGAAATGTTATGTCTTAGCCTTAGAACTGCTTTTAACTACCTATAAGCTCTTTATAAGGCTCAATGATGATTTTACTATTATAAACAGAGTTGATAAAGTTTGTTCATGTACCTACATACAGATCTCAGGTAGATTTATGCACACGAAAAGCCTGAAACGTACTTAGAGTTCTGTAATCAACGAAATACCGGGTGTAACTTTTTTAGGTTTCTACATAACGCTACGTTCTTTTTGAAAATAAATTGTAGGTGCTATAGGCAGCCATTGATTGATTTGGTTCAAGGTCACCTAGATAGAGATTTACGAACAAAGTTCCGCCTAAAGAATTCCGTAACTTCTCTGATTGATAATCTTTCCCAAAACATTAATCATCTTAAAGGTGCGATCCCCAATGTTCCAGAAATAAACTCCTTCGTAGTTTTTTCTCTTCAAAAATAGATTTTACTCATCGCCCTCGGTGAAATGCACCACATGCGCTATGAGCACATGGTCTTGCAATCCACTTGAAGCAGTTGCTCGCGTGGAAAATTTCCAAAACTCTTTCTTCATGGAGTCTATATTTTGGTTTTGAAAAATTTCCATTGCTTTTGGAAATTTTCCACTCCTAAATTGGTAGTAGATCAACAGGACATGTCCACACTAGATGCCATATGCATTGCCTCCGAGTGAAAAGTATGCCCTAATTGATGTGCTGCACTGATTTATGTTGAATGTTTCAAAATTTCTTGTATCTAATAGATTCATAGCGCTTAAGATCGATAGATCGCAGACTTGCATTGCATTCATACAAGCAAATTCACTTCGCGAATTTTTTATTTACGCATCGAAAAGTTCGATGGGCATTATTTAGTTGACAACATATAAATGCCATACCTGCCAGATAGTTTAATTGCATAATGCAGGTTGACGGCGCGTCAAGAGTATACTATACTCACTTTCAACCAACGTTCTTGACATGAGGTTTTAAGCAAAAAAAGTATTCCGATGCCCCTTTTTAATTTTTCAATTATTGTCATTCAATTGGAGCAATTGAAGAAAAATTTAAAAACGACCCTTCATCGGCGCCTGTTTCAGCTGGAGGAAGGTCAAAGCCACCCCGCTGGCAAATGAATTTCATTTGGTTAGCATGTGGTGATGGCGACAACAACTCGTGGCTCTCTCACGTGTCTGTATCGCACACGTGAAGCTCGCTGTTGTGCGTGTGTAAACGATTGAAAGTTTACCGAAGAAAGAGAAGGCTTGAAACTTAAGTTCGATCCAAAAAAGCTCCGAAAAGAAATATAAAGTTCACACATTTAAGGCAAATTTCTTGATAAGTCATGAAATTGAACTACTTGACGGATTTTACTACACAGTTTGTCGAAAAGAGCTTTGCTATCTTTGAACGACACACCCTCGTTTATGAATTCCTTGTTAACAAATAAAGTGAACGAGATAGTCAGTTCAAAGTGGTAAAGTCCGACGTGCACACGGTGGCACGTAACAGACCATAATATCGATGTTCCAAGGTTCAATGGTTTAAAAATTGATCGATGATGATAGGACAAAACTCCAAAAATGTGCAATAAATGCGGATTTGACGTCAGACGCAGGGTGAAAATTCCGCGCCTAAATACCTTTGTGGAGATAACTACTATGACCAGTTATAATCCGCCAATTCGTGGGTGTGCCAAATCGGTGTGCCTAGTGTCTGTTTTATTGAAAATGAAATGTTCGTTGATTATTTATCTATTACAAGTTTAGTGCGGTAGGGTATGGTAAATTTTATTGGTGGACCAGTTTTTGGTTAATTTATACAGTTACGTGACGTAGAGAAGATTAGATTAGAAGCAGATTTATGAACAAACCGGAATATCACTATGAATAATTCTTAGGTTGGGTGGTAACAATTCTAGTTAAATAGCTTTGTAGTTATTTATGTGGGGGTTTCTGCGAGAAGTTGAATTTGAAATACTGAGATTACTTGTGTGGTTTTATTTTTGGTAACTCTGACTAATAGGGGTTCAAAGGAGGCATATTCGATTAGAGGTTCATCACAATTTTTGTTTGTCACAATTTATCAAAGTGTTACACTTTAATAAATTATCTAATTATAGCCCTGATTTATATACGGTAGTACTTATGATCACATTTTATCTCATTTTCATTTATAAATAAGGAGACAAGCTAAATAAGCAAAAGGTGGTGTAGGTAACTAAGGCAAAAGGTTATACTCTAGTACAAAGTATACACAGGCCAATATTGATCAGATGACCCAGCTGGAAGCTTCCTGGGGGATACCTTTCTTTCCTTATTGCCGCTGTTAAACTTGTCATTATAGGTGATCTAAAGTTGGTCACCCATTCGAAAGTTTGTCAAATGGCGTATTTTTCAATTCTGTTTATACTTCATCCAATAGAATAGGAAGTATATTAAGTATGTCACGTAGTTCGTAATACGGTGAAATAAAAATGGTAAAATAGGCCTTCAAATTTGAGCTAGGGAGAAATTTCGTACGTAAGCTCCATGTCATGCGAAGCAGTACAAGTGTTAAAATGTTCCGAATCCGCCCAACGGCTCGCCTGTAATCGGTCTTAATGTGCAACTACCCCAAGAGCTTTCAAAAACGACGTCTTAAAAGGCTTAAATTTGACATTTAGCACCTCCTTATGAATGTTAGACATAAAAAAGAAAAATTAAGTTGGTAAGCCTCCTCCAGGGGGCGTAGCAGCTATTTTAAGGGTACATTTTTAGATGCATTTTATTTAATATTTTTGCTCCTTACTGACAAAATTTTACTAAATATTTTATGTAGAAAACACTAAGTTCTACATTTTATTCATGGAAGTGTTTGGGCCCCGATAACATTTGGCAGAATTGATGAAAAACGACACTCCGGTTTTGATTTTACTTTTTCAAAACTTTTAGCCACGCCTCCTTTAAGGGGTCGAATTCACGAAAATATTGAATTTGAGCCAAAAAATTACATTTTTGCTTACATTTAAGCGAATCTTCCAGATATCTATGCTAATATTGATAGTTTTAAATGAGGGCGGTTGGACCACGCCCCTTTTTAAAGTATAAAATAACCACAAATCGGCAAAAAATGAAATAAATAGCGGTGTTTTACAGTGTGGAAGAGGATGGGGTATTCAATGGCCCGTTTAACGGACTGTAACTTTGCGTACACTGCAGCACTTACCCACTGGTTTTAATCTAGCTAGAGAATAATAGCGTTTAATGGCTTGTCCATGTATTTAACATCCCTCTTAGTATTGGCTGAAGCCAAGTCAACAGTCAAGTTTAATCAGAAGGTTGAGTGGAAAATTGTACATCACCGTTTTCTGTGTCTTTAGACAGTCAATATAGAACTACCATGTATTTTCAATCATGAAAGTTGCCATTTCGTATTCGTCAATTTTTCTATAGTTAAAAATCGTTCAAGCTATGAGCCCACAGTTTTAAATGTGGTGAAGAATTTAAACCACAACTTGATTCAATTTCACTATACCTACACATCACGTGCTATCAAGGCTCCTTGGTAGTGTACCTACCTACATGTGCTCACACAAATAATTAAAAAAATAATTAAATTAAATTCGCAAATTCTACATAGGTAATCTGATTACGAAACCACAATTTTTTATCGAAGTGCTTAAACAAGCTTTTACCAGACAATTCACCAACTCTGACTAGCACACTATGGTGTTTCCTTTTTGTGACGCATTCTAAAACTTGTCCTGCTGATGACCTTGGAGTATTTTGTGTCTCACGTGATGAGTGTTTTTGAACCGGGTTTCGTTTTAAGTGCTTCGTACCAGTTCTTTTAATTTGAACTTTGATCATCTAAAATACTGGCTCAAACTTATTTTAAAAATTAGTTACTTAGCCTTTGTCCCCTAAAAAAAACGCCTTTTTTATTTAATAAAACTTTACCATCTTATAAACAACTAACTGGGTAGCAAAGACGTTTATTTTTGGCGCTATCTACATAATGTAGGTACAATTATCAGATTTTGCGCATAGATTTATTGTCACACCATCACAAGACTAAAAGAGTGTTTGCTGTTATGTCGTTCGTCTGACATAAATTTCGATGGCATCTTGAAACCGGATAAACACAAAATGGGGGCCGGAATTTTAGGCAATCTCAATAAAACACATACGGTCAGTGAAAGATGCCAGTCAGGATATTAATTCAGGATAATATCAATTACAGTTGATAGTTCATATACAGAAGGATATAAATAAAATGTACATGAATTAAAAGCACGGAAGCAAAGCATGACAAGCACAAACATTAAAAGATATTCATACAAAATGTAAAGCTCGATGATGTAATTTTCTCCTCGGCAACGCATTTGATTGGTTCGAGTAAAATGTCATGCTATCAAATTTGTATCGTTCGAAACAAACATGCAATGACGTCTTTCTGCAACGTATATGAAAACCAATTGACTGCATTGTAAACAATTCAATAAAACCATTGCTATATAAGCAGTCCTTAAGAAGCAAAACGCTTTACCTGTAAACAATTAGAAACCGATTTGACTTAGCTGATACCGCATTTGTTCGTCCACTCAAAGAAATCGTGTAAAACATTCATTAAACGAGTGACAATTGTTTACGAATAGTTAGCTCAACAATATTTACCCATTTCCAAGTTATTACATGAGAATCTACTCGAAACTACTCCAGATTATCTTTTTATAGCCCGTGTGCACAGCCCTTAAGGTGAGCGGCGTTACATCATTGTTGCAATGCATAGAGTCTAATGAAGAAAAAAAACTGCAGCCTGTCGAAACATTTTAAAGTTATATAGCTCAAAGTAATTTTGTCCGAACTTTTGGCAAATATTTTTGAATTATTTAAGGCTCATTATTTTTTGCATATTAAACATGAATTTATTTGAAAACAAATAATATGACAGAATATAAAACATCAGTAGGTAGAAGTAACAATCAAAACAATTTTTTTTAATGAAATCGTCCTTGAACATTGTGATTTGGTTGCAAGCACTCACACTCACTGTGTCGTTAAAGTATAATTCATTTCGAATACAGTCAATCAGAAGTTACTCATTGAACATGCAATGTTAGAGTTAACTGTTTCCGTAACCATTATTTATAAGTTCTGTCGGAAGTATTTCATTTTGCAAAGCCCACTGTTATTATTAAAAACAGTGTACTGTATATAGTAGGTATGAAAGAAATTTGATCAGATCACCAATGGATTTAGCGAAGTTACGCATTTTGCATACCCCATCCCATCGGATAGGAGGTGTATTAAGTATGATTCATAACTTATAACATAAAGAAATAACGTTCGTAGACCCCCGATATCCATATGAACGCGACGGAATTGTACCTAAGTCGAATGAGCCATGCCTATCCATTCTTCCATCCGCCGAGTATGGGAAGTTTTGAGGCCTTAAATTTTAAGCATGTAACTCCAAATTTCATATCTGTGCTTGGCCGGAAAACAAGACAGGTGGTAAAATTATCAAAATCCCTCCCAATATGCGACCACTTTGTTTTGAGTTACCATCAAAAATGAGTTATCAAAAATCAATATCGTCGCAAGATGCCGAAATTGCTGCGTCCTTGCTTAGGTGCATTGTGATTGACATTTAAAGCGAAAAACGCCCCCATGTGGGCGCAGGCGCATTTATTTGCATTCTGATTAACGCTGATTATTCATATTCAATATCATTTGCTTGAAATCAATAAAACCTTGTATAACAAAATGTTAAGATTATATGCGCATACTATCAACTTTAATATGTAGACGAAATTTCACCACGCCCATTTTTAGGAGCATTTTCATGTAAAAAAAACAAGTTTCTGAAATAAAATGCAGTCAACACAAGAATATTTGAACAAAAAATACAATGCCATTGAAAGAGGGTTGATGCCATGCCCCTTTTTAATTGTATGAGATTTTTAACAGTGACAAATTCTAAATGAGATTTCAGTTTTGAAAAGTGAAAGTTAACAACAACAGTTCTACAAACATTGTAATAATGGCTAGTCCTATGATCATTACAAACGCTACCAGGCGAACATCGTCAGGACAGGCACATTTGTATTATAATGTGCCAAACGCTTCCCAAGGTTTCCCATAAGAGAACAAGTACTTTAAAAACAAACCAACACTATCAAACCACATCAGTGTGGCTACCAATACTGCGAGCTACCGACTGCAAACTTTAGTAACAAGGAAGACAATGACGAAAGCATTTTATGAAAAATTATAATGCATACTGCTGCAGTTTCTCGGTCTTTGATCCATTTCTCTCTCTTCGAAACTCAAGTTTGAGTATTTTTCTAATCAGTGACAACAAGGAGAATACGAAAGTAGATCTAGTAGCCCATATAATAGAATTTCAAGTACATTAATTAAAAAACTAACCGAACGTATCGTTGCTTATATTAGGGGCCAGCCCCTAAGGCAAAGTCACAAAAAATTAAATTTAAAATTTTAAAGTGAAAATTTACAACAATTTACTATTCTACAAGCATTGTAATAATGTTTATTATATTTTTATTATGAGTTAATTTCTTGATTTTTACGTATCTACGATAGAATTAATATTTAAATTGTTGGAAATTACGTATTTTCCAAGCATTCTGTGTGCGGTTATTTTCACGACGTTAAAAATTAAAATACAAACGTAATATTTATTTTAAATACAAAAGCCAACAAATATTGCCCTTCCAAAAGTCAAATCTGAGAGAACAATGTTCGTATAACATCACAATTTGTTGTGTTTTTCATGTATGCAATTAAATAGCGACTACTATACTGAAGTTCATAGCCTTACAGCGTCTGCGTCACTAGACTATGGCTAATATTTGCGAGTCATTCTCGTACGTCCCTACCAGCCTCTCATATAGCTTTTTTTGTGAACAAAAATTTACATGCATCGAATTTCATTACTTATGAAGCTACTTGCTGTCTGCTTCTTCTATATTTAGACTTTGTTCTGATAGTTTTATCAAGTTTTAACGTTGCCTCGCAATTAGCAGAAGAGAGAGAACTTTTTTTGCCCTTAATATGGATGCACATGTGCACCTGCATCAAACTGCCTTTTTGCAACATTTTTATAAGTACCCACCATTAAAAAATAGACGAAAGAAAATTATTTTTACACACGTGACTTGTCGTGTTCACTTTTAGCTATTTTTTAGCTGACTTAACAGTGCAGGGTGCTCACGAAAGGGGTGGTATGGTTGTTAAGCAACCACACTTCTCTATACCAAGCAGAACATTTATATACACACCATATACACTATGGTATGTCTGTATTCAGATAGTGGCATTTAGTAGTCTACACTAGGGTTTACATAACTCAAGAAAAACACTAAAAGATAAAATAAAAAATATAAGTTTGCTCCAAAGGCAAAAGCTACAGTCATCGTTGACGAGCGCATGTGTTAGTGTGAACTTGGAGGCTCGTCTCACTGTTCGTGTATGGCAAACCCACTTTTTGATTCGCGTAGTTGTAGTTTGCTTGAATGGGGCTTACTGGGGCATACGTTGGATGATGAAAGTCCGGCATGCTGAGATATGTATAGGCACAGTGAAAGAAGACATTCAACCAGCGCAGCGTTGCATGCACTCCGAAGGACGAATGTACATATAAGGTAGGTTCAATGACTTTGTGCAACTGTGTTGCAAATAAGCAGATTATAGGTACTCAAGCAAGATTCAATCACTTTTTGTAATGTAATCTGTACGATCAGTAGGTACACTCCGCGAATACAAACACTATTTTTGCACATTGTCTGATGCAACAGGGCCTGATTTTTGGGTAAGAAAGTTGAGACGCCACTTTTTTTTCTCAAAATTTCCGTTAAACATGACACGTGCCCCCTATGAGGAGGCACTTAAAAAAAGTAACAAGTCATCAAAGCAATGTTAATCAGTATACGCACCCACTCACGTCTGGGTTATACCAATCGATCTTCTTGTGCAAAGCTTTACCACTTCGCGAAATATGCTTGGAATTCAGATAAAAAAGTTTTTCGTATAACTAACCTGCCGAAAGAGATACACACAGGTAAAAATAAAAACGAGGTGAGTCTCCCTGATAAAATGGAGATGACTAAGCGTCGCGCCGTGCCGGCAGTTGCGGTAGCAGGGCAATGAGTTTGTAAAATATCACATTAGTTGCCCATTTAGTGATTTATGTAACTTTATTTTTGTTTTTATCAGTTTTGTATTTGAAACAGGTTGCGAAAGCAGTATCGAGGAGTGATCTTGCGATTTCGTTGTTTATGTGGCAGCATGGAAAGATTCCACATATTCACCATAAAGAGATCTTATCCGGACTGGAGCTTTTTGCGAACTCAACGGAGGATGCTTGTGCAGGGTGTTGCAGGCACTTATACGGAAACACTGTTCACTGTTGCCTTTTTTAATATAGGTAACACCTTTCGGTCGTTGCCATTGTATAGTGATAAATGGCATTTGTTGATGGTAAACAAATAAATGCAAGAAGCGATGAATGTCATTGAGAAATGACAGTGGAAAGTTTTCATCAGCCGAATGGGGTTGTCAAATTAACTTTTTTTTAACGAGAAATTTATGCAAATAACAATCCAGGAACAACATTTCACAACGATTGATTCGATCCGAAATAAATTTGCGTGTTTGCATATCGGTGATTCTAGTGAAATATTTTTGCCCTCGAACAGTCATTTTTCGTTTTACACATAGTCATATGGGCAACTGAGCAATAGACGTCATATAACCTTTTTGTCATTGACAGAGGTTTGAAAAATAAAAAATCACACGCGTCATGTTGTTGTGTCGATTTAATTAGGAAATCAATTAGACGGGGTGTTTGACATTTTCGTACTCCTTTCCCGAAACCTAGCCGCTATAAGTTCTGGTATGGGTGTGTTGCACCTGTGCCATCAACTGAAGAATACAGTTCATGTGTTCGCACAGCAATTAAGGTGATCAGGTTATGAGATCACTTAAAGTTTAGTGTTAATTAATGTTTTTTTTCTTTATGGCTAGTTTTCGATATTGATATTATCTTATACAGGTATAAACTTTTTTTTGTTAAGTAGGTATATCATACATTCCTACCTTACCTATTATTTGGCAATGCAACAAATTGAAGACTCACGGTAAGATTTGAAACCTGAACACTTTGAATACACTTGTATTTAAAAAAAAAAATTGAAACATTTAACATAACTTAAATAATTTAATGCATATCAGTCGTTTCAGTCAATGGAGAACTAACTGTGGATTTGAAAGAACATAAACCACTATATACGGTACTCTGAGTTGTGAAACATTTAAGATGTGATAGGTAGATAAATATCTACTTAAATTTAAAAATATTCAACATCTTTCGTTATATTTATAAATACATATTTAAATATAATAAACAGCTGCATACACATTCATACTCTTGCTATTATTTATATATGAGCCTTCTTATTACCCTAAAGCCTAAGACATTAAATGGCATAAGATGTAATGAGGACGTTTCGAAAAGCGATCAACAAAATTATAACAAAGAAAAAGCTTATAAGGATTTATAAGAAGTACTTTCATTTCCGGCACAGAAAATAAAACAATACTCTGTAGGCGGTACCTGCCAGGTGTGAGCTTCAGTTTTTAGCACCGATGAGCATTAATCCTTAAAACAAAAATGTCCATTGATGCAAGTTTACGAAATACATATACGCAGCTACGTAGATACCTCTCTCTTCTCATTTTTTTTAGGAACAAGAGAAAAAGACTTGCAGAAACACTTAGTGCGCTTAACATTAAGGAAAACAGCATAATGATACCAACAATCTCTACTTGCTTTTGCTGGCAAACGTGAGCAAATGTTTTTTTACCTGAATTTATACAAATTAAGGCGGCTTTCTGGTGATTCAGATTCAGATACATTTTATAAAAGATAATAATTTTGTAATTATAAGGATAAACATTATATTTAAGGATAATAAAATGATGTAATGTGGCTGTAGCATTGCGGTCTGCCAGTTTTTTAGTGAATCGCAAGGAATAGAGGAATCGTGTAGATTAGGGTGGAGCGTTAAAATGTTTTTTATACCCAACCCAGGGTATATTGAGTTTGATGTATAGTTTGTAACGCAGTGAAATAATCACCGTAGACCCCTAAGACCTTTTAGAGATATAAATGGGACCGACAGCAGAATCGATTAAGCCATGTCCGTCCGTCCGTATGTAAACAACTTTTAGTCCTTAAATTTTAAGGTAGAGAGCTGAAATTTGGTGAGTTGGCTGGAAGTCCAGTCCTACAGATAAAGTTTGAAAATTAGCTGAATCCGCCTACAGACCACTACAGGCCTGCATGTGCGACCATCTATAATTTGAAAAATACTTTTTCCAAATTTAGCTGTGTTACAATGCCGCTAGCGCAATAATTTTTGGTACGCAACATTGCCTTGTAATTGTCTTTGAAGTAGCCAAAAAGTAGCCAAATTCAGCCTTTTCATTAACCACGCCCACTTTTTACGGGATTTTACCCTAAAATGACTGTTTTTCAATAAATATATATGAAATATGACAAAAAATTATATGACAAAAGTTGTAGATATTAGCATTTTCTAACTTTTTATGTATATAATGGATGTGCCTCTGCCCACTTTTGTGGGGTGGCGCTAAAAAAAGTGATTTTTTTTGTTAAAAAGGCGGAGTTTTAGGCCGAAATGTATGCAACCACCTAGTATAAAGCATTCAACAGTTATATTTTTATATCCCGCCCACTTTTTGGAGACGTGGCAGTTTTTTTTTGGTATGGTCGGGTATTTTGCAATCCGTCGTAGATGTACTGAATTTTTTGCATACGCACTGTTGCACCTTCCCACTTGTTTTATATAAATTTGAGAGGCACTAAAGGGCTGCGTAACAAAGTGAACTTTGCGTAAAATATAATAAAAAAAATTATATTTCCCTCGAAAATTATATCAGGCTCGAAAATTTAAAAAAAGACAATTTTTTTTTTAAACTTTAGTAGATACAGGTTTATATACATACCTACGGGTTCCAAGATTGTTTTCATATATATTCTTGCAAAATTTCTTGTAAATAAAAGAAAAGGCAGACAATATATGAGTTGTAGGTATATATCACTGGGATAAAATCTGCTATTTTAAAAAGATTTTATAGTAGAGAAAATTTAAGAAACAATTTATATGCGTAAGCTAAAGTGCACTGCCCACCAAGAAAAAGTTAATGACACTAAATTAACTTTATCTACATAGCTTTATTTTGAAGATAAACAATTTTTTTATAAAAAAAAATAATAAAACGATAAGATATTATTGTATAGGGTAAAGGTTCAACTAATGTTTCATTGATAATACATAAATTAAAATGTTTTTTTTTTTCTTTTATCAGGAAAACTTTAAGGGCCATGTCGATCTGTCAATCGTAGGTAACTTCCTGATGCACAATTCTTATTGCGTGAGTGCTATTCTTCTTTGGGACTTTTTCGAATACCCTAGTGCTAAGAGGGGAAAATTGACCTATGTTTTGCCATTATACTACACGGCTACCAAACTTATATGTATCCAAATATTATGCAAATGAAAAAAGTACATTCCTCAAGATTTTGAATTAAAAATTTCAAATCATTCTTTGAAACGTGTTTTAAAAAAACGCTATTTTTGCTATTTGAAAAACTTTTAATCTACAATTTTTTGTAGTGCCGGCAAGCACATGCAGCTAAACAGGAAGTATGCAAAGCGGCTCTTTACAGAAGGACTACTGCTCGTGAGCTCTTCGAGCAGAGTAGGAGAGAGGAACACCGGCTTCTCCGAAGGAAAAAGAGAGAGCACGAGAAGCGCGCTGTTGAAGAGATAGAGAGAGAGATGATACAACAGGAATGAGGTTTGAAAGTTTTACCAGAACTGAAGCCTGTAAGGAACATCAAGGGCACATCGTTGTAGAATCGCAGACTGTATAACGGCAAAGACGAACCTAATTCCGCTGTCAGAACGAACCATTCAACCGGGCGAAGACGTTACCGACGAAGCATACGAAAGATACCGCCCACCCGACTTAGCTCAAGTGCAACAAAGCAGACGGCCTAGCTGCTGAACTTTTTAAGTCCGCTGGCGATCAGTTATAGCGGATTTAAATGGCGATAGACGCATAGCAGAAGTTCAGAAGTTTTGTATAAGCTGTACTCCCCACAATCAGTTTATCCTGTTCACATAAACAGGATACCGCTAATCAAAATAAGAGTGGACCAGTGCCTCTCATACTTTTCCTTTTCTTGTTATACTTTCCTCTCATAACATGTCTAACGTCAAAAAGCGTGGTCATAAAAAAAATTATTTTATTACTAAAAATATTTATTAAATTTTTAGATTCTCGTCTATTTAGCTTAGCACTGACATTGGACGTTTATTTTCGGGCGAAAAAAAAATAGCAGGCCGGACTGTGTCAAACTCTCGCGGATTTTGTTTTTAATTTTAGTCTGTCTAAGACAATTTTGTTGTTGTTGTACAAACTGTCTTTCAGGCATGGTTCAAGTATGTATTAAAGTACTGACTTAAACGCTTGATATTTGTTTTGTGACTTGATGTAAGTAGGACATTGTAAGTTTGAATTAAGGTGCTGACTTTAACCGTTAACTTTTTTGTTATGACATAATGTAAGTCGGATATTGTGCCTATCTACTCTTAATTTCACTTCTTAATGGCAGTTGCGTTTTACTTTTAAGGAAATTTATATAATCATTTTTTGAATAATTATTATGTAGGTATATTACTTAAAACAATTTCGAATTTTTCGCAGGCAGCTAGAGAAATTATATCCACTTATGCTTAACGAAAATCAAACATATCGGTAAAGATAGATAGGTTGAGCGCTAAGGCTTTTATATTTGATGTTTTTATTTGATGAATCTAATGATTGTTAGGTGAAAATAAAAAACAGCCACCTAGAGAAAATTCGAATGGATTTTATTTGTTTATTCCACTCTTAAAAATAGACTTACAAAAACAAAATATGTTTTAGGTATGTGGGTCAAAAAGTCCAACAAAAATTGCAAAAAAAAAACACATACCTACATTGAAAAATTCGAAATAAAAACCTGGCTCTTTCCCCTCATCCCTTATGACCGGCACTTTTTTGCACTCTCTCTCACGGTATTTCCGCGAAGGCTTCGCCAACACAAGCCTCCACAACAGCCAACCTTCAGCGCTACGAATTCAATCTAAACTCACCGCACTTTGCAAGCCCCCAGACTTGTTACGGTACTCACTCGCATATATCCAAACTAAAACTACTGAATGAATTTCTTGAACACTTTCGTAGTATTCACACGTATTTTGGCGTTCTCATACCAGACTGCATGTGTGCGAACGAAAAGCTCTCAGCCTCAACTTGTGGATCCACTATATAAGAGACCCACGTTTGTATCTCGCGCTTTAGTTCAATTGTGGATATATTCAAAAAGGTGTACAACTGCGAGTCGCAGACGAACACCCCATACAAACAGACTAAATTTGAAACGTGTAAAGTAAAAGCAAAATATACGCGCAACATTTTTATACATCAGATGCAATTACATTGAATTTTGTATTATAACTTAAACACATTCAAAAATATTAACAACGAAAATTAAATAACATTCTTCAACATATCCGGTTCTTCGAGTTCAATACTTGAAAAAAATTAAAAAGTTGCTCTACTCTTTATGTAACTTTCCGCGATATATTTTTTCTTTTACCTTTTAAAGTTTATTTTGTGTGTGCAAATAAATGAAAACGAAATAAAATTTGTTTTAAGGCCGTGATCCAAAATTAGAATGCCCCAAACGGATTATATTTGGCGCGCACAAGAAACATTCGAGGAACAACAGTTCGGCGGTGCACTTGAAATCGTTAAATATCCTCAGTTCGAGTTTTGTTAGGATGCAACCAGTTGCCACTGAAACAACCCTCAGTGCATTGGAAAAGAGAAAAAGTGCAGAAACGGTCTTGTAAAGAGAAAAGAAAACAATTTCGAAATTTCTTGTGTATTAGAGTTGGTCGAGTTAAGACAAAAACCGTATTAACCGGAAGAGTGGTGAATTTGTTACTTTAAGTTTCAAAAGTTTTATAACACATTGACACAAGTGTGAAAATAAAGAAAAACAAAAGCAACATTCAAAATGAGTGGAAGAGACAATAGGCCCAGTGGGCAAATAACCAGTGCAATGGGCAAAATCAAGGATAAACTGATGCGTTCGGTAACCGACACGGTGAGTACAGAGAACAAAGGATCAAAGTGTCCTTGACTATGTTTGTTTGGTGGCCATGTTTACATTGAGGTTGACAGGTGCCAAGTTTGTTTACAAAAGGAATATTAAATCATGTGTTCATTGTTAGAAATAGAACAGAGAAACAGAAAAATTAATTCAGCCTACTGAAAAAACATTTTTTTTATAGAGGCAATGATGACAAAATTGTCATCTTAGCAAATTTTCATAATTGTTTATCTAGCTTCGCTAAAAGATGTCAAGTCATCGCGAGGCTTTTTAGGGTTCAGTCTAGTCTTAAAACAAATTTTAGATAATTTCTGGCAGCTCTTGGCGTTTTAACGGTGCAATTCCTTTTTACACGATTCAATTTCTTCAAAATATAAAAAACAAAAGCTTGTGAAAAGTTACTTGAATCTTAAATCAAAATAGGGTAACACACTGTCCATTTAACACAACACATTTTTTTTTGCAATTTTTAAGTTAAGGCGCAACAGTTTTCCCAAATCAAAAGTTTCTTATCTACCTTTATTACTGAGTCATAGGCAGATAAAACAACATACTTTGCCAAAATATTTTCATATAGTGATTCTCTATAGTTTTTCTTGTAAACTTTATGATTAAAATTTTTGTTTAAAATGTAACAATATTTTCACAAACGAAAAATATGTAAAAGTGGTTTTTCAATACAATATTATTTAGGGCACAGTCGGATTTATAACAATATTGACTGGCTGTGAAATCTTCAGGCAAAGGCTCATCACCTTTTTCCACTTTATCAAATAAAATTATATATCGACTATGTATTTCAAAATACTTGCCGAATTTGCATGATTATTCTCCGCACCAAGTGTGCGTAAAGTTACACTGACCTCAAGCGAAATGAAAGCACACAACAAAATTAGCATATTGCTCGTGAGCTCTACCTATCAATCTATCATTGTTTTGTTTATTTTTGTCTTGGATATTGTTTAGAAACAAATTGATTTACATTTGATTTAACCGAGCAGATTTTTCACTTTTTTTGTCAATCAAACCGACACAGCATTGATTGATACAACACAAACTGTATGGCTGAATATTATGCAAAAAATTTTGTCTCAACATGCGAACTCTTTTATTTACGAATCGGTTCTTTTTTGCAAAGAATTATTAAATAAAAATATAAATAAACATAAAGCAATCTGCGTCACTGGTCTGGCTGGTCTCACTCGGGACTAAAAAGAAGAACCAAGTCATATGGGTTGGCGAATATACCTACTACAAATATATTGGAGTCTATAAACATTGTCTGTACATAAACAGAGAATGAACATTGTGAATTAGTGTGAGCATGAGCACTACCTAAAACTTTTTTTTTCTCAAAATAAAATCGCAAATTAATTTTGCAATAAATTTGATACTCTTCGACCGAATGAATAGAACGTTAAAGTGAGTATAATACCATCCACTTATGAAAGTAAATGACCGTTTCGAAACCATCGCCATTAGATTCGTATGACAGCAGTATGTTAATGTTAATATGCCATTCCAAAAATATAATTAGCCAACGTGACTCGCTAAATATAAATACATGCGCCATCACATCTCATTCAAACTGAGATGAAAGTTTGAATGAGATGAGTCCAAGAGCCCAAAGTAGGTATATTAATTGGGAGATAAAGTAATGCCAAAAGGATACCCTCTACCTCTATACGTCGTGTGCTTAGCCCCGATTAGAAATACCCACTTGACAGTGAAATTGTTAAGCCCCGGTGGCCGTCCACGTTGTGTCAATGTTTACACACTTTAGTGAAGTAAATTAAATTAACAGCCGACAATCGCATATAGATACAAAATTACATGGTATGTGTGTGAACTTTCGCAGTGCACTTGTCTATCACTACCCCCGCACTCTCACTCGAGGTGTTTAGCTTATGTAAGTCACACTTATCTCTAGACAGGCAAAGTAGTCTAATAAACGTTAATCTGTAGCGTTAAACCGAAACTTTTTTTTGCAGTCGTTCTTATGAACTTGAAAACACGTTCTGATTCTACTGTGGTAATTAGTTCGAAAGCAGGAAATGTTGGCCTCTTCCCTGCGCAAGGAGCGCTGGCCCCCTTTTTCGCTTATCAGATGTGGATGAGAATCCCCTCACACATGTTGCAGAGCATATGAGCAAATTAGGCAGCCGAAAAAAACGTGATGAATAGCATTTTCAATTTGTCACTTAGACTCGTTTCTTTTTTTATATCTTTGTTTGTATTTGCTGTTCGACTTTTTGGCAATCACTTGTTCAAAGCGGAGGAATGTGAGATAAAAATAGCAGAAACCGGTAGAGAATTTAACATTCTTGTTTAGAACAACATTTCTCTCCGCAACATTGATGTCGCTTCGGGGTTTTTTAATGCACGTGCCAGGTTTTGAAGATAAGTCAGAAATAATGACCTTTCGACTTCCGAGTAGCACTTGTAAGAGTAAAAAAAAAGCTATAGTGCCTACTTTACCTTTTCACGGGTCGAGATGCATTTATCATACTGATTTCTTGATCTCATCGGCTTCAAGTTTTTTGCAAGGCAATTTTTTTAAACAAAGCTTAACGAAGGCGCACCGGCAATTGACAGTAGGCTAAAGATAAACAAACTTTTGTGCGGCGTAATGCATAATACAGATGTGTCCAACGCCGAGACTATATTTATGTTCTTTGCTCTTAAAAAAAAATAAAGCAAACATATTGATACATTTTTTCATCAGCCCACAATGCGTCACAAAGCAGACATCAAATAATCTTTAATTTTCGACACACTAAGGTCAAGACTAAAGACAAATTAGTCCAGATTAGAGACCCTGAGACACACCAGACCTACACAATGAATGCTTTCTTTCTTTAGTTTTCTAGTATTTATGTAGTAAATTTCTACAATGCGTACTCGCATAATTAAGTACAAGTTAGTCAATTTCGCTGATCTATTACAGACTCATTGTAGCGTCTGAATTCGATGCGTATAGCCTCCATTAAGAAGAGTATATTTTTATACACACAACAATGGCGCAAACACAAATATAAAATTAACCTCTATTGTTGTGGCATGCGCAACTTAGTGTGACAACTTAAACTCGTGATGTACTCGCCGATAGTCAGAACGCATTTTCATTGATAGAATCACTGAAACAGACACAAGTGAGTTAATCCTACTATAAGAGCTCTTCCACGATACGGTTTAAGTTGATTTTATTTTTGATTGTTAGATCATATCTGATGAGTAAGAGGTAGTCACAACTGAATGAGTCGGGTTCATACACAAAACAAGATCTCAAACCCTTTCCAAAATCTAAGTTAGCCTGCTCCTTGCAATTTTTCAACAAGACAAACCTTTTGTACCTAATCTGTGCATAGCTGCATCGCATTGGACAAATATAATTTTGTCCAATAGCGAAGTATAACAGCTATAACAGGAAACATTTCCCGAAATGTATCCTTAGACATAATTTACAACATTGGTCTGGAATGGGGTACCACAAGGGTCCATGATTCGAACCATGCTGTTGGTTCAACTTCGTTGCATCGTATCATCTCAAGAAAAAAGGTTAGCGTTTATTGGCATACAAAATAGATCCACGTTTCTGTATCTACAGCATCAAAGTGCGGTGTACTCTAAAAAGTGCGGTAAACATATCCGTACCTTACTACTACACTATACTATAGGTGAACATTTTTTTGCCAAATTTACATGCGTTCGTATAAACCTCGCTAGGTTTCATATCGGTTAAGTAACATTCTTGCGTAGTTTTGGACTGCAGAGATAACCTTTTCAAAAGTAAAACACCTTCCTATCTTTCTTTTCAAGCTTGTCACCAACAGATTATGAATATGTAAGACTTCGGCTGTTGTGAACTTTAAAGTCTCACAAATGAAGCGTCATGAGTAACCATAACAATATTATCATCAATTTTACTGTCTGTCAACAGCAAGATAAGTCCTAGAATATTGCAAATGAATTTGAGTGCAACCAAGCATCTGGCATTTTAATGAGACTGGACAAAACATCTGTCCAAAATTAGAGTGTTAATTCAAAACCTTTTAGGATCATAGAACACTATTCAAGAAACAAACATTTTCTTTTCAATGATCACAAGCGTCACTATTCGCGACCAAAAATGTGAAAAAATTTAATCTCGCACTGATAAGTTCAGCATCAATTCATGCCTATAGACAATAGCCTTCATGAATGTATCTGTTTTGCTGAGTTTTGACCAGGAGCATTGATAACGCGTTAAAATCTTTACTTTATTCTGTATTCGCCTATCAATGTTCTTTTCGAACGACGCCAAAGAAAAAAAATATGAGTATTTCCTCAACTTTTGTTGATTACTTCGAAAGCGACACGTTCTAATGGGAATATTTCGGTGGATTCAGTGGCCCCGTTTCGGGGGTCATATACTCTGGACGCAAATATTTGAGATGCTCCGCTTTATGAAGCACTGTAATCAATCAGAGAGCAATGGTTTAAATGAATATAAAAACGATTATCATGGGTTGACAAGTGACAATTTGATTTCATGAACGGTCTGAGCTGACGATTGCAAAAAAATAATAAATATTCCTCTGTGGTAGTTAGTATAAAAGATTCGCACAAGTCTTGATCAGGGTCTAGTGATTTGCATTAGTTGTAAGTGATGGGAGGCGAACTTCCATCCTAAGCCAATGGGACTAATAAGATTTCTGATTTTTCTCATCTCTTTAGGATGAACATCTCGGTTACGAACGTGTACAAGGTGGCGAAGGTACCCTGTCGACATCTACAACAGCAACTAGTTTGGATACGATTTTGGTCGATGATCCGTTCTCATTCCAAGAGCAGCGAAACAAAAGTCCAACTTTGCAATTTGCCCCGATTTTGGAAGGTGATGACATTAATGAGCCACCAACACTCGAGGGACAGCAACAGAAGTCTGGTAGCACAAAGAAGCTAACAGGCAGTGCAACAGAATTGCAGCCACTGCCACCGCCACCACAATCGACACACGGTCATAGTCACCATCATCGTGGTGCGATCAGTGATGCGGACCTGAACCGCAGCAAGCAGTCGCTCAAGGGTTCCAAAGTATCGTTCGAAAAGAAGAACGACAGCAGTGATGAGGATAGTTTTGAGGACAAGCGGGATAAGTTCCAGCAGCAAAAGACCGTCAGTGTTGATCATAAGGGAATTTTAAAGGTAAGACTGCAAAGTTTTCCTTATGAACCAGGATCTAATGGTATTTTATTTTCAGGATTTAAAGAACATCCTAGCGAATGACAATCGCCGCCAATTCCAAGCAAAAAAACACGTCTCGCTAGACATCAGAGGCACAACGTTCCTTGAGGACCTGCTTCGTGACTCGTCATCCGAAGAGGAATTTCACAAGACACGCAAGGAGTTCCAAGGGCGCAAGCATCAGAGCTTGGACCCGCGTGTTAGTTTCAAACTAAAAGGTGACTTAGTCGGCACCTCAAGCACAGACAGCGAGGAAGAAGGCGACACAGAACAGAAACGTCTGATTCATCGCTACAAGGATATCACAAAGCCCGTCATTATTGATTTCAAAGATCTAGAGAGCGACGACGAGGATTACATATCAGCCCGACAAGCTTTTCAAGCACAACGAGCCGTCAGCACAGACAGTAGAAAGAGGTAAAAGAAACTGATATTTTTTTAGGGGAAAAATGTATTCATACCTACTTATTTCAATAACACAGTCACCGATTCTTCGAAATGGACGAAATGGGCAGCAAAAAGAGCGAGAACCTTCGACATTCAGTGCCGTTTGTTCGGCAAATTACAGAAGATGGCAAACCCAAGCTAGAAGTCTACCGACCCACGACGAATCCCATTTACATTTGGACTCAGGTGAGTGTGTTAATATGTTTTTTTATATCGGCCTACCAAAGGTAGGTCAGAGAATTGCAAACGAAAGCAAAAGTGAGTAAGTCCAGCAAGGCCAAAGCGGCACCGAACCATCTGAGTCACGCCACTTGAAATAATTTTGTCTGCTCTGCAGGAATTTCAGCCGGCTTAAGTTTTGCAAAAAATAAAACTTAATAGGTCAAAAGCCATTCGAAACGCATTCAATGCTTTTAAGCCTGACTTCAGCCTTAGAAAGGTCGCATTAGATAAACTAAGCTATGGCAGTATTTCGAGTAGATATCACATTTCACCTACAGCCAACTCAGGCAAATCACTTGTCGAATGAAATACGACGCCAATGCACACAATTCATATAAAACTATAGACGCTTTTAAAAGCAAATCAATTAATGGAAAACCACCCACCAGCCTTATTTTGTTTTTACAATAGCAGGCTCACTTCTATTGTTTAATTAAACAATCGAGTCAACTGACGTGCACATAAATTGAAAGCAACATTTAACAGTTGCACCTGGAAGAACACATCTTCCATCATTATGATCCACATACAATGCACTCCTTTTTATTAATTTCTGTACAATGGAAGTCATCCTGTAAGGAGCTTGATAGCCGCTAAGTTCAGTTATCCTCTGACAGTGATACATTTAAGTGGTGCGCGGATTTTGCTGCATAAAACCGGTGTGAACTGCTATTGTACTTGTTGCTAGCAGAAATAAGAGTTTGTACGTAAGAAGGCTTTTCTCGAAGTCCCCTATGCCATGGACCGACGACGATGTCTCACATTTAATAACAGCGTGATTATGATTATCAGCATCACTCAAGTATTATCAGTGAAAAATGCGAATTGTCAATCGTTTGGAAATTCGAAACACAAATCACGTGAACAAAGAGAAGTTGAGAAGATTTCAGGGAGAGATTAAGCTTCCAGAACCAAGTCGAATTAAGCAGTATTATTCTCGAGGTGATAGCTGTTTCCACACCCGCGATGACAACATTTTAATGAAGAAATGCAAAAAGACAATGCTTCGAAAACATGATAAGCAAAACGAATCAGACTGATGCGAAGTCCAGAAATCAGGAAATCACAAAAACAAAATTTTTCAGTTCGATTGGCGAGAGAAAAACAAATCAAATCTTTAAGCTATTCAAGATTCAGTAGTTATCGATCAGTCGGGGTTAAAGTAGTGAAAACGACGTCGTGTCACATTGTAATATTAAAAACAAAAACTTAGTGATCCTGTTTTAGGGATTTAGTTTAAGAATAAGGACAAAAGTTCTCCATTCTCCTAAAAACAGATAAAATTCTTTAAGACAGTGAAAGTGAGAAAAATTGAAGAAATCTCTGGTGCATTTTTTGTACTGCTTACAGGACTGCGTGATTGGTTGTTTTTTTTTTGCTGATTTTGTAAGGGATACAGTTAACCCTTACAGAGTTTTTTCGTAGATTTCCGATACAAAAGGAGAATTTTTTTAATAAGTTCGATTCAATTTCCTAATGAACGTCTTAAAGGGCTCCTTCCTACTTTTAAATATTAAAAGAAGAAAAATAAAGAGTTGATCCTTGTAAAGCTATCACTTTTTTTTATTTAGTTCTGTGGCTATACGCTAAATCAAAAACGAAATTTTTGATTAATGATCTTCATAAGCGATAAATAGGTTTTTACAATGTTTATATTTCACAAAAAATTAATTCACCCTTTGAAGTTTAATAAAAGGTCTTAAAAAGGTTGCTAAAGGGACCATTATTTTGCGCTGATGTTTCGAAGACAAGAAAATCTCAAGAACAGCATTTTTTACTCACTAGAGTTATTCGAGATTCAGTAGTTTTCGAACCCTGGCGGTTAAAGTGGGTATAGTGTAAATACCGTCGGATCTACACTATAGTCGGGGTATAGTGTAAATACCGTAATTAAGAACAAAAATTCAGTGATCTTATAATCTAGCCTTTTAGAATTCAGTTAAAGAATTTTTTTTTTTTTTTTTGAATACTAGGATGGACGGAGGCTAAAACTCCAAAATCTTTCAAAGATACCAATACGCCCACTATAGCAGGTATATAATACCGAAGTAGCCGATATTGGTTATGCCCGATTTCCACGTGCTAAAAAACCACCCATTTATGAGAGACACTATGAAACTGCCAGAACGCACTTCATAGTAGTAAATTTTCGCTCTCTCATAATACTTCTTGACTACCACTAAGTTAACTTAACAAGTAGTTTACGCTTCCATAGTGTTAATCGCATTGGATAGGTTGCTTTCCAGTGAATGCACCTACTAAGCCGTTCATTCATGCGGCTTCACCCTACGTCGCTAGATCGAAGGGTCTTGTTCTTTGTAGTCGTCGCTCGTTGTTAACATCGTTAAGAGTCTCGTTTAGAGTACGGATCATTTCATTGTTGCAATGAACATGAAGGCGAGCATTTAGCTTTCGAGTGAAGTTTGTTACTTCTTCGCACACGGTAGCTATTTTTAAATCTCTGTGAATATCGCTATTCCTAATATACCATGGAGGATTCACAATTGCTCTTAGTGTCTTGTTTTGGAAAGTCTGCAACATGGACATGTTGCTCGGCTTGGTACAACCCCAAAGTTGTATACCGTATGTCCAGGACGGCTTTAACACCTGCCTGTACAAGAGCAGTTTGTTATAAGTGCTTAATTTCGAAAATCTTCCAATAAGCCAATACATTTCCCTGAGCCTAATCTCGAGCTCGTCACGCTTCTTCTTTACGTGTGCTTTCCACCTTAGTTTAGCGTCCAGTGTCATCCCTAGATACTTCGCTTCATTTGCATAAGGTATTTGTGCAGAATTTATGAACAGAGGCAAATTGTTAACCCTTCTGTAAGTGAAATTCACATGCGTAGACTTGTTCTCGTTAAGAGCGAGTCGCCAAGTCTTCGTCCAGACACAAATTCTGTCCAATGCTCGTTGGAGGTTTCTCGTTGATGACTCGACTGATTCACCTGTTGCCAGGATGGCCGTATCGTCCGCAAACGTGGCCACGACTGTCTCGTCATCTAGAGGTATGTCTCTTGTGTAGAGCAGGAACAGGGTCGGACCGAGGACGCTTCCCTGGGGTACGCCAGTCCGAATTTGCTTGAAACTCGAGTATTCACTACTACACCTAACACGTAAGTTAAAGAATAAGAACAAAAGTTAGCAATTTTCCTTTAAAATCTTTAAGGATAAAGCTCTTTAACAGGTGCATACTGTACTCGTTACATGACTGCGTGATCGAATTTTAGAGTAGAGTTTGTAAGATATATACATAGTTTAACCTGGTGGATTTTTAATGTAGGTAAAAATCGTAATAAATAGGGAAACTTTTGATAAGTTCAATTCAATTTATTAAAAAACGTATGAAACTGCTACAGAGGAAATATTTAAGCTTCGTGATACGTTCTCAAATATTTAATATACTTATATAAGAACCTGTGGACAATCAGACAAAACTCTTTAAACTTTTATGTTCGGAGTTTGACTTTATACTTTTCAAAACTTAACTGTAATTTTCTATTTATTCCAATCTTACGCCAATATATTTTTTTATCTCTCCATTGATTTAATAATATTTAAGGGCTACTTTCCTAATAATGAAAGAAAAATTTAATAGAACTTAAACCTGTCCCCACCTTGGCAAAAAATGAAGTTGTTTTGGTGTCTTTGGTCAATTGAAACTTGTCGCTGCCCGTCTTTGCCGACTTTAAGTAATTTTTTAAGACTTTCAGATGTTAAATACCTAAGCATATGGTTCTTGTTCAGGCTCATTCCATACGCTTATGTCATTGGTCAATTTAAGGTTCTTCAAATCGCACATTCGCAAATCTAATTAATGCTGTGTAGTCACAGTCAACACGTCATAAGCACTATTCAAGTAGTTGTTAAATTTTCAGTAATTAATGGTAATCTCCGCCAAAGAAAAAGGAAGCCGCCTTAAACTGGCGAAATACACTCACACGAATTAATCTACTATTATTTCTTGCGCCATCTACCCACGGACGACCTAGACCATGGCAACTGAAATTCACTCTTGAATTAATGATTTTTTTTTTTTAAATAAATCAAAAATCCTTCCATTGAGCGATTTCAATAGCCACTCATTTTCTTAATTCAAGTTCAACGTCCTTCCACTTAGCAGTCTTTGATTACCTATTCTGATGAATGGGTACTTTTCCTCTGAACTTTCACTAAAACAGAAAAAAAAGCTGCATGCTTTGACACACTGACTCGTATGGGCCAATTGGCTTAATACCCGTCATCACAGAATCAGAATAATTTCAGAAGGAATTCCGAATGAAAGTAATTATCCTCTCCTCTGCGAGCAGTCAGTCATTCGTAGACTGTTCCACATTGCTGTGCTATAAGGAAGAGGACTATACTGTCCAGATGTAGTCGCTTCAATGGAAAAATACTGTGAATGAATTTTCTCCTCAGTCAGTTCAATGGTGAATGTTCTGATGGAGAAGCTGTTGAAAATTTGCGGAGCAATGCAGTTTGTCGCGTTAAATTTTCACATTCTTCACATTCCTGCTGGAGCTTTACTTTCCACGACAACGAACAGGATGAAGGAATCAGCCAGGAATAGTTTTCATCTGAAAGTGGTTAGCATCGTCTTTGGTGGCTTTTGCAGTCTTAGGCACGAAGTAAGTAGGTGGCATAGGGGTCTAGTGTGGCCGACCTAATTAAAAGCGCAGTAGGCGTAAGTGAGTGGGTAGGGGACATAAATTTGACGCATGTTGTGACGCAATCGATCCAATCAGATAGGATTTTGCATTGATAACAACACTGTGTCTGATGATATTTATGCAGGAAAACATAAACAAGTGCGGAGTACTATCTCAGTACCAAGATGAAAATTCTAATGCGTGCCGACACTCATGTGTCGTTCTCCGTGCCTGCTGATGAGCCGCGAGCCAAGTGTACTTTCTCACAGGTTAACTATCTTTTGTTTGAGATTCATTGTATTTTTTCAAATAACTAAAATTTGTAACGACATTCTTGAATCTCTTTTTAGGTATTGGCTGCACTGTCAGTGTCTCTAGGATCACTGGTAGTCGGTTTCTCGTCAGCTTACACCTCACCCGCTCTAGTATCCATGGTCGATCGCAACATAACCTCTTTCGAAGTGACTCCTCAATCTGTAAGTGTTCCTCAATTCTTGTATAAAGACAAATTTTGTTCTAATTTGAATGCTTTTATTGTAGGCATCTTGGGTTGGTGGTCTGATGCCGCTGGCTGGCCTCGCAGGTGGTATCGCCGGCGGACCGTTTATTGAGTATATTGGCCGTAGGAATACAATCCTCATGACGGCTGTTCCCTTTATTATCGCATGGCTGCTGATTGCCTGCGCTGTAAACGTTGGAATGGTTTTGGCTGGTCGTGCTCTGTCTGGATTCTGCGTCGGTATTGCTTCTCTCTCGTTGCCGGTCTACTTGGGAGAAACTGTACAACCGGAAGTTCGTGGTACATTGGGCTTGCTTCCGACGGCTTTTGGCAACATTGGTATCCTGGTGTGCTTCGTCGCTGGTACTTACATGAATTGGTCAAGTTTGGCGTTCCTTGGTGGTGCGCTTCCGATTCCATTTTTGATTTTGATGTTCTTGATCCCCGAAACTCCACGCTGGTACGTGTCGAGAAATCGTGAGGAACGCGCCAGGAAAGCACTCGTTTGGCTGCGCGGAAAGGAAGCTGATGTGGAGCCAGAGTTAAAGGGACTGCTGCGCTCCCAGGCTGATGCCGAACGGTCAGCAGGACAAAACACAATGTTCGAGCTCTTGAGGAGGAATAATCTAAAGCCTTTGGGAATCTCGCTGGGTCTGATGTTCTTCCAACAGTTGAGCGGTATCAATGCTGTGATCTTCTACACCGTGTCAATTTTTAAGGACGCTGGCTCGACTATTGATGGAAACGTCTGCACCATCATTGTTGGTATCGTCAACTTTATCGCAACCTTTATTGCCACTATGCTAATCGATCGACTGGGACGCAAGGTCAGTTTCAACTAGATTTGGCTGTATAGATCTGATTTTCTAACAAAATTTTCTCATATTTTCTTAGATCCTTCTCTACATTTCTGACGTTGCGATGATCATCACCCTTTTCACGCTTGGTGGTTTCTTCTACTGCAAGTCATCCGGCATGGATGTATCAGCGGTTGGGTGGTTACCTCTCGCCAGTTTTGTGATCTTCGTGCTTGCATTTTCACTGGGATTTGGCCCCATTCCATGGCTGATGATGGGCGAGATCTTACCAGCGAAGATTCGTGGCTCCGCAGCTTCAGTAGCCACAGCGTTCAACTGGGCCTGCACCTTTATTGTGACAAAGACCTTCCAAGACATGATTGGTATGCTTTTATACGAAATTCCGTCAGGCTGTCATTTCTAACGAGTTTTATTCCATTTTACAGATTCAATTGGAGCTCATGGTGCCTTCTGGCTTTTTGGATCAATTTGCTTCATTGGCTTGTTCTTTGTGATTTTCTATGTTCCCGAGACCCAGGGCAAGAGTCTCGAGGATATCGAGCGAAAAATGATGGGCCGAGTCCGACGAATGTCATCGGTGGCGAATATCAAACCGTTGTCGTTCAACATGTAAACCAAAACACACAAGAAAACACTCCAAGTGCCTGTAAAAAAATTAAGTGCCCAGCCAAAAGAACTAACCAAAAATTATTTTTTAAGAACCATATTTTACATATACATCTATCTCTTAGTCCTTTACGAATGTTTTGCTAAGAACTATTAGTAGTGATAGGCATGGAAAAAAGTAGGAGTCCCCTACACATTGTGATATGAAAGAATAGAAGCAAAATGTAATCGACAACGGAAGGCGTGACTCCTTCCGTCAATAGTTTGTGTGCAGCAATCAGAATATTGTAAATAATTTAATTTTTAATTTGTTTAGCTAGAGACTTATTTTATTATTATTTGCTTAGTCTGTAATTTAGTGTCGAAGACTTAGTTTTAAGCTTAATGTAGCGATACTATTAGCGACATATTATAGGTTTCCTATTACTGTTAGTTGTGGTAGGAAAGACATATTTTCACTCATTTCAATGCCACCAGCTCGTTCTGAGTGAGTAGGTGCTTAAGACATTTTCATAATGAATTTTGTTTAAATATTCTTATTTATGGTTATAAAGTAGATAGTGAAAACCCTATTAAGTTTAAGTGAAAAAGACGAAAAAAATATAGAAATTTTGGTCGTTTGATTAAAAGATTTATACCGAATATTTTTTGATTTAAATACAAATTGATATTATACAAAATTTTAAATGTTGTTTTAAACGGCTTTCATAAATTTATTTAACGATTTTCAGCATCCCGAAATCCATAGAACCCAAAAAACCGTTTGACTGAGCATAAAGTAGAAAGAAAGAGAGAAATGTAAATCCACCTTTCAACACAATCGAGAAAAAGAGGACGGCCTTAATTGGAGGCCGTCAGCAGCATTTAATTGGACTCAGTGATGAAGAGAGCCAAAATCGGCTTGCCTGTCGCGCCGGTTTTATTTTGAGGTCCAATCGGCGTACCCCACAAGCGGATCATAAGGAATGCAGCACGAGTTTAAAAACTTTTAAAGTGCGGTGGTGCACTGGTACTTTACCGGACAACATTGCATGAAGTCCCGGTTTCGAGTCCCTACTGGGATAATAAAAGGATTTTCACAGCTTAACTTCCGCCAGGGTATGAAAAACCCTTCGAATGCACCACTTGTCACGAGCGACTCTCAATTCGCTATTCGGAGTCGACTGAAAACAAATGGTAGGCCCCTCTTAGTGAGCAAGAACATCTGTAAAGTGAGAGCCATTAAAATTAGGAAGTTAGTTTTTCTTCACTGTTAATTTTCTATAAATTGTGTCAAAAAACTTTTTACGTAGGTTAGAAATTATGACCATAACAAACAATTAACAGAAATGGTTGAAAAAGCCATTATATGTCAGGCAATGTGGTAAAAAATATCGGTTTACTTGAATCGATTTAGCAACTGTTACATAATATTTTGAATACCAAAATTGAATGAACAAAAAATAAAGAATTGTATGTATTAAAACTTTTATTTTTCCTTAATTTTGTATCAAAATCATTTCTTTGACGGGCTGCATTCACTATTCTCAGATATCAGTATTGCTTTCAATGTTCTACTCTAACCTTAAATGTCTGAAATACAGATTAACGTATCAAGATTAAATATAAATCTCAAAGTGTTTCCACCGAAAAAAGTAGATACGTCAAGTAACGTATGCTTTCGCTACAATTCAGCTAAATTCCAGTCGACATTTGTGTTGATGGAGATGTTATCTTTTGTAAACACAATAAAATTTCACTGCCCACTTCAAATGACAATGCGCCACAACACAATGAAACTTCGAAAACCACCAAAATTATGTTTTTTAGATTCAAAAATAATTAAAATTATTTTCGATTGAATGAACCGGAAAAGAAAAACAAAACGTCATCAAATGTTGATGGGATTTTAATCCAAAAAGTTAAATGTAAAAGTGTTGGTGCCTGTTTTCATTTGGTTTATCCTAACCTAACTCAAAATTTATTTCTCAAAATAAAACTGAGGTTGAACGGTGGCCACCACACTGGCGCTTCCCCTCACCTTAGTAATTCTGACACATCAGGTTAGGATAAACCAAATGAAAACAGGCACTTGCAGTGTGCACATCTCAGTGCATTTAATTTTTTTGACAGGTCCAACATCATCCACATCAAAGTCAGCTGACTTAATGATACCTATCTTTCAAAAAAGAGTTTGTTTGATTTGTTTCGTCAGAACTGAAACCGTATGAGTCTGCATGATTCAAATTACGATCAGGGACATCTCAGACATCCAGTAATCGATATATCAAAAATTGTCGTAATTAACTACCTGCTAAATTTTTTTCTAAAGGGCCTCCCAGAGCATTTTTATCGATTTATGACTGAAATTCAACATTTATAAAGCTAAATTTTTTTCCTGTTTTCGTAACCTCGAGTTGTTGGTTGTTTTGATGAGTTTTCCTCGAGGACGATAAGAAGAAAAAAGCGCTTTTTAATTTCTGTTAGTTTGTGGAAAGTGTTTTGTGTGAAATATCAAAATGCAAAATAAAATGCCCTTTTCCTGATAGAGAATGGAAAAAGCTGAGAAAAAGAAAGCATTTGCATATTTGCGCATAGAAAAGGTGCGATTGAATTCCTTTTCTTTTGAAGTCTAAGAGTTATAATATTCGTTGGCGTCGTTTTCTTTTGTAGAGACAAGCATTGATAGTCAAAATAGTTATTAACTATTGCTTTCACGTAAGTTTGAACACTTGTTTTAGTAAAAATTATCGTTTTAAAACATTCGAGTTCATTGTTTTTCTTTGTTTACAAAGAAAATGGTGTCAAAGTGACTGAAATGTCAACCAAACCTTGGTCGTGTCAGTGTGAATGACTCAATGAGTTTTCGTAAGATTTTTTTGCGAAAACTCAGTTTCCGATCCGTAGTGAAAAAAGGATAAGACGATGCGTCGATGATTTAGGGTAAAATGTTAAATTTAGAATAAATGTTGAGTTTCGGAGCAGTGTTAATGTTTTATTCACTTAAAGTTACGGTTTTTTATTCATACCTACAAAATTTGAAAATATTAGAACAATTGTTGTAGGCATGTTACATTGCATTACGGATCCATTTTCAAAACCATTTCATTTTTCCATTTCCATTAGTTTTTTTAACCAGATGTACCAGAAACTTTAAAAATATGTTTTTTTCGGGTCAATTCTCAGAATTTCGACATTATGCAATTTTTTTTGTGCAAAGATAATGTATTTAAGATACACGATTTTTGCACCTTTTTAAAACAAAAAAATTTTCGAGCTTTTGTTTCGACTTAAGATGTTTCATATGATTTCAAAAATGGGTCGAAAGTAATAACAAATTTTCGATACTTTATTACCCGAAGACATTCAAAGCTTGTTTAAAAGTTTAATTTTAGATTAACTCTTAATGTTAATTTGGCGTAAGTATTTTTCTGGCGGAAAAACTTTTTACGCAAATTTCAAATATAACCAATTTTACATGATATTCAAACTATAAATTGTTTTTTCTTCCTACTTCCTTCGAGTTGCTGTTCAAAATTTACAATGGATTCGAACCGATAAATAATACTTTGTCCAAAAAAATATTCAGAATCAGTTGCAAACTTTTAATAAATACTGAAACAATTAATTTAGTTTAAAACATATAGGATATAATTTTTGCAATCCTTGTGTATCGACCCCAAGTAACAAATTATATAGCATATATCCAAACCAAACTTGATGTGTTCAACACACAGAGGTCACCAAGAGCCATAAAAGGAAAATTAATTGGTGGAATACACCATTGGCAAAACACGACCCGCCATTGTTTTTGCGGTAATATAAATAATTATAAACAAAAGAACAACTTACCCATAACCTGGACCCTACAAATGGCACAAATGTCACACTCCACGTCCCAGCTCCACATAGCAACTGCATTCCACTTTTTTAGGGTAAACATTTTCTCAGGCTTACTTCCTTCGGCTTCATCGACTTTTTCGGACGAGTTTTCATTATCGTCGGCCATGATTTAGATTAATTTCACTGATATCCTCTCTTCGATAGCTGTGCACAAAGCGAATGAAACGTGAGTTACTCTTCAAGAAGGAATAATTGACGCGTAAATTCGCGAGATAACGGAGCTAGCAAAAACTTGACTGCGATTTCTTAAAATTTTGTTGACTACAAAATTTGCAAACTTTTAAACGTCATTTTGCTGTCAATTTGACAACGCTCAAGGAATGTAGTAGAACGGCTATAAATTGTATGGTTTGTGTACGTACTAAATAATTTTATACGCTCTGCGTGGCCTCTAGGTTGAACTAGGAAATGCTGTGGCTTGGGTTTGAGGAGCTGTCTTTTTTTATATTGTTTTATATTGCTTACTTTTATTAATTATTTGTTATGGAATGGAAAGTTACTAAATTTACTTAAGCATTACCTAACTTAATAATTTGGTTACTACAACTACAATAAATAAAACATTTTATACACTTTGCGTGTCCTCTAGGGTGTAATAGGAGGTGTGTGTGTGTGTTTTTTTTTTATTTTGGTGCGTGCTTTATATTGAAATGGAAAGTCGTCCACATTTATCTTCTTTCTCGATAAAGATTAATGGATTTAAGCTTAGATTATTAATCGATTTATTCGAAGAATGGATTTGACTTCAATTTGTCTATCATCTACATCAGCAACAGCCAAGCACTTTACAAGGCCATCAACTATGTGGCTACATAATTGTTTTTTTTAACATTTTAACCTGCACTGATCAGGTCCGTTTGCTATGTGGGCTCAGCCCAACCTGCCCAATAGCCCAAATTAAGCCAGCGCGCCGCCGGGTTTGTTAGGAAGGCGCAGAATACCCCTTCCTACCTGCTTTGCTGAAATAATAATAATTTGTCTCATGCATTTATTATGAAATTGAAACAGCCACCACCGCACGTAACCACCGCCATCATCGCCAACAAGGATACACAAGCCGCAAGCCCCTATGGGTTTCATATGCTTTTCTGGATACTCTCTCCTGTTTGGCACAGGTCCTGGCACGGATTCGGATTTGGGTGGTATTACGTAGGCAACGGTGTGCATGCAGCTTTGGTGGTTAGGGTTTTGCACAGAAACGATTGGATAGAAGTGGTGGTGTGTGTTTTCATGCCTCTGCCATGTCCTCGTGTATAAATATCAATAAATCAGCAAAACCAAACAGGATCCCATTATGTCAAATAAAATCACGTTAATCTCTGTTAAAAAAAAGCTTTCTATAAAACGAGAGGTGGGGAACCGAAAATTTATTTGCATATTTTTAATTTTCTCATTTTTTGATAATGGAAATAGAAAGTGGTTCGAGTAGGTATAAAGTAGCACAATGTAGGTATTGCTTGTTGACCTATATTAGACCTTTATTAAACCGCAAAGATTTTATTTTTATTTGGTTCCAATTATTATCTTTCCGCCCCTCCCACATTTGAGAATGGTGGAACAGAACAGAATTCTTTGTTACATTCGTATATCTAAATGGTGCTCTCGAAGTAATGGCTAAAGAATGTAAAAAAAGGTGTCTGTAAAAAAGTATGTTACACTTTTACTTTTATTAAAAAAAAATAGTTAAAAGCAAACTTACCGAAAAGAGTGTTATACAGGGTGTTTTCAAACTCGATGCCAATATTTTGGCAACAATTTTTGGATATAATTTAAGAAAAACAAATGGAAAAGTGCTACAGTGGGTATGAAAAAGCTGTGCGTCGGCAACGGATTTCAAAATACCCTACCCTAACTCATAAATTACTGAATAACTAGATATTCAACTTCGGACATGTAAAAGCTTTGCCCACAAGCTGAAATTGATGAATTTACCTTTTACCCATTCTCCGACATATTGTTGTGGCGACAAGAAATAAAACAACTCGCAGGAGTCCCTGAATGCACCCATCGATTCACTCTACAAACGCACCCGCTCGATTCACTAAATGAACATACCCAATTTCATTCCAGTCATCTGACAGCAGCTGTCATATTCGAAGTTCGAATTTCGATTTCCCCTCCTTGGAATTCAGCGGAGGAGTACCAATGGAAAATTACCAAAGGGGGTATGGAACGTACTAGAAGGTGCTTAATTTTGTATAAATACACGGGTGACAAGCTCGTACGGCACAGTGAAGTTGAAATAAAGTGTTGAATTCTAAATAGTAAAGTTGAATAACAGTGTGATCTGAGTTTAAATAAGTTTGTTTGATAAATAATGTGTTTCATTGTGTGATTATAAAAGTGAAATTGAGTTTTATTCGACGACCCCAGGCCGAAAATATTACAATATTTTTACAAATGTGAGTAAATTCATGAATTCGTCATATCCATGCAATTTCGTTTTGCAGCTTTTACATCAGCTGATCGCGTAAGGTTAATTGTTGTTGTATATTCTTACATGTATTCACCGACACGGAAATTTAAAGCTTTAAAAAAGCTTTAAAGGCTTTATAAAAAACGTAAACAAATGTGTGTTGGAGGGTAAGAGGGGCGCAAGTTGAATATCTAGTTATTCAGTATTTTGTGCCTAACTTTAAAAAAAAAATTGCCTCGCCTTAAAAAAATGCGCTGGATAAAAAATATAACCTTAGATGCTTTATGCGATGTTTGCTCGAATTTCAAAAAATCATTTCCTAAAATATTGACATAGAATTTGGAAACTCTCTGTAAGGTAATAAAAATTAAATATTACAAAAAACAATGTTGAGCCTAGCCTTTAGAAAATGCAAAAATCAACTTTAGTAATGGTGGTATGACACTACATTTTTTCTTGAGAGTTTTCCAATGAGAGTGAGTGTGTACGCAACAGTCACAAAAATTGGAAACATTTTGTAGATACATATGTAAGAAAAATGAGCCACGCGACGTAACGTAATAAAAAATTAAGAAAAAATGAGTCTGAGTACTCATTTTTTCAATGCGTTTTTGACAGTTCTTAATTTTTCGTTTATTTTGCTGTTTGTAGCTGCAATACATGCTCCAAAAGCTGCATTTGAAGTCGGTGTCTGTGAAAGGTTTTGCTCAAGAACCTGTGTAAGGTCTTTGGCAGCGTTCACTAAAGAGGATGCAAGTGAAGTTCCATCCTCTCTCTGAGCCTATGGCTTTCTTTTGACATGAGTTGATGTCCTCGAGAAACTTGGCGGTTTTGGTGTGAGTGGCAAAACGGGTAAAAACGAGTCTTGGGCATAGTCAGAACTTTGGTTGTTTTCCGGGACGTTTTGCTGAAACTCTCAAAACCCAGAAAACATGGAGTTGGGCTTAGTGAAATTGCAATGGGTCTGTTTAAGAAAAACAAGCCGAAGCGACTCTGGTTGATTGTTATAACCTCTAAGTTGCTCTTGACAAGTCGCTCTGCAACTCTTGCTCTCTACGGAAACTTTCATAAAACTATGCAATCTACAAAGGTTGATACATATATAAAATTACTTATAAGCTCCTTTTATTGAAGTTGTGCACGGATGAAGTGGGCTCTACCGTAGAAACCAAGAAATCAAGGGCTGCTTTGAATTTCCAAGTTTATTTCATGTGTTCTATGTCGTCCACAGCGGCGCCACTTTTCTGAGCTTTTATCTCTTTTTTGATTTGCGATGGCGAAATATGATTTTAAATTGTTCCATTTCCTCACAAAATAGTTTTTTCTTAATTCTTTTCAGTACCGTAGGTAAAATTCTCTTTTGGCTGTAATTCCGCATATAACTCGTCCACCAGCTGCTGCCAGAACATTTGTCTTTTTAATTTGTTTTTATATGAAACATTGCCAAAATTCCAAATAAATTCTGCTTCCCAAAATTTTCCAATTAAAAGATTTACGAAAATATCTTCCCACATGATTTTCACAATCTTGGCGGCCGCTGACATTTTGTTTATTTACACTTTAATTGTAGTTGTCCTTTTCACTCAACATTTTTTGTCTTCTTTACCTACCTATGAAATTTTATAATTTTTAATGGGTAAAAAAATGAAGTGTTATACCAGCATAAGTAGGTACATGGTTAAGAATCTGCATAGTTATCAATACTTAAGGGAAATAAGTACCTACCTATAGAATAGAAATAAGACTCGAATAGAAAACAGTGTGGAAGGATACAACTATGAACCAGACAAGCAAGTCTGTGAGTTGTTGTCAATTCAACCCAAGTTTAGGCAAATGCGGTGTGAACGTGCAATTTCAGGTAAGACAAATCAGTGGAACCGAATTCTAAAAAGTTTTGAAGTTAAACAGTGATGATTGATTATTTTGATTATAAGTTTTTACAAATTCAATTAAAATATAAAAATAAGAAAATTATAGATATATACTTAAATAATTTCATGTAGATCATGACTGTATTGACGTAATTTATAGATGTTTTTTAAGTTTTTGAGGCAGAGAGGTATAACAGAGTAATAACAGATATTTTCAAAAGACACTTGCTGCGTCCGAAAAACCATTTTTGTTGATCTGAATTTCTTTGATTCTTCAAAGCCCGGTCGTTCTAACTGCAAACTTTATTAGGAATGTTGGTCGAAAGTTAACGCAATCATCGAATTCACGAAAACTGCAGTGGATCGGCGGCGTAGGTACTCTTCGGAAAGGTTACGTTGCAATGATGGAATGAATATCATTACCTAAAATCGCTTAGTTTGGTTCTAAACAATTTTGAGTAAGTGCAGATTTAATGAATGGCTTACAAAAAAAGAAAGACATCAAACGTTATTGTGGTCCACCATCATAAGCCCAAGTATATCCAAGTATTTACCTACATAATTGAGCGACTTTTGCGAAATAATTTTGCTGCATCGGTGGTATAGGAGTAAAGTCAAAGTTTTATTATACAAATTTTTTGATAAGATACCTACAGATTTTCAAAGATCCGCGTTATTTTTATAGGAATTGGTAAAACATTTAATACTCTCATTGCTGATGAAGAAGTGCAAAAGTCCTATTCGTATCGATGGCTGGTACCTATGACTTCCAACACAGCCCCTCTTTGACTCTAAATGCTGTAAAGAACAAGAGCCTTATGATGGTTTCCTTGCCTGCTACTTGCTTGCCAGCTATTAGCTGCTTTAACTCCAAAGTTAAGAAATATATTTGCTCCTAAAGGTGGAATGCTGTCTTATTAAAAGTTTGGTGTTTGTACCTACAGGAATATCGTTCATAAAGATTTGATGAAGATGATAAAGGCAAGCTTTCAAAGGAAGATATATTCCAACTAAATCAGTCGAGGACTGAACTAGGAGTGTTCACAAGGAGGTAAGCAAATAAGATTTATATACTCCACTCTTAATTCAAGGATCCTTAACTCCGATTTTCAGCTTCATCAGATGTCTAGTTCCTATTTTCAATGTGAAATTTAGTTGTAGATATTGCAATTGGAAGGTTTCGATTGGTCTGTACCCATGCAGAAATCTAGGCAGTAGGAAAAGCCCTACTTAATGCTTAGAATACTAGTTTGGCAGTCGTCGCACTAAGCAAGAAACGTTGCAATACTTGGAAGGCTAAAAATAGCACCCGACATTTGCATTACGTGCGTGCACTTAGAACCATACCCGATGTTGCCCTTGAAACTATGGCTTACCTACTCATTGCTTACGTGTGCAAATGCGTTCTGGATATACAAAGTCGGGACTCATGGGGATAAGATCTTCGTTTTCATCAGAGCATAGTGGGGTGCCGTGGCGTAGTGGTTAGTGTGTGTGCTTACTACGCCGGAGGTCTGGGTTCGAATCCTGCCATGGTCACCTGAAAAAAAAAGACTTGTTCTTTTTCACGGTCCCCACCTCCGCGAGGCTCTGACAAGCCCTCCGAGAGTATCATTTGTCTTGAAAAACTTCTCAAAGTGCCGTTCGGATTCGGCAAAAAATTGTAGGTCCCCTTGTATGTAAAGATATTAACACACCAGCATACATTGTTGAGAATTTGGCCCTGGTTCACCTCGAGCTGTTGCGCCACTCTATTTATTTATTTATTTATATTTTCAATAAGTTCTATTTATGCGGTCTTAACGTCCAAATTTAATTTGCACAAACTACACATAAAAAGGTTAATTGTCATTTGTTAAGGTAGGGCATTCGTATTTTTAATGCCCCCAACGGTTATTGGAAATATTTGAACTTCCCGTTTGATTGCCTCCATAGCAAAGTCAAAGGTAGTGCGAAAATACATCCAATTTTGTATAGTCGCCGAAATCCTTTGAAAAACGCATTGAAATGTGATTGGTGCCATTCATGCATTCATGAACGAAAGCAATCATGAGTCTACCATACAAAGGTTCCTATATACCTACCTGTACCGCGACTTTGACGGATACATATATGTGCGATATGACTTATACCTAGAGCTACACCCAACACCAAATGGCAGACGAAAATATACGAATTGCTGTACGTATGTACTTATAGGGAAGAATATCTACAGCTCTTCGGCTTTTTTAATGTAGCTTTCGAAACTCACTACCCAAAACGACTTTTTTTTACCGCAAGCAGACAAATTTATTGGCACAAAAGTACATTCTCTGTTTGCGAAGCTAATTGCCCTCCTCAAGGATTTGCATAATTAAAACGATGAGAGCTGGCCAACACTACTTGCACCCGAGATGAATTAAATGGTTGTCGTATCCCGATAGCCCCAGGATCTGATTGCAAGTGCAATTTAATGAGATTCTAACATATCCTCGATACTGCTCGGTGTAATCCTCACATGCTGGCGACATTTATTTCATCTGCACACAAGTCCAGTGAAATACAGCCCTTTATCGGTATTCCGCAATCACAGCCAACATAGGAGATCACTTGCGAAATCCTCTAAGGACATTCGTTACAACTATGTTCAACGGGCAGAAGCTGTGATTCAGCTTCAGCAAGAAAAAAGGACGAATTTTAAAGAGGGCCTTGAGTTTTATACAAGCCCCCTTGACACCCTGCTTTGATAAAAGTGTGTTGGAAGAAAGTTTTCCATTCTTGTCGACACCTTCGGATTATACCTTGGCTGTCTGAAGTCGTTTTCTGTGTTGAGCACACCTTTTCTCAACAGTGGTAAGGACTCAAGTTGAGTGATAAAGGGAAACTAGATAAATTCGTATAATTTACAGTTTACCTCTGCATGAAGTTGCCTTTTTTTGGTGTCCATCGTGAGATGGTCTCAAGGAAGTTTAAGGCCCATGGGGCTTTCCTTCTGGCCAACGGCTCTCTAGGTAAATGTGCTGGGAATGTGGTATGTGGTGTGCGCATGTGACCATAAAATGAGAGGAATTTTAAGCAGTTAGAAAAGTTATTGCGCAGTGAAGCATTATTGTAAGAAAAATTATTAGTTGAGGTGATGTTATGGAAGTTGGTCCTACCTGACTGAAATCAGTGTTTTGAAAGAGTGCATCGAGGATGCAGCCATTGGAGCACAAATAGTTTAATAGGAAATTTCTACATGTATAGGTAACGCATTTGCCATTGTTAGTCTCATTTTTGTATTCGAGAAACGTGGAGAGGTGATTTCTCAAACACATTTTCTGTGTGTTTATCACACTTGGTAGATTTAGTAACCGAGACTTAAACGACTGCTTTATGAAGTCAAAGAATCTTCTTTTCGACATTAGTAGTGGTGCCCAAAAGTACAGCATTGCCTTCCGACTTAAGCCAACACAGACTGCTTATTTTTTCCAACGAAGACTTCAGCTGCAGCCTCCGTAGAATATTTTATAACATAGCTTTGCCTAAGCAACTGCTTTTATCTTAATTCAACACTATGTATTAATATGATCGATTTCACACTCATGGCTCATACTACTAAGACCTACGTCCATGCGACACTTTCCACAGGCAATTAAGTCATTTGCACTAAATTAACTCGGCGACTTGTAATACCATCACAAATTTCTTTCCCTTTTACATACAGACATGTTATAAGTCATAAAAGTTTTTATTGTCCACAAATATGTCTGCAGAGTCGTAAAGCAAGAACGGCTTCGTCCTCGTTGTCGTCTCCTTCGACTTCTGCTTGGATACGCTTTGGCCTGGCGGATGAAAGTCCAATAAAACTAACACTGCAGACCCGTGTCACATAAAAGCGGAAAATTGATGTAAACCCATTGCAGAGTTCTTGCTATTGCCCCATTGCTGCTCTCGTAATGGAAGTGTAGGAGTGTATACGGCATGGTTCGTTTGCTGCAACATCAAATTTCCTCGAACAACAATACTTTTTTCAATAAACGCTAAAGAAAGAGGATGCATTGCAAAGCTCTTAGATCGTAAAATGTTAGTTAAAAAATCATCCAACGAAAACTTCGAAAACAGCCCGCGCGCCGTCGAAGATTTTATGACCCTTCACTTAATTTGCGGTCGACCAGCTTTTAATTGGCCCACAAATTTTCTTAATCTGACAAAATTGGCTCAACCACCACAGTATTGTTAAAGTTCTAAAAGAAGTTAACTCTTCTTTTTATGCAGGCTATGAAGCCCTACATTGTTTGAACTTATCAGGTCAAGAGATGTGAATCTCAAATGGGCTTTTTGAACAGCAAAGCCATGTCTTGCCATAGAAGTTTGTAAAATTTTAATAAACTTAACTTGGCTTAAACTAGCTTGAGAGTATTTTTCGATAAACAATCAACCCGCTGGGATACCACTCAAGCCGTTCCAAAACCGCCCGTTAATAATAATCAACTTTTTCAAGTGCTTTCCGCAACAATTCGCCCATGAAAATGTAATTGCATTCCACGAAGAGGGGACCATTGATGCTCACAGTTGGGGCATAAAGAGTGGCAAGGAAGTTTGTTTCGAGGCGCCTACTTGGGCATCGCGCACAGATTTTGTTGTGTCAGTTACTATGAGGACGAGAGCTTTTTTCTGCCCTCCTTCTAGTCCTTTTTATTGTACTTTTTGCATTCAACTCGAGTTTATTGCTTAAACAACGTGTAGCCTAAAGTACTTAGGAGTACATGTATACTAAAGAGGACGGCGAGAACTTGGTGATGGGTTCAGTAAAACACTTTGGTGAGAGGTTACAAAAAATGGGTAAACGAACGTTTCCCTAACAGCCTTGTTATTTAATTTAACGCTTACTTGAGCGATGTGAGGCGTAAATCTGCGCAAGAGAGGTTCTTACTTTCTCGTGATGTGTGAGAAATTTTTTTTCGTTTACGAAACTGTTAAGGGTTTTGGTAGGAGTGGATATATGTATTTTTTTATAAGCTTTGAAAAATGTGATAGGCAGGATTGTTAGGACAGGTTGTAAACAGGGCTATAGTAGTAATTTAAGGGCGAGAAAAGCAAGTAATACTAAGGATGTTGTGTGGTAAGTAAGTAGTACTTAGGATGATGTGTTAGGTTCTGATCCTTAGTAACTCAACGCCGGCTTATATCTTACATGAGAAGATATGCGTTAAAATTTCTGTTTGTAGCAAGAATTTTCGTCACTAAAAGTTAAGGCGCTAGGTATTAAAGGGTAAGACACAAGGCAGCTATCATGGCGGCACTTTTGATTTTTTAGTAAGGTAAAAAAGGATTAAAACAGGTGCAGGTGCACATGCATACGCCTAGGACCTTGTCACTTCAATAAAGTAACGTTACTGCTTTAATTTTCTCCATTAGATGTTTTTTAAGTTCACTATATTTTTTCAATTTTGAATTTTTTTTTCTTATTATCTAGTAATTAGGCACATTGTACACAAAACTACATAGATTTAAGACAAAAGAACTGGGACATTATGAATCAAAAACTTAACACAATGGTAATTTTTTTTGTATTCCTTTATAAATGCTACGATAATTATACCTAGTTTAGGTAGGTAGGTACACTAGAATCCTCCACCTACTTATGCAAAACACTAGTCAACGCTTGCCGACGGACAAGGACCTCGTGATGTGGCAACTATGACTAAGGGCTTTGTTACAAAATGAGGTGTATCCGTTTTAAAAGCATTCATTCATAAAATTCATTTCTCTCTTGGCCCAAGGACACAGAAAAAGCACAGAATAGAAACTAACAGCTGACAGGTGTCCTTGTCATGATGGAAAATAAATGTGACACCGGTTGATGACGCGATAAGGTGTAAGGAGTTCAAATGAGAGACAAAAAGCAAAAAAATAAACAAAATATGTGCTTTAGAGCTCGAAGGGGATGGAAACTAATATAACAAAGGGGCCATCCTACCCCACAGTCCATATATCCGTTCCGCACCCAAGAAGTGAAAGTAAAAAAGAGAAAAGTATACATAACCAAGTGGATCAAAATTGGAAATGCAATATGACTTAACAAGGACACGAAACCAAACGGGTGCTAAGAAACAACAGCAAAAAAGAAAAGGAAATTTGATTCCTAAGATTGTAATACTTTTCGTTTGATTTCGAAGGGCTTAGTGTGGATGGTGGTGGCCAGACACGTGGCAGTCAGGGTAATCATCAAAGAGATAAACACCGACAGGGGATCGATTATAGTAATATGTACACGTTGATGCCTTAGGGATTACTTTCAAATTGCTCCTTGTAACAGACTTATTCAGTCAACCTTTTGTCTACCTTTGTAGATTTATAGTTGTTTTTTTTTCATCCATTTTTGTCGTATATAACAACCTCTTTTGCGGAACTGCTAACGGCAGCAAATTGTCATTTCTTAATTCCTAACAACACTCGATTATGCATGGAATAAGTAATAAGGTGTATCCTGTCGTCATGCATTCACTTGCTGGTTGCCATTAGCGAGGGATATGCTTCCGTTGCGACAATCCACTTTACTTATGCGTTGCACCTGCATTTTTAAGCAGTCTCCAATGGCTGTCTGTCTGCTAAAATTGTGTCTCCTCCCGCATGCGAGGTGGATAAGTGAACGTGTCTCTGGTGGATATCCTCGTAAGCAAAAAATGAGAAAAACTTTTATTGTGCGATTTTTTTTTTTAAATTAAGTTTCAGGTTTCTAGACCTTGCGCTGATTTCCATTTTCAAACCAACTAACCATTTCCACTCGTCCTTTGTGGAAAAAAGGCTGTTATCGCGTGTCTGACTTGCAAATTTAGTACAGACAAGGAAGAGATCTTCCTCTTATGAAAACATCGAGTGCAATGCTAAGGAAACCATGGCGTTGCAGTAGAAATTTCAGATGAGTTGGCTTGATTGTCCTTTTGTCAATGTTTACCCCCGGGTGCGCGTATATATAAGGGGGATGGGGTAAAGTTGGGTTGAGTTTCTTGTCTCTTCGATTGAAATGTTAATTTCGTGTTGGTGCGGGAGGTGAAATTTTCACTGCGCGATTGTTTTTCGTTGGAAGGATAACAGCGGGGATGACAACGCAATATTTAAAGGCGAAGAAGTTGCGCCCTTGTGGTTGGGGGTTTACTAAGTGAGTGGTGTAACATTATTGTTGCGGTTCGGTGACTTTGCTTTCATGTGAAGTGGACAATTATAAGGAAGGATAAGAATCATTAATAGAATAAGACATTTACGGATGTATGATATACCTACGTATAAAAAGAGTAAGATTTGTTTTTTGTTGCAATTGGGTTCAGTAAAGGAGGATGTTTACCAAATAAAAGGCTGTTTTATGTACGAAATTTTTTTTAATGCCTTAAAACTGTAGCTTGACTTAAGACTCCACTTGCATTTTTTCCCCTATTTCCCAAATTTTGTCTTATTTGTAAAGATATTGAAGCGCTAAACAATTGCAGTCTTATGAAAATCTTTGGATCACGTAAATTCACAAAGCATATTATATAGTTTTGAGGAAATATCCCTTAATTTAAGGAACACAACTCATATCGTGGTCGGGTTTAAGCCTGTACTTTATGGGTAAAAATTGGGCGTGAGGAACCTCAATTGAGGCTACACTGTTTGGGCTGCGATTCTACCGACACAATCCGTTTTTACCTTTGCGTCCTAGGGTTGTCAAAAATAAAGACGTTTCTGGTAAATAATTTTAAAAATGATGGCAAGGTCTTTCAGTATAGTAAAGTAGGCTTTTAATGTAAGTCCTGAGTCTTGACCATAAATTACGGAATAACTAGATATCCAACTTGCGTCCCTCTTGGGTTCCAACACCCATTTGCTTACGCTTTTAACCTTTAGCCTTTAAAGCTTATAAAGATTTAAATTTCCGTGTCGGTGAATACGTGTAAGAAGACACAACAACAATTTATCTTACGCGATCAGCTGATGTAAAACCTCCAAAACGAAATTGCATAACATTCATGACGAATTGATGAATTTACTCACATTTGTAAGCAAATGTCAGAGAATGGGTGTATTCATCAATTTCCGCTTGTGGGCAAAGCTTTTGCATGTCCGAAGTTGAATATCTAGTTATTCAGTAATTTATGGTCCTGACATACTCCCAAAACTCACCTCTTATAAAACATAATAATCGCAATGCATAACATTCCGCATGGAATACACCGCCTTGGCAGCCGGTGAAATTGATAACGAGTTTAATAGTAATGAATAAAACCTTATCAAATGATAAGTTTAAGATAAAGCAGACCAAGTCAAGTTAAAACAAAAGGCTACTACAAGTTAAATAAACGTGAGAATCATCAGTATATCGTGTATTATGGGATCGAACACATTTCGCTTTAGTTTGTGCCTACTCATAGTTGGCTGCACAGAAGCGGCAAACATTCTTGGCGTCTTCACCATGAACAGCCCTTCGCACAACATCATACATATTTCCATTGTAAAAGCACTTGCAAATGCGGGCCATAATCTGACAGTAGTAACTATGCTGCCGTTAAAGGACGAAAATCCAAACTATCATCACATTTATGTTCCTACACTGGAGGAGGACAAACAAAAATTAGCTAAATATATGAACGATATGGCTTCTGCTAAAAATATATTGAAATCCATGCGGTCCAACTTTCTTGCGTTGGACTTCATGAACGACATTCAACAGAAGGCATTGCAAGGACCCGAATTTCAAGAACTCTTGAATAACAAAGGCAACCACTTTGATCTGATGATCTTAGGGTTCGGATACAATGACTATCATTTGGGTATTGCCGATCATTTTAAGTGTCCGATCATAGTGAGTTGGGTGAATGTCCCGATGCTTGGTGTAAATGACTTGGTGGGAAACCCAGAAGGAGTTTCGTATATATCGAAACCATGGTTGGGTACTGGTCGCATGGGATTCTTCAAACGAGTCGCAAACTTCATTTCAACTGGAATAATAGAGACCGTAATGAAGTTTCGTGATATAAAGGTTTTTGAATATTACGCGTGAGTATATTCGTATGTGTTAGCATCTTGAGAAGAACCTTAAAAATAAACCTTTCACCTATATAGACTAAATTTTCCAGCGGAGCGTGGCTATAGACCTCTGGATGAGATGCGAAGGAATATTTCACTAATGTTTTGCAGTACGTTTTTCAGTGAGGGCACTGTACGACCCGCTGTACCAGCCTATATTGAAATTGGGGGAATCCAGGCCAAGGAGAAACCAGATCCTCTTCCCAAGGTAAATGGGTAGTCGAATTATTGCTGTATGTACCGCGATACCTAACACTAATTTCAGAACATCGAAGACTTTCTTAAACTTGCCAAGGACGGATTTATCTTCTTCAGCCTTGGCTCGAATCTTAAGAGCAGTGATCTAACGTCAACTGCTACTCAAGCTATTTTCAAAGTCCTGTCGCAAAGGAAAGAGAGAGTGCTCTGGAAGTGGGACGCTGTCGACATCCCCGGTGAGTCTTCGAATATACTTTTCAATAAATGGTTTCCCCAAGACGATATTTTGGCTCATCCCAAAATAAAACTATTCATGACACACGGAGGTAAAGGAAGTATCACAGAGGCTCAATACCATGGCGTGCCATTACTCGCTCTACCTGTGTTTGGGGATCAGTCTATGAATGCACGAATAATGCAGTCTCAAGGCTATGGCCTAGTTCTTGATCACCAAACATTAACAGAGGACACATTTAGAGCACAACTGGACGAAATACTAAACAACTCAACTTATTCTCACACCGTTAACCAATTTTCAAGACTTTATCGAGATCGACCCATGACACCTCGACAAAGTGTGGTCTATTGGACGGAATATGTGCTGCGGCATAGAGGAGCCAAGCACATGCAAAGTCCCAAAGTTCACTTGAATCAATTTCAGTACAACAGTTTTGATGTCGTTGGACTCTTATTTGCAATTGGAATCACAATTTTCTACTGTGCCAAATTTAGCGTTTGTTTCGTCATAAGACTGTTTCATCACAGAAATCAATCGAAACTGAAAGAGAAGGCCGAATAAATATATTTAAAGTACAGGTATATTAAGTTTTATTCACTTTACTACGCACGTCATTTGAAATTCGATAAGATAAAAGCACGTAGTAGTAAATACCGGCTAGGAATGTCAATATCTATGCAGTTTCTTTTGAAATGTACTCACCGATGAGTTTTGTTTATATCTGAATATTTGCAATCCTGCCGTTTTTGCTGCGTTTTAAAAGTGTTCTTCCGCACATGGAGAGAGAAATAGCAATCAATTTGTCTGCCGATTCTTTACAGTGCGTTAAGAAACCTCTAAAGACAACTGGTGCACTAGGGTTTGTCCATCTCACGCAAAGCTGGATGCGGGAAAAAAGCTATTATTGCCTTGGTCAGGACTCGAAGCAGCAGCTTTTACACAGTTGCCTGGGAAAACCATCAATTATGCTACCAGTTTCATAAAAATCTTTCATCAACACCCACGAAGTTGCGGAAGCCTCATTTGCGGAATTTAAATCTGTCGATTATGTCAACAACAGCCTGGAAGCGGATTTTGACGATTGCAGAAAATTTGAAATTAATCTTTTCATACGCATACCATTTAAAACAATTTTTTTATTAAACCTACAGTGCTGCTAGACAAAAGATGGTGCTGTGACTTTGTCTGTAAGACAAAGGAGTTCGCTCCTAAAAAGATTTTTTCTAAAAATAATAAAAAAAGATTTTGTGGATGCAGCTTTACAAGTACATACTACATATTATAAAATACAGAACTTCGGAATGTGAATCGATCCACCTTCACACCGACGGATCAAAGACAAATGATGGGGTAGGTGGGGGTGTGTTCTCAGTAAGACTTAATCTTAATCTCTCTCTTTTTGTCTTCCGGATCATTGTAGTGGTTTTTAAGCTGAAATTATGGCCATAAGGGAGTTCTCGGCCAGGCTTAAGAATTACGTTTAATGTTAAGAATATCTTCCAAGGATATACGACTCCTTTCTGATAGTCAGCCGGCTATTAAGTTCCGGCCCAAAACATCTCTTACGCTTCATTAATGGCTCAGCTCAAATGGTTCAGCGAGTAGCAGGGATTTCTAGATTCACGTGGGATCACAATGGACTTAAAAAGGTCAAAGTGTGTCGTTTTCTTTGGATTGCCACTTTAACCTAACCTATACCAAATTGTATATGATTTTTTTGAGAGGTTAAGTACAATTTTTGCAAATTTTCGTCCTGGAGTCGTTTGCGAACAACAATACTAGGTTCTTTCAAACATTTTAAGTTATTCAAGGGTCTTATTCAATCTGTCTTAAGAGCTAGGTGATATGCAAAAGCAAAATTAATTGTCTTCTCATTCAACTATTAAACTAAGTCGATAAGGTATTGGCAATGGCTAGAAACTTATTTCATAAGCTAAAGATAAGGATACTAAAATTACTTTAAGTTAACAAACCACATTGCATATCAGTATCATGGTCAATTATGAAATCGAAAACGTTACGCTGTGTTAGTTTGTGTTTCCTCATGGTGAGGGCGCGAATAAATTTGGTGTTCTACCATGATCATTCGATCATATAACAACATGGAACATGTGTCCCTAAATGTATGGCATTGAATAAGTATGTAGTTAATAAATGGTTTCCGCAAGACGGCATTTATCTTAAAATCAATTTTTTTTATTCACTCACGACAGAGGCAAAATACCAAGGTGTTCCACTATTAGCCCTATACTAGTCTTTGGCGATTAGTTCGTTCTAAAGCAATTTAGTGCTTAAGTTATGGTTTAGTCGATAGTCATTCATTAATGAAAACAAGCAGCGTAGAAACATCCATTGCAACTGTATGAAGTTCGTAATAGCTCAACTTATTCTTAGACTAGTTTTCAAAACATAACTGAGATCGACCCATAACACCCCATAGCATCTGCAAAGCCCAAAAGTGCACCTGAATGCGTATCCCAGTATCAGCACAACAATTAAGATGTAACTGATGGTTGCTTTTCTAATCGTCTACTGCGCTAGATTATTTGTGAATTTCATCATTAGCCTGTTATGTCACAAGAACCAATCTAAGTTGAAGAAGAAGGAATAGTAAAATATGGAAACACCAATATCTTTGGTTTGATAAGCCTGAGGGAACTTCTAGATAAACATATGGTGTAAAAAATTTAATAATAGATAAGAACAGGTTGAGCGATAAGTAGGTATATCAACGCACCGGCCCGCGTCAGAACTTTCAGTTTCTACCGAACATCGGCGGTTTTATAATGGGTCTTAAGTTCGCGCTTTTGTTTGGCCTCATTGCCTTTTTTATCGGCTCGGGTCAAGCGGCCAACATCCTGTGTATATTCACCAGCAATAGCAAATCGCATCTTATTGTACATATGTCGTATGCGCGAGCTTTGATCGAGCGCGACCATAATGTAACTATAGTGACGACCCTTCCTCTTAAGGAGAAAAACAATCGCTTTCATCATATATACATACCTCCGACGGACGCTAGAATCCAAGAGATGAATAAAATGAAATCGGAAATGTCGAAATCTCAGACTGCCTTCGAGTCCATGAAGACGGCCGTGAGAGCAGTAATGGCTTTTGGTCCTACACAGTTTGAGGCCGTCAAGGATCAGCGCTTTCAAGATTTTATGCATAACCCGGACAACAAGTTCGATCTGCTTCTGCTAGGCTATTTCTTCAATGACTACCAAATAGGGCTTGGATTGCACTTCAAGTGTCCTGTTGTGATCAGTTGGATGGCCGCTTCCAATCTCTTTGTCGATCGCTACATAGGAAACCCGCCAGAAATATCATATGTACCAGCATCACCAATGTTAGGCACACCTAATCCATTAACATTCAAGGGCAGACTGGTCAATTTCCTTATCAGCTTAACCTCGAAAGGTTTTACCTTCCTTATTGAACAACAAATTAATGGATTTTATAAGTAAGTATACAGCACCCCTTCCTGCGACAACTGTTGTCTATTAATTTATCATTAATTTTAGGGAGCTCTTTCCGGATTATCCTGAATTGAGGGAAGCTGGCAAAAAAGTCTCACTTCTTCTATGTAATTCACATTTTTCTGAGGGCATCGTTCGTCCGAATGTGCCCGCAGTCATTGAAGTTGGTGGGATTCAAGTAAAGAATAAACCAGACCCATTACCAAAGGTAAACTAAATCCGTCACTATGCATTCGCAAGGTACAACATTGTTTTTACAGGACCTTCAAGATATATTCGACTCCTCTTCCGAGCATGGTGTAATATATCTCAGTTTTGGCTCTAACCTTGGAAGCAGCGACATGCGCCCGGAAACATACCAAGTCATCTACAAAGCTCTTGCGGGTCTAAAGCAAAAAGTTCTCTGGAAATGGGATGGCGCGGAAAAGCCAGGGGACGCTAAAAATATTCACTACCAAAGCTGGTTGCCACAAGATGACATTCTAGCCCAGCCAAATCTAAAATTATTTATTACACACGCCGGCAAGGGCAGTGTAGCTGAGTCACAATACCATGGAGTGCCTATGGTAGCCATACCTGTATTTGCCGACCAGCCAGGAAACGCTGAACAGCTTGCTAAAGATGGTTTTGGCCTCCAGCTTCAGCACAGCTCTATGACAGTAGAAACTTTTAGAGCAGCTGTCATGGAAGTTCTAGAAGATCCAAAGTATTCAGAGAATGTGAAACTCTTTTCGACTCTCTATAGGGACAGGCCGATGAGTGCTAAAGAAACTGCTATCTATTGGATTGAATATGTGATCCGCCATAAGGGAGCCTATCATATGCAGAGTCCTTTGGTGCATCTGAACTTTTTGCAATACATCAGTGCGGATGTGGTGGCATTCCTGCTTTTGGTTCTTTATGTATTGTATAGACTGTTCAAGATCCCGACTAAGTATCTGGTGCAAAAGCTCTGTAATAAATGCCGCTCGAAGAAACAGAAGGCCAAGAAGCAGTAATTGGTATTGCTTCAAGCAATTTCACCAGTTTGTTATTACTTGTTATTAATTCGTTGATAAAATTTTACATAGATAAGAAATAGATTATACGTAAGATAGAGATATACCTAATTGTTTTGATTTGTACGTAATGGCGATAAGATTTCATATTAAAGTTTATTCGTATTAAACGAGCTCTCTGCAAACCCATGCTTGGAAATGTTTGTTTTCGACCTTTTGCGAATTTCATTAACCCTCTGCAAAAATGTTGTTTTGGCTCTTATTTGGAATAAACATTCAAAGCATTCTAGCATAATACAAATAAAAATATTGTCCCAGAAATTGCTATATTATGATATAGAGCTCTGCACAATAATGTCGCTTTGTCAGCTTTTTTTGTCTGTGAATTTTACAAAATTTCTAAGATATTTATAAGAAAGCCTTGCGTTTCTATTAATTTCTTGTATTTCGTAATTGTAATACAAGTTAGACCATGTAAATTGGGAAGTTATTTTGGCTCTGCGTGAAAAAATAAACTTTCAATTATTAATGGGGGGCTAAGACAGTGTATCACTGAGTAACAATACAGTGGTGTTTTACTCGAAACTCAATACACGGTCTATGAGTTATGTTTGAGTTTAACGTATGAGCTTTGAAAAAAAAAACGGAGTCTTTCTCAAGAAGAACACGTTCATCAGGACGCTACGGGACAAGGGCTCAAAACTCAACTTATTCTCAAAAAAATTCTCAATTTTTGTTTTTTAAAATTAGTTACTAGTACTAGTTTACTTTTACTACTACTAATTACTAGTTCAAAATTAGTAACTACATGCCTTTATTAATTTTGATTCACTATTTGTCAAGTTTTTCGTAGAGTCCCACAAGACCTTAAAGAGCACAGGATCGAGATCGAATTGTAAGTTTAATGAGCCAACTCAGTCTGTAGATAGTTTCTAGGCCTTACATTTTGAGCTAGGAACTTAAAAATTAATTTCTGTGCTTTCTAGGTCCCGAAGCTGTCAAATTTTTTATATTCGCCCTCTGACCTTACTTAATAGCATCTATAATCAAATTTGTCGTATAAGACGCTGAAACTTGGTATGTATGCAGCATCCTGGCTATGATTTATTGCTGGCTTGTGGGCATAACTTTTATAATATCTGAGATTATATTTATATACAACATAACTTAAAAAATTTTAAATGTAATTTAAGTTTATGCATGTAACCAAATATTTGTCCTAAAAGTCCATCTTCTTACATCTCGGGGCACTATTTCAGTGCTATGGGTTCGTCTTTCCTGAGAAGAAATTAATCACAAAAAAGAACAAGTGCGGAAGTGGAAGAGTTCGTCTGTAACGAACTTCTAAGTACCCGACCCTATTTATCATGTAACATCAAATCATGAGAGAATGCGTTAAAGGCGAAAATTATTGATTAAAGAAAAAGTCCTAAAAACACCCCCTAAAAGTAGTCGGAGCTCAATACTTTGTATGTTACAAATTTATAAATTGGTAATATCAGTAATATTTGTCATATAATTTTTTTCGCGTTAGAATGAATTTTCCGAGAAATCAGGTTTTTAGAGGTCTAACATATTGAAAGAGCGCATTGTCGACGGTGTGGGCGGTCAATTTTTTGTCTTATTAAAGTCCTCTGGGCACCAAACTTTTAATTCCTATGCCTTGTCTAACTTGACCAAAAGGCGTAGGAATTTGCTTTTTGTGTTTTAATATAATATGTGCGTTATAAGTTGTCTCGCATTGAAATCAATTGTGGGCGTGGCTGTGGGCCGATCTTGTCACATATTATAGTTTGTATGTAAGAATGACAACCAAAATACGCTCAAAGTTTTTAGCTTTCTAGCTTTGAGCTTTTTAAGGACCTAAAAACTTCACACATATCAATTCACCTGTCTGTCTCGTTTATACCTCTACATGTCTTAGGCTCTACGGTGGTTATTTAATTGTGTTACAAACTATGCATACAATAAATTAATTTACCCTGGGTATAAAAATATAACGCCCATCCGAGCTTGATGTGCGGTAAATTAGACTTAAGCAGACTGTGACCAACTTTTCAATACTGTATTTGAGATCGACCCTCGATACCCCGAGAGGGCTTATTGGACGGAGTATAATCCGTGGAGTCTATAACAGCACTCAAAAACGTTTCAGAAAAATTAAAGTTAAGGTTTTTACATTTCGTTGAACTCATGCTGGCCTTGTCTCACAGTTTTTGCCTTTTACAGCGTTAGTTATGTGCTAATTTCGTGATTTGACTGTAATGTCATAATAATAAATCTAAACTGAAGAAGAACGGGGAATAAAAATATGAAAACATTAATATCTCGATTTTGAAATACCATTTCGGCGGAATTTTAGATAAGCTTTGCATGAAAACGATAAGACAGAGGGTATATCAACACACCGGCTCCCGGCGATACTTTCAGTTACTTTCAAAACATCAACGCATTAACAATGAGTTTTAAATTCGTGCTTGTGTTTGGCCTCTTTGCCGTTTTCATTGGGCCGGGTGAAGCGTCAAATATTCTGTGCGTTTTCACCAGCGTTAGCAAATCGCATCTTATTGTTCATATGTCATATGCACGGGCTTTGATCGAGCGCGGCCATAATGTAACAATATTGACGACCCTGCCTCTTAAGGAGAAAAGCACTCGTTTTTATCATATATACATACCTCCAGTAGAGCTTAGAATAAAAGAGATGGATGATGTGAAATCTGAAATGTCGAAATCTAAGAGTGCATTCGAGTCAATGAAGTTGTCCATAAGAGCAGTTAAGGCATATGGCCCCACACAGTATGAGACCATTAAGGATCATCGGTTTCAAGAGTTTATGCATAACCCGGACAATAAGTTTGATCTTCTTATACTTGGTTATTTTATAAACGACTACCAACTCGGACTAGGATTGCATTTCAAGTGCCCCATAATAATCAGTTGGATGTCTGCTCCCAATCTCATGGTGGATCGATACATAGGCAATCCACCAGAATTGTCATATGTTCCAGCGTCGCATATGTTAAGTACTCCTAATCCGCTAACATTCAAGGGCAGACTGGTCAATTTCCTTGCCAGTTTAACCACCAAAGGCTTAACATTTCTGATCGGTATACAGATTAATGGCTACTACAAGTAAGTATAAAGGCTTCTTTCGTTATATGGCTGTTGCCTGATTTATTTTTATTTTAAGGGACCTCTTCCCCGACTATCCGGAATTGGAAGAAGCTGGCAAAAAAGTGTCACTTCTCCTCTGTAACTCACATTTCTCTGAGGGCATCATTCGCCCGAATGTACCCGCAGTCATAGAAGTTGGTGGGGTTCAAGTAAAGAATAACCCAGACCCATTGCCAGCTGTAAGTAAGATATGACTTTCTTCCTAAAATAGGGTACAACATAGTATTTGCAGGATCTTCAAGAGATATTCGACTCCTCCTCCGAGCATGGCGTAATCTATCTCAGTTTTGGCTCTATTCTAGGAAGCCGCGACATGCATCCGGAAACCTATCAAGTTATTTACAAAGCTCTTGCGGGTCTCAAGCAAAAAGTTCTCTGGAAATGGGATGGGGCAGAGAAACTAGGGGACGCCAAAAACATTCACTACCAAAGCTGGCTGCCACAAGATGACATCCTAGCCCAACCAAATCTAAAATTATTTATCACACACGGTGGCAAGGGAAGTGTTGCGGAGTCACAATACCACGGAGTACCAATGGTAGCCATACCCGTGTTTGCCGACCAACATGCCAATGCTGAACAGCTTGCGAAAGATGGTTTTGGCCTTAAGCTTCAGCACAACACTATGACAGTAGAAACGCTTAGAGCGGCTATCATGGAAGTTTTAGAAAACCCTAAGTACCTGGAGAATGTGAAACGCTTTTCGACTCTCTACAGGGATAGGCCGATGAGTGCCAGAGAAACTGCTATGTATTGGATTGAATATGTGATCCGTCACAAGGGAGCCTATCACATGCAGAGTCCTTTAGTGCATCTGAACTTTTTGCAATATATCAGTGCGGATGTGGTGGCATTTCTGCTGCTAGTTCTTTATGTGCTGTACAGACTGCTTAAGATCCCGACAAAGTATCTGATGCGGAAGCTGTGCAATAAGTGCTGCTCGAAAGAACAGAAGGTCAAGAAGCAGTAACTTAAATTAGTTCTAAAAAGTTTCACCAGTTTGTTATTACTTCTGTAATTTGTTGATAAAATTTGACATAGATTATAATATTAAGAAATTGATAGCTTGTTTTGTTTTGCCTTGTTTTGCACGTAACCGGTGATAAGGCTTCATGACGTCTCATCAAATCGCATGTGTGATTTATTTCTATTCGCCTTTTTTTAATCCAAATTTCATCATCCTGTGCGAAGGAATTGGTTTCGACTTGTACTTATAGTTAAGGTCACATATCGCCAACTTAACCTTTCTTAATAAAGTGGCTTACTATACCATCTAAATGTTCTGGCGAAGCTTTGATAAATATCTCGAATTTCATAATTGCCACACAAGTTGCAGAGAGACCATATGTACAAAGTAAATCAAATCCTAACCCTATTAAGACAGTAAAAGACAAGAAGGTCCTATAGGTACTTACCTAACTGTATTTTCATTTTGTATTTCTAAAAGTTAGCTTCGGTCCACTTAGGTTGTATTTAGTCTATGAAAGGTATTTGTCACACAAGTGTAATTAACTGTCAAACACTGAAGCCGAATTTCGCAGACCGAATGCAGATATCTCTGTAACAAGGAGTTTTAGTGCAGTGAAGGACGTGGTTTCTATAGAATAATTTTCCTGCCTTGGTAAGGATATACCAAGGAATGTGTAACTAGCAAATTTAGGTGGGTCATTGATTAGCAGTTGCCCCGTCCCCATGTTATGTCCGTTGGTATGTGAACTTACAACTTAACTGCCTTAATTTATTCGCGGACTTTGGTAGAATTAAATCTTGGAAGAATATTCCAATTATTTGTGTTCGGATTAGGCGCTAACGTAGCGACATTTTATGGAATTAATCGTTTTTAATTCCTAGATTGTCTACAAATGTTAAAGGATAATTATAGTCCATTTGAACGTCTGTTACAGAATGTTCATTTCTCACGATGTCAAAATAAGGGCTATTGAGTTGAAAGAAAACAGTCAATTCCTTTGTTTCATTTATAATGCAAATTGCATGCAAAGTATACTTGGGATGTTTTTATTTCTGCCATGGAAAAGGAAACTACCTAGCAAAATGCTCTAAGTAACTTACATTATGCCACAGCGCCAGCAACTCATCGCGCCGTAACAACAATAGCCTCTAACGTAAGGACTCTTGTGGTGGCAGTGATTGCCAGGTGGGAAAAATCACACAGAGTGTTTACGCAAGTAATTACGCTAAATTGCTCACATAAAACATTAATGATCAAATAAAGCTAAGGCGGTATCCTTGATTCACATTTGTGAAATAAAGTGCTTGTGATCTCAAGCAGTTCAAAGTGATTTAGTTTAGGAATAGTCAAGAAATACCAGGTTCTTCTGAGCGTTTTGTTTGAAACTTTATTGTGAATGGACGAAAGGACATCGAACATAAAAACTTATTCAATAAAAATGGCCCTTTCTCATCTGCTTCCCATTAATCATTTACATTTTTAATTGATATTGCAGAGGAAAAAAGTTGTGTGTTCTTTTTTAAAAAGTATAAAAAGAGAACCCCCTCCAGCACTGTTTTGGCAATCTCCTTCAGTTGTTTAAAAATAAAAGGAAGATCCTCTTTTCTTGCCTGTAACTTATCATATCCGTTTCGTAGCAGCTTTACGAAATGGGCGTCATAATTTAATTTAAAAGTTTGCGTTCCTAGTTTGCTTCGCTTTTAAACTTTGCGACACACACCAATTGCAAGAGTGTCGCTTGTAATTTTCAAATTTTAATGAGAATTTTCTTAAATTTATTTTTTTTTTGTTTATTTTTCGTCCCTCTCAGTGTTTTCTTTGATTTCTCGGTAAAGAAGGGCAGTGCAAGAGGGGAGAAAATGTCCTTAAAATTTATCTAGGCAAAAAAGTTTTGGTAAGATTTTTTTTTTATTCCTTTTCATTACTATAAAACTTTGATCCGATGTTTGATCCTAATGAAGGGCCACGGGTTTGTTGGAATGTCAAACGTTGTTAAGTACATAAAAAGGACTTCGATATTCAATTACCAAGGATACGCCGAGAGGTGGTAATTACATTTATGACTTCAAGTTAATGAGAATGCATTGGAGTGGATTTTTTAAGGAAACGTGTGACTAATTTATTGTGAGATGAAAAGAAGTTCAGTATGGTTTGCAAAGTGTGTTATTATGTCTTTGTTTGACATTTTGTACATTAAGTCAGGAATGCGATTTTAATAATTTAATTGGAGCATACAGGAATAAATTTTCTTACCAAAGTTTCTTAGGCGAGTCTACGCTTTACAGCTGCCTCGTTGCATTATACTGATCCTTACATTGGATAACATTATGTGTATCTCACTTGTTGCTGGTTTAGGTAAGTCCTGCACTTCAAGTGAGCTTAAAGGCATATGTTTGCCATCCCGAATTTGCGAAGGTGCTCAAAAGTGTTGACAAGAGTCCTATGGAAAAGGGGTCCAAGATTTTTGTCCAATTGTGTTAGGTACATATCTTCTCTTCCTTCTTCTTCTTATGCTTACGCACTTTAAGTGTAGTCCTAGTTCTTCATTCTTCACTGTCTTACGTACGTAACTTACTATACTGACGTTCACGTATACGCCTTTGCTTCTTATACTCTTCTGGGCATAAACTGCCAGTACTGGAAAGCGCTCTCAAATTGATGCCATAATTTTCAATAGAAGCAACCACAAATCAAAGAAAAACTTCAGGGTTACCATCGTACTTTTTCCAGCGCACACATTTGCTTTTATGTTAGGAACACAGCAAAAACATTTTAAGGGATCCAGGTATTTAATAAATTGTTTTGTTTTAAAAAGCATAAAATAACAAAAAATAAAATCTTTTCTAAGAGTGACAGAAATTGGGTCCTCGTATTTCTCTATTTCCCGCAAAAATTTCGGAAATAGAAAAATTCTTGGTTTTGTTTTACTGAATGATTGAACATACCTATTAAATTTATTTCTATTATTTGATTACAGTTTTCAGCTGATCCTGAACAACCAGTAGAAAACTCCTTAACGAAAACTCGGAAAGTTTTACAGGCTTACATGAACTGAGGCTAAATGCAGTGAATCTTGTTTGGGTTCCAGGTCACACTGGTATCCAGGGAAATGAGATCTCTGATGAACTTGCCAGACTTGGCTCAGAAGAGGTTTTCTCAGGACCCGAACCTGCTTTAGGCCTGCCTGTATCTGTTGCCACGTCTGCCATTGATACTTGGGTTTCTCGTGAGCACAGGGTTCGTTGGCGTGACTGCGATGGGTGCAGATAGACTAAACGACTACGCCCGGACATCTGCGAGGGGTCAGCGTCTTTTCTTCTATCTCTTAGGAGAATCGATTGCAGACTTCTTGTAGGCGTCCTTACCGGCCACCAAGCTTTTGCTAGACACTTGAATGTGTTAGGCTTAAGCGAAACCACCACCTGTCTTGCCTGTGGAGAGGACGACGATACAGCGGAACACTTTCTCTGCAGTTGTCCTGCCTTTGCTCGCATCAGGTGGCGGATCTTTGGGGCTGACGTGGTGAGTGCCGAACACCTAAGCTCTTCATCACTGAAGCCCCTTCTCATCTTTCTTCGAAAGACGGGTAAACTAAACACATTAATGTAAGGTGTCTGCATGGTAGTACAATGCACCAGTAGTTGTGTCTGAGTGCTCCATCGGATAGTAGCAACCTCCAACAAAAACCTAAAAAACGTACATGAACTGAACACAAAAAGCGGTCTTGCAAAACCTAACAAGCCAAGCTTGTCCAAAAATTCACAATAATTTGATCTGTCTTCGTTATTTAAACGCATACCTACAGGTTTTCTCCGATTTCAAATTACCTAGAACTCCAAAAAATATCTCCATTGTAATTTAATTACTAACATAAGTTCTTAATTAGTTATCATACTCATTGTAAATTAGATTAGTTCAGCTCGAAAAGGGAAATTATTTAGTTTGTTATATTTTTGTTGCATTGTTTCTTCTTTATTTTAGGCTTCAACATACACCAAGTGTGTTTCATAATATTCAATTTGCAAGCAATAACTCTTCCATCTATTTTCCCCCGCGAAAGTTGCAACGAAAGCAATGACATTTTGAAATCGTTTCCTCTAGTCATAGCTTCCATGAATCACTGCCAAAAGTCTTGCCATATACCATTAAGCATAATATTTGCTTTGAGACTATTTTTAGTATCTCATCTAAGTTGGGGATACATCAAATTTACGAACTGTTGCCGGAACAGCGTATTCAATATAAAAATGCATGTCCTTTTTATATGCACACATCCATTTGGTCTTTTTGTCTTGCTCTATTTTTACGGCGTAAATTGTGGGTAATAAAAGGGTTGCATGCCAATAAAATAGCTTTGGATATGGCGTCGTAAATTACTGAGGCTAGAGCCTTTTGTATAGTTGGGAATTGCTTTAGTGGATTTACGATGTGATTCATTCTTGGACAATGGAAAGGACGCCGATATACGCCACGTCCTATGGCAAACGATGTGATTTTTTTTTCTCTCTAAAAATGGATTACACATGGGCTCACTGCACAAAAAGTTTAGAAAAGCGAAAGCGCGTTAAAATACTCTTACATACTTGCACGCGAGAGGTCGTGAACGTATTTTTTTGGTAAGTTAATTAAAATTTTAAATTAACACTGTAAAAACGGATCCTTCGTGTGGACGGATTGATGTTATCTTTATAGATATACGGGGGCATAATAAATTGTCGCTCAGTGTTTGTTAGTAAATCTACATGTACTTTGCGCCAGGCTTGCAAGATTATAAGTTTTAGGTTTTTTTATGCAATAAAAAGTTTATTAAAAAACTACGTGCTTCACCAATATACACTTATCTCATCACCACATCTGAGCATCTCAAATTCAAAGCAGGTAGGCACTGACTATTCGAATAAGTTTCTTTTCTATTAAAGCCAAAAACTGTTATTATTTCTGATATTTGCAATAAGGTCCTTTATGAGGTTATACTCAGTTTACCAATAATCTTTTCGTATGGGTTGCCAAACGACAACAGAAAGCCATTACGTTGCAAAATTGCTATCGATAGAACCGCTTACTGCAAATTGAAATGTTTAAATTGCTGCTTTCTGTGTAGGTAAGGTAGGTACCCCGAGTCTAGCACTGCAGTATACCGAATAACTTTTTAGCGGGTGCAACGAGATACAATAAATCCACCTTATTGCACAAAATTCCTGCTTGTTTCTGGCACACAGAGCGCACGTGCTCAGCAAAGGAACAAGACAATAAACGTTGTATAAGTGGATTAGTTGGGTAAAAGATAAATTACCGCAGTAAAAATGAGAATGTGTCCCGGTGAATTCAATTACCCGTTTATTCGAAGAATCAGTGCTTGCATGCGAACGAATGCAGGATGAGACGTGATCCGCAGGACCTACATTATTTCCCTTGTCCCTTGAATATTTTGAATTTCTAACATATTATGAACTTTTAGAGAAAAAGCTGGAACATGTTATTATATTATTTTAGCAACGTTGTATTGCTACTATAAATGTATATTTTAAGCAATATAAAATTATACCAAAAAAAAACGGCTTTTTGATTTAAAAGAAGAGAAATATGTTACAATATTTACATACAAAGAAATTAAGTTTTGTAGTATTGTAGGACGTCTTAATATATGATTTAAGATGACGTTTTAGCTTACTAGGCGTTGACGAGTTAGACGAGTGTGAACTTATCACAACCGTATGATAGGCTTTGCTTCGTAAGTCATCAAATATACTAAAACATTTATTGGAATATAAAACAGATTAATATCTTCTAATTATACCCTTAAAAGCTATGTTTTAGGTACTTACTTGAGCGTTTAACTCTTATTTGAGTGCAATACTATTTCCTTAAAGGGCCGATTTCACCGTCAAAACTTAAGTATCGATTTTGACACTTCACTCACTCAGGGTGAGATTACGTTTTCACATTACTTTTATTTTCAATTACACACTTAAACTTAGATTAGACTACATGCCATTTTAGCTTGGATATTTGACGTAAGAAGAAAAAGTATAATCTAGGACTTAAACCACCAACATTGGCGACTTGACTTTTTCACAACAAATAATACAAATAATGTTTATTTTGATAAAAAGCACATCATCGTAACAATATTGAATGAACAAAGTAGAAAATTTCAAAAATTACAAAACAAAATTCTTTTGACAGCATTTTAAGAACATGAAGTGAGCTAGGAACTTGAAACCTTATATCTGAGCTTTTTGGGTCCCAAAGCAGTATATTTACAAGTATAAACATTTTTGAAATCCGCCCACTGACACGCCCACTTTATTTATCAGTATGAAAAATCATAATTATCTTAATATGATGAAAATTGGCATTAGTAAGTGTTTTGTGAACGGTGTATCAAGAAAAGTGAAAAACGCCCCCATTTTGGGCGTGGTCCATTGCCATTTTACATGCGGTATTTGTATGTAATATGTTTGCTTGTAATCGAGAAATTCTTGCAGTATACGGTAACATCTTTCTGTATACAAAAAGTTTACTGGAAACAAATGGAAACCACGCCCACTTTTGGGGGCGTACTTGAATTAAAACCTAAATTTTGATATAAAAATACACTTAGGGCATGCAAACTTCATCTGGACTATATATTCGAACAAAAACTACAATTTTATTGAAAAAGGGTTGGTGTAACGCCCCATTTTTAGCTGAAGGAGATTTGCATTTTCGACATTTGGCAATTTGGAGCTTGACAGGAGTCAATTGGGTTGGCGTATCCAACGATTCGCCTAAGCGGATTGTAACCCACCCACTAGTTTTTTCTGCGAATATTACCAAAATTTCATGTTTCTATGGTCAGTTCAAAAGGTGGAACGAGTGTGGACTGGTACCGCTAAAAAAAATTGTGTAAAATTGAAATGACTATAATATTGAAGTGATTTAATGGTGATTTTAATAAAATTGTAATGTAATGTACCTGTTGTAATAATAATTGGAAATGAACAATTTGAATTGCCTGCAAAAATAGTTCCGGTTAAATATTAATTTTATATCCCATCCCATAAGATAGGAGGTATATTAAGTTTGATTCATAGTTTGTAACATAGAGAAATAATCACCGTAGACCCCCAAGACCTTATGGGCATATGATCGAGACCGAATTGTTAGCCGAAAAACGTCCGTCCGGCCATCGTCCGTCTGTCTGTGTGTCATACGTTTTTAGGCCTTAAAGTTTAAGCTGGGAAGCTGAAATTAAGTGTTCAAAGCTATCCGAAGCAGTACAAAACTACCTCCGGAGCTTTCAAAACTGTAAGACGTCTTAAAAGCCTGAAATTTAATATATATTGTCTGCTATTTATTGTTAGATACACAAAAGAAAAATGTAATCGTTTTAAAGGGTCATTTTCAAAATGCATTTTACTTAATTATTTTAGTTCCAAATCGAAAAAATTTTTCTTAACATATTACGTAGGAAACGCTTAGATCTACATTTTGTTCATACAAAACTTTGAAACACACCCACATTTGGAGGCAGAATTGAGGAAAAAACCAGAAAATATCAAGAAAAATGTAATTTTGCCTGGTCTTAAACCTAATTTAGGAAAGGAAAACAATAAAATAAATTAGCTACCAGGTAAACGAGACTAAATTTAAGATTTCGTTCATACAAAGTTTTTAGCCACGGCCCCTTTAAGGGTCGATTTACAATAATGTTTGAACCAAAAAAATAAATTTTTACGCATATTTATGCGTAACTTCGAAATATCTATGCTAATATTGATTGCTTGTAATAAGGGGCGGTAGGAGCACGCCCCTTTTCGAAGTTTCACTAATTACAAAATGTTAAAAAAAAACATCAACATAAGTATTTTACAATGTGGGATAGGATGGGGTATTCAACAGTCCGTTTTACGGACTGTAACTTCTGCGTACCTACACACTGTAGCACTTACTGATTTTAATTCAATTCGCTTTCGACTTAGATTTACTCAAGATTTGCCATTCGTTTAGTTTAATTTTGACAAAACACGACTTAAAAGTGATCGTCTGACCTGACAGCTAATATTCATTCATATTAGCTGGTAAATTTTAATTTACAATTAATACATAACTAAATATGTAACATAAGACTTAAAGTGATCAATTGGTATTGGCATACGTATTTCGAAAAAATATCCAAAAATAATTTATTTTAATCTAAAATTTAAAAAACCGAAAAATATTATGAATACTCCTAAATAGGGGGTTCATTGGCTACCGTTTATTCCCTGAGAAAGTTTTGAGATTTTCGAGACAATTTTTGTGCCCATTCTTTGTCGCGGAACACTTTTGGAAAAATAAGCCGAGGAGCACTTTTAGTGGACATAATATTTTTTTTTTTTAAATTAATGAAAAATGCATGCGCAGCAGCTATTTCTAGCTTTTGCGCATGCGTGGTCATGGGGTATAATGATAAATCCTAAGATCATTAAGGTCTTCAGCCTCCCAGTTTATTGACCAGTGTCATCATCATCATCATCATCATTTTCGAAATGCCGCTTATCCTTTAAAAGGGTCGTTGAGCGAGGGTGGCTAAATTGTCCTTCCATCTTTCTCGATCCTCCGCCACCAACTCAAGAGACTCCGGCGCAATCCCCAGGCGGGACTCACAGAAGTTACCAGATCCCTGTTTCTTGGCCTACCAGGGGGGCGACGCGCTCGCATCTCGGCTAGCATGACCTGTCTAGGAAGTCTGTCAGGGGGCATGCGAACAACGTGTCCAAACCATCGAAGAATCGATCGCTCCACTCGGAGAAGTAGCTGCTTAACATTAAGATTCCTATGAATACTGACGTTTCTCACTCTGTCCCTAAGAGTTACACCAGCAACGCACTTCAGCAATCTCATTTCGGCAGCTTGTACCCGTGATCTAATTCTTTCGATCATTACCTAAATTTCATGATAGCAGATGAGGGTCGGAACGAACACTGAATTAAAAACTGAGATCTTTGCTTTCACTCCAAGCTTAGCTTTCCTGATGGCCGGCCGGCGCAGTTCCTTTACTATTGCTCCAGCTTGGCCAATTCTACAAGACAACTCAGTATCACTCCTCCCATCTTTCGTGAAAAACCAAATTGACCAGTGTATTTCGCAAAATTATATGGCTTCTGACTTGCTCATCAGTTTGTGCGTCAATATTATCCACCCAAACACACATTTTTCGACTAAAGTCGACAATAAACTTATGAGCTTTGCTGTAAAAATGCAACGCGAATTATAAGTATACCAAACACGGATGTTCAGTTTGAACATATTAATCCGTGAATGGATTTTTATGCCGTGACCAGCATTTTTTTTTTATTATATCTAGAAAAAATTAGGCAACATGCTATGTAATAATTGATGAATATCTGCATTATTTCAGATATTTTATTTAGGCAATTTAGCTTTCTTAGAGATGAGCATGTGAAGTGCGTTGAATTTCGTGCAACACACACTTGAGATGATGTGAAAGGTAGCAGTCAATATCATGCCATTTTTTAAATCAATTGCTTTTTGTTTTAACAAATATTAAGCTAGCAATTAAAGTCATAAAGTTGTTTACTCACAAAAGTACCCTCTAAAAGTTTTACTGTAGGAGCTGCAAATTTTTTTTCTACAACGTCATTTTGCACTTGTGTTGAGGCACAAACATGCGGTTTTTGTTTCTTCCGACCGTCAAAGGCCTTAGGATTTTTTCAAATCACAGTTTTTTTTTTAGTGAAACTTGTGTACCTATCCCACCAGAATGTGAAGGAAAAATGGTTCACTCTTATATAAACACATTTGGTAGAATGTAGGTATTTAGTAATTTAGGCCCTGGTTCACCTCGAGCTGTTGCGCCACTCTATTTATTTATGACTGTACTGAAAACCTTGTTTTTGACTATGTCCACGAAAGCAACAAAAACTTTAGGAAATTTTTTTCCGAAAATATCTTTCACGATTTTGAAACTACACAATTGAAATATCATCGGAAATATCAGAACTTATTTCTCTTAAACTCTTAAGCAAGAGCAAGAGACAGCTGTATAGACTTCAATATCAAATTTATATCCCCAAAAATTGTAATTTTTAACGCTTTTACTCTCGTTTTTACTTGCATACATGTACTTTCAAGGCAGGTTTTGCCTAAGCCTGAGACTTTAGGCCCTAAACAAAAATATTTTTAAAAATATCTACGTGTATATGTTACTCGAGAAGCCATCGTTTATTACATATTTTTTCCCACGAACCACCGTATTGGTCTATCAAAAACGTTTTTGCTTGTTTATCAGCCCCAATTCCGAAGAGGCGATTATGCACAATTTCGCTATTTTTATCTGATAAATAATTTAAAACTTTAAAATCTTAGTTCTCCTATACATTGCATATAATAAGGGGATTGCGATAATTTAAAAGCTAAAATTAAGAAGCTATCTTCATTGTGTGGACGTTATTTTATGGCTTTGTGTGAAAGAATAGGTATAGAGGCGAAAAAATTTAGAAACATTCACACATTATTTTTAGGAACAAACACGTGCCTAGGAATGCCGCATCACACAAAAAAGGTGTGATAAAGTCTATTGACTTGGCGCGGTTTACTTTGTGCTAAAATAATACAATTTTATGACGTATTTGTTTGCATGTATTATTCAAAGCGCCTTCTCTTTATACCTACCAATCCGAACTTTGCAAAACAAACAACTAAACTTCAAATCTTTGACTCTAAGAATAGGATTGCAATGGCATTAATTAGTATCGACAAAGCTTAAGCCGTATAGCAAATTAAAGCTTTTTCTCAAAAGCTGGTTTGTTTTGATCAATACAGTATTTGAATGTAGTTCGGCGTCATATCGATACCAGACTGTCCAAACAAATTCTCACGACAGTAGACTTTCAACTGTACGCTCAAACAGGATGTTGTTAAATTTTTTAAACCTTTACCTACTATTTCTTAAGCTCTAATTAAAAGTTAAACACGAGCACTGACAATATGACGAGTAAGCCAATTCTGTATTGTCAACCTTGCTTGACTCCTTGTCGAGCTGTTCTCATGACCGCTGCAGAGATCGACATCGATTTGGATCTGCGGTAAGCTGGCGCTTACAGCCGCTTTAATGAAATTAAATGAAAACCTTTTCCGCCTTAGAGTGATTGACTTACTCAGCAGAGAACATCGTTCGCCAGAATTTAAAAGAATTAGTCCCCAGCGTGTTATACCAGTGTTGGATGACAATGGTACCGTTGTCATCGATAGTAACTTGATTTGTATGTACCTGGCCGACAAGTACTCAACCAATGAACATCTTTATCCGAAAGACTTGAACGGGCGCAATGGAGTACTTACACAGCTTTTCTATAATTGCGGCAACCTAGCAGCTAGGCTGAGAAAAATCTTTGAGCCAATAATGTGGTTTGGTAGCACCGAGCTTAATACCGAGTCTATCCAATATCTTAAGAAGTCCTACGATGGTTTGGAGGTATGCTTAAGAAATAGCCCTTTTCTCTGTGGACAATATATGACAATTGCTGATTTGTGCTGCATTACAACGGTGTCAACTGGTCATGACTTCGCACCTATTGACGCGAAAAAGTATCCAAATGTGAGGGCATGGCTGGAAAAGATGTCGAAGCTACCATATTACAAGCATTGTAACAAAGATGGATCTGACTTAATGTATAAAATCGTAATGGCAACGATGGAAGAAAACAGAAATGCGTGGGAATAATTTTGGCCCCTCAGTTGAATCTGCTGGAAACCATACAAAGTAAAAGAGAGGTGTGACATACTATGATGTTCTCTTGTAAGCTATAAAATCAAGCTAAATACATTTTTTTAGCTATCTGCTTGTATTGGTTGGTTTTGCAAAATAACTTTGTATTTGCACTTTTTTATGATTAAAGTAAACAGTCCTATCCCTATTACCTGCTATTTCCCTTTAAAAATATTTGTGGAATCTGTGTTAACCGGATAATTACTTACCACCTTTCGCAAACAATAATTTAAAACACGCAAAATAAAAATATCTATAATAACAGATGAATGCAAAAGCACTTTTATTCCAACATCTTAAGCAGGCTTAGAGTTGGTGAAACCAACATACATACTTACAGTTAAGCTTGGAAAAAACATTCAATCTGAGCTTTTACTGAAAAGCTTTCACACTCAAATGTTGAGGAACTAAAACATTTCCATCCGAGAACGTTTAGTTTATTTCAACGCAGCCACAACAACATTTCTATAAGCAACCAGCTTAGCAGTAGAATCTAAGCAGCACATTTAAGAAGGATGTTTCTGGAATATTGGTGTCACTCTGCTCTTAAAACTTCTTCAAGCTAAGATCCAAAAATAAGTCTGACTTATAATGTCAAATAGACCAATTTTATATTACACTGCGTTTTGTCCGCCCTGCCGGGCTGTGCTTTTAACTGCAGCTGAGATCGGCATTGACTTGGATTTGCGGTGAGCTTTTGATTTAGATGAATACTTAAACAAATAAAAAACTTAAAACTTTTCATAGGATCGTCAATATTTTAAACAGAGAACACCGAACTGCGGAGTTCGAAAAAATTAGTCCTCAGCGCGTCCTACCAACATTAAATGACAATGGCACCGTTGTGATCGATGGTCACGTTATTTGTGCTTATTTAGCCGACAAGTACTCAACCAACCAGCATCTGTTTCCTAAAGGAGTGCACGATCGCAATCGGGTTTTTTCACAACTGTTCTTCAATTGTGGGCATTTTAGCCCACGACTGCGAAAGGTTGTTGAGCCAGTCATCTGGTATGGATGCACCGAAATATACCCCGAAGCGATACAGTATCTGAAGAAAGCATATGATGGAGTGGAGGTCCTTTTAAAAGAATGTCCTTACGTTTGTGGGCAGCATATGACTATTGCTGACTTTCTATTCATTGCATCGATATCAAGTGCAAATGACTTTTCGGCAGTGGATTCGGCCAAGTATCCCAATTTGGTGGCATGGATGAAACGGATGGAAAAGTTGCCATATTACAACCAATGCGATCGTCAAGGAGCAGATCTTTTGTTGGACATTATAAACACCAATTTGGAGGAGAACAGAAAAGCTTGGGAATAATTTTGTGCAAGTGTGAAAAGTAAATGAAACAATTTTAATTGCATAATTTAGTCGAAAAAATGTTCAAATAAGGTGAACTAACATTTTGGGCAGGTTAAACAAATAAATAAACAGAATTGTCAGTGATCAACTCAGTGATCAACTCATTTACCATTCGAGATCATTGTATTCATATAGATTGCAGTTATGTTTAATTTGTAATAGCCTGTGTATACGCACGTTCCCCATCTCATCAAATTTAAATGCGTTTTATTAGGTTCCCCAAATTTCGGAATCGAAGTTATAATGAAGCGAACATTTTAGAGTAAAAAAAACCCTACGGTTTTTCCCCTAAAAAAAGTTTTCTGGTCTTACCGGCTCTCTGTTATGATTTGCTCTAAGAATAAAAGAGCACGAGATTTTTTTTAAGGTCACAAATTCTTTTCTGGCCCCGTAGACTAAGCTGAATTGGAAATTTGAAATAAAAATTTGTTTTGTTGCGTAAGCGTCGAATGTTAAATTAATAATGAAGACTGTACTTCGTTAAGCTAAAGCTCCCGGAATCACTCAAGAGATTGAGTAAAAAATACTTCTCTTGAAAAACAATACGCACTAGACTTGAAAAACAAACCTTTCTTTTTATATCCACCTAAAGGATAGTCTTAGAGGCCAAATTGTTGTTTGAATAAGCCCATCCATCTACATGCCACATGTTTTTAGGCACTACATTTTGACCTATAGGGAACTGAACATTTTTACGTAAGCTTAAATTATTAATTTTTACATCCGCCCACATACACGCCAACAATCGGTGTAAATGTGCAACTACTTTCAGTGCTTTGAAAACTGTAAGACTTCGTAAAAGGCTGAAATTTATCAATTCGAATTGCTTGGTGATTGTAAGATAGGTATACAATAGAAAAATAAAATCGGCATCGATTTAAATAGTAATATTTTTTTAATGCATTTTGTTTAATATTTTTCATTCTAAGCACTAACCCCAAAGCGTCTAAGAACAACAATTACATACATCAGAAATTAACAATTTGGGATAGGATGACGTTTTCAACGGCTTGTTGCTTTTGCCTACATACTGTAGCACTTACTCACTTGTTGTAATGAATAAGTAAGCTGGTGGTAGAGGGCCAATATATTCAACGTGTTAAATTTTTTTTTACGAAATCCATAGCGATTCAAATAATTTCACAATTATTTAAGTGAAATTTTTTTATAGTGTATCAGATCTGTGTTGCCTCAATCTAGATATATGGCATAACTCTACCTTACAACTGTAAAATCATATAATTTGTCACTTAATTGTATGCAATTAAAAAAGAAGTTCTGAGGGAAGAGCTATAAGTTTTGTTCATTGTATTGTCCATTGAGGATAAGGAAGGATAAGGGCAGAAAAGCAAGATTGAATTTGGAGTCGAGTAAGACAACATAGCTAACATAGTAAGATAAATAATGAAATAAATACGTTAATAAATAAGTAAATCAATAAATAAATCATTGTATAACATGGCGCTACAGTCCGGGGTGGACCTGGGCCTCAGCCAACAACTTTCGCCAGCTCTGACTCTAGCTATAGCCGTCTCCGGTTTCGCACGCGATGTTGGCTGACATCCCCTTCCACTTGTGTGCTCCATCTGAGTCTCGGCGCTCCTCTACTGCGTCGTCCCTGCGAGATGGATTCTCAGATTTTCCAGACCGGGGCCTTGGTGTCCACCCACTCTATTGTCATCCCACCCACCAATTGTCATCGCCAAGTGATAAGTTAGCCTTAATAATTATTTCAATAATATGGGAACGAAAATAGGTTTTTTTAAAATCGAATTCAAAGGACGGGGAGGAGATACGTTGTGTTTGCTTGAAAGATAACAGATATTGATATTTGACGAGGTCTTATAACTTTTTCTAGCACCAGTACAAAAAACTGTCTCCAGGTCTGTTTCTGTCTACAGGAGACAGCTTCCCGCCTAGAAGGAATAAAAGAAAACCGAAAACCTCCCATAAGGCCAACAATTGGCATTGAAGTCAATTCTAATGCCGCAAATGTGCTCTTGATAGTCATGAAACGGTCACATGAAGAGAAAATTTCTCAATTCTTTTCTAAAAAATTGTCAATTTGCATTTGATAAGTGTAAATTTTATCTCGATAAAACTAATTCCCTAGCAAACGGCGTGATCTTTGGAACACCAAATATTAAAATTTTTTTTCACGAAAAATCCTTTAATTTTGTATGGCTTTGTCGTAGGGGCCGCTCCCCAATCTACGATGCGTTTGGTTAGCTTATTAATTAATATACTTGAAATACCACAATAAGGGCTATTTGATCTACTTTAAAATTCTCCTTCTACTCACTGATTGGAAAATACTCGGATATGAGTTTCGAAGAGAGAGAAATGGACGAAAACCTCGAACGAAAACTAATTCTTCAGAAAATGCTTTCGTCAGTGTCTTCCTTGTTTCAGTGTCTTCGCTTGTGTGTTTTGATACCGTTGGTTTGCTTATGTAGTTGTTCTCTTATGGGAAACCGTAGAAAAAGTTGTCACTTGATGTAAGTATCATTATAATGTTAAGGTTCCTGACAATCTTCGCCATGCTTAATAACTAACTAACTAGCGACCCATTAGTCTGGTGATAACACATGTCTATAGGGTCGACCACAATCATTCATTCTGTTTACCTTTTACATGTTAAGCACAGTCACACCAAGAGGGCACCGACACCATTAGGCGTTTCCTATAGGTGAATTGAGGAAACTCTCTATGATAAATGCTATTCTCGGAGGGTTTGTCACACCATCGCGAGGTGGCAACCCTGGAAAAACTTTTATTGCTCCAGTTGGCTGCGATTCGACCCCAAACACGATCACGCTTTTTAAATGAAATGAGGGAAGGATTAGTTAGTTTTAGAAGAAAGGAAAATGAGGTATCGCTGGTTTTTTGGTTCTCGGCTTGAGGGTGTAAAGGAAATCCTTAAATAAAACATTTGTTTGTGGACATATTAAATTATGTGCCCTTTTATGGGGGATAGTGTCGTTTGCTGTTTTGTTTTGCTTTAAGCTGTCTCCAATTTTCCATTAAATTTTCCTCCGCCATAGTTTTCGCCATGTGCCTTGCCTTATGTAAAAAAGTCTCATTGACTCAATACTTCAAATAGCTTGTATACGTCTTGTGAAAAAGAAACACGAGGCATAATTTAATCTGATAAATAAAAACTTCTTTTTTATTTGTATATCGCGAAGGTATGGGAATCGATCCCAGACCTCACTAAATAAATACATAGACAAGAGCCACTACAAAATGGGGCTCAATTCACAAACATAACATTATCTTGATAATGTATCTACCTACATGATTTTATTCAATGACTCATTTCTCATTTCATGTGGAATTTAGTTATTAGGTAAGCGCAGGTTTGGCGCTTGTGAGAATTTGTCCTCACTATAACTTCGAAATAAACCTGATAAAACGAGGGCCGAACAGAATCAACTGACTTCGTGCTTAACTAATACACTATTATATAAAGTGAACACTATAAAACGTTACACTAAATTAAATACTTTAATTTAGTGTATAAAGTCTAGTTTTAACTATGGTACGGTATCCCATATTAGGCATTTAAGTATTCGAACTAGCTATTCTAACTATTCTAGCTGAAATATTAAAAAATATTCGGTCTTTATTGAAGTTCACAAACGTACTAATCAAGTTAATAAAGTTTTCGCGGTAGGTCTAGCGTCTAGCCTAATTCAGCTTCGAAGAGCAAACAAAACAGATAAGAATGTGTTGTGTGTCTATATTATTAAATAAGTAATGGAAGAATGAAAAAACATGAACCGGTCAATAAAAGCTCCCTAGCAGTTGTCTTTTGACTTTGTACCCAAACAGTACCCACGTTGCTGCGACTGTAGTTTTTTTTACATTATACCGAAGTTTTGAGAGATATTTTTAAGTCAGTATGACGAACAAACCGATTCTGTACTGTCAGCCGTATCGCGCTCCATGTCGTGCAGTACTAATGACAGCAGCTGAAGTCGGAGTGAACTTGGACTTGCGGTAAGCTTATAACTTCTTGAGTGAATCCGAATATAAAAATAAAATAAACTCAAATTTTTTTTTTACAGTATAATAGATGTCGAAAAGAGAGAGCACCGCACGCCAGAATACAAAAGAATAAGTCCTCAAAGTATAGTTCCAGCCATGGATGACAATGGCACCATTTTGATTGATAGTCACGTCATATGCATATACCTGGCTGAGAAGTACTCCACCAATGAGCACCTTTACCCAAAAGACTTGAAAGCCCGTTACAAAGTTCTTACACAGATCTTCTTTAATTGTGGGCAATTATGCGCCAGGGTACAGAAGCTTGCTGAACCCATTCTTTGGTACGGAAGTACCGAACTGTCTCCCGAGGCAGTCCAACATCTTAAGAAACCCTACAAAGAATTGGAAGCGTGTCTAGAGAGCCAGCCCTATGTAACTGGACAGCATATGACCATTGCGGACCTGTGCTGTATCACTTCAGTAACCACGTCTAACGATTTTGCTCCAGTCGACGTAAATATGTTTCCTAACATAATAGCATGGATGAACCGTATGTCGAAATTGCCTTACTTTCAGCGATGTAATCGTGACCCAGCTAATGTGACAGTTAGTTTTTTACTGACAAAGTTGGAGAAAAATAGACAAGAGTGGGAATAATTATATCCTTAGAAACTTTTAGATCTGAAGTGTCTTATTATACACCAGAAAAATTTAAAAGTTTTGATAGTACAATGCAAATTATTATGTTAAATAAATTAAGTAAAAATACAATGTTGAATCTTGTGGAATTGTGTTTTTTTTTTTTCATTTCTAGTTACAGGCCGTGTTGCTGCATTTAAAAACAGAAACAGTAATGGCGTACAGCGAAATAAACTCAACGTAAACTCAACGAAAAGCGACGCGCACCACTGATTTGTTTGCCTATTTTAATGAAAATACAAATTGAATTTGTTATTCAATGGCAGCAGATTTATACTGTCGATGACAACAAGTAGACGGGAGCCAATGCTGAAAAATGATAATGAAATGTAAACAGTTGACGTAATTTATTTCTCCCATTTTCTAAAGTAAAATGCAAACAGTCTTAGAAACTTTTTTCTGTACATATTTTCTGAGTGACTTATCTTAGCTACTATATAAACAACCAAGCGAAGCTCTAAGAAAACAGCTTGAAGTCATCATAGCCATAGGAAGCTATATCTATAGCTGAGCTGCAAAATCCACTTAGTACAGCCAATTGTTTAAGGATGCACAGCAGTATATCGCCCAAAGCATCCTTTTTGCATCATAAACCATCTCCAACATAGACTACAGGTCTAAGCGAAAAATCACACAAAAGCTTTAAAGTTAATCTGGACGATTTTTCATTCACCATCCATTGAGACCGAAACCGGTAGTGGCCCGGCAACAAGTTTTTAATCCTTTTTCGTGCTGCCCGAGGTCGGCCCTGTCATTGCTATGCGGCTGTGGGCTGTGCAATACTTTCACGTTTTAATAGAACGTGACAATATCCGTTAACAGATTTAGCTAGTAAAGTGTACACAACTTAGGACAGGGTGACCATTAAAAAGCACGTTCTTTGCTTGTTGTCGGAACGTAAAAGTTTCTCTTTTTGTGTATTAATTTCATAGTGGACGGGCAAGTCCCTGTGCAGATAAAAACTCCTTCTGGCACATTTTTCTTGAGTAAACACTACGTTTGACCCTTTCATAGAAGTGCCTTTCTAAATAGGCAGCAAACTGAAATCGTCCACTTTAAGGACATGCCATAACGTACATACCCACCCAACGTGTAACATAGTTTTGAAAAATGATATTTCAACAATCAGCAGAAAGAAATGGACATTCCATTTTATTTGAATATTCGTGTTAGACATTTGGAGAAATGTCTTTGGACGAATATCCAAAGGTGCATTCCATGCAGTTGTCTATTGACTTTTTCCTTCATTCAAGTGGATAACATTGAAAGGAATAATATTTATGCTACCAGGTTGGTAAAAAGTGAAAGCCACCATCAGTACTGTGTTGGGTTGGTATAGCTCCTGCATAGCGACACATTTCCCTACGATGACTACGGCACCGGCGGCGGCGGCGTGCGGCAGGCTTCACTCGTGCAGATATCATGCCCAAGGTACCGGAAAATTGTTTGATTTATTTTTGTCAAGGCTCCTCTGTAAGAATTCTTTTTTCCCAAGTCTTACATTCATCCCAGCCCTATATGAGTCAAAGCCACCCTTATCGATTTACATCGATTGTTGACATTACAATTGAGGGAAGGAGATGTTAAAGCGGTACTTGATTTTGAATAACATTTGTGATTTTTGTTTGGATTCCCTCTGCAGGTTGCCAAGAGGAGATGTGTCGGTGAATTGGAAGGAGGGAACGAAGAATAAAATTGAATTTTGACGAGAACAATCTGAACATGATTTTGTGTGTGTACAATAAAGCCAAAGTGACTGACACATGTCCTTGTGGAATTGCTAAAGTTCGTTTAACTGTGTTGAGGGGAGAAAAGTTTCTGTTTTTCTTTTTTTTGGGTGTATTACCGTATATAGAATGTTGCCCGGTTGTGTAAAGATATTTACGATGGGTGATGATGATGAGATATATTGTTTTGGCACATTTTACGAACAGAGACATTGATCTCGAGAACAAAATTTTTTTATTTATATTTTTACGAGATATTTTCAGCTGCTTGGGTCAACAGCAAGACAACACTGGCAGCATTCAATATAATTGTTGGCAAAAATTATTTTATTGCGCTTGAGGTTAATTGAGGTCGTATCTACCCACTGTTATTCAAAAGAAAGGCCCAAAAGAGTTTAAAACCAAAGGGAGAACTCCCAAGGCCACCGCCAGATAACTAATATGGGAGTATAATCGTTGAATTTTTTTATTAAAAGGGTTGTGAGAGATTGAGGGTAACAAAATAATCTTAAATTTCTAATATTAATTTTTATTTAGCTTATAATTTATATTTTTAAATTTATTTATAAATTTTATTTACCTATCCATACCAATGAATAGGTATGGTCAGTGCTAGGACTAAGCCCGTAGAAAACCTTGGGGAACTTAAGGTAGCGCCCTATTGAAGTTAATAGGGTGGGCCATTTTTTGTTTTGCACCAACATTTTCAACAAAACAAAGTATTTTTTTAGAACTTAATTTAATTGCCTGGCCTTTTTAGCTCCATACTTAAAATTACCTTCACGTGGTCTAGAGCTGACTTAAGGACACAATAGTGTACTAGTGTTTTACACAATGTAAGTGTGTATGGAAACAAAATGCTTAAGCACAAACTTAACAAAAAACAAGTGGGAAAGTGCAACAGTGCGTATGCAAAAGCTTCAGTCCATCTACGATGGATTGCAAAATACCCGACCATATCAAAATAAACTGCCACGCCTCCAAAAAGTGGTCGGGATATAAAATATAACTGTTGAATGCTTTATACTAGCTTGTTGCATATATTTCGAGCAAGAAAACACTGGCAGAATTCAATATATTACTAAAACTCCGCCTTTTTAACTAAAAAAATCACTTTTTCTTAACGCCGTACATCCAATAGACGGATACATACAATACAATCACATATTGTATGTAGACGGATACATACAATTTAACGGAAGTACATACAATACATAGATAAAAGTTAGAAAATGCTAATATCTACAACTTTTGTCATATTTGATTTTTTGTGATATTTCATATGTATTTATTGAAAAACAGTCATTTTAATCTAAAATCATTTAAAAAGTGGGCGTGGTTAATGAAAAGGCTAAAAAATTTTGGACACTTCAAAGATAATTACAAGACAATGTTACATACCAAAAATAAATGCGCTACGCCACATAGCTAAAATTTGGAAAAAGTATTTTTTTAAATAAGAGATGGTCGTACATACAGGCCTGTAGTGGGCGTGTCTGTGAGCGGATTCAGCTAATTTTCAAGACTTAGCACCTGTAATCACCCCTTGGTTACGGCCATGAGAGCTCCCACCGCCCGCGCACAGATAATACTCAGAAGCGACGACCAAATATTTTCACTTTTAGGAGAAGGGTGCTAAGACCTTTATCTATTTGACATCCACTAAACTTCCATTTATCTTCCAATAATCATCTACGACAGCCATTTAACGAAAACGAACATACATTCGATAAATCACCCCTTCCTTCATCTATTGCCTTATTGACTGTTCTAGTGAGGGTTAACCTGGTCGTTGCGCGATCACATTTTATTTGCAGTCGTCTTATAAACGCTATTTGGGGTGCCGGTTTGTGGGATGCAGTGGCGTAGTGGTTAGTGTGTGCGCTTTCTACGCCGGAGGTCTGGGTTCGAGTCCTGCCATTGTCACCTGAAAAAAAAGACTTATTCTTTTTCACGGCCCCTACCTCCGCGAGGGTCTGACAAGAGACCGAGAGTATCATTTGTCTTGAAAAACTTCTCAGAGTCCCGTTCGGATTAGGCAAAAAATTGTGGGTTCCCTTGTAAGTTAAGAAATTAACACACACAGCATATATTGTTGAGAAGTTGGCCCAGGTTCACTTCGAGCTGTTGCGCCACTCTATTTTTATATTTAGAAACGGTATTTATGAAATATCTTTGCTTGAGATGTAAAACCTGCATTTATAATGTTAAGATATTATGTACTTATACTATCTTCTGAGTGGAAAAAAATCATAATGCCCTTTTTTGAAGTCGTACTTAAGAAAACAAACCAATTTGAAATTGAGTTTTTTTTAAAGAACCCCGGGCAACAATTTTACAATATGTTTTGTCTCGAAAAAAGCTCATATCTGCGGTTTTTAAAAAGGCAAAAGACGCAGCATTGCGATTTGACAACAGCCAATTTATTATATACATTAAGAGGTATATCAGTTATGAATACAAATATTATGATCTTAATCTTAAAATCTATTTAATCATTCAGAAATCCCATTACTATTATACTTTTTAACTATCAAAATTGGTCAATTCGATCCGTATCATTAATATAATACTTCCAAAACTATTAGATCAGTGGTCCTTACCATCCTTTTGAAGTAATAATGCACCCCATTAATAATTAATAAGATGTAGTTTTTCTTTAATGTGGATGTGTTGAACTTTAATGGGATCAGTGCTATTGAAGTTGATAGTATACAACATTAAAATAAATTGATCATCCTATTGAAAATTAAATATCAGATGTTTTTTTACTGAATAAATTAGTGGGATGGTCCTATTGAGTAATTGGACCATACCATTAATTCGATGTGACCATACCATTGTTTCAATGTGACCGTACAATTGATTTATTGTCACAATTCCATTAATTTAATGTGACCATACTATTGATTAAATGTGGCCACACCATAGATTTCATGTGACCATATACCAATGATTTAATGTGATCATACCGACCGTTAATGTAATGTGACCACAATTTCAGTGTTACCATACTATGTGTTTTATTTAACAAAATTTCAAATTGTTACAAAATAAAAATATACACAATATACCCATGTTTTAAGGGAACATACCATTAATTTAATCGGACAATTTTTTTATTAAAATTTAATGTGATCATACCATTAAATCAATCAAACCACTATTTCAATGGGACCGTACCATTAATAATGGGATCATACTATTTAATCTGAAATTCAATGGAAATTAATTATTAAACGTAACATAGTTATGTATATTTCTTGATGTATTTCGTAAACATTTTGGCTATTTAAAAAAGGAAAAGAAAGAAAAAAAAAAAGAAAAAAAAAAGAAAAAAAAAAGCTAAAATTAAAAAGAGAGTTATAGGTTTTAGTTAAGTAATGGTGCACACTATTTAATCAATAAGATCAATATCTTGATTTCTATACTTCGTGTCCCATTATAAATAAATAATGTCCGACTATCAGTTCAATAGTACAGTATCTTTAAATCTAAAGGAGCCATATTATTGGACTATGATTAGATGATTAGAAAATGAGAAATAGTAATTTCAATCTTTTTAAATTAATACCGGAGAAATCAAGGAAATCAGCGTAAAACTATTGTAAAGGGTGATTTTTTAATCTGGTTTGGTTTTGGCAACACTGGTTTTGACAGCTGACGTGTGTTTAGTACCTTGTGTCACTGTCAAACAGCTTCAGTTTGGTTTGCAATTTAACCATGGATTGTCTTACAAATGAACAACGCTTGCAAATTATTAAATTTTACTATCAAAATTCGTGCTCGGTTCGAAATGTTCATCGCGCGCTGCTTCCATTTTATGGTCGGCATTCTCGACCTTCTGAGCAGTCTATTCGGAAGATTGTGACCAAATTTCGCACCAAATTTACTTTGTTGGACATTAAACCACCAACACGTTTACGTACAGTGCGTAGTGAAGAAAATATTGCGGCCGTATCAGCTAGTGTGACAGAAGACCGCGAAATGTCGATTGGAAGCCAACATCCATGCATTCATTCGTGCGATACCGGCCGATATGTGTGAAAGAGTATGCCAAAATTGGACTCAGCGGATGGGCTACCTGAGACGCAGCCGCGGTCAACATTTGCATGAAATTATCTTTAAACATTAAATTGCAAGGTTCAAACTATCGACTCAAATAAATATTTCATTAATTTTTTCGAATTTTTTGTGTTTTTTTTTAAAAAAAAGTTCTCAGCCTCTTAAAAAATCACCAATCAATGGTCCGTTATTAAAAGGAAATGCTATTAATAAATGGAGTATTGAAATAATAGTCTTCACATTGAGAGTTAAATGGGATATTTTCCCCTGAGTGAATTAAATATATTAAATGTCATAGTCGTGAAATATAGATAAAATCTTATAAAATCAAAGTAAAATCAACACCTTAATTTATAGCATTGAGGACAGCACAATACCAACTTGTAAGCCGCCTAGGGTTTGCTGACTAGAAATTAATTGCTAAAATTGTTCTCCATGATAAATGAGAATGTCATAAAGGGCTACACCAATTTTTATATCACTCTGTCTGACTAATTGTGGTCCCTTGGCTCCATTGAAAAGATTCTACGGACCGACATGGTAAATATTACTAAACTCAAATGGACTGCAGGTGACGATGAATCTGTTTAATTCGCTTTCTGATGGCTAAGCTCTCCCTTGTAATTACTATAACAAGAGTTGGAAGTTAATGAGTTTTGTGGATAGCTGTCATTGTAGCGTGATGTAGTGTTACTATGTCCATTTGCTGTGGGTAAGTAATGCTCCGTCAGTCGAAGTAGGAGGAAGAATTTTAATTATAATAGTAATCCTAGAACAAGGATTTTTCGATAAAAAATTCACGTTCTCGTAGCTCTCCACTTATTATAAGTGGTTTGTTTACTATACGACGTACATATATGTGCGATGTTTCGCAAAACCAAAAAACCAAATGGAAGTTGTACGTATAGGTAATGTATTGCCTTTACCTTCCCGATGCGCAAATTCAGGTATAAAATTTATAAGCATATCGCATAAGCTTTAGAATCCTGCATTAAGCCTTTTTTGCACAACAAAATTGACTGTTGACTTATAGAAGGAGAATACTAAAGGCACTTGACTTCGCCATGGTGCTTTCCCGAAGTTCCTAAGTAAGTTATCTGGAAATATGTGTTTCACTCGATTGAGTGCAGATTATATCCTTTTTTGTGCTTGTTTACTTTCACGTAAGTCTTCGAGGCATAACGTGTGCAAAGGAGAAAAAACCAAGCATCGCGTTCGTGAGAAACTATACCTTAGTGTACCATCCAGAAAAAAAGTGCTGTAGGAAGAGTCACTTTTTACGTCATTTCTTTTCCTTCCTTTAAAAATTTTTCTGCATAAAGAAAGCACGCTGTCGGAGACCAACTTTTTTTGCAAAGAAAATCGTTTAACACTGGAACTGCGCAAAAAATAAATTTCGTTTGGTTCAAAATACGATTTCATAATTTTCAAGCGCGCACAGAGTGTAAGTTACTAGACTTTGGCAGAGTCGAATTAAAAAAAAGTTATGCAATCTTGGCTAAATCTTAAAGGCTTATGTTTGAAAACGTCTGTATTTAAATGATTCCATAAAAATTAGGTCAACTGTAAATTTCAACCAACCAGTGATGGTAATCCTGTGTAATCTACCGTTCCAATCAATCAATTTCTCTCTTTGGACACAATGACATTTCAGATAATTTAATTGTCATTACGGTGACAAAATCCCTGTGGCACAGTTCAGCTTCTTTAATCCCAATGAATCAGACGTTTTGAAAGAGAAAATTCCGATTTGACACTGATCCCAGTAATCCCTACACACAGCATCATCCACCGAAAATGTTCGCCCCCATCTCCTCTTCTCATTTTGCATTTCCCTAATTTGACAAACAATGAAAAAGCAATTTCATCTTAGCTCAGCGGTTTTAAACAAACCAAGGGAAAATGTGGGCACGCAAACAAGTTGTGGATCTAAGCGAAGGTTGAGAGCGGGTGCGGGATAGAAGGAAAACTTATACATCACAAACATTCGGATAAAATTTTCCGCCAGCTTTTCTTCCATCATCCCAGACGTAAAAACAACTGCAACTCTAGCTACTCCTTCGATGCATCAGCATCAGACATCACACCAACCAGCTGTCTTCTTTTTGCTTGCGACGAGTCGTGCTGAAACGCAATGCCAAAAGTTCTTGCGGAAGAAATTTCCAAGTGTCTGGCATATAATGAGCCAATCTACATTAATGCCAAGGCAAGCCATTTCTTCATATAGTAATCGACTCGCACTCCTATCGCTTTTGCTCTGCCTCTGACTCTTGAAGTTTCTTATGCTCATTTTGGTGAGCTGCGCAGAGATAATAATGTTATTTTCTGTTCTCAGTGCTGGGTCTCTGGTTTGAGCAATACTGCCGTAGAATTAAACGGAAGTGTTCCACGGATGTCGGACTATCGCAAACGTTGGGCACAGCCTTCCTGAAAGATGTGGTCTGGGGTCCGATGGCGACTATGAACTGTTGAGGTGAACTAGAAACGGAAGTTTATCATTATCATTCTTGCAATCGCATAAGGGCAACAACTTGAAATGGGGGGTTAGTTTGGCTGTTTCTGGAAGAAGACTGGGATAACTTGAGACGAATTGTTATAGTTCACGATTTGGCTCGTACCTGTAGTTGGCGCAGGATGACGATGGTAGGCAAAAGAAATTTTTGTCAGAAAAGTAGTATCCAATGGATATAACCCCCGACACCTATAGCGTTTTTTAGTGTTGTATTCCATTCCAGCACATAAAGATTTTTAAGCTTAAGTATCTAATAAAAATTTTGAAAAGAGGAGATCTAGCAAATCTATAGGTTAAACCTAAAATTAAATCATGGATTTTAATTACGTGCTTTAATTTATTTCTGCACGGTCCATGACTTAGTTGCTAGTTCCATTAATTCAAATCTATATTTTAGCTATATTTAGCGGTCCATCCAAAAATATAAAACGGCTCTCTTATGCTATCGCTTCATTCTTCGACGGTGCTGTAACTTTTAAATAGTGACTTGGAGAGAGATGAAATTAATGCACTTATAAAGATGAAGCATGAATTTTTTCATGATGAAGATATACATACATGAAAAAAAATTAGACAGTTTGAATTTTGATGGTTAATAAGACAAAAGAGTTTTGCCTGTTATCTTGTAAAGTTTTACAACAAAAACAAGTGAGTAAGTGCAAGAATTTGTCTGTGACAAACTTCTATATACCCGACCCTATATACCATGTAACACCAAATCTTAAAGTTTCTTAGCCCAAATTCATATCTTATTTTTAAAGGCCACGCCCCTAAAAGTGGGCATGGGATAAAAACTAAAATCAGTCAATTGTAATTTCACTAGACTCATGAGAAAATACGATAAAATCGAAAATTATTTCAGAAAAAAAACGTTTTTTCCTAAAAACGCCCCTTAAAAGTGGTCGGTGGTCAAATTTTTGTTTAAAGCAAACATAGCAAATAGCAATATCTTAAATATTTGTGTTAAAGTTTTTATTCGTTTTAGTCTGAACTTTCAGAGAAATCGGGTTTTTCAGCATCTATAATGTGAAAAGTGGGCATTGTCGATCTTGTGGACATTCCAATTCTTGACTTGTTAAAGGTCTTGGGCCAATATTGCTCAGTACCAAAGTTGAAGTTCCTATACCTTGTCTAACTTGACCAAACGGCATTTTAAAAGAAAATATGAAATAGAGCTTGTCTCACATTGAAGCCAGTAGGGGGCGTGGCCATTGACGGATTAGGCCAATTTTCACAACTTGTCTGTCCAACAAAAGAACCAAGCCGTGTACCGAGTTTCAGCTCTCCAGCTTAAGGGTCTACGATGATTCTTTAACTGTGTTACAAACTATGCATTTAAATAAATATACCCTAGGTCGGGTATTAAAAACCCTTGGGAGGGTTACAATCCGCTTAGACGAATCGTTGTATACCCCATCCCCATTGACCACTGTTAAGCTCCGAATTGCGTGGAAGGAATTCTATTAACTTTATATGTACCTATTTAGAATTTATCAGTAATGAAGGTCCTCCCTAAAAAAAGGGGCGTGGTATCAACCCCTTTTCAATAACATCGTATTTTTGGTTCGTATGAAATATTACGCATGTGTTTGTGTGTAGATATCTTGAAGGAATTGAAAGAGTTGCCCATGTGAGCGCTGCTTGCTCGTGGTTCAAGGGCGATAAGCCTTAGGATGCTTCAATGTAAAAATAACTATGTCAACAGTGATCTGGCTAAGTTGATTCAATGTTAAATCAACGTTTTTGTAGTGAATTTTACGTTGCGTTTTTTCCCTCAGGGTATACACATATCAGATGTCGTATACATGTGTTTGCAGTTTTATCTTAAGAAATTGGTTTATACTTCAAAACGCCCTCAGAAGTGGGCGTGGCAAACATAAGGGCGTGTCAGTGAGTGGATTTCAAAATTTTTTACACTTGCACATACTGCTTCGGGGCCTACAAGAAAAAAAAACAGATATCAAGTTTCAAGTTCCTAGCTTAAATTTATGGCCTAGAACTACTGGACAGACGGCCGGACAGACATGGCTTATTCGACTTACAATTCGGTCTCGATCATATGCCTTAAAGGTCTTGGAGGTCTACGGTGATTATTTCTCTATGTTACAAACTATGGAACTTAACAAACTTAATAAATATATTTCCTATATATTTCCTTCTAAAAAAAATTTAAAAGTTTAACATGATTACTGACAGTCCAATTTATGAGGATAATTTAATGCAAAAAGAGCCTTATTTGAAGAACAAATTATTTGCTGTTGGTATGAATAATTGTCAGATGTGATGCTGTTTCATTTTTCAAAAGGCAAGCAATTCGAAGTAAAAAAAAAAAAAAAAAAAATAAAGTGGCACAACAGCTCGAGGTGAACCAGGGCCAACTTCTCAACAATGTATGCTGGTGTGTTGATTTCTTTACATACAAGGGGACCTACAATTTTTTGCCGAATCCGAACGGCACTTTGAGAAGTTTTTCAAGACAAATAATACTCTCGGAGGGCTTGTCAAACCCTCGCGGAGGTGGGGACCGTGAAAAAGAACAAGTCTTAGAACAATTCGAAGTAACTGAACAAGATTTCGCCAATGTTAGAATAATAAAAAGTCTGGAGACACAAAGTAAATACATACTGAAAGAATGGAACAGTATATAAAAATACTTGTAAATAAAAAAATTAATGCGAATATGTAGGGAAGAGTACTCAATAGATTCTGGATAATAAAATAAACCAAAGCTTCCGTAAAAAAAAGAAAACTAACGAAAAATAAAACAACTGCTTAAAGTATGTATTGACACCTAAATACTATACACAAACTGGCAATATTTTTAAAAAATTTAAATAATATGCAAATAAAAAACACATACACATAATAATTTAAGCTCTATACAATTAGGTAAACTTTTTGGAATTTCTTAATCAAATAACCAATCCGGCATTAAACAAATTGTTGCTGAATAATTTTTAAGAAATAAAATAAAGGGCATACTGCTCCATAAATAGTGCGGGAAACAGAGCTGAAAAATATTATTTTTGAAGCGCTTTTAAGTTACAAATAGTTGGTCCGTTAAAAAAAAAAAACACACATGCTTCAATGCATTTGATTTTAAACTTAATTAAATGCGGAAGCAATATGACCAAAACTAACCTCAATATTTTATGTAACCGCATTACGGCAATGTAATATTAAAAACCATTGCCATCATGAACAGTAAAATTCATTTCAAATTAACAAATAAAAACCTGACCAAATTGCAGAAGTGACACCAAAAAAAGCATCGAATGCAGTAGATATTTGAAAAAAATGCAAAACATATATCCGCTGTCATGTATGAGTGTGTGTAGTTATGTTATCCTTAATCCGTGAAAGTCGCGCATAAAACACGCTTGGCTTTGCCGTTGCATGACTGCGTACATGTATGTTCAATCAACGAGAAATAAATTTAAAAATTCAATTAAAATTGAGTTTTCATACATGGGAGGAAAAACCAGACCTATGTAGACATTGGGAAAACTCGACTATGTTGGATATCACACAGTAACCATGGAAACCTCAGACCACAGCGACCACAGTGCCAATTCCTACCCAGGATGTGATGAACTGGACAAGAGATATCTGTGATGGGTAACAGGCAACAGAACAGTTGGGTACCTTCAATCTCCGAAAGGATTCAGGTGTAAGGTACAAGCAAATTATCTCTCGCAGCACACTCGCAGGCTTGTGCAGATTGGTTTGAGAATGTGTTGTTTTTTTTTAAAGGGGTAGGTACAGTTTCAAAAAAAAATCCGTAGATGGAACGCAACCGGATATTAAATATTTTTTTTTTAACTTAAAAATATTGTTAAAATCGCATAACAATCCAACAGATATTGATAAACAATTAATTGTGTAAATCGATATACATCGAAGAGATGGTGATTTATCAATTTTCTCTTGCGTTCACTATGTCTGCTTTAATTGTGCTATATTGAAGGCTTTATTTAATTTTAGGCTTGCATTGGATACTTAGGACTTACTATTGGATTTAAACTGAGCCTTTCGTTGAGTATTAATTAAGACTCGTGTCCGATATGTATGTCGGAACTTTCTCTTCAAAATTGGTTAGATAATTTGAACAGGGAAGACTTCGGTTAAGCTAACTGAGTCCTAAAATCTTGTTTTATTTTGTTCCCCTTTCGACCCAAATAGTTTTCCTGAAGGCCGCTTTGCTGTAGGTGCATGTTGTATGCACCAACTCAAACCATTTAACACTAAAGCGGAATGTAACTTTATTGTCGCACAGAGTCCCTACAGATTGTTATAAAGGAGTGCTCTGAACTCTGAATCAGTTATCGAATTATCGAAGCGAATAATTGGATATCCAATTTGTCCATCCAATTATCGCAAATTTACATTTCAACGAACCCAAATTGGAAATCAATTGCATACCCGGCATACCGTCATCACCGAAGTGTATCCCAGCGTGGTACACAGCACAACAAAGTCACCCACCGAACACGCCCCATTTCGGGTGTGACTCTACTCCTGCAAAAGATCAAAGTGTAAATGGAATTGCGTTTAATTTAAAAAACGTAAAGCATAGTTACCGCCTTTCTCTTTGTGAAAACCGGAAATTACCAAATGAATAAGCTTTTGCCAAATTATAAACAACGAGGCTAGTTATCCAGTGCTGCCAATCAAAAAAAAATCCCATTACCCGTTTAGTGTTAACAACTTGCGCTTGACAGAAGTTTACAGGGAATGTTCGTGCAACTTTGTTCAATTGGAAATTGAATTTTCCCTAGAAATTTTACTCCCAAGGCTCCTTCGGCTGAATGAGCATAAGTGAGGGACCTAAGTTTTCTACAAATCTTTGAAAGTATCCTTGTGTATTATGTATGTACATTCAAACTATACAAGAAAAAGTAGTACCTACTTTTCGAAGGAGTAGAGGTGTTTATGCTCACGTTAAGACTTTCATATTTTAAACTTAACTTCCTTAACTGACAATTGTGTTTCTTTTTGGCGGATTATCGCAGGACTTCAAGGCTGAACATGAAAATCCCATGAAGTTTGAAAATTAAAAGAGAAACTCACGGGGATACCATTATGACAAGTTGATAAAAAGTTGTTCGCAGAGATTTTACGAAAGAAAGTTATTCTCCTTCTTAGCACAGAAATTTATTTGAGGTTTTTTTCGTTGATGGCAGGGAGCAATCAGGAAACAGGTGTTGTCCTTGATAGATGAAGTGCGATTGGCGTTGCTGGAGGATGCTTTCAACACCCTATATAATAAGGTTTGCAGATTATTATCTCAGAGTTTGTAGACTTTTTTGGGTAGTCCTATAGGTATTATTAAAACTTAACATTCTGTACCATATTCTGTACCAATGAAGAATTTTTTTTTTTAATGGAAATTTACCCGAATTGTAAACAAGACTCACTGGAAGATTTGAAATTTCTATGTTAATTAGGTACATATTAGAGGAAGAATTCTACATTAGTTTGCAAAAGTGCTCAACCCAAACCCTTAAGAGAAATCTCGAAATTAACTCGTCAAACAAAATTCTACCTTTGCTCATGGCAAAGTCTCTTTCACTCTTCATCCATGTGTTTCCTATCAATTAGCAGGCAACTGTAAATATTCCGAACAACAGTAGCGAGTTTCATTCACAGACAGTTGAAACTGCATTAAGCTCTCCGGTCCAATGAACAACGTACAAAATGTCTGCACAAGGTAAACAATCTAATTGCCTCGGCAAACAGGAATCCATCATCAAAGGGCAAACACACACAGCAATCGCGCAATAAGGTTACTATTTCGTGCGCTTGCACACGTGCACCCTTGACCCTTTCATGCTTTCTGTTGGTATACACCGTGTTGTACATTATTATTAGGTTATGCTCCACACAGAAACTGAAGAGCGTGCACTGCCATAAATTGTATTAAAAGTGTCTGCGAAAAATGTTGGTTAAAATGCTTTTGCAGTGGAGTATCCTGGAAAAATAAGGGAAAAGCAAAAAAAAAGCGTAGAATTTGCTCAACCCTTTAGTGTGTTTTACTAATTGATATCCTTCTATATGGCGATCCTGCAGGAATTTATCTTAATGGAGTGCTTTTTGCTGCGCAAAATGTATTTGCAGCCTACTTTGCGTTCCATTTAAGGTTACCGAAAAAAATGAACTTAGTAAATACCTACTTAAGAGTCGCGTGGCTTGACGATAATATTTTGCGTTTCCTTTAACCCCCTTTAATAAAGAGGAGCTGAAATATTGCACGGTTTCCGAGGTACCGCGTAAAATCATTTAAGTTCGATTGACAAAAATGGAAGTGCTAAAATCAACTAAATTTAAGGCCAGCAAAAACCACTTTCGGAAAAAATTGTTAATGTTTTATACTTAATGCCAAATGTCGGCCTTGTAAACAAGGTGGTGAAAAGTGATTATAACCCTAAAAACTTTGCCACCGGGAACATATTTTCAAACTATTTTGAACAGAACAACATTTCTTTACTATCATTAACCAAGAAAATTTACCCCAGAAACAGGCCTCAGTTACCGAAAGCCTGCAAAACAGTCACAAACGAAGCAACATTAATACTTATCGAAATTGAGTTTTGTGCAATTAACATACAAGTACACAAGGACTAATGTACACTGCCAAGCCAATTGGAACAAAGCAATATCTCGTTCCAATTAAATCAGAACTTCAATTAGCCATAAACTGGCCAAATTATAGCATGCAAATGTACCCATTTTCGAAAGATAGCAAATTACATTCGCAGGACCAACAACAGACCTCTGTTTTATCCTGGGCAAGAATTGAATGTCCATGGACTCTTAAATTTTATTGCCAATCGATATACTCTACACGCCATTGCGGTAGTACTTCCCACACAGACGGTTTGCATTTTTTTTCTCGCATAGCTGCCCAGTCTCTTTTGTGTGGTCAGGCGAAATATTTGAAATTCATTGTCCTCGGATACTGAACATCAGGGACCTTTATCGCCCACAATATACATTTCTTCGGAATGGTGTTCATAAAAGAGGACTGCCTCACGCTGATGTTTATTAGCTGGGTACCTATTCTGAGAATTCTAAAAAATGAAACCACTTGGTCGTTCCATTTCCACCCAATGAATATGAATTATTACAACACGATTTTCATTGTTAATTGTGTTGAAGGAAACCGGAACGGTCATTAGTATTATGCGCTTGCTAAGTAAATTGAAACCCTCATCATGCCACCTGGCATTGATTCTTCTCTCAAACCTTTGTATAGACATTCACCATTCTCAATTCTCATACTTACTGAATGGAATCCTTTTTCACTTAAAAATAAACGTGACACATTTATCTCGTTCGTCATAAAGACAATGGCGACCCAGGTCACTGTGGAGACATAGCCTTATATCAGCACCAGTCGTCATTGAATTTACCTATCTGGGTGAGGTAAGGATCGCCTCATGAGATTGCATACACATTGAATCACTGTGTGTTGGCAGGACCTCTCCCAACAGGGAATATACAATTAAAATTGCTATTTCACCATCTCTCGGGATAATTTATCTGCAAGGATTACCAGATTGTCGCAGAGCTCTACCTGCAACCTGTGCAGAATTCCGGAATTTTACTCATAGGGTAGAAGAATGATGTATTTGTAGGGATATTAATCCTGGGATCATTATTGTCGACGAGTTCGAGGGTTATTATCAGATAACTGCTGAGTTAAGCACTTAAGCTTATTATTTTATAATAAGCTTAATTTTATTTTATTTTATTTTAAATTTTATATTATTTAACCATGACAATTATTGACGTTGAAACAAGTTCAAAGAAATGTATAGATTGAATGTGTACATACAATGGTCATAATCATAACTGAGGGCGAGAGTAAATTTTAAGTTAACTATCTGATATTCAAATTAGGCATCGGAACTTAAAAAACAGGAAAAAAAACGAACTCTCCAAGTCTTTATCTTCCAACTCCACTCTAGTCAAAAATTTTCTTAAAGTGCTACTTACTCAATAACATTCCGGAGTCAAATCTTTCTGACGATTCTTTTGGAGCATTTTACCTCCACTTGACTTGACTAAAAATATTTTTACGCTCAGGTAAAATTCCTGCAGTCTTTTGTTACATTGCTTCCCTTGGAACTTCAAATAATGGTTCATATTCGCCCTCGCTGCCTTCTCACTAACAGAGTAAAACTGCTGACCTAGCAGTGGGCAACCTAAATAATTGCTCATCCAACCGACACAACAGACTTGTTAAACTCAAAAGGACTACCGAATCGAAGAAACTGGTGAACTCAACACAAAGCAAAGAGACCGCAAAACTAGTTCCTTTTCCTTCAGCGCCGTGGATAGGTACTCCTTGTAGCTTCTTTGACCAAGGAAAAATTAAAGAAAAATTAAAAAGTAAAAATAACCAAAGAAATTTACCAAACCGTTATTTAACTTTTGCTATGTGACTAGCAGAAAAGCGACAAAGTTTCCATAACCATCAGTATACCCGTCAAACAATGAAGAAAAGGATATACGTGCAGCACTCAGTGCCATGCTGTTTGATGTTATTGAAAAGTCGATTCAGCAAAAGTTCATTGGCGTACTGCTGTATTGGCTAAAGTCTGGGCGCCCTTGGCATCCTCAGCAGGATATACTACTATATTCCATGGAAACTGCAAAAAAGGGAGCATTTTCGCAACAACTGTTTCCTTTGATGGTAGCAGTCAATCAAGTCGAGTTTTTCACGGTTCACATGGTTTTATTTTCGCATTTTGTTCGCGGATAAAACGACGACAAGGACGTAGTTGGTTGGAGGCGGCTGTGAAGGTGACGGAAGCACAACGCGACAGTTGATTGCCTGCTGCGTATAGTGTGGTAACAACTTTTATAAATGCACTGTTAAAGTTTGCATTGATCTTTTTCCGGAGTATTCGCATTGGAGAGATGCTAAAAAAAGTTTTGTTTTACAATAAGATACTGGTAGCTTGGAATAAATGTTTTAATTTACGTTTTAAGCTTGATAGTACATATTTCTCAAATTCTTTTGAGCAAGTACCGTGAGAATATATCTGGAAGTTATTATAAGGGGTATCGTGAATAAATTTGGTTATAGATAAGGAACGAGAAAGCACCACTTATATGATAAGGTGGAAGCAAAGATGGAGTTGATAAAAATCCTTTTGCAAGCAATGATGAATAACGATAAAAGTTGACACCGTTTAAGAAAAACGAAAACATTTTTAAACAATTCTATAAGCACGTCAAGATTAAGTATTGAATTTGACACTAAAAATTCAATCACTCAGGGCGATATGTATTGCTTTTTCATAAAGAATTTTTGTCTAACAAGGAACATTGGTGACTAAACTTTTTCCTACCTCCTTTTTTCTACCAACAAAATGTTTGTTTTGAAACACAAGCCCCTTAAAATATTTTGAGAGATTTTTAATATAATTTTTAGTATTTTAGTCATAAATTAGTTATAAATAATTTTTAGTTATATAAGTTTTATGATTTTAATTATTCGAATATCATACTACTAATATTTTGCTTACAACGATGATTAAGGGGAACTCCCTGAATAAATGATGCTCTCAACTAGGAAAGTTCGACGATCCCTATTCAAAGAATAGGATATTATAAACTCTTTCCTTATACGGTGAATTGGCAAAACACAAATCTTTGCAATCAATCGCCATACAATAAATATTTGGTAATAAATTATGGTTTCTTACCACATGGTATGGCATATACTGGCTTATGAACTTCGGTACAGACGATCTCTTAAAATTAGTTAATTAACTTTAAGTGGCGCTACAGTCTGGAATGGATTTAATGGGCTTTCGTCAACCAACAAGCTTCACAAACTCTGTTTCTAGCTAGCCGTCTCCAGTTTTGCACGCGAAGTTGGCTGAGGTCCTCTTCCACTTGCGCTCACCACCTAAATCTCGGTGCTCCTCTTACTACCTATGACATCCCTACGGGCTGTATTCGAAGATTTACCTGGCAGGGGCTTTGGTATTTATTCGCTCTGTAACCCGGCTATCGCAGTTTGGAAGGAATGTCAAAACTAGTCACTTAATTAGCCTGCATAGTTTGTGACAATTTTTGTACCCGACCGAGGGTATATTAATTTTAATGCATAGTCTGTAACACAGTGAAATAATCATCGTAGAACCTTAAGACCTTTAGAGATATGATCGAGACCAACATGTGAATCGATTAAGCCATGTCCGTCCGTCTGTATGTGCGAAAGTCTTAGATCTTCAAAATCAAGCTAGAGAACTCAAACTTGGTTCACGGCTTGGTTCTTTTGTTGCCCAGACAAAGTGTGAAAATTGGCTTTATCCGTCAACGGCCACGCCCACTACTGGCTTTAATGTGTGACAAACTCTATTTCACATTTTCTTTCCAAATGCCTTTTGGTCAAGTAAGACAAGGCATAGGATCCTAAATATTGGTACTTGGCAAAAATTGGACCGCCCACAATATCGACCATGCCCACTTTTAAAATGTTGGATCTTTAAAAACCCGATTTCTCGGAAAATTTTCTCCAAATCGAGAAAAAAATTCTATGACAAATATTAAAGGGACCAAAGAAAGGTAATAACCTACTATTTGTTCCATACAAAGTTTTGAGCTCCGCCCACTTTAAGGGGTGGTCTTAGGAAAAAAACTGTTTTTCTGAAAGAATTTTCACCTTTACCGTATTTGCTCATGATTCTAACGAAATTACAATTAATTGATTTTAATCTTAAGGCCATGGCCACTTTTAGGGGCGTGGCGTATACAAATAATATATGAATTCGGGGCAAGAAACTTTAAGATTTGGTTTTACATGGTATATAGGGTCGGGTATATAGAAGTTTGTCACAGACAAACTCTTGCACTTATACTCACTTAAACCACAACTAATAAACGATGCAGTGTGAAATGTTGGACCGCCCGAATAGTTCGTGTCTATAGATACTGGGCTATGCACCTGGGCCATAAAATCGGTAAAAAGTCGTTGGATGTCGATTTGGGATTTCTGTTTTTTTTTACCAAGACCTGCCGTGTATTGATGGTGGAGAGTCTTTTTTGGATGACAGCGATATCTGCCTTGCGGGCATTTGCTTATTGCTCGGCTGCACATAATGGTCTGTAAAGGGGCATAATAACCAGGTTCTCACCTGATGGAGAACCAAATCTATTGCTATTTGAGGAGCTCACTCTTATTAAGGCAGAATCATTAAAAAATATATCTTAAGAAAAATCGAGAAATGACTGCGGTGCGTTTCGGAATAATTTCAAAATTGTGTCAGAGCAATGGCAGACCTTCCCTTGAGAAACACAATTTAAATCCATGGAATTTTCACGATATATTAATTTGCAACTGCACCTGTCAATGTTATGTTATCATTCAATGGAACTAAAAAGAATTCAGCTTTACATTTTTTAATATGAATTTGTAGGTATTCTATTGAAATCAAAAAACAATTTTCCAAATGTCACAAACAGAGTGTTTCATTGGGTTAAAGTTTTCTCCACCTGGCATCAAATTATTTTTGTTCCAACAGTTGCTACGAATAGCTTAAAAACTGCAACTTCTGGCGCATCCATGAGAGGATTTTCTACTATATCACTTGGCATTTGAATACGTACATCTTCTTCTGCAGAATTTTTTTTCATTTCTAAGGGGTGTGAACAAAATAAAAAGTTTTTAAAATGTTCATTTCGTTTAAAAGTTTCATTATTAGTTTAGGCGTTGCCATCAAGGGATGAAATGTGCTGATGGAGCTGTGGTCTATGATTGCAAATTTAGGAAATCAACTATTTTTGGGAAATTCTGTTGTGGTTTGGTCAGCGAAGCCAGGAGCAGCAAGAATTCGTTCATTTGGACACATGAATATTAGGATGAAGTCTACTAATACCTACTTTTAGTGTATTGACGCAAGTAGTGCTACATATTCATTGGTTGCTCTTTACACACTTCATGGTTGATTTAGCATTCAAAGTTTGATGCTTCCAACAGATTCGTTGGAATATTTATTTGCTTTATCCTCTGCAACTGATGGAATTAAAATACCAGGTTATTGTGGTTCTACCAAGCATGTGCCTGTTTATAAAATGGAAAAGCTTCCTTTGGTTAAATTCTTAATATAATTTACAGCGCAAAAGACTATAAGTATTAACAAAAAAAAAAAAAATCGAACATTATTTTCAATGCTGGAGTAATCAGTATAACAAATGTCCGCCTTTAGATTATTGTTTAAGTGACCCTAGCATATTAAAGAAACTTCAACCTACATGTCCCTTCATAAAGATATGGCAACGTTTTCAAAATCAAGTGAAACCAAATTTACATACCTTTAAGCTTTATTCATTGTAATATTTCTTCAAACAGAAAGAGTTGTAATAAAGCTTCATCATCCCCTTACCCAATCTTAGGCTTTTTTCGTTGGGTAGAATTCAACCTGAAAATCTTGCACAGTCCGTATCTTCCCAGAATCCTGATTCCTTTACAGACAATATATACCAACAATAGAATAAAACCAATCACGTCAGCGCTGCAAGTCTGTAGAAAATTCAAATGAACAAACGGGCTCTGCATATGGTAGGCGCCCTTGTGTCGTATCACATACTCAATCCAATAAACGGCGGTATCCCGCGCCGATTTCGGTCTATCTTTGTAGAGTTTTGAAAATCGTTGAACATTCTCCTTATACTTTGGATTTTTCAAAACGGCTAGAATATTAGCCCTCAAGGACTCATTTGTGACATTGTGACGGTCAATAAGTAGTCCAAATCCGTTTTTTACAAGTTGGTCAGCATTTCCCGGCTGATCGGCAAACAGTGGAATGGCTACCATTGGAACTCCATGGTACTGAGACTCCGCAACACTTCCCTTACCCGCGTGAGTGATAAAAAGGCGGAGATTTGGATGTGCAAGGATATCATCCTGTGGTACCCATGTTTTATAATAAATGTTGGGCGAACTTTTTGATTTTATTCTTCCTTCCCATTTCCAGATAACTGTTTGATTTAGATTAGAGAGAACTTCGAAGATTATATTGAGAATTTTGGGGTCCACATCCTCACTCTCGATAAACGATCCAAAACTCAAGTAGACTACTCCATGCTCTTGTGAGTCATCGAATATTTGTTGCAGATCCTAATAAAGTATAAAAATAATAACTTGCTTCTTGTAGCGATTTCGGAGCAAGGCATGTTCTTACCCTTGGTAGCGTATCAGGATTATCCTTGACCTGAATTCCTCCGACTTCAATAAGAGAAGGCACATTTGGGCGGACCATTCCCTCAGAGAAATGTGAGTTGCAAAGCAATAGAGACACTCTTTTTCGGGCTTCTTTCAGCGAGACATAATCAGGAGCTGGAAACAGATCACTTTATTTATACTTTTTAATAATTTTTAACTTGGTTTATGTGAGTGCAGCATACTTACTTGTAAAAACCTTCCATTTGAAAGTCCATTAAAGCTTCCAACATTCTAACAAAAATGCTTGCCAAAAAGTTCACAACTCTGCCCCTGAAAGTCAAAAGATTCAACTCTCCGAGTGGTGGTGCCACGGGAACATATGCTAGCTCTGATGGGTTTCCTACATACTGATTGACAATAATGTTTGGACTTGACATCCAACTTACGACAACTGGACACTTAAAGTGTACACCTAATCCTAGCAAATAATCACTGATGAAGTAGCCAATCATTAACAGATCAAACTTATTGTCTGGATTGTGCATAAAGTCCTGAAAACGCGGATCTTTGAGGGCTTCATATTGGATGGGACCGAAAGCCATTAAGGTTTTTACTTCGCGCTTTATAAGATCGAGAAAATTCCTTGTTTTCGTCATCTCAGACCTAACCTCATTGATTTGATTTATACGGGCATCAGTGGGCCGGATAAAGATGTGATGAAAGGGGGGATTCTTGTCAGTAAGAGGCAGGGTGGTCACAACTGTCACATTATGGCCTCGATCAGCCAATGCTCTGGCATATGACATGTGGACAATTAGGTGTGATGCACCGTTGCAGGTGAAGACACACAAAATATTGGCAGCATTACTTAAATCACAGAAGGTCAAAAGTAGAAGAATTAAAAAGGCAGTGCACTGTCTTGCTCGAACTCGAACCATTTTGAATGGTGCTTTAAATGACACTAAATAAACTTTTCTAGTACACTTTTGCACAACAAGCATCTTATGTTCATCTTATCAAAGTTCATGGAGATCAGCTTAAAAACTTTTCATTTCTATTAAAATAGCCACGAGTGGCCACTTAAATGCTCAGAAAGCCGGAAAGTTCAGGCACGAAATTTATTTTAATTAATAGCTGGTACGGGAGTGACATAGAACTTTTGCAATAATTGAACTCGTAAGTTAATAAGGGTAAGTGACTTAAGTTCCTCGTTTTTATTAAATCTAATGGTAGAGCACAGTTCTCTGATTTTACCCTTATCGAATCCCCTTAATATATACTGTTAAAATAATTCAGACCGACACTCGATTGGAAGTTGTGAAATTTAAATGCCACAAAGTAAAAATTTCTAATAAAGCTATAAATAAATTAGCGGAATAAGACGGCTTTTTCGAATATAACCAAGTGATTTTTAACGCAGCTTTTTGAACGTTTTTTTCAAAAAAAAAATTTTTTTGAGCTGTTGTAAATAAAATCCTTGGCGTACTCAAACCCTAAACATAATTTTACACTTAAACACCCGCACGGTAAAGTATTTTATGTATTTTATTATTTATAAAAGATTGTGATCAAATTTTACACCCATTATGAAATTAAAAAGTTTTTTGGTTTCAGCCATGAAAAACAATATGCTTTTCGGGATTTTTTAGTTTTTTCGGATTTTTGCTTTCCGGAATCGGAGCTCCAGGGGTTTTGGATTTTTGGAATCTCAAGCTTTCAGAAACTTGGTTGCCGGAATTCTGCTGCCAATCGCCTAGGCAAAACTAAAGAATGAAACAATAAGAGCATAAATAGTAGACTAGGGCTAGGCAGGATTGCATGGCACATGGTACCAGCGCTGAAATCGAACGAAGCTTAACTCTTGCAAGCCGCTGTTTCTTTGGGCTAAGAAAGCAATTGAGTAGCAAAGCCCTCTCTCGAGCAACTAAAGTGTCCATGTATAAGACATTCATCATCCCAGTCCTGCTTTATGATGTAGAAGCATGGACCCTGGCAAAGGCAAACGGAAAAGACTTTAGGCTGTTTCGAGAGGAAAATTCTTCGGACTTTTTACGGTCCCGTCTGCAAAGACAGAGAGTGGAGTAGGACATATAACATCGAACTGTACGTACTGTACAGCCATACCGACCTAGCCAAAAGAGTTAAAACACAACGTCTACGATGGCTGGTTCATCTAGAGCGGATGGACACCAACGCCCTGGCCCGGAAAATCTTCGAGTCCTCACCAGCGTAGTAAAGGAGCACCGAGACTCAGGTGGCGCACGAAAGTGAAAGGGGACTTCAGCCAACTTCGCGTGCGAAACTGGAGACGGCTAGCTAGAGACAGAGCTGGCTGGCAAAGCTTGTTGGCTGAGGCCTAGTTCCACCCCGGACTGTAGCGCCACCTTAAGTAAATAAGTAAGTAGGTAGGCCCTTTAGAACACAGTGCGACCCGTGACACAGTGTCATACCCGGAGCGGTCCGTCAGCTAGAGAAGATCTGTGACTAAGTATTTGCTCGATTTTCAAAATTAAAATAATTGTTTGATCAAATTGTAGGTAGGTACTGTTAAGTTTTTTTTAAAGCTACTATAGCTATTCTTATTAAAAAAGGAATTAAAAGGTTTGCTACCCGTTTTTTACGAGCAGTAAAGCTTAACTTGCAGGATCCTCCCGGTGAACCACACACTGTTTTTTCTTTCGGCATTTCGACATGGTTTTCCGTCTGCTAACATTTCAACTCTTCTCTACGAACAAACGGGTCTTAGCTTTCATAATTTTAACTTATATCATGTTGGCTTGCTACTTAAGCCGTTCTTGATTGCATAAAATTAAGTTGATAAGTTGTAAATAGATCAGGAGTTGTAGGCTGTGTTATGGCACTACGAATTCAGCAACTTAAATCTTTTCTTAAGAGTATCTCGAAATCCATTTCATATTTCAGCCCCGCTGTATTTTTCTTTAAAACTTCGAAAAATTGTCTATGTCGGAGATTTTTTTCGAAACTGTTTATTTTTTCATTACTGACATGGTGGGGGTACACAGATTTTTTTTTAGCCACTTTCTGCATTTTTAGGATTAAACATCAATAAAAAAACTATTCAGAATCTTTTCTCGAATACCGTTATATTATTTTTGATTCTTAAGAAGGTGCCTTGCTTTAGCAATGGCTATTTCTGGTCGGGCTCTTCGTTGGGATCTTCGTACTTCTTATTCTATCCCGCTTTGTTACTCCTGGTGTTATGCGCTTTCCTATACTCCTGCTTAGTAGCTCCTGCTGCCATGCCTTACCTAAATAAAAGAATAAAAAAACATGGCAAAAAAACACCCCACAAAGAACCTTAATACTCGTGTAGCACCTACCGCGATCCATACCTTCTAAATCATCTGCAGTTCAAAAATTATTAGCTCAAGGAATTTTCTCTGCAAAGCAATGCGATTTTCGAATTTCTAACTGCTGTCAATTGCCATAATTTGCCAACACACATCGAAAAAATTCAATTTCAAGTGGAAAATACGAAAGCAAGGAACTTCTGTGAATTAGCCCAGACGGTGGGTGTATGCTGTACGTATGTACAAATGTATCCTTTGTAAAGTGTCAGAAATGGCGTTCTCATACAAAAGAAATTAATTTCATGCACCGTAGAACCTAAATTGAAAATAATTGTTTGAAACTTCACCAGAGTGTATAATGGCTTAACTGCTTTCACTATAGGTGGTAGGTACTGTATGTATCGTGTAGACGATTCTATATGGAACGTTTCATATAGCAATGGAAATAAAGTCTGGAAGCTTGTATGAATGGTGAAAGAAACATAATCAACACAAAGCGGATTTCAGCTCTTTTAAAAGTTGCATTTAGAAGGCTACGAAAATATCTACGATTGGGGAACAAACGGAACAAATTATATTTTTACTGAACTTTTCATTCAACTTTGTATTTTGTCAAGATTGAGTATGCAGATCATAACATGGTCCTTAACCTTCTAACATTCAATAAAGCAACTCATAAATCTTTACTCTTTTTATCCTTCTAAGAAGAAACACGAAAACGGCCACTCGTAGTCTGTTGAAATCACCACAGTCACAAATATAAATAAATCCTTTAACTGCATGCCTCCGCCAATAAATGAATTACATTCTAAATCCAACAAAGTGAGTCCTGGATGCAAATCCCCCACATCTCCCTATGGCAGTTTTTGCGTCTGTATCCTTGGTGTGCATCCCCTTTTATTATAGACTCAGTTTCCGCTTCGTAAAAGCCAACCAATGGAGTCATAGGTACGTATATTTTTATATTGAAAACAGGGACTCCTCCACATGGAATCCTTTTAACAAAACTAGGATCCTCCCGCTTCGGAGAAGAGTAATAAAGACGATTGCGATTTTTATGACATTATATCCAATGGGCTGCGTATTTTTTTTGCAGCAAAAACCTCTATCCAGAGTAAGAGATGAGAAATGTCTGTCGGTGCTACAAGGATGTTATTAAAACCAATAATACGCCTAATGAAATATGGCCGCAATGGATAGTTTTCGAAATGGAAATTCTTTAGCGACTATTTGTAATAATGTCCTTGCTTCGGTGCACAGTTTGGCTCATGAATAATTCCACAATCCATGAGAGAGGATAAAAATTACGGGATGAAAGTCCGTTCTCGGTACTAATGTGATTAAAAGAATTTCAACGTCGACAGAAATAAAAGAAAAGGATTTGTGCTGGCAAATTAATGATAAAACCTGTCAAAGGACACAAGAGATTTTGTCCACCTAGCATAATTATTCATTTATCTTTGCGAAAGTTCGTTTGCAACCTGCGGGAATCCACCGTCGGTAAATAGGACAATGGTCGACGTCATTAATCTTTTTAATCCTATAAATGATCCTGGATAATTCGAAGAATAGAGGTAACGGTTTCAAATACTGTAGAAAGCGCCTAATGAGATAGGTTGAATTGTTGAGAGCTGCTTGATTTTACGCACCCTTAAAAGAGATTTGTACTTTTGAAGAATTTTTTGTAAATTATATACGAGCTTGGTTATGAACTTAAAGGATTACCGTCGTGGACGATGGAAAATCAGTTTTATTTTTAATCTTAAGTTCGTTTCAAATCCGTCGCATTAAAAGCATAATATAGAACCTGCAGAAATACATAAGTGCCGATTGCGATTGTGCATCAACAAACAGAATCTGGCTGGCTTACTCGCTGTTACGCCAGTTAACGCCTCCGTATGGGATAACGATAACCAAAATAATGATGTGCCGATGTTAACAGGATATTATAGCAACGAGCCCATTGAGGATACGAACGGCCATCCCATCATCATTAACAGCAAAATTATCATGAAGTACCGAATTAATGCCGCACATTTGTTTATCCGGCACTCTAGTCGGATCGCCACCAGGGAATTAACTGAGAGGAATTAATACTTATTGCATTTTTCACCACTGATATTAAATATATGTGTATTATCCAGCGCTACTGGAAGTCCTTATGGCTTTCAGCCCTTTTTCCGTAATCGTATTTAAATGAATACTGGAAACTGGCTTTCTTTTTAATATAAGAATTTAAAGGTTTTCGTATCTTATTTAAGACCTTCGCAAAACTACTTTGAAGGAATGAAAAAATGTCAATCTCAGAAGCATAAATCAGTTGTGCCAATCTCGAAATTAACGGGCCACAAAAGGGAGGAAAGGTCATGTTTGGATAACAGGATACAACACTTCTTTGATGTCAAGGAGCAGGAATCTAAGGGATTGTGTTGGAGGGCACATTTTGAGGATATCGTTTCATCTGCTTGAAGTTAAACAGTAGCCTAAGGGAATCAGGGAATCCTATCTGTTATACTCCATCGTAAGGTGTTTGCCAGATTACTTAAAGCATAGTGTTAAACAAACTTTTTCCTGACACAAATGGGTTGCTGCTTTCCCAAGGGTTTAAAAAAGCTCTTTAAACTCCGACTTACTTGATAGCTCACTGCTCACTGAGATATACCAAGACGCATTTGAAAGTCAATAAAAGAAAAGTAAAGAATTAAGTCGCAAGTACACACATTTAATGCAAATGGAATAAATCATATTCTAAGCCTTCCTGAGGTCTCTTAAAAAGGAGCCTACCGTGTCTTCTCTGATGAAAACCTAGAGATGCAAGAAGACCGGGCATTCCATGATTATTGAAGAGAGAAGTGATCGCTCTCACGACAAAGTCTGCAGGTGGGGACCGATGAATGCACGATGCTATCGAGATGTTTCTTCAGTTTGCAATAGCCCCTGAAAATTCCAGTGGTCCTGCCCAGGTTGGTATGGGTATGAGACATCCTGCAGGAAAATCTGGGAAAGAATTTTTTGGAACAATGCTGTCCAGTTGTGCTAGGCCAAACTTCGTTGGATTCGATTCTAGCTTTTTTGAAAAGTCCTTGAAGCCTCTTTTACTGACTCCACAGAATGGTTCAGGCACTATGATTGGTGTTTTTCCCGCCTTTAGCTAGCAAGTCTGCTAGTTAGTAGCCCTCAAAGCCAGTGTCGGTTGCATTCCAGTTAAGGATGATATAAAGTTATGGCTAATACTTGATTGGGCAAAACTGCTTTTAAAACAAGCTTTGGTTTGATGACAGAGAAGCCAGAGAAGATGAATTCTGTTCTCCCTCTTGTGTTAGAACTTAGATTAATGCAAGCACAGTAGTTATGGCAGGGACGTCCAGGATAACAGATAAGCTTTTGCCAAGGCTAACTGAATAGTCCCCCTGGGGTAGTTCTCCACCATGAACACTAGACCCGGTCCCTGTATACACGTTATAAGCATCAAGGTCAAAGCGAGAAGAACTTTTTCTGAAAGCTTTATTCTGCAAGCGTATCGTCGAAAGGGCAGGCTGAATAGGCTTTCAGATTTTAGGTCGTTAAACAAAGCTTAGTGACCGCCCTTGTAAAAATGGGAATTTTTTCGATTGGAGCAGAAGATGAGTGCTCACTCTTGCTTCTATTTGAATTCATTCGAATATGCATTTTAAAATACACTCGACGGTCTCTTTTATCTCAAGGGTTTATGGTTTTAACATACATTTTTGGTCCAGAGAGATCACTTTCTAAAAGTCATTGATGAATATCAAAAACCTTCACTAAAAATACTTGTACATAAATTACAAATAGTTTATGTGTATGGTAATTTTTGTTGTTTATTTAATTTAAGTATCATGTTTATTTGGCGTCTTTAGCTAGAAATTAGAATCATTCAACTATATCCTTCAAAACAGTAGCTCTAAGTTCCATGCAGAAAACCGCAACCACAATTTCCTTGCATATAGAAAAATAAAATAATCCAAAAGTTTCAAGAAGGCAAATCATAATTCTTATATTCTATGTCCTGAAAGTGAAAAGTTTCACCATAACAGCAATTATTATGCGCGCCCCTTGACAAGCCCATTATAAAATTAATTTAAATTCTCGCTCCACTATGCTGTATCTTCAATGCTCCGCAATATTTCAATTTAACAATGATGTCGGTTGATGGAGCCATGCATATCACCATTATGAAGTCGGGTGTGATGCTGATGATGTTGGCAACCATGGTGAAGGAGGTACCACCCGTCAAAATGTATATATCAGAGGACTTGCAGTGCAGCGGGGGTGCCATTGCCATTATGTCATATGACACCTTCATAAAAAGGATATTAATTTTTCGGTTGAGAAATTCTAGTACATAAATTTAATTTTAACACTTTTGCGAGAGCACACTCACACAGGGTGTTCGTGTCCGCCGCAAAACTTTACTGTGCAGTGTGGTTTTGTATGTGCGCACACGTAAATTGAAACATGTTTGGTAATATTCGCACCTTCAAGTACCTACAATTGTGACGTCTTACGAACGATGGAAGGGTTGGCAGACAGAGGCTTGATGAAATTATTGCCTTTTGCCTTGCATACAATCGAGCGACATAATCATGTAACAAAAACTGAAAGATCAAGGATGATGTCGAAGCATATCATTAGCTCACTGACATTACATCAGCCTCATGAATAGGGAAATACCGCTTAACACAGTTTACCTACGCTTCCATGATAGTTAATCGTTTAAAAGCACCCCTTAAGCCTGGCAATTATAATACCTAAACATGTGTAGGTCTTAAGTATTTACTTCCAGCTTCATTCCAACACAAATTTCCGTTCCATTAAACCAGAAACAGAATTTCGTGTACCTAATTGTGTTCTAGAAAAATTACAAAGCCGAAGGATATTCCTTGTTATGCAACTTTTCTTCTGTATCACGCCAAAACTAAATATGCTGCTGACAAAGACGGCTTAATGAATTCGTTATGAGCCTATTAATTCAATTAAAGCAATTTCTAATTAATTTTTATTAATTGCCAGCTCCGTTAAGGACAACGCACCCCCGAAAGAGGAAATTATTGCCACTCTCAGCTTGTGTGTAATTAACAGCATGTATCATACATGAAGCCAGTAAGCTTGGATACGAGGGGGTGGAATTTGTGACACACACACAGGAACCAAAAACGCTCCCGCAGCGTGTCTTATTGCTTTATAAGGTTGTTTCATTACAGCTTTCTTCTGACAAAACACAAAAGGATGCATGCACGCTTATGTTTGAAATGGGGACTTCGGGAGCAACAAACTATAGCAACGGGATTCCTAAGAGAGCCTCTATAATTTATGGCCCTCCAAGGATATATTGACTTTGCTGGCGTCTAAAGAACAACAGCCAACTCCAATTCATCAGGAAAGTGGAATTTTTCATTATTTTCGACAATATTTTCCACTTCTTCTTTGACGAATGTCCTTTAATTCAATGACATCCGGCCATGAGGGTTTTAACATCGCTTTTGTCTTTATAGTGTATCCTATGGCCATAAATTATGGAAAACCACTTTGGCGGTTTTAATAGCTGTTAACGTTTTAGTCATTAACTCGAAACAAGATGATATTAATGTGGTTTTGAATGCTTTTATGTGAAAAGCAGCTCGCGATAGCAAGTTTAGGACAAATTTTGCGGTAAAATTGGCGCCATTGTTATTTCTTATTTCGGATTGGATGATGCTAAATCGCGCTGACTGGAGTTGCAATCCACTTACATGGTGAGCGTTTTAGGTAAACTTAAAGCCTCTCTTAAATTTTTATCTTAAATTTTAAAGTCTTCTTAAAAAACAAAAAGTCTTCTTCAAAAGAATCGACTAGACTCTTTTCCTAAATTTTAAGTTGGAAAATTTGAAGTGTCCAAAACAGGAGACAAGACTTTCTCGACTTTATTCTTTCTTAGTTTTTCGATTACTGGAAGGTCTCTTAAAAATCAACGAAAGCGTCACTTTAAGCAGTTGGAAAACAACATAGCTTCCTAGCAGTATAAATCCAATAACATCCAATGACAACAACTGAAATGCATTCAAATGCACTGCAGGACTCTGAAGGTGAGGAGCTCCGTGATGTCTGAGCACATATTCTACCCAAAAAACAGCCGTTTCCCTGGCAGTCATTGGTCGATCCTTATACACTTTAGCGAACCGCTGAACGTTTTCCCTATACTTGCTGTTCGACACCACCTCCTTTACAGCATTAATAAGTGTTTCCTCAGTTAAAGTCAAATAGTCCAATGCGAGACCGAAACCCGCCTGCTCCACACCATCCATGTTTGAGCTCTGATCGCCATAGAGGGGTATACCAACCATTGGCACACCATGATATTGAGATTCGACAACACTGCCAAAGCCACCGTGTGTTATAAACATTTTCACGTTGGGATGTGCAAGGATATCATCTTGAGGTAACCAGTTTCTGTAAATTATATTCGGCGATTGCCCTGGTAATTTAGAATCACCCCATTTCCAGAGAATCGTTTGAGGAAGTTTTGATAAGGCATTAAACATCGAATTTACTTTGGCAGTGTCTAAATGTGAGCCTTCAATGTTTGATCCAAGACTGAAGTAAATCACACCATGTTTACTAGAGTTGTCCAAAAGAGCTTGTATGTCCTGGGAAAGGATAAAAAAAGGTAAGTTTTGAAGATGGTTATAAAATGAACAACGTGGTGGTTGCAGGTATACCTCGGGTAGGGAATCGGGTTTTTCTTTTATTTGAATACCACCGATTTCAACAATAGCAGGTACATTCGGGCGGATTGGAGTTTGGCTGAAGTGGTGGTTAGTTAAGATGAGCGATAGGTTTTTTTTCATGTCCTCAAAGGATGGATATTTGCCTGGTGGGAAATTGTCACTAAAATGAAATAAAAAAATTATGTTGCTTTTCTTGCATGATGCGCCACTATGGCAACAAAATTCCCCATTGCATTTTTTTGTCATATAATTACGTCATGAATATCTACATATTACTTAATTTTTATACAAGCAGTCTCACACAAACTCACTTGTAATATTTTGTCATATGACATTGGAGTAAATGTTTAAGTAGACCATCCTCGATCAGAATGATAGACAAAAAATTTTTAACCCTCTGCCAGAAGCCAAAGGGTTGTCTTCCTGCCATCATACTTGGAACATATGCAACTTCATTTGGATTGCCCATCATTTCGTTTAAGGCGGCAAATGGTCTAACCGGAAGCGACATGACAACGGGACACTTAAAGCTTCCCGCAACGCCCAAAAGGAATTCGTTAAAAAAATATCCATAGATGACCAGATCGAATGACTCCTCCGCCATTAGCTTCTTCATCGTTGGGTGGTTTAAGCTAACGTTGGCATAGTTACTTATTGTTGTGAATTGGTCGAAACGTCTATGCAATGGTGGAGGCTTGTTTACTATCTGCTCGAAGAATGACGAATCAAATGCAGGAACATCCAGTTGAATGTGTCGATACCGGGAATTATTTTTTGGCAAAGGAATAGTTGTGAGAATGGTGATGTCATGGCCACGGAAGGCGAGGGCATCTGTTATTGCAGTGTGAACAATCAGATGACTCTTAGATGGTGTCGGGAAAAGACCGAGAATGCGGGCAGAGCTACTTGGGCCTACCAAACACAAGAACACTGCGAAGCCCGAAATAAACAATAAAATTCCTGACATATTGCAGCGCGGTTGTTCTATGACTAACGGCAAAACTAAGTAAAGCAACTTTTTTGGCGAAAATATTTTATCAATTTTGCCTCAGCGATAACACTGGCGCATGGACAGACATAAGAGGTATGGGATAATCTTTCGAGGGTACTATGTGTTTGATTAGCGTCTTTTAACAGAGAGGGAACAAGGTTTTATTGATACAAAAGTATTTTTGCAAAATCATGCAAAATTTTTCATCAGTAAACTTAAGAAACTGCGAAGGCATCACTGTAAGTGGGGCGAGAGCCAGTAAATTGGTATAGTTGGGACAGACTATAAGTTTTCCATGAGTTTATAAGAATCTTAATCCATCTTCAGATGGATCAGTAAAAAACTGACTTCAAAGAGTTCATAAGACATCTAGTGACTTAAAAAAATTTAATGTATTCATTGACTTTAAAGGCTTCAGTCATTTGAAGTCACTGAATGAACTCAATTTTTTGAAGACACTTGAAGTAGGTATTAATTGTCTTCAAAAAATTGAGTGCATTCAGTGACTTCAAATGCTAGTGACTTCAAGGTTGATTCAAATGATTTCATTCATTTCAGTCATGACCTCAAACTCTCAAACTGAATGCTGGTTTATTTTTTCTAATTTGAAGTCTTTGTTTAAGTCATTGAATTGAACTATTTTTCGGAGCATTCAAAAGTATTATATACAGAAATGATTGCATTCTTTTACAACACCGTGCCCCAAGCATGGGATTCAATGCGTTTATTGTAGCTTTTTTGTCACGCTAATCGTGATTTTTTAGCTTGACCCGGTGCCAAAAAAACATGATTCCGTTAGGTTGAGATAAAATTTTAAACCGGTTCATTTTTTCTATAACCAGTTGACGCCCCAACATGGAATCCAGCTCGGTTATTTGTAGCTAAAATATAACACTGAAACAGCCGTGAGAAAATACCCCTGAGAATTTTTAGAGATATGATCGAGACTGACAGATAAATTTATTAAGATATCTGTCCTGTCAATCCTTCCGTTTGATTGTATGTGTAAATTTGTTAGATTTGAAAAATTTATCTAGAGAGTTGAAGATTGGGGTATTACATGTTTGCATGCTTAGTTCATGTGGGCTTTCAGCCAGGCCCACAATTGGCTTAAACGTTAGAGGTTAGACAATCTGAAACACCACATTTCAGAGGGCCTTTTGACAAAGCTGGGCAGGGCTTGGAACCCAAATTCGGGTTTATAGAATTTGTGGGCAGAAACTTTAAACTGGACAAACTGTAACTGTGTATGCCTATTACGCGAGAGTTCTGGGTTCAAATCCTACCGTTGTCACCTGGAAAAAGGCTCGTTCTTTTTCATGGTTTCCACGTCCGCAAGGGTCTGACAAACCCTCCGAGTTTACAATTCGTCTTGGAAAACTTCTCAAAGTGCCCTTCGGATTCGGCCAAAAAGTTTAGGTCCCTTTGTATGTGAAAAATTCACCCCACACAGCAAACATGGTTGAAAAGTTGGCACTGTTTCAGCTCCAGCGGTTGCGCCACTCTATTTATTTAAATAATCTTCTTTAAACATCAAATTGCAATGCGCACGAAGCAAGAACTTAAAGAGAAATAAATATTAAACGATTCAAAAGCTTAGGTCTCTTACTGACATTTTTTGTAGAAGTTTTAAAATTTGCAAGATAATTTTTGGCGTAAAAATAGATTTTAAAAGCGACCTGCTGTGCATCTAGAATAATTATGAGTATTTCACCTTAAATGTGAATAAAATTAAGGGAAGGTTCAAAAATACTCTCTACGTTTTAGAAACGAGTTTTGGCTTATATTTTAAATAATTTATTGATTTATTATGCTGAAAATTAATTAGTTAGGTATTAATTAAGATATATATAGATAAAAAATTAGATATATTAATATATATATACATTTTAAGCTAAGATATAATATAAAGATATATATTATATATTTTAATGACCTTCTTGATTTCTCTATCTCCATTTGCGATTTTTTTTCGACATTATTTAGCCATTTCAGTCAATTTTAATATATTAGCATCCACATTTTTGCGTAAACTTTTGCTTGATTATGCGCCATGTTTTTTTGAAACCTAAAAAAAATATCCAAATTTTAGTCTAAAAATTTAAAAAATATTAAGCATTTTTAGTAAAATCCGTTTATTTTACAATAGTTAGTAAAAACTGGGTGAACTAGTGTTGCATGAATAATAAATATGGAAATTTATATGCCGTCGCAAAGTACATATTTTCGACTTAAAGATATGAATGGTTAAAATTAATGTTCATAAGATAAAAACTAAAAAACGCGAATCAAATACCGCACGCCTTTCACTTATTATCGGCAACTCCCGAATTTCAATTAACCGTGCTCCATGTTTTTTCCGAAGAATAAAACAAAAATAATCTATTGGTTTTTTTTTAATCCTTTATTCTTTTTTACTCTTGCCATTTCTCTGCTTTCCCTTGAAAATCAGTGAAAAAGTTACTTTTATCATTTTAAAAACTATGTAAACAACAACTAAAATAAATCCAATCACATCTAATGACAAAAGCTGGAACGCATTCAAATGAACAGCCGGGCTTTGCATGTGTGGAGCTCCATGATGCCTTATTACGTATTCCACCCAATAAACTGCGGTCTCCTTAGCAGTCATCGGTCGATCCTTATATAGCTTGGCGAATCTCTGCACATTTTCCCTATACTTGCTGTTGGTCAACACCTCCTGTACAGCACTTTTCAGCCCTTCTTCTGTCAGAGTCAAGTAGTTCAAAGTCAATCCGAATCCGGATCTAACTACACCACCCATGTTTGAACTTTGATCTCCGAATAGGGGAATGCCTACCATGGGCACACCATGGTACTGAGATTCAACAACACTGCCAAGACCACCATGGGTAATAAATAGCTTCACATTTGGATGGGCCAATATATCGTCCTGAGGTAGCCAGGTTTTGTAAATTATATTTGGCGATTGTCCTGGGAGCTTGGAATCACCCCATTTCCAGAGAACAGTTTGGGGAAGTTTCGAAAGAACATCAAACATAGCTTTCGCTTTAGAACTATCGAGGTGAGATCCTTCGATGTTTGAACCAAGACTAAAGTAAACTGCTCCATGCTGGGTAGACTTGTCCAAGATTGCTTTGATGTCCTTCAACGAAAAACTTTAACGTGGCAAAGAAAATGCTACGTGAGTAGTTTAATCTTACCTCAGGTAGGGGGTCGGGTTTGTCTTTGATTTGTATGCCACCAATCTCAACTACAGCTGGTATATTTGGCCGGATCGGTGTTTGACTAAAATGGTGATTGGTCAAAACAAGCGATATATTTTTCTTCATATCCTCAAACGAGGGATATTTATCAGGCGGGAAGTTGTAACTGAAATAAGATAAGATAAGTCAAAATATGTAATTAACTTATTATTGTAATGTTTTTGATAAGCCCATTTATTTTCAATGCCAGTCCGGATTATTTAATATTTCTTTTAGCTCAGCAATGTTTAAGGAAAATGCCCGGAAAAGACATGCTGAGCTTATAAATCACTTCAAACTCGATACGAATATTTTTTTGCTTGGAAATCTGTACCCTAGTCAAAAAACCCATTAACTCAATACGAACGCTATTATACTATATTTCTCTTGAGTAAAGAAAACAAACAATATTTACTCACTTGTAATACTGCTTATAATTCCATTGGAGGAAATATTTAAGTAGTCCTTCTTCAATTAGTTTCGTAAACAAGACGCTCTTAACTCTCTGTAGGAATCCAAGAGGTTGCATCCCACCGGCCATCAAACTTGGAACGAAAGCAACCTCATTGGGGTTACCTATCATATCGTTTAAGATAGCGTAGGGCCTTATTGACAGTGACATAATAACAGGACATTTGAAGTTCCCAGCAACACCGAGAAGAAATTCATTGAAAAAATATCCGACAATGACCAAATCGAAGGTCTCCTCCGACATTAGCTTTTTCATTGCTGGGTGGCTCAAGCTCACGTTGGCGTAGTTACCTATGGTCCCAGCGAAGTTTTGAAAACGTTTACGCAGTGACGGTGGATTGTTTACCATTTGGTCAAAGAACGTCGGATCGAAGGGTGGAACATCCAGCTGAATGTGCCGACAGTGAGAGTTATTCTGTGGTAAGGAAATTGTCGAAACAACTGTGACGGCGTGACCCTTCTGGGCCAAGGCATCTGTGATTGCAGTATGAACAATCAGGTGACTTTTCGATGGTGTCGGGAAAAGGCCGAGGATTCTTGCAGATTTTCCTTGGCCCAAGAGTAGAACGAATCCTAATAAAAGGAGTACAACTTGCGACATTGTGCAACGCGATTGACTCTACGACTGATTTCGAAAAAGTCACAGCGCCAGACACCGTTTTTGCCCAAAAATATTTAGCACTTATCATTGTGATTTAAGTGATAACTGCATACGCCAATGCACATAAAGGTTATCTTCTAATTTTGGAATGCGTATACCAAACCCATGTCTGAGAGAAGAAGTCCAAAACGCTAATATCTGTCACCAGGTAACATTTAATTAACGTTGTTTAATTAGCATTATCAGCACAATATGTTTTTTTTACTTATGAAACATATTTGAGTTTAGATTGGCACCTCAAATGCATCGTAGATTTTATTACTGGTGGCGCGCAAAAGATAAACAAAAAGTAAATTCTAAGATAACATGCGGCAAATTGAGAAACAAATAAAAATTAACGTTTACAAAATGAGAGAAGAAATTTAGAAATTGACTGAAGCATTGCTAAAAGAATAAAAAAAGAAGACGCGAAACCCTTAGGAAGGTGCTTTGGTACAAACATGTCTTCAATTCAACTCCGTTTTTTAATGGTATCTATGAAAAAAATCTACATTTGTATGTATTCGGACTCACCTGTAGAACTGTTTCTGTTCTCGTTGCATGAATAACGGCATGAAAACTTCTTCAAAAATCAAGGTAAACAGCACATTTTTTACTCTAACCCAAAAGTTCATCGGTTGCTTTTCTTTTATCAAAGGATTAGGCACATAGGCCAGTTCCATTGGATTACCGACTAAATCATTTGTCAAACGATTTGTCTGCAACATATACGAAATCACAACAGGACACTTAAAATGCGATGCAAGTCCGAGATAGAATTCATTAAAAAAGTATCCCAATATAATAAGATCAAATGATTCCTCTTTCATCATTGTCTGTATAACAGGCTGATGTAAACTTGCATTTGCAAAGCGAGTTACTATTTTTGAAAAATCTGCAAAGTGCTTGAGGAAGAATTTCGGCTTGCCAATTAATTTCGTCAAAAAGTCTGGAGGATATTCATCGATAGATAGTTGAATGTGCCTATACTTAAGGTCTCTCTTTGCAACCGGGACGTTCGTGACAATAGTGACATCATGACCTCGTTCAACAAGTGCATTGGTAATGGCAGTGTGAATAATTACGTGACTCTTAACCGGGTCGGCAAAAAGACCGAGTATACGAGCCGACTGACTAGGAACGACCAGAAAAACGCTCACAACGAAGAGCAGCACAAACTTGCGTGACATTGCTTAGCCGCGACGAATCGAAAAACTACTTAAAGTAGATCAATTTATTCATATTTATATATATTTTTTTCATACAATTTTTATCAAGCATTATCAATTCTTTTTTGGGTAAACACATAATGTATTAAATAGAGGATTGACTTCTGGAATGGATGATACGTTTATCAGGTATTGGAACACGTTTACCTTCTTATCTTATCGTTTTAGGGAATATGCTTAAAGATTTCATGTTACAATGTACATGTACATATAACGATAACACGTCATAATTAAGCACTACAATTGACCATAGAAGACTTGACCATAGTTCTGTATTTGTTAAAGTGTATTTGGCTGTAAAGTTTAAGAGCAGGCTTGGCTTGAACCTTTAAATTTTCCCAGCTCAACAGCTTGTTCACTTTTAAACGTGAAGAAACCAACGAGTGGCAAAAGATGTGCTCTGTGCTTTGGTTAGTGCGACGTGAAAGCAGCACATGAGGTGAAAGTAAAAGCGACCATTCCTTCGAGAGACACTCCCTAAAAAAAAAGTAAGTAGAGTACTAGAAAAAGCTGTAGAGTAAGTGCAAGAGTTCGTCTGTGACTTCTATATACCCGACCCTGTATACCGGGTAACACCAAATCTTAAATTTTTTTTGTCCCGAATTCATGTATAATTTGTAAAGGCCACGCCCTAAAAGTAAGTGGGTCTGGCCCAAAAATTAAAATCAATTAATTGTTATTTCGTTAGACTCATGACAAAATGCGTTAAAACCGAAATTTATTTTGGAAAAAACAGTTTTTTCCTAAAAACTTCCCCTAAAAGTGGGCGGAGCTCAAAACTTTGTATGGACCAAACTTTGCAAATATTAATACAGTAGACAGGCATTTTCACTTTTTCGAGATAGTTTCGAGGGAGATGCTTAAACGGTTTTCCGAAGTTTATTAAAACTGCATATTTTTGAGCCAGTAAGATGCACAGACTTTTCTTTTTAATTCATTTAATCCTTTACCAGCAACTAAACAAAAAAAACATAAGCATAAAAAGGCAGACCCCAGTCTCCATGCTAACAGACTAACGATAATTTCCTTTAAAAACTCAAAGTTATTAAAGAACACATTTCTATATCACAGTAAATCAATGTAAAATAAAATAAAGCTTTTCAACTCATAGCAAAACTGAGATAATGCAATGCTTGCGAGACATTTTAAAAACACTTTGAACACAACTTTTCGCGACGAAATCAGAACTCAAATGAGCAGACGCGGCACAGATGCAACGCAAATAAAACGGCAAAAGCCAGTTGGTAGACGCTTTTCGGAAGACAAAATGCCGCATATAATTTGCAGCTGCCATATTACCGTTTTTTTTTTTTTTTCTGCGAAAAATAGTGTGCTCACTGTATCGAGATTGTTATTGTTCACTATTTAGAGTAGTCTGTATAAAATTTTTGGTGTTCACTATACTGAATAGTTCACTATATCGAGTGTCTACTGTATATTTAATATTTGTCATTTTTTTTCGATTTTGAGTCAACTCTCCGGGAAATCGGGTTTTTTAAGATCTAACATCTTAAAAGTGGCGATGGTCGATACTGTGGGCGGTCCAATTTTTAGCCTGTAAAAGGTCTTGCGCAAATATTGCTCAGTTCCAAAATTTAAGTTCCTACGACTTTTCTAACTTGACCAAAAAGGCATTTTGAAAGAAAATGTGAAATACATAGATGTTGTCTCACATTGAAGCCAGTAGTGGGCGTGGCCGTTGACGGATTAAGCCAAATTTCACACTTTGTCTGTGCAGCAGAAGATCCAAGCCGTGTACCAAGTTTCAGCTCTCTAGCTTGATTTTGAAGACCTAAAACCTTCAAACATACATACGGACGGACGGACGAGTGGACCGCCAGACAGACGGACATGGCTAAATCGATTCACCTGTCGGTCTCGATCATATGTCTAAAAGGTCTTAAGGGTGTACGGTGATTATTTCACTGTGTTACAATCTATGCATTAAAATTAATATATACCCTCGGTCGGGTATAAAAAGAAGTAAGTAAGTGTAAGAGTTCGTCTGTAAACAACTTCTGCCCGACCCCATTTACCGTGTAACACCAAAACTAAAAATTTGTTGGCTCAAATTAATATACCGTATGTCAATTAGTTGTATTGGCCACGCCCCCAAAAAATGCCGTGTCATCACACGCCCACCACACGACCACAAATTAAAATCAATTGATTGTTATTTCCTTAGAGAAAATGCATATGAGAAAATGGGTTAAAAGCGAAATTATTGCTTAACAAGTGGGAAAGTGCAACAGTGGGTATGCGAAAGCTTCAATCCATATAGGACGGATTGCAAAATACCCGACCATACCAAAAAGAAAACTGCCACGCCTCCAAAAAGTGGGCGGGATGTAAAAATATAGCTGTTGAATGCTTTATACTAGGTGGTTGCATACATTTCGTCCTAAAACTCCGCATTTTTAAATAAAAAAATAACTTTTTTTAACGCCACGCCCACAAAAGTGGGCGGAGGCTCATACTATATATACATAAAAGTTAGAAAATGCTAATATCTATAGCTTTTGTCATATAATTTTTTGTCGTATATATTTATTGAAAAACAGTCATTTTAAGCTAAAATCCCTTAAAAAGTGAGCGTGGTCTATGAAAAAGCTAAAATTTTTCGGCTACCTTAAAGAAAATTATAAGGCAATGTCACGTACCAAAAATCAATGCGCTAGCGCCATTGTAACATAGCTAAAATTTTAAAAATGTATTTGCATCTGTATTTTGAAATTAGAGATGGTCGCACATACAGGCCTGTAGTGGGCGTGTCTGTAGGCGGACACTATTTTCAAACTTGATCTGAAGGACTGGACTTCCAACCAACTCACAAAATTTCAGCTCTCTGCCTTAAAATTTAAGGCCTTAAAGTTGTTTACATACGGACAGACGGACGGACGGACATGGCTTAATCGATTCTCCTGTTGGTCCCATTCATATCTCTAAAAGGTCTTAGGGGTCTACGGTGATTATTTCACTGCGTTACAAACTATACATCAAACTTAATATACCCTGGGTCGGGTATAAAAAAAACAGGGGCGGAATCGGCTAAGGTGACACATGATAAGTGATGTCACAAGTCACAAAAAATCGTCTGTGTAAACTGTGATCTTCACAATTTTCTTGTGACAGCTCCCGATCAATCACCGTCAAAATCAGCTGGTCACCAGTTTTTAAACTTTCTGGTAAGTGGGTAAGTTTGCCTACTCTTTGGCTGATTTCCTGCATTTACGAATAAAAATCAATGTTCTCACATAACAAACCTAAATAAAGCAACGATTCGGAACAATATTTTTGTGATCACCTTACGCAGACGGATTATTTTGTTTGATCACATTGACTGTCACTAAAATCACTGATCATCATAGCCGATTACACCCCAGTTTTTCCTAAAAACGCTTAAAAGTAAGCGGAGCTCAATTCTTCGTATGTAACAAGTTTAGTAATAGGTAATGTCTTTAATATTTGTCATAAATTTTTTTTTCGATTTAGAATGAATTTTCCGAGAAATCAGGTTTTGAGAGCTCTAACATGTTAAAAGTGGCATGGTCGATGGTGTGGGCGGTCTAATTTTTGCCTTTTTAAAGATTTCTGGTCAATACTGATCTGTACCAAAACTCAAGTTCCTACGTCTTGTCTAACTTTAGCAAAAGGCATTTTGAAACATTCGTGGGCGTGGCCGATTATGGATTCAACCAATATTCACACTTTTTCTGTTCTGGATAAGGGTTTGATTAAAGGCAAAATTCAAAATGCGCAAGAAAACGTCGCTGGTACTAGTTCCCACCGGAGTCAAAAGGGAGAATCCACACTTGTTGGTCCAATATCGTACGCTCAAGTCGCGTCACGTGAAAGTAAGCCACAATCGCCCGCATCAGATTCGGTCTCTCAAATTCTAGGCATGATTTTAGAAAAGTTTGAGCAACAGGCGAAACTTAATCAAGTAACATTCAACAAATTGAGCGAGCTCGAGTTTAAACCTCGAAAAGCATTTAATAAAAAATCATGAATATGGGAAATCATGTCAATCAAAATAATTACATGGAATGCAAACGGCCTTTTGCAAAAAATTGACGAACTAGAAGTATTCCTACGGAAGAATAATGTAGACATATGCCTGATTTCGGAAACCCACTTTAAAAAGGGTTCAGCACACAAAATAAAAGGTTACATTGACTATCACGCGCATCATCCTTCAGAAAATTCGAGAGGTGGATCCTCTCTCTACATTAAAGACTGCATTAAGCACTCCAAAAACGAAGAAATAGAACTTGACTCTATGCAAATAACCTCAGTCTCAGTAAAATTAAGTCACATAAATTACAACATCGCGACGAGCTATTTTCCTCCGCAGTATCAGCTGGCAGATGAAGATCTTGCTCTGCTCTTTTGATTCACTTGGGTCAAACTTTATCATCGGCGGGGACTTTAACGCGAAAAATACTTTTTGGGGCTCACGGTGCAATTCAACAAGAGGCAGAGCCCTCTTTAAAGCAAGTACAAAACGCGGCGAGATCTTCTTATCGACGGGAAAGCCAACATATTGGCCAACCGACAGAAATAAAATACCTGATCTCGTCGACTTCTTTATCGCCAAGGGGGTACCTCGTTACCTTACGAACGTAGAAGAACGCTTTGATCTCTGTTCAGATCACTCGGCAGTTCTTTTCAGATCACTCGGCGCACTATTCAAAAAGAATAGAGTGCCTAGATTAACTTACAACAACACCGACTGGGACGGCTTTAGAAAATACTGCAAAGAAAACATAGCTTTAAATGTACCGCTCAAAACGCCAGTTGAAATAGAAGACGAATTATATAAACTCGTTAGAGTTATTCAGAGCGCTGCGTGGAATAACACTTCTTTTCGGAGGTCCGAATTATCGAACAGCGGAACAATATATCCGCGAGAAATAGAAGAGCTAATATGCGAAAAGAGGAGAGCGCGCAAGAGATGGCAACGTTCGCGAGCACCCCCGGATAAGACCATCTTGAACCACCTTTCTAACAAACTGAAGCACGAACTTCAAGATTTAAAAAGTCGCGAGACTACTGCTTACCTCGAAAGTTTGACTGCCGATAAAGGTTCGAACTACTCTCTTTGGAAAGCAGTCAAGTCCGTTAAGAAGCCTAAAAGCCAACGGCGAATGGGCAAGAGAAGACAAAGAAAAAGCGGATTTATTTGCAGATTACCTAGAAGAAATATTCAAACCGTTTGACGGGGAACCGTTGGTCGAGGAGCTCAATCCTTGTGATAATTATAGAATAAAAACCGTGTCATTGGCTGAACTTCGTCAAACGATAAATAATCTGGAAAACAACAAAGCCCCTGGCTACGACTTAATTACTAGCAAAATTCTAAAGGAGCTACCGAAAAAAGCTTTGGTCAAGCTACTCTATATCATTAACGCCTCCATGAGAATTTTATACGTTCTAAGGCAATGGAAAGTGGCCGAGGCCATAATGGTTCCGAAACCAGGAAAATGTCCAAAGGACAAAAAGTCATACAGACCTATTTCGCTACTGCCGATAATATCTAAGGTATTCGAGAAACTGTTGCTTAAAAGGTTGCAACCAATCATTGAAGAAAGACGATTGATTCCGGATCACCAATTCGGATTTAGGAAAAAGCATTCAACAATCGACCAGGTCTATCGAATAACAAACGAAATCGAAAAAGCTCTGGAAGCGAAAAAGATATGTACTAGCGCTTTTCTCGACATATCGCAAGCCTTCGACAAGGTGTGGCACGAAGGCCTGAAGTACAAGTTAAGGCTTAGCTTACCAGAAAAACTCTATAGAATCCTAGAGTCTTACCTTAAAGACAGAATCTTTCGCGTAAGGTACGAAAATGAGTACTCGGAATTCAAAGAGATAAATGCCGGTGTCCCGCAAGGAAGCGTTCTCGGCCCAATATTATTTTTGCTTTATACAAGAGACATTCCCCACGATGAGGGAACAATTTTAGCTACGTTCGCAGACGACACTGCTATTCTCGCTATTGATGCGACAGTTTAATTATCAACAGGGAAACTCCAGCGCGCTTTAGACAAAATATGCGACTGGACGAAGAGCTGGCGAGTCGTCCTTAACGAGACTAAGTCAACGCATGTTAACTTTACTTATAAAAAGATAAACAACAAACCTTTATTCATTAACTCGGTACAAATCCCGTACTCAAATGAAGCGAAATATCTAAGAATGACTCTAGACGCAAAACTTAAATGGAAGCCGCACGTTAAAAAGAAACGCGACGAGCTCGAAATCAATCGGAAGATTATCCGAAAAGATATCGGAAGATTTTCGAAACTAAGCATATATAACAAACTGCTTTTGTATAAGCAAGTGCTAAAACCATCTTGGACGTACGGTATACAACTCTGGGGTTGTACTAAACCAAGCAATATATCTATTTTAGAAACTTTTCAAAATAAGACACTCAGAGCAATCGTTAATGCTCCATGGTATATAAGAAATAGCGATCTACACCGAGATCTAGGAATCGCAACCGTGTCTGACGAGGTAACAAACTTTGCTCGCAAACTTAGTACTCGTCTTCGCGGACACTGCAACAATGAAATTATCCGAACTTTGGATCAGACAAATCTTACGCGCCGACTACAACGAATGAGACCGTTAGATCTAGCAGCATAAGATGATACCGCATAAATTGACGGTATTGTAGGTGCCTTCGTTGGAAGGCAGCCTGCCACACGCGATTACTACAGAAGCTTGAACTACTTGTTAAGGAAACTTAGTCGTAGTCTGACGGAAAATGGGAGGTTTTTTAGTGAGTAAGAATCTCACACTACTATGAGCACGCGCGGCCGGTCCTCGTAGTGCCTACGAAGGTTTTTCCTACCCACGGAAAAAAAAAAAAAAAAAACTTTTTCTGTTCAACCAAAGAACCAAGCAAGTTTTAGCTGTCTAACTTGATTTGGACTAAAACCTTCACACATACATCCGGACGGACGGACGGAGGGGCAGACATGGCTTAATTGGTTCACCTGTCGGTCTCCATATATCTCTAAAAGGCCCCGGGGGTCTACGATGATTATTTCACTGTATTACAAACTATGTATTAAAATTAATATACCCTGGGTCGGGTATAAACAGGAGAAAACCATTTTTGGCACGCTGTATTTTGAAACAAAACAGGCATTTTCCTTTGTAGGTAGGGTACGCTATATTTTTTTTCAATATAAATTTTTTTTTATATCTAATTTTATATAAATCAGAGCAATTGCTTCGTTTTGGTATGTCGCATTTAAGTCTCTTCTAAGTTTAATATACTTGCTGTTAATAGTGAGTACTGTAGATTCTCAACTGTTTTCCAAACATACATTTTGCTTTCCAATTTTTAGTCCGCACTCTTGGTGTTTTCGATCAATAAATATAAATTTTGTCGAAACCTTTATAAGGCTAGCTCATCCAGCAGGAACACTGCTCCTTGCTTCTTTCTGAGTTAAATGCTCCGCAAGACAAACTGTTTTGCCATACTTTAGGCAACGCTCTTCCAAATTGATATAGCTTATCTCACATACACCGAAGTCCCCACCTTTTAAGACGCTATTGTGCGTTACATCCCGTTTACTTAATTAAAACTTACAAGACAAGCAACAAGAAAAACCAATTATCCAGCTAGGGAAAACACATGGGAAAAACAAAACCGAAGGGGGTGGAAATAAGGTATTTTTCAAGACCACGTTGCCACCCTTATATAGCCGAAAAAAACCTAATGGCAAATTCATTACACAAGTCGTCGTGGTTGTCTTCAATGTCAGCTCGCGCTTGCATCGAAGGACCCTTCTTCCGAGTTTAGCTTTTAGCAGCTCTGCACGCTGACTGGAGCCTTTAGTCCTTAATTAAAAATTTAAACGCACAAATTATGGTTGACAGGAAGTTTTAGGTGATGATGAGAAAGATCAAAAAAAAGTAGAAGGTGGAAGGTAGAAGGTTGATATTTGAAAAAAAAAACATTCGAAGGCTTTATTGAAAAGTTGGAACGAAGAAAATTTAGACTGATTAGTTGGTGTTTAAATATCGACTGCCTTTGGAATCATGGCGTTTCCTTGGATGCATATAAATGGCCAGGGAATCGTCTTATTGAAAATAAATCGTTAATATTTTTTTTCAGCAAGAAAAGTGGGTAAAAAGCGTTTAAATTTTTATTTGTTGCTGGCGAACTCCAAGCTCGGCGGTTGACCACAATATAACATTCCCTGCATTCGCACTTTGGGCACCACATTCTATAAAAGCAGATCGATAGATTTCTTGCAAAACTGTAAGAAAGAGATTTATATTTTTCTAGTATCAACTGATGTATTCTTGTATAACCAAAAGTAATTTCTCTGCATTTCGAAATATGAAACAAACTTAATAAACTCTGGGATAACTTCATAATCTATCATTTCCTTATACCAATATCCCATTCCATTGAAACTAAATACATGCTCTTATACTGAAGTATTCATATACCTTATAACTAATCTTCTTCGATCCTTAACAAGGCAATCAATCGAGGAATCCTAAATTAAATTTTCTTACATCAAGTAGAATATCCTGTTTCAAGTGATGTTCTCGTTTTGAGCAGGAGTTCAACTTATCATCGTCATCACATTCCCATGCAGAGATATCACAGCACGTTCCGAATTCCCAAGGAGATGGATGTGATGATGGTGAGTCTTCGTATTTGCACACAAAGTTGTGTAAGGTTACCAACGCAACCGACGACATCCTTGGTCGTTCTCATCAGTAAACGAACGAGAGTTAAATTGATTAAGAGTTGGCCCTCAAGTGGCAATATTCAATATTATCCTTCAGATATACTCGTATTGCCAACCGAGTGCACTTTACTCAAATAAACAAATGAACTTGCCAGTTCAGAAGGAAACTGAAGGAGGAAACTCGTATCTTTATTAGAATTTGAGAAAATTCATTTATCGAAGGACATAATCAGTGTTAGTTTGCTTGCTAAAGTGTATACAACCCGGTGTACATTTGGGTAAATATGCTCTCGTTAGAATCAGTGGTTTTGAGACGATGGAGTTAAGCGTAGGAAGGACCTCTAAAAGTTATACAGAGGGAGATTCATGCCACAGGTATTCTTTGTCCTGGAATCACTTGGAGTATTTATTTGGAGTCTATATTTGGTTACATCACATCGATAAACGGGCAAAGTCGAATTTCATTAGAAGTCCAAAAAAGTCTTCAAAAAAGTATCTCTCAGAACACTATCTTATTCTATAACCGTAGAGCCACAATGCCCGCAGCGATAGTATGCAGTGTGGTGAACACAATGGTGAAGCGCGCTTATGTCAGACAGAAACCTAGTTTGTAAGCAATGGCAGAGAGTTTTATTTTGGCCACTCCCGAGTTTTATTTTTATTTTTAATTTTAACGGGAGCAAATTTCATAAAATTTGCACAATGTTTCTCCTGTCATCTCTCAAAACATCAATGCTACTATCATTTAGGCTGAAGGTTTGCCCTTATGCTGTTCTACGCTTCAAATCGTAAGTCCTCGTTTTTGAATATATTTATTTTAAGATACCTTGTGACTGATTGCTATGCATATTTAAATGTCAAACTTATTTCTTCTTCTCTAGCTACCGTGTTGATTAAGACTCAGTTTTACCTACCTACTTACCTTTCTTCTTCAATGATCAAACGGAAACATTTCGACGTCTTCAGCCATCTTTATCTTCCCTACTTTCAAAAAAGTTTTATATTTACTTTTACACTCTTAAGTAAAACGATTTTTCTCCTACCCTATATTTTTACGCTTGTAATCAAAGAAATCACAAGATGCAAATAGGAAAAAATAAATTTTTAAATTACGAGCGACACATTTACAATTGTTCCAACAGCACTGGAACCATCACCGTCCAATTACAGTGACAGAAAAAAAAGCACAAACAAGGGAAGAAACTTTTAAATTAAATTATGACACCCATTCCCCCTATTAGCAGTCGATTCGTCTTTGATTTTGACAAACTTCAACCCCGAATGCCACTCCTGGACTTTCAATTAAAAATTTTCAAAGCCCAGGAAGAATGCCAAAGCCAGAGACTTGTCGAGAGCATTTTATTGGAAAACTTTAGACTGGCCAATGTATGTATGGCACAGTGACCATATAGACAAAGCACTGCCTGAAAGACAAAACCAAAAAATATATTGAAATTATTTTGGCAGAAAGTATCACCGAGCCTTATCGAAAGCAGAAGTGTCAGTCGATGGCTGTCAGCGTTGAGCGACATAAAATTTTCCATTTGAAACTAGTGAGTCTAATTGAAATTCCGGAAATTCTTTCTTTCATTTGCTACTAGTTGGAGAGGTATTTCGGGAGGGTAGAACAATGTGTTTGTCCTGATATGCAAGAGAAGGAAAGGCATTTGTAGTCAAGCTCGTTTGGAGGAAACAGAGAAAACCTAGTGTGGTAAGGAAGTGCAATTTTGTGACAAACAGTTTGAAGCAAAAGAACTTTTTGAGGAATTTCCAATTTTAGTTCAAGGTACAATGTCTTTCTTTGTGGAATATAAATTAGATTTTTTTTATAGCTACTTAACAACTTTGTGTATGGAAAGATTAACCTTCCGCCTACGAAAAATTAGTCGCAGCACATGATTTGCCAGCAACACCAATCATTATACGAAATGTATTGGCAAATATTTCCAAAAATACCGTCAAATTCTTTCCTTACCAAAACTACCCCTGGTGCCACTAAAAACACCATTCGTTTTCTCTCGAAGGGAAATTCCTGACACATGCATCATCAGCACATGGAGGGTTGTAAAATTCACTTGATAGTGTGGTAATTTACTGTGGTTTAAGGGTTCATTAACACCCCTTGCCACGACTGAACGACAAACGACAAACGATGGCCAAAAATATTTTCATACCCAAAATAGCTGCGTACAGCCTTTTATGATCCACTCCAGAGCTGTGTAATCTGTTGGCTTAGATGTGGGCTGCACATGCATTCTAGAGGGTCACCCTTCAACACCCTGCCGTTGAGTACTATCGTGCGACGGCAACATACAACGACGGCGGCGTTAATTTCTCTGCGGGAATTAGAGTGTGATTTATGGATTTCGGTTTAGGAACCAGGATAATAATTATTTCTCTTCTCGTTATTTCCATCAATAAAATTTCCATTAGGCAAAGTGTGCAAGAGACAAATACTACACTTGCACGACCGACCCCGCGGGGAATTTCTTGTGGGGCATTAATGAGTTTGTGGTTTTGAGATGTGTGCGGCTAACATGATGGGGTTGCTAATACAGAAAGCAAATGCCACCGCAATTTAAATTGTAAAAAACTCAGTCCTTTTTATTTTTCCCTTTTTTGGATTTCCTACAAAATATCAACGAACAACACAGTTTGACCAATTTGAATACCACGTAAACGACAGCAACTAGAAAACCAATCACATCCAGCGACGCAAGCTGCCAACTATTCAAGTGTACCGCAGGACTTTGCATATGAGGTGCGCCACGATGCCTCAACACGTATTCGACCCAAAAAACTGCAGTTTCCTTCGCAGTCATCGGGCGGTCCTTGTAAGTTCTGGCAAACTGTTTGACGTTCTCACGGTAACGGCTATTGGTCAGCACTTCCTGAATAGCACCACCAAAAGACTCAAGAGACAGTGTGGTAAAATCAACGGTCAGCCCGTATCCCAGGCTTTGAACGTTTGCCATGTTTACATGCTGCTCACCGAAAAGTGGCACTCCAACCATCGGGACACCATGATATTGAGACTCAACGACGCTTCCTTGGCCTCCGTGGGTGACAAATAGCTTAACATTCGGGTGGGCAAGTATGTCATCTTGTGGCAGCCAAGTTTTGTAGATTATGTTGGGCGATTGGCCGGGGAAATCGCTTTCTCCCCATTTCCAGAGGACTGTTTGCTTGACTTTTGATAGAGCGTCAAACATAATCTTAGCCTTGGTTTTGTCCAACACACTGCCCTGGACATTGGAGCCAAAACTGAAGTAGATTACACCATGCTTAGCGTTGTCTAGTATAGTTTTGAGGTCCTGCAAAGAGAGTAGAAACGATATTTAAATATTTAAATATAAGAAAGAACATAAAGGCTCTATTTATAAACAAAAAAAATTCAAACTTGTTAAAGAATAAGTTTAAATCGCAAGTTTTTTATATAAGAGCAGAAAAATTGGAACATATCGAAAGATGTGATTTTAATCTCCTTCGTTCTTGATTTCGCAAGCTAATGGAGCCTACAAAGCTAAAGGAAGATTATTATTATTAAAAGGGTCAAAGCAAAAAGCATTTTAATAAAGTCAGTGTTTGAACACGTATACTTCACAGCTCGAACGAGTTTGGTTGAGGCCAAAAATATTCTCAGGGCTTAAATTACATTGAAAGTTTTTAGCACAACGGTTTGAGAGAGTTTAGTAAGGGGTCTAATTCAATGTCTTCAGATGCACCAGCCATTAAAATGCGATTAACGGGAGACGATTAAAAATAAATCCCAAAGTGTCTCCACCGGACAAGCGTAGGATTAATTTGAAACGAACACTCTTTTGTGGGATTTTGGCTCTCAAAAGCGAGTGGCGATAAAATTTCCCAGTGTCAGGGGGGAAATAGTACAAGATTCGGTGTAGCCGACTCCTTACGATAAAAAAGTGCTCTCTTGCACATAAATGCTATGGGGTACGCGACGAGAACTTAAGCTAACAAATTTAGCATTGCGGTGGCTCTCAAGGGGTAATCAGGTGGTTCTAAGAGAAAAATTATTTAATGCTGATGGTCTCACAAAGAACAAGAAGCTGCTTCTGAACTCAAAGGTCTTTCAGTAAAAAGGTTAAAAGTTTTTCATATAAAAGCGGGTCAAATGTGATCTTCCAAAAGCAAAATCTATGTTTTATCGGGAGTTTTTTTTTATAAACGTATGGAAAATAAATGACTGAAGCGCTGAATAATTTTCAAAAAAAATTTGAGCTGAATTCTCGATCTCGGGACATATTTCTCGATCTCAAGACAGCTTGTGTTACCTAGTAAAGACAATAACGAAATAGTGCGATATACTTTTGTAACATAGCCTCAATGTGGAAAAAGTGTTTCTTAAAAATAAGAAATGGTCGCACATAAAGGCCTAAGGTAGGCGTGTCTATGTGCAGATTCAAATAATTTTAAAACTTGACTTTCAGAATCCACGGTGACTATTTCCTTGCATTACAAATTATACATTGAACTTAACACACCCTTAACACACCTCATTATCGAGAAAGGAGAGAGATTTGTTGTTTTAAGGGTTTGATGTTTTTATTTTATTTCTAAATTTGTTTTCTGTTTCCTTGAACCAGCCGTTCCGCTTCAACCGCATCTAGCTATATTATGCTTAAAAAGACTGCATTTCGTTTTTTATGACTTGTCTCAGAAAAGTGAACCTGCAACACTGGAACCATTCTTGATATCTAACTTGATATCTAACGGCTTTTAAGCTGTCAAATCTAAGAAGTTGTTGACAATGGAATTTCTAAGCTGTGTTCTAACTGTAACATTACAAAGTAAGTTTGTCAACTTAGTAATGGTAACCTTACCTAGTAACTAAGTAGTGGAAAAATATTTCCTTACCTGTGGTAAGGGATCTGGTTTGTCCTTTATTTGTATTCCTCCAATCTCAATCATAGCCGGGACATTTGGACGAATTGGTCCTTGGCTAAAATGGTGGTTTGTCAGCACAAGCGATATGTTTTTCTTCATGTCCTCTAGGGATGGGTACTTCTCCGGCGGGAAGTTGTAACTGCAAGCAATTGAGAAATTAGTATTATGAGAAAAAATATTGGAAAAATATTAAAAACTATGCCGAAAGCATGCAAATAAAGTGATTTGCAGTAGCTTTCCTACTATAAATAATCCCCATAATAATTGGGGAATAAAACGGTGATACAAATATGCAAATAATGCCCAATCGTCCAAAATCTTAAAACTTAAAGTACTGACAGAAGATACCAGCCCAGAATTTCACAATGAGTGAAACACTTAGTATTATTTCCGTGTCCCTCTTTGTATTGTTTGTTTTGCCGGCAATAGATTACATAAGCCAGAGCTTATAGTTTTTATCAAAAGTTTAAATTTAAGACGTTATCAGCTATTTGTTTGCGCTGGGCAGGTTTCCCTTTTATCAGCTGCGTGAGCAACAATTCCTAATCTCTCATCTTATACATCCAAATCTAAGAGTTTAGCAACCTTTTGGCGGCTGATAATGGCACAAAATGTTTTCCCTCTTGGAAACCTTTTTATAGATACTATCTTTATTTATTGGATTGATTTTAAGATGTATTGATTTGCAGCAAAACTCACTTGTAAAAATCCTTTTGCTGATTTGTCATAAATAATTGAGTCATAATCGCTTCGAAGCCTTCCACCATCAAGAAATTCTTCACTCTATCCCAAAATCGCAACGGCTGTTTCGTTCCGGTGAAGATGTTCGGCACATATGAGACCTCTACAGGGTTCCCGAGGAACTGGTTAAGATTGCGAATGGGTTGCACCATAAAGGATATCACAACTGGGCACCCGAAATGAGCGGCAACTCCCAGCTGGAAATCATTGAAGAAATAGCCTAAAATTACTAAATCGAACTCTTCGTCTTCCATAACCTTTTGAAAAGTCGGATGCTGTAAGGTTGCATTAGCGCACGTGTTAACCATTCCAGTGATCGCTACAAATTGCTTGTAGAACGGCTGGGGGTTATTGATCTTTTCCACGAAAAATTCCTTCGGAAATGTTGGAACATTCAGTTGAATGTGTCGGTAGAGTGGATTCTTCTTTACCAATGGTATTGTCGTAACCACGGTAATGTTGTGTCCACGGGCTGCCAATGCATCTGTTACGGCAGTGTGTATGATCAGGTGGCTCTTGGCTGGTGTTGTAAAGAGTCCCAAGATTCGGGCACTTTGAACATTCTGATCACAAAGAAGAATTATGAAAAATGCAAAGAATACCGCCTTAACCAACATGATTGTCGGTGTGCGTCCAATCAAGTCGGATGCAAGTTGAGAACTAAACCCAAATAGAGCTCAAGAAGGCACTGGTGTCGGATAGATTTGTGAATCGAGTTTGTATGACTGGTTTGCGAGAGCTGAATAAAAAAACTATAGTGGGAGTCTAAAGAAAGCTTTTTATTGCCTATTTATGTTTAAATAAGTATGAAAGCTTTTGTCTCTAGCTGTGGATTGTACGTACATATCATGAATGCATAAATTAAAGTAACAATTGACGAGTGTAAAGGCTGTACGGAATTTTTAAGAACATTTTTGATTTTTAGAGATAGAGTCAATAAAACTCTCTATATTTTCCTTATCTTTATTTTCATATGCAATTTACTCGTTGTGTAAATGTGTTTTTTTTTGGGTGCTGCGAAATAACGCCACACGAAATTACGCCCAAAAGTAGAAAAGAAATTGAACCCCAAAATTATATCCGCTTTACAACAACTAAGAAACCATCACATATTTTAGGGTATAACTTTATTTTTTTTTTGTGAACTGCATTTTCATTTGTTGATTTTTCATAATAAACTAAGAGCGAATATCCGTGAATGTGATTCGGTCTAATTTCATTCTTCTTATTTTTGGGAAAGCAAACAAAATAACGAATGACGCCGCATAAGCTGTTTGCCAAAAAATTGCCTTTGGGTGTAACACTGTTTGGGTGGCCCGCTTCGCGAGTTTAAAGGATTTAAACTCACTTTTTTCGCAGGTTAAGCCGCTCACGTGACTTCATCGCCCCGCTAAGGGTAGGTGCTTGTTGTCTGGGCAGGCAGTTTTGGGCTTAATTTCCGCAGCCGTACTTGGGTCTTATTTCATTATGAAAAACGACCAATTTTCTTGGGGCCCAATTTTTTTCTTTTTCTCCCAATTTCGCAGCGCCAGAAAATATTATAAAAGGTTTAGATGAAGGAATAGGTACAGTACTGTACTTACAAGCATTAAGTACAGATCTACAGGCGGAGATATCCTAAGCGAATGCAACTCATATTTATCTACTCACGGTCTTTCCATGTTTTTCGATTGGGTTGGCAACATACCTTAATTTTGGTTCAAAGTGTTTAAACACACAGGAGTCCATTACAGACAGATAAAATGGCTTAAGATAATAGTCAAGCTTTTTAATCAATCATGTTTTTTAAAGCATGTACGGTACGTGACTACTTACAGCAGCAATGGAAATGAAAGTCATATTAAAATTTATCAGTTTTCAGTCCATTTAAATCATATCTGATCAAACTTTTTGTTAAAGGCGATCGGCACACAACACCTGCTGACTGTTTTTATGGATCCTGCAAGGCAAGCGTTAGGTACCAAGAAGGTTGGTACAACCTTTGGCTAAAAAAATGCTTAACACGATGGAACTTCTCACCTTTTGCGCATTTAGTTTGGCGGAAGTTTCTTACGGGCTACGCAAACCTTTGAAAAGTGGGAGCCTTAGATTTCAAGATTGTCACTCACGAGGAGGAATTGTCCGAAGGTTCGTTTGCAAAATTAATCAACATTTATGAAAGCCAGCTCCTTGTGGACGACAAGAAAATTTTTTTTAATGCTTTCCAAAATAAACCCCACCTGAGGAAGTTTATTGTTGTAGCAAAAAATGCATCCAGCTTTGAGAGACATCGCATTCGGTCCGGAAACTCATGCACAAGAAGTAAGCCAATACAAAACCATGATCATATAAATATCTTCCTCAAGATACGTAGAGCGTAAAAAAGAATTTGAGTATAGAAAAGATAGAAGAGGAAAGTAATTCTCGGTCCAATACAGATTGTGATGAGCCGGTCAATATAAAAACTCTGCTCAGTAACACCAAAGCTTACCCCCGCAAGTGTTACGCCTTTACGGAGAAAAGCAATAATAGAACTAGCAGATCTATAATAGAACTTCGCGTTGCATTGGAGTTCTTTTTTTAGCCGAACAACACGGATGTAGAACAGGCTTCCGAAGGAGGTTTTTCTTTATCACTACAGTCCACAACAGCTCAAAAACAAAGTGCATCAGTTCCTCTCTTCTTTTTCCTCTGATCCTTTCCATTCGCGTTATGTTAACTCAGTATAAGGGTAGTCATAACCCCTTGAACGTGGATGAATTATAAAAAAAGCAGAGTAAGTATTTAAAAAAAAAATCTGACAGACATCTTAGTGTTGTCCATTCTATTTGCATATTGAAAGAGAAAAGGTGTTTAATTTTCGGCCGACCCTAACCTCGATAACAGACGCCGACCAGGAAGCCTTTCATTTTGAGAAAGACGCTCCTGGATCTTTCATTTATTGCTTGTTTTTGATCCGCCATATTTTCCATACCGGTATACCAACCATATCGGTGAGCTATCCTATCCGCCACCTGGGGTGACAACTTATTGGGAACCAGCAACCCCAGAATAGAAATGATGAAAATAGTGGATTCCCTAAACGATGTGTCACTTCCAAAACCACTTAAATGGAAGGTTTAGAATCTCGAAAATCGGTTTCATAATGCTGGAGTGGGATGAAACCTGGAAAGTTTTGAAAACCTCAAAACACGAAGTCTGGATAAAAATCAAGAATACACATTTCAAGTGTGCGGAACACAAAACAGTTGGGCAGCATTCATTTTTCAAACATACATATTTAACGACTTAGGAGGATTTCTTAATTTTTTTTATTTATCGGAAGCATTTCCTCCACATCGGCCTTTTACCGGGCGCCACTATATTGAATAAAAACCGTTTACAGGATTGGAAATGAATTATTAACCCCACGCTCACTCACATTCGGCCAAAATATAAAAATTTGAAGTGCTGGCAGAAGGTCCAAAATTTCACAATGCGTGACACACCTGGTCATTTTTCAGATCATGAACCATAAGCCAATGCTTACTTTTTATCAAGGGGGTGGCTAGGTTTCGCTTTTATCAGCAACGTTAGCAACTTTTCTTACCGCTCATCTTATATATCGCCTCTTATAAATCGCCTCGAATCTGGCGGCTGATAATGGCACAAAATGGTTTACCCTCATGGTAACCTTTTTATTGAAACTATCTTTGTCTATCTGATTGATTTTAAGGTGTTTTGATTTCTGGTATGCTCCAGCAAAACTCACTTGTAAAAATCCTTTTGTTGATTTACCATAAATAATTGAATCATAATCGCCTCCAATCCTTCGACCATTAAGAAATTCTTCACTCTATCCCAAAATCCCAACGGCTGTTTCGTTCCGGTAAATATATTCGGCACATAAGAAAGTTCTACAGGGTTCCCGACAAACTGGTTAAGATTGCGAATGGATTGCACCATAAAGGATACCACAATTGGACACCCGAAATGAGCAGCAACTCCCAGCTGGAAATCGTTGAAAAAATACCCCAAGATTACCAAATCGAACTCTTCGTCCTCCATAACCTTTCGGAAAGTCGGATGCTGTAAAGTTGCATTAGTGCAGGTATTAACCATTCCAGTGATCGTTACAAATTGCTTGTAGAACGGCTGAGGGTTATTAATCGTTTCCACGAAAATCTCCTTCGGGAATGTCGGCACATCCAGTTGAATGTGCCGGTAGAGTGGATTTTTCTTAATCAATGGTATTGTGGTGATTACGGTAATGTTGTGTCCGCGGGCTGCCAATGCATCTGTTACGGCAGTGTGTATGATCAGATGGCTCTTGGCTGATGTTGTGAACAGTCCCAAAATCCGGGCAGTTTGAACATTCTGACCACAAAGAATAATGATGAGAAAGGCAAAGAATATCACCTTAAACGACATGATTGTTGGTGTGCGTCCAACCAAGTCGGATGAAAGTTTAGAACTGAGCTAAAACAGAGCTCAAGAAGGAACTGCCGCACTGGTGTCGGATAGATTTGTGAATCGAAGCATTTTCGTGACTGGTTTGCGAGAGCTGAATTGCTGAATAAATAAAGATAGTAGGCGTCTGACGAAAGCTTTTTATTGCCTATTAATGCTAAAATAATTGCGAAAGCTTTTGTCACTAGCGGTGGATAGCTACTGTATACTCCATGCCCAAATTAGGTAGGAGTGTAAAGGTTGTACGGAAGTTTTAAGAAATCTTTTGATTCTTAGACAGTCAATAAAGTTTTCTTTATGTTCCTTAACTTAATTTATATATGCATCAGCTTACATGAATGTGTTTTTTTGACAAAGGAAATATTAAAAAAGGCTTAGGAAACTTGCGGTGAAGGTCTTGGAGACGGCATGGAACAGCTCTACTGGCGAAGATTTCCTAAGGTTTTGCAACTCATACGGCTTCTTCGCGTTTTTCGAAAGCATGCACCTGACTAAAATGAATTTTTACAGCAGCGAACTCTATGAATGAAAGTCAGATTGAGATTTTATCAGCTCACAGTTCACCTAAACCACATGATCATGGTCGCAAGGAGTTTTTGCGAAAGGCAATCGCCATACAATATCTCCTGGTTGCCATTTTAATAGGGACCGAAACTATTGCATCTGCACTGTTGCACCTACAAACCCACTGGTTTTTTTCTAATATTTACGAAATGAGGGGGCAGCATTCCTTTTCACACATATTTAACGAGAGGAAACCTTTCCCCGTTATTTTTCTTAGTTTTCGGGATGCACCCACGGCCTGCATTATGAAGGCACATACATATATTTTTAGTATAAGTAGGCTTCGAGCAAATTTCGGATAGACAACAACATTTTGGAAGAAAACGGGGAGCACCAGTGGACATGTATGAAAAACAAAAGAACCGTCAGCTTCCAGAAGATCGTCAGCTTCAGCTGTCTTTCCGAAGTAACCGGAAAATGCGTAAAAAAGTCAGCGTGCAACAAGGAAGCAAAAATGTTTGAAGGAAAACTACTGGGTCCCAAAATTGCTGATGAAAAGGCTATCATAACACGACTCTGTTATAGCGACGCACGATCGCTTAGTTCGTATAGAAAGAGTACTCAAAAATGCAAGAAATAGTTCTTAAGATGCAGCATGGAACAAGAAAACGGTGAAAACTAGTGCTTTCTTTATTGGAGGAAATAGAAACTAACATGCAACATAAATCATGCAAACTCACTTGTAAAAGGCCACTTGTTTCCTATGCGACACCAACGGAACAATAATCTCTTCAAACATCAAAATGTAAAAAAAGTTCTTTACCCTTCCAAAAAAGTCTAGCGGTTGCTTTCCACCACTAAAAAGATTCGGCACATAGGCCACTTCCTTTGGGTTGCCGACCATATCGTTAACAATCCGTATTGGCTGCACCAAGAATGACACTACTACGGGGCATTTAAAATGTGCTGCAACTCCCAACTGGAACTCGTTTAAAAAATAACCCAGAATAACCAGGTCAAAGGTTTCTTTCTCCATCAACTGTTTCATTGTCGGGTGATGAAGACTATCATTGGCGCATTCGGCAAATTTTTGTGTCAGGCTCCCGAATCGTTTGTACATCGGCTGTGGATCGTTGATTGCCTGCGACATAAAGTCTGGAGAAAAACTTTGTATGTCAAGGCTGAGGTGACGATACTTGATGTTATTCTTGGGTATGGACATTGTTGTCACTACTGTGGCTTCGTGTCCCTGCTCCACCAAGGCATCGATGATCGCAGTATGAATGAGTAAATGGCTCTTGGAAGGGGTTGTGAACAGACCAAGAATTTTAGCAGAGTCACATTTTGATCCGAATGTCACAAAGACGAGAAGCAAACAATAGAACTTCACCATGATTAGGTATTTCCAAATCGAGGAAGAGATAGGTAAGCGTCCGACACGCGCAGTGCTCGAAAGTGTACTAACAAAAAATAAATACTTTTGGGTCTTAAGTGGCCTTGAATGGCAATCGCCGCCAGTGGAATTACTTCTAGGTAGGCACTACTCTGAGCTCTGAGGCATGCGTGATAAATATGGGCGTCATCGTCGGCGACGTGCTTATCATGCTCAAAACTCAAGCATCGTGGTTAAAGCTTCCAAGTTTTTTTTGAATTGTTTTCCATATTATCTATTGCTTACATTGAAAGTTGTTTTTATTCCCTGCCTGAATGCTTAAAAAATGCTCAAAAAAATTAACATGAAGTCAATTGCTATGAAATGTGGTAGCGATCTCGGTGTTTTTTGAAGGTAATTATAAAAAAATTTCATTAGTCAGATGTTCTGTATCATAACTTGAGTCGTATACTGAAAATCTAACAATATTAAAATACCTTCTTAGGGCAGAGATTATTTCATTTATTAGATTTTATGCAATCGTAGTAGCCAATTGCGCTTCATTTTTTATTTTTGCGATTTGCATAACGACAACAACAACAATCTGTTATCCATAGATAACTGCAACCATTGTGGGATAACACCTATCATCGATCTTATCAGGAATCAATTGTTTTTATTAAAAAACACCAGCAATTGATTAATCAAAAAATCCGTCGACTCATGGGTACTCACCTGTAGAATGACTTCTGCTTGGCACCTGATACGAGGGGAATTATAAATTCCTCGAAGAACGTAATAAATAGAAAGTTCTTTAATCTCGCCCAAAAGGCCATGGGTTGTTTGGCGCCACCAAACAGATTCGGGACATAAGCCATTTCCTTCGGATTCCCAACCATATCATTAATTAATCTTATCGGCTGCACCATAAATGACACTATCACCGGACACTTGAAATGTGCTGCCACTCCTAGTTGAAACTCATTGAAAAAGTAACCCAGTATGACCAAGTCGAAATTTTCCTTCTCCATCAGCTGCTTTAATTGTGGCTCATGAAGACTTGCATTAGCACAAGTAGTCATAGCGTTGACCAGATTGCCGAATCGCATGAAAAATGGCTTTGGTTCATTTATTATTGTCGACAAAAAGTCCGGTGGAAAGCCAGGAACGTTCAATTGAATATGACGATAGAAGACGTTCTTTTTAGGGATTGGTATTGTGGTAACAACTGTGGCATCGTGACCACTTTGCACAAGAGCATCGATGATTGCGGTGTGAATGATTAAATGACTTTTGGACGGTGCTGTGAAAAGCCCAAGAATTCGCGCCGAGTTACATTGCGATGCGAATACTATCGCGAAAAATATAAGACAGCGAGTGTGCGCCATAGCGATAGCACCACGTTCGATGTGTCGAATGCCTTGGAATAAACTGAAAGCGATTTGGCTGAACGGCAATTCAAGTGAACGCCGGACAGCTGTTTTTTGTTTTTTTTTTTTTATTATTGTTGTTTGTATTGTATAGCAATTTTATATGTTTGCTACGGAGTTAATCCGTAGTTTTATAAATAGTTTGGTGACGTCACGAAATGCGATTTGTTGACGAGTTTGTTTTTCTTCTCTGTAGTTTGGCGCATGCTATCGCCGTTAATGGAATAAAAGGTTCAATAAAAATGCTTAAATCTAAGCAAAAAGTCGTGCTCAAGAAGCCTAACGAGGTGGCAGTCAGACATACCTACATTGTGGGCATTTTAGGAATTGCTAAAAAAGGTTTCTTAAGAGGATTCTAGTTAATTTTTAATGATTAAAATGCCTCATTAGTTTATGCTTTATAGAAACGTTTTCTATCTAAACTATCTATCTAAATCATTTCTTGTCTTTGCTGGACCTCGGTGAAACATTGACTCAGATGGGTTTTTTATGTGAATGCAGGTAAAGTGTTAAAGGACCAAATAAGTACATTTTCAAGGTGCTTCTTGCAACCTTGCATAGTTTAGTTCATAATAAGGTAGTTAATATCTCAAAGTTTTATGTGATATTCTTTATTGGTTTAGGATATGAATTGTAGGGAAGCCAATTTATTATGCAGAAGCTTACTCAAAAGCGTGAGAGATAGCCATACACGCAGCGGTCCGTCAGCTTTTGTTGAATGCTTAACGTACAATTATTCCTTAACTTGTGTAAAGTGTTATTCAGTACATTTCTGCGACTTTATGTTTTTCTTCTCTTTTAATGACAATTTACGACTCTTATGCCATATTTTCAAACGCATCTCGATAGCTCATTTGTTTCGTTTATATAATATGTAGATAACATTTCGAGTGCAATTTTAAGAAGACATCATGCAAGATTTTTGCACACGAATTTTTTTGAATGCTGACATTGCATTATGGTAAATAAAGGGACATTTTTGAGTTTGACTATTTGCCCGATTTCTTCTTTAAATTTTTTAAAGCAATTCCTGCATTATTTTAAGGAAGGTATACTGTTTTAGTTTTATTAAAATCTATTTTTATTAGTTTAAGTGAATTTCAAGTTCAGGTACTCAAATTTTTATTCAAACGAAGGGTGGCAAATAACTTTTTTTGATAAAAAGAAAAACCTTTTAAGAAAATGACAAATGGGTTTTTGGTTTCCAAACTTTGACATATTTTGGCTTGTTACTCGAGTGGTTTGTACTTGCTGCAAATTAAGTTTACAACATAAAAATAGATCAGAAATTATATTTTTTTTATTTTTTTTATTAAAGGAACTTAAATGATTTAAAGCGTATATCAAAAACCGTTAGATTTGCGTTAGCCCTGCTTTATTTTTCTGTCGAACTCCGAAGAATTGTCTATGTCTGAGATTTTCTCAATTTTTTGGATTTGAAATTTTTTCTAAAAAGCTTCGACAAAAAAGGCCTTCTTTAAATTTTCGGGCCGAATCCGGCGTTCTTTCAAAACAGTTGCTATCCAGCATCCTGAGCACAAATGTTCCTATAAGTCTTATAAAAATACTATCAAGACTAGATTCCTCTATTTTTGCATACCTCCGTCATAACCATCGAAGTAAAACTCGAGTCAAGTAATGCCTTGTCTTACTTGTCCAAAGGATTTAAACAGAAAATGTGAGATAGAGGTTGTCTCACATTGAAGCCCGTAGTTGGCGTGACCGTTGGCGGATTTAACCAATTTTCACACTTTGTCCGTGCAACAAAAGAACTAAGCTGTGCACCAGGTATGAGCTCTTAAGCTTGGCTTTGAAGACCTGAAGCCTTACACATACAGACGGACGGATGGGCATGGCTCAATCAATTCACCTGTCGATCTCGATCATATCTCTAAAAGGTCTTAGGGGTCACCGTGATTATTTCGCTGTGTGACAAACTATGCACTTAAATTACTACAACCTGAGTCGGGTAAAAAAACGCCATTAAATTATGAAAAACCAGTGAGTAAGTGCTACAGTGTGTACGCAGAAGCTAAAGACCGTACAACGGACAGTTAAATACTCCTATCCAACGTTGTAAAATGCTGATGTTATTGTTATTTTTTGACATTTTATAAGTAGTGCGAACTTCGAAAAGGGGCGTGGTCCAACCGCTCTTTATTAAAAACTATTATAGATATTTCCAAGTTACGCTTAAATGTATGTAAAGATGCAATTTTTTGGTTTAAAATCAATATTTTTGAAAATGCGACCCTAAAAAGGGGCGTATGCTCGAAATTAAGTCTAGGAAACCTCAGCTGCTAATTTTTTTGTTTTATTCATTCCTAAATTAGGCTTTAGGCCAGCCGAAAGAACGCCTTTCTGGAACATTTAAGGTATTTTTGTTTTTATGTTGTTGTCATAGACTAACTTGGAATGTCTTCTGACTTGAGGTCGAAAGCTTACATTTTTGCGATATACAAACCTACTCGAGCAAACTTAAGTAATCGGGGTAAATAGTTTTATTTCATGCTGTAGACTGAAGAGTTCGTATACCTCCATTTTTCCAGTTTTTGTTTTTTGGGTTGCGTGACGTTTTTCATGCTGTTTTCATAAATGAGAGTACCTACCTAAAAAATAAAAAATAAATAGAGTGGCGCAACAGCTCGAGGTGAACCAGGGCCAACTTCTCAACAATGTATGCGGTGTGTGTTAATTTCTTCACATACAAGTACATGTACCTACCTACATACAGGAAAATTTCCTTATCCCATTTGTTATCCCAATGTTAAAGTTAGGATTCACCACACCCCTGTTTAACCTAACCTAAAGTTAGAATGCTTTAGATAGACATTAGACATATCAGAAGAGAAAAGGACGTGCGAACGCCGTCTGTTTTATATGGTAAAGACCCTCGTAGGCTTCAGTGGCTTGGACGGGTGCACCAAAGAAAACAAATAATTTACATCAGCATTCAAAAACCAGCGACAAGGGACAACACTAATTGGCTAAGTGGGCTTGTGGAGGAAATGTATAATTTTCAATATCTTCTGATGTCCTCCACAGTTTCATATACCTGGGGCGGAATCGGGTAATGTGATCTGTAATTTTCACATTTTGTGACAGTCAACGTAACAAAATAATTCGTCTGCGTAAGGTAATCACGAAAATATTATTCCGAATCGTTGCTTTATTAAGGTTTGTGATATAAGAACACCTTTTTTTTATTCAGCGTAAGTCAGCGTAAGTGTAGGCAAAAAACCAACTATCCAGAAAGTTTGGAAATTGGAGACCAGCTGATTTTGACGGTAATTGATCGAGAGCTGTCACAAGAAAATTATGTATGATGATCACAGTTTACGCAAACGAATTTTTCTGACTTGTGATATCACTTAAATCACCTCAGCCGTTTCCACCCCTGCCCTCTGCAAAGCCTATTATATTTCACTCGCGTTATGCTAGCTAATTGTAAGGGTGTATAAATAGAACTGTCTTTGTTTGCGGCCATATATTGAAAATATATGAAGAGTATTTCCCCACGACCACATAGCGATCATAGAGCTTGATGCGAGTAAATACAAGTCCTTAGTATACATACACATATTTGATTAAATACGGTTTTGCTCTTTTTCTTTCTGTACAGAAGTTGTAATAAGAATGTTTTCCCTGATAATAAAGTACGATAAAAAGTACAAGTGTTTCTTTTTTACCCAAATAATTTTTCTCATTTTTCTTTCATCGCAAAGAACAAGTTTGAAGTTTGTTTTACTAATTAATAAACCTCGGCACAAAGTTGTGCCCCTTGTTTTTGTTTTTAGGAAAGTGTTCATACTTAAACCTTTATCTCAGCGGAAGTAAATAACAAATGAAAAGCTAATGCAAAAAAATAGACCATCAAGTATGAAGACATACACAGAGCGGTCCGTCGGCTTTTGTTGAAGGTTAAGCTCATCTCTATTTTTCTGTTTTGTGTAAAATTCTATAGTTCTAAAAGAATAATTTCCTGATATATTTCACATTCTATTGTATTATTTTTTCGTAATTTGAAAAGTCTACGCAGTTCTTATATTGGATGATTTTAAAGTTTTGTTACTCTAAAAAAAGGATAACAAAAAATGTTTCTTTACATTTTTTTTCTATTTATTTCTTAAAAAACTGTTTAAGTTTATTGTTGTTTTTTTCATATTGCAGTGCTTTTGTCAAATTTGGTTGATGTTGCATCATTTAAGCCAGTCTACTATACTGTTTTCAAGCACATCTCGGAAAACATTTATTATTTCAAAACTGATAAAGCTTTTATTTTGAATCCTAAAAGATGAATCTCCATTAAATCTCCAGTTATTTATGAAATTTTTTTTATCAATTATCGTTTCGGTGATAGAGGAAAACGTTTTCTTGGCCTTTTTAACCATTTACAAAATTTCAAATCCATTAAATAGCGATTTCGAAATTTTTTCAACTACCTTTTTACGACTTTTTTTCAATATAACAATCATCAGCGCTCGCGTTGGCTACTTTTTTTAAATTCTGCAAAACATGGATTCCTGAGAAAACGGTAAAACATTATGTTTCATATTTCGTTTGTATAAATGTGCTTAAACAGTTTGGGTTGGAAAGGGCAATTTTGAAACGTTTTTGAAGACTTAACTTGCCTTGTAAAAGTTACATACTTTAAAAATAATATATTAAACAATTTTTGTTTGCTTGTGTATATTTACTTAAATGTACTTTATTAAGCCATTTAACTGTCTTAAATAAGACTTATCCTTTACTGTGTGCACACACTTGATTATTCATTATTAAAAAAAAAGTTATTATTATTATAATAAATATATTATAATAATAAATGTAAACTGTGTGCAATCTTTATCAACAATTATAAAAACAAGAACGTTCCTTATTGACCGCACTATTTTATTAATTAAATTTTTTTAATTGAATCACCTTCAAGACGCGTTTTGGTAGAACCTGTCTTCCATCATCAGCCAACACGACTAAAGATGCGCATCTTTAGTCGTGTGCGCTGCAGGTAATTCAATTAAAAACATTTAATTGATTAAATAGTGTGGTCAATAAGGAACCTTCTTGTTTTTATAATTATACATACTTTAACTAAATTCAAACAATATTGTCATAGCCGTTAAGATAATAGAAATTAAAAAAAATCATTTTCGAAAATTCTTTTAGGCTTTTGAGTTAAATCAAAGATTTTAAATATTCAAGGTTTGCTTTAGTATTGTAAAAAATTTCAGATGATGGACTTTGGCTGTTATTTATTTCAAAATTGTACTTTATACCGTTTGCGAGATAGTTGCGGCAGATGTGTACTTCTGACCTTTAATATTTCTTAAATTTCAAATTCATAAAACAACTATTCTGAAAGCACAACCACCTAAGCTAGCATTTGCTGTTTTCCTTAAATTCTATGGGCACCGATTATTTCGTAAGCGGTAAAACAATCTCTTTATTTAATCTCTTTATTTGTCTTTATTTGTCCTCGTACTAAATCTAAGCAAGATCGCTAATACCATTAAGATGCTAGAAGATTTAAAAAAATTATTTTTGAAAATGCTTTTAGGTTTTCGAGTAAAATCTCAGAAGTTTTTGAAACTCCAATATTCGCTATAATTTTGCTTAAAACTTTGGATAATTTCAGACACGTGTGATTTTTTTCATTATGATTTCTTCAAATACCACTGGAGATAAGGGGACACACGTTTTTTCGAAAATGCGTCAAAACGGCAGTATTAAAACTCTTTCGGAAAAATGTGGCACTTGATTAATTTTGAGTTTCTTTATACGCGTGCTCAATATCGGCTTTGTGCACTAAGTTGCTTAAAAGTTATACCCTCAGACAACTTGAGAAAACAATTTCAAAAAATATTTTTTTCTATATGAAAGTACATTATTTACTTAACTTAAGTTTCTATTTTCTGGTTCTTGCCTGCAAAACTTCTCAAAATAAGTACCTAAAAACTTTTAGTTCATTTTCGTATGAAATTTCTAACTGTAATTTAAATTAGACCGTTATGCGTACATAAAAAAAATTCCCTAGTATGCGTTCTCTGGCTATCCTTGGAGTTTATAAGCACACAAATTTCGTCTTTCTTCGACTTACCGTTCAAAAGTTATAAAGCGATTGTACCGACGGACAACGTAGCGATACCATAAGAGGTCCTTTTTACATTTTTGGACGGACCGCTAAAAACAAATGAAAGCCTGTGCATAAATGGTCTTGGTTTTCCTATAAAAATGAAGTTAAATTGAGTTTCGCACACTCAGTCCGTTAAATCGAACGTAAAGTACTTACATATATCTATCATGGCGTTTTTAAACTACCTCGCCTTGTTCGCGTGTTTCCACTTCATATGTTATATCGCAGGCACTGTAGCCTTTCCAGAAAAGGCTTTCGATTCAGATGCAAATGGGGTTTTAAGAAAGGACTACGCGGACTCCTCTGAATTAAGAACCCTATTCAGAAGTAAAAGGTCCATCCAAAATCTGCCAAGTGATGCTAAGAAAATTGTTGTTCACAATATGAGAGGATTCGATTGCTATGGCGCGAGTGACGGGGCTTATATCGTACGGCACGGAACAAACAGAGCAGAGAAAATACCCGGCATTGAAGGCAATGTCACCAGTGGAGTGGTCACAGATGCATACTACTCGGGCAGGTACAATATTTACTTCGAGGTAATCAAGCAAATTCATTACAGTCAAGTGCGGCAATACTATGCGCTTAAAGACGGAGAAAGCGTTGCGAAAAAAATTAATGGACTAAATTATGAGCCTAAACTGCTGTGCATTCATAATTTGGACGGTGTCATATTCTTTGGGTCATTCAATGGAGCATACGAATTAATGCAAGGAAGTTTGGACGCCAATAAGGTGCCGTTTATAGGTAGTGGATTTGTTACTAAAATAACTGCACTCGGTAAGGGAAAATATAATATTCGTTTTGAGACTTCCGAAATTATGGCATTGTTAGAAGGTTAGCAATAAATTAAATTTCTTTCGAAACGATATTATATGTGTATATTTTTTCTTTTTATAATATTCCTAGCTAAATATATTGCGTTAAAAACAGAACATGAAATCATAAAATACAATGTATTTACATATTATAAAAAATATTTTAACATCTTAAAATATACTAAATATTTTTTTATTTAAATAAATGAAAACGTGAAATCTTTGTCATAAAAAGCAAAGTAGCAGACTTTGCTCTCACTTAGTATGATTCTATATTCACTACTGCCATAAAATGTTACCCCTTGGGCGAGAACAAGTCTTCCTTTATCGCTAGAGAGACTAGTCTGCATGAGAAAACAGGCGTCCCTATCCCTACCCCATTATTTTTGATTCATCAGTGTAGAAGGTGATGCATTTTTCAGGAAAGCAAGATCACACTACATTTTTGGTACATACCAAAGCAAGTCGTATTTTCAAATATGTTGAAAACTTGCCATAACAGGTAATCTATGTAAATTTATAGTTTGGTTATGTTAATGATTTTTTAATTCTACTGTAATTATTCTTCTGTAATTAAAATTCCATAAAGCCAATAGTGATAATGAAAGTCATTTGCACACCACATGTTTTCTTTTTCTAATCTGGTTGAAAAAAAAAAGTAAACACCTATTATGGGAACAATATTATGCCTCTATTTGATCACAATCTAAACAAAAAACGCTTGTCGGAATGACACGGCACTAAAATAAACTTGACAGAGAGGTAGTATATTGCCAATTGACAATATGTAATCACATGTTTTTGTATATAAATTCAATTGAACGAATCATTGTTTACTCACTTGTAAAATGCCGTTTGCTTTGTATCGGAAACTATGGGAATGACGATTTCCTCGAAAACAGCGTAGAGCAAGAAGTTCTTTAACCTGTCTAAAAATTTCATACGCTCTGTTCCGCTGCTCAGAAACAAATGTGGGATATATGCTACTTCTAGAGGATTCCCGACCATGTCATTGATAACTCGTATAGGCTGGACCATAAAAGACACTATCACTGGACACTTGAAGTGTGCTGCGACTCCTAGTTGAAAATCGTTGAAAAAATATCCCAGAATGACCAAATCAAAGGATTCCTTCTCCATCAGGTTCCTCAAAGATGGATGGTTTAAGCTAGTGTTTGCACTTTGAACAATATTGTCAAGAAAGGACCCAAACCGCAGGTACATTGGCTTCTGATCATTAACAACTTTGGTCATGAAGTCAAGTGGAATACCGGGGGTGTCCAATTGGATGTGCCTAATTTTTTTGTGTTTGTTGGGAATGTCCACTGTCGTCACGACTGTGGCCTCATGACCCTTTTCTACCAAGGCGTTAATAATTGCCGAATGAATAATCAAATGGCTTTTAGATGGGGTGTTGAACAGACCGAGGATTCGCGCTGAATTGCATTGTGATGCGAGCGCAATCGCGAATACTAGCAAACAAATTATGCGTGCCATCAGACTACGTGCAAAGCGACTGAAGTCAAACAGAGAACTGACTTAAGCAATTGACTAGTTCAACGGAGAAAATCATCATTCATTAAAACGCTCTTATCTCGCACAAGGGACTAGAAATATAAAATACTATTAGACTATACGATAAACAGCAACGATTAGGCAATTTTATTGACTATAGATGGGTAATTCAGAAGGCCAAGTTGTGTATACCTTTTGTCTATGGCGGCTATATTTTTATTCAGGTGCAATCAAAGCTTATCAGGAATAAGGGGCTAGCTAAAATAGTTTTCAAGCAAGTGCTTTATTGAATCATAATCGATATCAGCCTTTTCAGATATAGAAATTTATCGAGAAGTTGCCTTTATTTTGAACACAAAGTATGAGGACTTTTGACTTCCTACGACATCTTTGATTTTTCAAGCTAAGTATAGTGGGGGAGTTACAACTACATTTTATACACTTGTATTGCTTCGGGATATACCAATAAACATATATCAAGTCCTAGATTCCAAGTCCTAAAAGCTACCGACACACGGACGAACGGACGGACATGGCTCGTTCGACTTACAATTCTGTCTCGTATGCCCTTAAGGTCTTAGGGTTCGGTTCTACGGTGATTACTTCTCTATGTTACAACCTATGAATCAAATTAATTTAGCTGCAGGACCTGACTTAACAAAAAATCTAGCATCAAAAGATCTTCTTCTTTAGCTATAGAAAACTTTTTTGCATATATGCATCCGCTTGATGTAAACGAGTCAATGTAGTCTTCGTGTTATCTCTATTTTGTAGAACATCTTGGCATATAAAGTACGCCGTTGTATTGACGCTTCTCCTAGTTTCGTCCTCCGCACATGACATAGGAGCCGAGTACAATTCCTTCACGTCTGCTTATCGCCAAGCACTCGTTATTCGGTATGTCCGTAAATTTTCAAATATTGAAAAAATAGTGCAGCAACAATTTAAAAAAAAATTGGGCAAAAATAGAGAATAATTTCAATTTTAATTTTAATTTTAATTTTAATTTTAATTTTAATTTTAATTTTAATTTTAATTTTAATTTTAATTTTAATTTTAATTTTAATTTTAATTTTAATTTTAATTTTAATTTTAATTTTAATTTTAATTTTAATTTTAATTTTAATTTTAATTTTAATTTTAATTTTAATTTTAATTTTAATTTTAATTTTAATTTTAATTTTAATTTTAATTTTAATTTTAATTTTAATTTTAATTTTAATTTTAATTTTAATTTTAATTTTAATTTTAATTTTAATTTTAATTTTAATTTTAATTTTAATTTTAATTTTAATTTTAATTTTAATTTTAATTTTAATTTTAATTTTAATTTTAATTTTAATTTTAATTTTAATTTTAATTTTAATTTTAATTTTAATTTTAATTTTAATTTTAATTTTAATTTTAATTTTAATTTTAATTTTAATTTTAATTTTAATTTTAATTTTAATTTTAATTTTAATTTTAATTTTAATTTTAATTTTAATTTTAATTTTAATTTTAATTTTAATTTTAATTTTAATTTTAATTTTAATTTTAATTTTAATTTTAATTTTAATTTTAATTTTAATTTTAATTTTAATTTTAATTTTAATTTTAATTTTAATTTTAATTTTAATTTTAATTTTAATTTTAATTTTAATTTTAATTTTAATTTTAATTTTAATTTTAATTTTAATTTTAATTTTAATTTTAATTTTAATTTTAATTTTAATTTTAATTTTAATTTTAATTTTAATTTTAATTTTAATTTTAATTTTAATTTTAATTTTAATTTTAATTTTAATTTTAATTTTAATTTTAATTTTAATTTTAATTTTAATTTTAATTTTAATTTTAATTTTAATTTTAATTTTAATTTTAATTTTAATTTTAATTTTAATTTTAATTTTAATTTTAATTTTAATTTTAATTTTAATTTTAATTTTAATTTTAATTTTAATTTTAATTTTAATTTTAATTTTAATTTTAATTTTAATTTTAATTTTAATTTTAATTTTAATTTTAATTTTAATTTTAATTTTAATTTTAATTTTAATTTTAATTTTAATTTTAATTTTAATTTTAATTTTAATTTTAATTTTAATTTTAATTTTAATTTTAATTTTAATTTTAATTTTAATTTTAATTTTAATTTTAATTTTAATTTTAATTTTAATTTTAATTTTAATTTTAATTTTAATTTTAATTTTAATTTTAATTTTAATTTTAATTTTAATTTTAATTTTAATTTTAATTTTAATTTTAATTTTAATTTTAATTTTAATTTTAATTTTAATTTTGATTTTAATTTTAATTTTAATTTTAATTTGATTTGATCCATGACAACACTATACGAGTACCAGAAGGGATCGTAAGAAACATATTTTCTCATAAAGTGAACTTTCGAAACGATTGATGTTTCACAAGCCTATGAAGTATCAATCAATACTGAGGATGGACTGTCAAAAAAGAAACCTTTCCAGCAAGCTCTCCAATCTTTTGAATTGCATGTTTCCGCTCAAGCTCCAAAAAGTTAGTTTTTCTTTGTAAAATGATTTTAGATCCCGAAGTGGAAACCCAATTTCGCCAAAAGGTGAATCAAAGACAATAACATTTAGCCATTTGTAAGAAAAGGACAACATAAGGTTCGCTCATATGGGACTAGTATTTTACAGACCTACAGTTCCTTCATTTCGTTTCTATCTTCTTCCCCTCCATTTTTGTCCAAATCCTTCCATTCGAGTTAATCAAAATTGAATTCCAACCAAATTACTACCTCACTCCTTTCATTTTTTTTCTGCCACGCCCCCATACTCAAAAGGAAATTAAATTTGTCGCCATTTGGATTGTCAACTGAATAATGCATAAATGAATGAACTCTCAAGTGACTTATCAGAACGAAAGCACATTGTGGGAGGTAGATATTGGCGGAGTGCTCAGTGGCAAGTGTATGTCTGAAATGGACAGATGTCCCCTCTGAAGTGATGTTAAGTTATCCATTTATCCGATTCAAAAGAGAATCTCACACAAAAGATTTGCTTTCCATTCACCCGTGGTCCCGTGCCCGTGTGTTCGTTCTAATGCGAAGCTAGACAAAAATGAAAGTCCTTCCCGAAAAGCCCCCATGCATCGCCCTTCGAAATAGAAATTTAATTGAATTTGAAGAACCTTCCCCATAGTGCTGGCCCGAATTGCGAGGCGAAAACGAACAACGAAAAAATAGAAAACACCAAAGCACCAGACTTCGAACACTCGAGGAAGAAATAAATACATTCAACCCTCGTCATGTCCTTATTTGCATAAGGAGGACTTTATTCAATGTGTGTGAGTACCATCTTGAGTGGCAAAGATTACTGTCAAACTGTTCTGCAATTCGAATTATTCACACGTCAGGCTCAGACCCAGCTAGCTCACGACCCTCACCTACATAGCCGCATTTATCGGGGACAGTAAAGTACTGATGGCGGCGCGCATCTATTCATTCTTCGCGCGCCTCGCCTCTGTGCAAGTGACATTTAGCTTATTTTCAGATTTGTCATCGAAAGGACACTTCAGCTACGGTGTTTGGTGGTGTGATAATGAGATTCAGTCCATTGTCGAATTGGAGCAAAATTTAAATTTATACTTCTCAATCCCATACCTTTTGATCTCCCTTACTGTTGGAACTGTTGGACCTCCTCCCTTACCTTTCAGTAAATTCAAACACTATCGGGTTTGCCAGTATGGGGACTGCGTAGGCACACTCGAGTATTTTGAAAACACAAGGACCCTAGGGACTTGTCAAGTTCAAATGTCAATGCATTCAACAACATGTTACAAGAGGAACGAAAGGAAAAAGGTCACCATGAGCACAAGGGATAGATCTTATATTCCTGAGAGGTAATGCTTCTAGCAAGTTCCCACTTCTATTACCATCAGACGGTAAAGTGCTTGTCGAGGGGTTTCGTGAATGGTACTCGACTGTTCCTGGAGGGGAACGTTTCAACTTTTTGTTTACTGGTCCTCAATGTGTTAATGTGTCGCTTTTAGAGTTCATTTTTTGCGATGAATAACTTGTATACGCGCCTTAACCCCGGAGTAATGTTGTTCTAAGAGATGAATGTTTACCAACAGGAGTGGGCAATGGGCAAAGCTTAAATAGCTGCATAAACTTTATATAATTTTCTTCTCCCTCAAATTGTGTTTGCTTAACAAATTCCCAATCGGGTAATTTGCATTATACTCCAGCGCAAGGAAAAAATAAACCCTTACACTCTTCGCGTTGAATAATGGCGTCACTAAGGGCCGATTTGTCAACATCACAAAATCTAAGTCCCGTGCAAACATAAAACGCTTCCTGTGCCCCCCAACTCTTTGTATCCTTTGTGCAATCTCTTTCATTTGCGGGCCACCCCTAAGCGACGACTTATCCCTAACTATGCGCCAAGTCTTCCTCGATAAAACAGATAAAAAAATATCAGAGAAAGCTCTCAAACTCGTCGTAAGTCCTTTGGATTTGTTTCGTATCAATGGATCCGGTTTGAAAAGTGTAGGCTTTTCTTTTGCGGCTGTTAACCAAAAACTTTTTCAATTAATTTCTTCTGTAAGCAAACACATTTTGTTGGCATTGTATGAAGCTATACTGGGACTCTAAGCTCCGACGCACGGTGGCAAGATAAAGATGTCGGTCCAATAAAGAGGACTTCCCGGGCCTTAAATGACCATTCGCTATGGACAAGGATCCATAGTCCTGCGGGCTGTAATTGATAACCAATCGAAGAGTGTGGGCAGGACGAAATCAGTTCGGTTGTTTATTGGCATCACTGCGAGATCTAGAGTTTTGTTTACTAGGCATATGGAGTCTTTGATTTATGGCTTCTGTAGAAGGCGGGGAGGTAGTTCTCGCACGCAACACACACAGTACGCTCATCAGTTTACGCACCGTGATATACTGATGCCCGTCTGAGCTTTTTATTTTATTCCTCCAGGCGCTTTTATTGGTTTTTTATTTTATCCATTCGCCATCGGCAGGACAAAATGACTGCGGACTGCCTGTCTTCAGAGGATTCGGCAATAAATCAACCTTTTGAGATTGAAATTTTGTCGGGCGTCATAAATTTATTTTTTTCCGGTCTTGTACTCGAATCTGGTCATGTTCTCCTTAGAAATGTGGGCATCATTTCCATCACTTAAAACAACCTATAGACCACAGGGAGTGTCCAGATGGGTTTTATTTTGCCTGTGGTGCTATCTGGGATCTTTTTTGTTTATTTTTTTCTGGAGACATTGCCAAAATGGTTAGATGATATCGGGTTAGGTACTATAGTGGCTGCACAGTGCCGAAAATAATGTTTAACCACTGTACCATTTGGTCCGACATGAATGCAGAGACTGAAGCCAACGTTATGTTTGGGATGCATACTGTAAGTTTCGTCTGGACTGGTTATAGCCATTAGGGCTACGCCTACTGGATGGGTACACATACGTTTATGTCGAATGGTTATTTAAAGCCATTTGGTTCGGACGCACTATGGGCAGCAATGTGGTGAGACAATTTTCATAACATTTACTCAAACGATAGTCTACGCAAAATATCGCAAACAATGTGCACTTGTATTGGAGCGCAATATGCTGTCGACCCAAACGTCTGGTCCTGTTGTGCATTATAGTCACTAGGGATACCCAAGTTTATTTAACGATTGCATGAACGAGCAACAGGAAGTAACATTCAATTGCCAATAATTTATAGCGAAATTTAGAAACTAAAGAGCTGAAATCGACAGCCGCTTTAATTCCTTGAACGGAATATAGAAGATTAGCAGTAAAATGTTTAAGACTCAGTTCTTTTTTTTTTTTTTTTGTGGTAAATCTCTTGCTCAGCCCTTCACGGTTTTTGTATAATTATCACGAAGTAAGAGACAGTAGCTTAAAACTGACTCATAACTGCTTAAAAATTCCCAAAGCGATCCCAAGAACTGCTTAAATATTAAACGGCGTTATTTTTTTGTGTTTCGTCGAGGATGTCGGGTATTGGTGCGTAGCAGGGCTCCTGACCGCCTATACAGGGGTTTAATTTTAATTTTTTCACGTCTTACAGTTTCGAAAGCACTGGGGGAGTTGCACATTTAGACTATTTGTGGGCGTGTCTGTGGGCGGATTTCAAAAATTTTACCACTTATATTGCTTCGGATGACAGAGAGCCTAGGTATAATTTTAGCTTTCTTGCTCAAAATTTAAGGCCTAAAAATAGGTGACATATGGACGGACGGACGGAGATGGCTCATTCAACTCAGAATTCGGTCTCGATCATATGCCCCATGATTGGGGGTCTATCGATATTAGTTTTCTATGTTACTTTCACCTGTTTCAAACTTAATATACTCCATTCCTGAGGAATGTGGTATAAAAAAGTGCTTTTTTTTAGTGTGTTTATTTAAAATTTTTGTTTATTTGAAGCTGTTGTTTTCGCGGTTATTTGGCTTCTTCTTCTTATTCATTTAGGCGCGAGGCTATGATCTGAAGTGACGGATCATAACCCTCCCACTCTACTGCATTCCTAATGGTACGCTTGTGGGGTACGCCGATTTGACCTCAGAATATTCTGGTAGGCCACCCGGTTTTGGATCTCTTCGTCGCTGAGGCCAAATAAATGCTGTTGTCGTTGCATTTGTGTGATCCATGAATGTTTAGGCCTTCCTCTCCTTCGTGATTGCGTTGGAATGTTGATTGTCATTGCCTGTTTGACAGGGTTTGTAGGATCTCTCCTTTGAACGTGACAATACCAACTGAGCCGGTTGTGCTCCGTTTTTCTGCAGATAGGTTTTTTTACATGGAGGCTTCCTCGGATCTTCGTACTGCTTATTCTATCTCGCTTTGTTACTACTAATGTCATGCGAAGCATCTTCATCTTAGCTGGCGTAAATTTGTTCTTATATTTCTTATACGCTGTCCAACATTGTGAAACATATGTAAGCACCGGATGCACAACTACGTAGAGCCTTCCTTTCAGCTTAAGGGGCATTTTTCGGTCACAGAAGATGGCGGAGTTTTTGAGCGGACTTAACGTGACGTTTTTTAATTTTCACAATATACTGAAAATGCCCGACGTTTCGACAAGGTGGCACTTGTCGTGGTGGCGCGAGCTGACTCAGCCCAATGTTTATCAAAATGATCATAATAATGCGGCAGTTTCTCGGCCTTTGCTCAATTTGCTAACGTTGAAGTTTAGCTGTCGCTTTGATTTAATCAAACGTATTAAGTAAAGCCCTGCTTATGTTTATGCCCTGAGTTAAGGCCAAAATTCTGCTTTCTTAAATTCTGTTTTACAAAATTTTGATTTACGAAATTCCTCTTTTACAATACAACACAGTGAATTGTAAATGGAGTTTCGCCCATGCCTGTTTCTTTTCTTATAAAAAGTGAATAGTCTGCTTAGAACGAAAAATAAACAGAATTTTATTGCTTAAGTCAGAGTTTTGAAATTTTTTTCTGCGAAGTTGAATTTCGAAAGCAGAATTATAACCTTCCACCGCTCTACCCATATCTTCATTATTTTTATTTATTTGGTTCTGTTCACGGTGAATTTGAACTTCGACAATGCCTCATGGCTTAATGAACCACAAGACTAAGAGCCCTTATTTTGGCAGAGGGTACCTTCTCATACCAGACCAACTTTATGTGTTTATTCACCCATTTGCACTCATCTCCTGCAGTTGTTCTAAGCTGATTGCATATTTGTAAATCATTTGCATACCTTCTGTACAAAGCAAAGCTATATCACTTTCCATTTCAGCAATCAAAGGACTCGAGACGCAATTTACATTGCTATAAGCTAGTCATAACTCGAGTGCAAATATCAGTTTGTTTCAATTAGGCAAGTACCCAAGGTACCCGATGATTTATGATTATTGCTCCTGTTCAACGCACTCATTCGATGATGCTCTGGCATTCGGTGCATTGGCGTCTAACTGGTTTGAGTTAGAACAGAATAATTGCCATGAATTGACTGAATCCCTGTTCTGGCCGAAAATCAATAAAATCCAACCAGTTGCCAGTGCCTACGCATATCATGAAAACTGCGTGCCCCACCGCCATCACACGCGGTAAAAAAGGTCATCCGACCACCATATCGTTTCATTATACAACCGATGTTGCACAAGCCAATTTGTTGACGGGCTTATGAAACCGTTTGTAAAGGATACTTTATCCCTAGCCTCGGGGTGTTAAATTATGTTTATCTCCCCAGCTTCAGGACGTTATATCTCGTGTAATCACTACGAAAAAAACCTTTAATAGCTCCACCACTAACGATCGGCATATGCATGTGAGCCATAAAGGACGGGCACTAGAGGCCACCAACTTAATGACAGCAATCCGTGCCAGATACTGATGGGCTTTCGGGTTAAACATTTTCATTTCATAAAGAGGCCACCACACTACATACGCTGTCCTCTGTGCAGGATGTTTTCGGAACCAGTTGACCCAAGGATAGGCCGTTACAAAACAAAGTAAATCTGACTGAAAATAAATTAATTTTTGTCGTCCTTTTATCTCGGTTTGTTGTTGCATAGCTATATGTACTTGTGTAAGCTTTTCGGTTTCGCCAGTGGTCATCGCAGAATGGCTATCGTACCGATATGCTGTGTTCCCACGAAAACAAATGAGGTACTTCGCAGGATGTCCCCAGGGTTGTTTGCTTTAAACTATTGGAACATGGCATTAAGAGGGACGTCCTTATATGCAGGAGGCTTTCTGAGAATTACGGCAACGTGAGGAACATGTTTGTTTAGGATTTTACGGGTATCCGTAACTGGACAATTTGTATGTGTGCCTGTGTATGCGGGTTTATTGGGAAATTGGTTTTCTAATGAACCTATATTTCCCGGGGTTAAGGGCTACAAATCAATTATCTTCCCTAAGAGTGAGAGAAACTCGGGAAAAAAATATTTTGCTTCGCCTTTTTAAGCAGTTTTACTCCTAGCTCTCAAAACTTGGCCACTTATTTGGGTAGAAGTTCATATCTCGTAAACGACCAAGTTCCCAGACACCCTACGGTTTTTGAAACTGAAAAATCCATAAAAACCTCAAATCGTCTTATCTCCCCACCTCAGCTTAAAGAGCAGCAGAAACTAATTTAATTTAACAGCCTCAGCACACGACACTTCCATTAAGTGCTACTCCCCCTTAATGCGCAACACACCCCCTATAAGACCATACCACCGCCCCATGGAGGGGGTTGGAAATTCATATTTCGTTTCCGAAAATTACAGGATAAAAACGATTATAAGCATTTATGGCGGCCAATTTAATTGTGCTGGGCGCGTGCATGGCTGCATAAGCACTCCACTGGGTGTTATCTGGAAGAAAAAACCACAACCACTTTACAGGGGCCACCAGGCTTAATGCCATCAGCCAAAGGGTTAAACGAAAACTTTACACCAGCACGGAGGTCACGTACCGAAATCACTTTCGTGTCTAGCATTTTAAATGCACAGAGCATAATGTGATGCGAATCGCATTATGTACATCTTGTCAACCAGCAAACCTCCGATAGTCCTCCAAGCAAATAAACAAAACAATACCAGGACTCCGATTGGAGTTTTGTGTGTTTGGAAATTGATTCGCGCATCGCAATTAAACTTCGTTACCCAGTCCATCATCGTCGTGGCATACAATTCCCGATTTTGTTTGCATAAATAATTCAATTTTAATTAAAACCGGGAATGGAATATTGTTTACCTAGCACTCGGGAGCACAAAAGTAGCGACATAATTATTCTCGCTCCTAGATGCCCTCTGTTTTGGATGTGTTACTTGCCGTGTTTCTATCCAAATGACAGGGCGAAACTTAAATTTCCAGAAGTTTAGGTGAGTTGACGATTTCATTTGTCGTTGACGACCGATGTAAAATGGGATTTTAATGAAATTACCCCCCTCAAATGGCGGCGTTGTTGAGTGCTGAGAACACCTGAAACCATATTGTATTCTAGAGGGAAGAGGTGAAATTTGTTTTCCTTACGATTGCGGTAGTTGCAGACGTGTTAATTACCAGAAAATGTTTTATTCCTGCGCATAGGAGACTATATCTTTGGAAGGTGGAAACATTAGATGGTAGGCCCCAAGAAGAATGAAACTCTGCCAATTAGTTTCCATTTAGTAACGCATCAGCAACGAATTCGTAGTTGGAAAACTACCCGAGATGTGTCAACTAATTGGCTTTAGGTGGGAATATGGTAGAGGATTGTGGTTTTGTTGCCAAGCGAAGTGTACATTTTGATTGCAGCAAGAAAATTGTTTCCGTTTCAGTTGTTTAATTTGAGCCACAAGTCGCAAATTACGAAACTGGTTCACTGCACCCGAAGCTGTGCAAAGATTTGGTTGGTAAAAAATAATCCAATGGCAGAAAAACCTACCATTTGAATTTTTGAAATTATATCCAAGATTCGCACCACAAACAGAGGCACGTCGAACATGGAAAAATGTATTTCAACAGTCGAACAAGAAAAAAATTTCCTAGCTAGGTATTTCCTAAAAACTATTTCAAGAATTAAAAAATTTACAATAAAAGAGAGAATTTCGTTTTAAATTTATAAAACTAAAAATTGTTTTGTTTCTGTGTTTATTTATTTCAAGAATACCGTATTTCAGCTAAGCTTTTATGCCTTATGTGCTGTGAACCGGATGTGCTGGGAGCGGCCCCTGATGATGGGTTTGAAGGGGTTAAGAGGTGACTTCAAATGTTTATTAACAAGTAGAAGGATCGACATATATTTTCGATGTTAATACCGTCACAATCTTGGCATTAACTTTTGTTAAGCACTTTTTGTTATACCCTACCCAGAGTATATTAAGTTTGATGTATAGTTTGTAACGTAGTGAAGTAATCACCGTAGAGCCCTAAGACCTTTTAGAGATTTGAATGGGACCGACATGAGAATCGATTGAGCCATGTAAACAACTTTTAAGCATTAAATTTTAAGCTAGAGAACTGAAAGTTGGTGAGTGGGCTGGAAGTTCAGTCTGTCCGTCTGGCCGTATGTGTGAAGTTTTTAGATGTTTAAAATTGAGCTAGGACTCAAACTTGAAGTCTAACTTGGTTCTTATTTTTTACAGACAAAGTGTGAAAAAATTTTAAATCCGCCAACGGCCACGCCCACTACTGGCTTCAATGTAAGACAACCTCTATTTAAAATTTTCTTTCAAAATGCCTTTTGGTAAGTTAGACAAGATGTAGGAACTCAAATTTTAGTATAGAGCATAAAATGGTCCAAAACCTTAAAGAGGTCAAAAATTTGTCCATTCTTGATATCGACCATGCCCACTTTTAACATGTTAGATCTTTAAAAACCCGATTTCTCGCAAAATTTACTCAAAAAAAAATGTATTACAAATATTATAGATATTACTATTTTCTAAGTTTGTTCCATACAAACTTTTGAGCTCCGCACACTGTTGTGGGGCGTTTAAAGGAAAAAACTGTTTTTTCCGAAATAATTTCCGGCTTTAACGCATTTTGTCATGATTCTAACGAAATTACAATCAATTGATTTTAAGTCCCAGGCCCACTTTAGACGGCGTGGCCTATACAAATAATATTTGAGAAAAAAAATTAAGATTTGGTGTTACACGGTATATAGGGTTGGGTATATAGAAGTTTGCCACAGACGAACTCTTGCACTTACTCACTTGGTTTCTTAGAGTCAGAGTTTCAACTCAGGGTCAAAAAAGGCTCAGGGGTTACAAAAGTGTAAATGTAGGATAATCCCTTATTCTATTCCTTAACTACTCAATCCCTTAGTTAAACCCGAATGCTAAAAGTTTTTTTTAAATATAATTTAATTTTCAAATGAAAAGAAACCGGGATTCGTGATCAGGGACCCAAAAAACCGAGGTGTAGTAGAGCTAATCTGGTGGTGGCTGGAGGGTATATAACCAAAGCTTCAAATTATAACTGCAGTTATGCAGCGGATGACGAATAAACTGATGCCCAAAAATGTAAAACATATTAAAAGCCTTATCAACTGTTCTAAAAGCAATTTTGGCAGACGATTCGAACAGGAAAATGACCAATACGGGATACTCTTAACAACGACAACAGCAACTGATTGTATTCGCACGAACCCTTTAACAAACTCTTCCTCTTTTTTGCGATTTGGAAAAAATTTAATAACCGAGCAAATATCACATTTCAAATATTACAAGTTTGTGGTTCATTATTAAAACTCAAATAAGTATCAGTGTATTTTTGTATGGGAAAATCCGACCTCATTAGTTGTAACGAGCACCTGCTCACCTCTACTTCTGTAGAATTATCCCGACTTGAAAGTTTTTTTGCGCCCGCTTCGGATAATAATAACTGAACGAGTATTGAATGAGTCCATAGTCTAGCTAAAAATGGGAGCCAATTCCCTACCTACAGGATTGCGCTTTTCATAAATTCATATGCAATGAATTCCTGCCCTGGACGTGTCTAAATTTCTAATCAAAATCCATAAGTTTGTGTCCTTTTTCATGGGGGCTGTAATGTCTCCAAGCCAAGTGTAGTGGTTATGAACTCATTTTCTTCTAAAGGGTGCCGAGACAAGAGCACACAGTCGCATTTTGAAAGGATCAAGTTCTGTTATACAATTAAAATGGAATTACATACATATCATAGAATGTTCAACCGTAGAATGAAAGTCGATTCTGTGGAATTTAACTGTGAGTCGATATGAGTCGCCTTCGGGAGCGACCATTAGGGAGTTACAAAAATTATTTTAATTAAATCCCCCTGTGGAAATGAGTTGGAAAATCAAATTCGAACGTGTTACGTAAAACGTATGGAAAGCTAAAGTTTTGTTGTAGGGGAAAGAAGAAAACGTTAAATAATAACGTTGGAAGCACGACGCTTCCTAGCTGCAGGTGACAAGTTTATAATTCTGCTTTTCGTATGTTGTTTTCCTAATGAAAATATTGAAATATTGAAATAACAAAGAGGCTTGTCAAAGTTTTTGTTTAGTGGCTAAAGAGAGATCTCCTTTTTATCCACTTCCCTACATGTGTGACGGGATTATCCCAAGCTGTGTAGTCGATATGTAGCTTAGATAAGCATTACGTAAGTGTGCAAATTCTTTAAGAAATGTTCCTTAGGAATTATTAGGTACCTCCTCTAATTCCGAACGGTTGTTCAATGCTTTTGCATGTCTTTGATTCAATTCAATTTTGTTAAACTCATTGTTCAAATAATATTTAGTCTCTTATAGCACTTAAATTAGCGGTTAAAGAATTTAACATTATGACAAAAATTGAGGAAGACCTGACAACTTGAGCAATTTTTTTTTAAAAAAAACGTGGGTGTTTTGCTGTTAAATATTCAGTTAAGTATCAGCCGGAGTAAAGCTTGACGATATACTAAGTTAACGCAGCCTAAGTTAACGCAATGATCTACCGGGGAAAAACAGAAATTTAACTTGAAACCCAGATCGGTGACAGAATCCCCAAATTTAAGTTGCTTTTTATTTAGGAAAACAGGTGAAAATTCACTGGCATCGCACCGATTCTTAGAAATTAGAAGAATTTGAGACTTGTTTGGATTAAGGTCAGGTCCATTGCAAATTAATCATAGTGTATTGCGGACAGATCTTCGTTTAATCTCACAAACAGATGATCCTCGATTAGTGCAATGGGACGCGAAATGTAATTCTGAGCGTCATTATGCATGGAGTTGAGTCTTCACATTGAAGCAAGCTTTTGGAAGAAAATACAAAACGAAAGAATAATCAAAACAGGATTGGCCCCAGTATTGATCCCTGCGGTACTCCCTTCTCCTGTGAACAATGGTCGAAATTTGGATGGTTTTGCCATCATTAACAACCCTTCGGTGGTTTTACAACAAGATTTTTTAAGTACCTACCTAGTTAATTTCAAGCTTACCGACCTTATGCTAAAAACTTAATACAACCTGCCTTGCAAGCTTTTACGCAAGAAAACGAAAACAAAAGAAACACATATATTTTCTCTTAAAATCTTAAAAAACACCAATTCTTAAAGTTTTTTGATAAAATTTCAGAAAAATGGTTTTGAAATCCGGAAAAAAAACTTTTGTAATAACAAATTTTCAAGACGGTAGGTGCACAAACTCAATAAGTCTAGCTTCCTAGGCTCTATGGTGCTTATTGGTCACGTACTATTGTTATGTCTTTGAAGACTTTTCTTTTTAGGGTCAACATGTGTATTTTTTTTATTCACCGTGGCATACCTACCTACTGCGAAAAAAGCAGTAGGTACCAATCTATTCCCTGCTGCAAAAAAGTCTGCAAATGCCTTCAAGATGTGAAGAATTGCTTGATCAACGGTAGAAAAATTCTGTAGGCTAAGTCCGGTTAGGTACATTGGTCATATCAGAGCAGAGTGGAAATGTGTGAGACCCAGTGTACCTAGTTTGAATCTACCTGTCGTCAGTGCATATAGTATAGTCACTCTTGGTGAGCGATGCAATGAAAGGTACCCAGGCGCGAAGACAGAGCAGTTTTGTCGTTCTCAGAGAGAAGTCCTTAGATATAGGCTGCAAGCTTCCCTTCTCCGGTCACTACCCATAGCTAGGCACAGTGGCGACTGGTGGGGTGGGAGCATACCTATGTTCACCACATGACGTGGCGTGAAAATACATTGTATCAATTTCACTCAGTTCATCGTTTACTTACTCACCAGTCACCACCCCCAAAGCTATATTATTGTCCTCACATTTCTACCTACGATAAATCTTCTCCAATCACCGGAAACACTTATGAAATTAACCGAAAAAGGGTTACACATCGCATCGACCGGATAGTCATTTGACTGCGACTGCGACAATATTGCCAAGTGTAGACGTACGGGCGACGATTCTTGGAAAACGACACCAATTCGTGTGGCGCCGCGCCGGGCGCTGGTTGCTAATCAAAGTAATGATGGAAAAAATGTCTCCCCCAGGCGCACCATCCCTGATTTACTCACTTGGTTGACTTAAATTTGCATAAAAGACCGATTTATCTGGCGAATGGGAGACGTGCATAACATTTCTTTGCACAAGAAGAAATAAACCAAAAAGGACACTCTCACTATTGCTATCGTGATTTTATCGTAACACTCACAGCTTTGTCTATTCCTTTTGCATATAATAGTTCTTGGTTTGAATTTCAACAAAAACAACACAAAATAACGTCCCTCGGTAGTTTGAAGGCAACAGTGGAATGGAATCCGTTTAACATTGTTTTGTGTCTTGGAGAAACACAAACAAATGTAACGTTTCCTGGGAATAGCCCCATAGGCAATAATGTTCCTTTCTCGGTACCACAATAGAAACCTAACTACTCGGTTTTGTGTAAGTAGAGTTGCTTTCGTTCGACATTCCGCCTGCGGATACAATACACCGAGCGAGCACTAGCCTTAAATTTAAAACATTGCTTATACCCTTTGGGTATTGTAGGTATATTAAAGCACATCAGTCGTGAGAGTTTGTATGTACATACTCATATACAGGTACGCAGTGAACCAGGAACTATTTCACAACGTCACCGAAAAAGCAATTACCTACAGTGACCAGCTCCGAACCGGTGTGACGTCAATAAACAATTTTCCTAGGATATATAATTAAAATTCCCTCCTTTGTCACCTGTAAACACAAAACCACCAAAAAGAAAACACCACGACCGACGACGACGACCGCCAAAACTCATTAACTCTGCCTCACGATGAAATAATTAAAGACCAAGCGCGCCCACACAAAGGACAAAGGACTGGAGTAAATTTTCGATGTCACTTGCAGAATTTGGTTGGTTTGTTGGTACTCCCCGTTGGGATGAATAAAAATAAAAACACAAACACACACTTTTTCACATTTATTGGAATAGCCTCATACGCACCGTCATCACTGCGACAATTTCTTGTTTGCTTCGAGGCTTAAGGCAAGGGCTTGCTTCAAAGCATCGGCACCGTCTCGGTTGGCCTTCTTGTAATAAGGCAGAGCAGACATACGCTCAAGCCATCCCAACAAATTCGGGAACTTTGTCCCGTCAATTGGAGCAAGATCATGTGCAGTCGAGACCGATGCAACACAACAGAGGTCCGCGATGGTCAGGTTGTTACCACTCACATAGAGATTACCGACAAGGCACCGCTCTATGCTATCGTAAGCTTTTTGGAGGTATTCAATCTTCTCTGGGCACAAAATCGGACAGCCAAAGTAAAAGACTGGTTCGACTAAATTTCTTACTCGGGCAAACAGGTGACCGGCATCATAGAAGAGGCGTGTCAACACCGGGCTGCGTGCCACCAAATCCTTCGGGTAGAGTTTGTCGTTCTTGGAGTACTTGTCGGCAAGGTACGCGCAGATTACATGGCTGTCAGTGATGACGACACCATTGTCTTCAAGCACGGGAATCGTGTGCTGGGGGTTGAGTTTTAAGAATTCCGGCGAAAAGTGCTCCTTTTCTTTCATATTCATCAAACTAAATGAGTGTAGATACAGTTCATAAATTAGAGATACGTAAATAAAACAACATTTTCTTACTGAAGATCTATATCCAAGCCAATTTCAGCTACAGTCAAGAGTACAGCGCGGCATGGTGGACTGCGAGGCACATAATACAGAACAGGTTTCTTTGACATAGTTGACCGGTTTTGTTTTATTTATTTTTACCAGAAATAAAAAATTTACAACTCTGTGTCCACACTTGTTGTCGCTGGGAAAACGAATTTCCTACTGAAATTAATTTCACTCTCCAGTGGGGTTATGAACAAGACACCGACTCTGCCGGCACATCAGACAGTGCTGGTGCTGGTGTGGTGCTGTGCGTGAGGCAATCAGCTGTTGGAAAAAAACACAAGAAAAAAATAGTTGTCGGGTATTGGAGCTTCACTTATCGGCTAGTGTTGCTCGGGTAGTAATAATAGGATGCTAGGAGGCAGAGATCACTTATTTAAGTCTTAATCCTACCCATATAGTACAATGGTATGACTATTGTTGAAAAATGAAATAAATATATACTGCAACTTATACTTTATACTTTAATTAATAAAAAAATAAACTTTAAACGAAATTTACTTTAAATTTTAAAATTTTTGCGCGATGCGTTTCGGGATGAGCCCCATCTTCAAGCACGCTGCGTAAACCACTATGAATATGCCATCGAATGAAATCAAAAATGTAAATCAAAAATTGAGCTAGGCTCTTATAGCGAGCAGCTTATTGTCTCAATACAAGGCCATATTAAATTTTTTTTCTTAATATATCATAAGGACTCCCATATAGTGGGAACTTGACGGGGACAAAATATAAAACTGATTTACTTACTTACTTAAGGTGGCGCTACATTCAGGGTGGACCTGGGCCTCAGCCAACAAGCTTCGCCAGCCAGCTCTGTCTCTAGCTAGCCGTCTCCAGTTTCGCTCGCGAAGTTGGCTGAGGTCCCCTTCCACTAGCGTGCGCCACCTGAGTCTCGGTGCTCCTCTACCGCGCCGTCCCTGCGGTGTGGATTCGAAGATTTTCCGGGCCAGGGCGTTGGTGTCCATACGCTCTAGATGACCCAGCCATCGTAGACGTTGTGCTTCGACTCTTTTGGCTAGGTCGGTATCGCTGTACAGCCCGTACAGTTCGATGTTATATCTCCTCCTCCACTCTCCGTCTATGCAGACGGGACCGTAAATCGTCCGAAGAATTTTCCTCTCGAAGCAGCCCAAAGTGTTTTTTGACAGAGTCCAAGCTTCTGCACCGTAAAGCAGGACTGGGATGATGAGGGTCTTATACATGGACACTTTAGTTTCTCGAAAGAGGGCTTTGCTACTCAATCGCCTCCTTAGCCCAAAGAAATAGCGATTGGCAAGATTTATCCTTCGTTTGATTTCAGCGCTGGTGTCATTGTCTGATAAAACTGATTTAGAAATATGTTAATAATGATCTTTAAGATATGGTTTTTAGTGAGAAATACAAATATATAATAAACTAAAACGGTAGCACTATTGTACCGAGACTATGTTAAGCAGTGTGTAATATGTACATGATGTCTATGATGGGCCTTAAAAATCGGGTTCCTAGACCATCCAAACGCGTTTTAAAAATTTTGTCATACCTTCGTCTTTCCAAAATACACAGCTTCTGAGAGAAGAAATCCCATTTTTCACGTATGAAATTGTTGAATACTATCACTCGGTTCCTGCCTAAACTTAAATTGAGAAGTTAAAATTTAAAAAAAAAATTTATTGACTAGAGGCGCCTTATCTGCATCCAAAATACGCTACGCCCCCTTCAGTTTCAGGGGTCAATCACTATAGATATATATATTTTTACTTTTCATTACTACAATGCTCTGCGTGCATAGAATTTTAACGATTGAGTGCATAACACTCACATTTTACAGAAAATTTAAATTGAGAATTCGGTTAAAGATTGAGAGACCTTATAATAGATTTGGTAAACATTTGCATCATTTTCTGTGTTTGCTTTTAATTTTAGTGAGTTTAATTAACTTTGTTCGAAAACTGAAAGTTTGCGTTAGTGCTTAAAGCTCACCTCTCACTCCCGTATTAGAGACAGATATTAAAATTAGAGACAGAATACTGCTGCGTCATTCTTTTGTATGTTCCTTTTTTAAACTGGAAGTTTATATTATAAGCAATTTTTTTTAATTAAAAGCTATAGTGCAGCTCCCGACTGTTGATTGTTTTTCACATTGTACCTTGGCGCGTGGTATTGCCATATTCATCCATAATCGGATGTATTATGTGTTGGATGTATTCAATCATTGAGAGGAAGGAGAATTTTAATTTTTGAAAGATACTTTTTACAAAATGTTAAGCTTTTGTTTGTTTTAAGAGAAATTTGTGAATTATTTACCAAAAATAAACATCGAATTTGAATAACTTCGAAAGCAATCCAATCGTTGGAATCTAACTGGACCGATTAGTGACATTCCATTGCTTAAATGCGACAGATTTGCATAGGCTGCAGTTCGACTCTCATTCCTAGTAGGTTTTGAGATTACTTGAAATTTTGGTTCTAAGATTTCATGCTTACTTAAAGACATCCTTATGTCTTAGGTTCAAAATATGCATTAACTTCAAACTGTAAGGATGGGCGAGCAAGTAAAGTTTCCTCTCACTCGTATACCCTCTAAAAAACCTTATCGAACAAGAAGCTTTATTTAGACACCACACGAACTTATTTTTATCAAAGAGAAACTTTCCATGCAAAACTTTCCTCTTGGACTCATGTCTCTAAAAAGTATGTTCACATTTATTGGTTATGTCGAGTCTTATCATGGTTAAGTACTTTTTTTTTAATCATAAACAAAAAGAAAACCATCAATCTTAATGGTATCCTATAGCTTAAATTAAAATGAGTGTTGAAGTTAAAGTTCTCACTCAAGTATTCATCCACATTGATGCATAATCGTTGATGAAAAAATTTCAGTGCTTAACCATACTAAACGCTAAGATTTCTTTTATGCACAAATGTGATAACGCATAGACTAGATAGAGTTGCAGCAAAAACTGAAACCCTTGTCTCCAGTTTTTCTGGTGACTGGCTATTATTTTAAGTGGGATCGACAATGGAGCCTTGGCTCCGTTTCAGCCTGACGTTACCTATGCGCGCTTGAGGATAATAATTTCTAGTAGTGGTGCACATAAAAGCAAAACAAGCACTCAGCCAACGAACAACGAAGAGCAAATAATTTTCCTTAGAAAAATATGTAATTTTAGGACAGTAATAATCAAGCAGATTAAAAGCGGTAGTGCCGTTATAGGACGAGGACGAAGCCAAAGCCAGATTTTAAAGCTTCCTTTAGTATTACTTCAGCTTGGCTAAGCCTACAGTGCAACTCAGTTTTACTCAGTTTTTTCATCTTGAGTAAAAACAGGTGAGTAAGTGCAGGAGTTCGTCTGTGACAAGCTTCTATATACCCGACCCTATATACCGTGTAAAACCAAATCTTAAATAGTTTTGTCCTGAATTCATATATTATTTGTATAGCCCCCCCCCCCCCCCTCAAAAGTGGGTCTGGGGGCTAAAAATTAAAATCAATTAATTTTAATTTCGTTCGAATCTTGACAAAATTCTTTTAAACCGAAAATTATTTCGGAACAAAAAAGTTTTTTCCTAAAAACGCCCCCTAAAAGTAAGTGGAGCTCAAAACCTTGTATGGACTAAACTTTGCAAATAATAATATCTTTAATATTTGGCATAGAATTTTTTTTTTTTTGATTTGGAGTGAACTTTCCAGGAAATCGGGTTTTTAAATATTTAACATGTTAAAAGTTTGTGCGCGGTCCAATTTACGTCTTCTTAGAGGTTTTAGGCCATTATTGCTCTACACCAAAATGGCCCTTGGCGATTTAACCAATTTTCACACTTTGTCTGTACAAAATTAGAATCAAGATACACTCCAAGATACACTTTGAGCGTTTAAGCTCAAGTTCAGCCAATTCCACGCGAGATTAGAAGAAAAATCGAGAGGAATTGCGTGTGAATTATACTTATCAACGAGCTCTCGGTTGAAGGCGTTATGTTGATGAAGAGGAATTGCGTGTGAATTATATTTATCAACGATTTATTTTTTTAATTTATATATTATAATGATTTATAACAATTTATATATTTATTGTTTTTTTTTTTGTTAAAAAAACTGAAAGCAAAATATGACGTGCGGGTTTTTCGTATTCAAAATTTAAACATTTTGGAATTTTAACAATTTTGACCTACTACTAAAGTGATTTGAGCTTGAGTAAAATTCAGTTGATAAGATAGAAATATAGTGTTGTTGCAAAGTGTAGTTACCGTCCTCAAATTTAGACCCTTGTGCGAATTTTTTTTTTCTCTTATCGTTTCGGTAAGTCTAGTGCCCAACAAGAATTCACACGACGAAGGGTTTCTTCTTCTCTCTGATGGTTTATTTAACTCCAAGTGCTCTAAGCCACGCACTCCTATTTCACCTATTTCCTCGCCACACCAAGCCGCTTCACTCCAAAAAAATCAAATAATTTTTTTAATCTTCAGTCTAAAACCTAAAATCTAGAGTCGTTAGGTTAGGTAAGCATTCTGTAGCATTTCTAGTCGTGACTTTTGTCTCGAAGTGCAGTCTTGGTTTGGGTCTCGATGGCAAAAGGAGTGCTGCCAATGAGGTTTAATACGCACAACACCAACCACCTAACGATCGACCTAATTTTAGTCCGTTTCCGTTTTGATTCGGTTCACATTCCTTCTAATTTGTAATGCTTAATGCCCTACTTTAGTTGGCGCTATACCGTTCGGGGTGGGTGGATCTGGGCCTTAACCTACAAGCTTCGTCTGTCTAAGTTAACTGTCTCAAGACGGGAAATTGGCTGAGGTCCCTAAATGAGCGTTTGAGTTATCCGTGAGGAAAAAGAACTCTATGTCTCTCGCGCTATGGAGAAAAGCAAAAACTTTTCTAAGTAGGTAGTATAATCTGACTCAAGAACTGTAGTTAGATTGGTTATTTTTTTTATAATAAACTCGCGATCAAGGGGTTATGACAAGGGTTATTTAGATTGTTAGAAAGTTAGATTGGTTTTCAGCGAAAATCAAAAAGACCTAGCTATGATCATCAACTTATTGAATAAAATAACTTTTGCCTTCTACCAACACGGCAACTCCAGCCGCGATCCCCGGAGGTTCCAGGAGATGTTCCTGGTCCAATTACCTATTTCCAGGCCTACTAGTGGAACGAGATGTGTGCTAGTATCGCGGTCCTAAACTGAAACGAGTATTAAATTGTTATCGGCTTGTATTCAAAAGACCTAGAAAACAACATGCAATTTCAAAGAACGCTTCCATAGAGGTGTTAAATATTGCTTTGACAAAGCTGCGGCACGAATGACTGATAAAGTCACCGAGTCGTGTATAGGTGGAAGTTAAATGCTTCTTCTTCTGATCCTTATTTTATTCGTTTATCATCCAATGTACGCATTGTTGGCTACTAGAGTATGGTAGCATACCTTAATTGGCCACTTGCTTCTCACTAGGCGCTTGTGTGTTGTATACACAGTCCAACCAGGAAAATACTCAAAACGTGAGAGTCCCTTTTTCACGTTTTTTTTCAAAGACCAGTTTTTCTACTCACCTATCAGCTTGGCAATATCCGCATATGAACATCCGAACGTACATATAGGCAACACCTGAGAGTATAGTAGGCGGACCGTACTCCACCAGTGCCAGTACCACTGACAACATTTTTATTCGAGTTTTCCCAATTTGCAGTCTTTTTTAATTGAAACTCGAATTTTAATTGAATTTTTGAATTTATTTCATGTTGATTGAGCATTTATGCACTGGAGCGGCACAAATAAAGAACAAACACAGCACACGGTAGACCAGTGTTATATAATGCTTCGTGCTCAGGCATAACTTCTGCAGATAACATTGACAATATTTGATTTAAAATTTATTTCGCATTTTTTACCAGCCCCCTAAATTGCGTGTGTGTACGCCTTGTTGCTAAAGGGTGTTTTAATCCACCAAAGCTCGTGCTCCGTATAGCGACTAGTCGATCGTTTGTTGACAGAATTCACTAGGATTTCTAATACTGATTTGAAATTGGGAAACTTTTTATCCATGACATGGATTTACGTGTAGAGGTCCTTTGTGCTATTGTTTTGGTCAGTCGTATTTTGTGATAAAAATATATATTAAGTACAGGTTGTATGGGTGAGGTGCATTAAGTGCACTTGGACACAAGGCCTTTTGGAAATGATTTTGGTCGTAAATGATTCTTTAAGATTATGACGTTTCTCATAGTATTATTAACCTTGTTCGTACACGACGTTCTTAGGTTTTATAAGCACTAAAAGCAAAGAATTCCAATAGTCTTAAGTCTTACACCCACCTTAAGACCAAAAATTATTTTGAAAATTTGTTCAGATACCTACCACGACACCATATTTAAGTTTGAAAAACTGTAAGCAATCGATTATTTGATTTTTATCCTTCAAAAGGATTATTATTTAAAAAAATAATAAATATAATAAATTTAAGCCATCGCTTAACTAATTTTTAAGCCCAACAAAAGATCCTTTAGATTGCATTCCACAACCAGCAAAGACCTATCGAACAAGCTAATTTAGGGAAAAGGTGAATTTTCGGTTAACCACTAGACGAGGGTGCAACGCCATAACCGGCCATCCCCAATTGTCTGCAGCAATTACGCGGACGAACGTTTTTTACCAAAAGCTTTATTAAATTTTTTATTTCATTACCAGAGTTGCTATAGTCAAAACTTATAGATATGTGTCGTATCCACCAGTTCGTAGCCATCAAAAGAGTTCTGTTTTCCAGCTTTTTTGCCTGAACCAATTCATATCGTGGGGGATAATATTAGCCAATTTGCCAAGGGTGTCACTATGGAAACAGAGAAGCTGTCACTGATTTAAACTCCGTTTCCATTCAGAGACTTTTGTGAGCATTGCTATATACGGACGGATTATTTGTTCGAAGGGTTTCGTGACGGTCTTCATGGCCGCCCTTGACGAAATTGGCATTTTTACGACTTTGAAAGGACACCCTAATGTGTGTGTGTGTACTCACAGAAAAGTATCCCCAAAAACGAAGGGAGTAAATATTTGCATGTTGTAAGCATGACGCGAAGTGCTTAATGGTGGCTCTGAAAATCTTTCTTGTAATCGGATTACTTTAATTAAATAACCTCCCGGTAGTAGCTTCCTGGAGACCTTTCACAGCTTTTATCCGTAGGTTTCTGTTGTTTTTTCTGGCAAAGGCCCAGAGCCATGCTTTATTGAATTTTAGCTAATTCTGTCTATCAAAAAGCACTTAGGTTGATTTAAATTCAAAATCAAAATCTATTTTCTCTTTACCCACAGAGGAAAAATAAAAATGTAGGCAGACATGAATTTATGGACAATGGAAGTTTTTATTAAAGTTTGCATATAGATTGGCAGTGGATCCTTCCTTGCTATTGTTAAAATAAACTTCTGCTCTTGAAGAAACAATTTACTCCTATTACCGCAGCTTGTGTATGATTCTAATAAATCTTTAAGGCAAACAGCAACTTGTTACGATAATACCATGGCAAAGTTGATGTAGCATGCACTTATATGTAATTCTCACAAGACTCCCTGTTTAGCAGCTTTTGGGGATAATTTTCTCCCGCGTTTATCACGTAATTTACTGGCTCAAGGGAATTTTGTAGGAAAACAATGAAGCGAACTTCTCCAAGAGAAGCAGAGAAACAATACAGGAGTTTAAGGTTTATTATGAGCGTCATAAAGGATTGTGAAAGAGTATGGCAAAGAATATAAAGTTCATTTTCTGCCGTGTGTTTTAATAATTTTAGGGATGTGAACACTTGAAATTTTCGTGTTTGATTTGTTTGGTTTGTTAGGCTTGTTTTGGTTGCGGTTGAGGAATTATATATTAAAATGAACCTTTTTCTATTTTAGGATTCACTAGGACCTTATACAAGACCTTGGAGAATTTTTGACAATGTGTTCAAAAATGACGAACGACCTTTCTCTAAGACATAGGTTCTTCGCCACAAATATTCCTAAAAACTTTTCAGTACTCGCATCGCAATCGTTATGATTTTAGAATATTTCAACTATTCAACAATTTCAACTTATGGGAACTTATGGGAAATACCCAAAAAACATAACAAACATCCATGATGCGTTCTATGCTGCTATTGTAGGTCAGTTCATCACAAGTGTCAATAAAATGTAAAAGAGTTAACATAGCGCTAGCAGCAGTCCATAGTCTACTCAACTCAACTTTTTCCAGTTCAATATGGGTTGAAATTGAAACCTAATTAAAGCTCGCTTCAAGTCACCATATCAACAAACCAATAGGTTATGACACTCAATTTTCGGTAAACAAAATTCAAGGCCTCTTGTTGAATCGAGCCCAATAAAGCAACTCATTCATTTTCAAGATCATTAACAGCACAATTTTAGAGCTTAAATAATATAAAAGCTGAAAAGCTTTGTGTATTATACAAAAAGCTCATGATTCAGAGCGTAAACAAACTGACATTATGAACACGCAAGTTTGTTGTGAAATAAAACATATCTATCGAAGATCAAGTTTAGTATATGCCCGCTCGCTCTGTCGGTTGAACTTGAAATTGTTCCGAAGCTTGTTTTACTTTATCTTATCTTCCTACCATTAAATCGATAGTACTTATAGAAAATGAAATAAATATTCATATATGTGGTATAATCTTATCAAAATCGAAAGTGAAACCAAACCCAAATAGAGTGTCAATCTCGCTTAGTAAGAAAAAGACCATCAAGCCATGCCATCATACATTTTCGTTCTGTTAAGTATCTTCACCCTCGGTGGTGTCGTCCGAGTGAGTGACTCGGCAAATATTTTGTGCATGTTCACAAGTCCGGGAAAATCGCATCTGATTGTGTTTATGTCCGTGGCGAACACCCTCATTGAGAGGGGTCATAATGTGACCGTTGTTACTACTCTACCCTTGCCGAAAAACGGTCCGAAACCCTTTCGCCATGTCCATCTTATTCCACCGGAACAGTCATTTAACGATTTTACAAGTACCGTTGCCAAACTTGCACACTCACCGGGAAAGATTGACGCCTTCAAAGGTTTCGTGGGATCTATGAAGGTTATGACTGGAATACAGTGGGATGCTCTCAATGATCCTAAGATGAAAAGTTTCCTGGCAGAGGAGAACCACTTTGACCTTATGGTGTTGGGGTACTTCAACAATGTCTACCAAGTAGGCTTTGGAGCTCATTACGGCTGTCCGATCGCTGTCATAAATTTGGCAGCACCTTTTGGTCCCATCAACGACTTGGTGGGAAATCCAGAAGAAATCTCGTATGTGCCCATGCCGATGTTCGGAACCGACCAACCCATGACCTTCGGTACTCGGGTGAAAAACGTGCTATTCACTATCATTTCCCCTGCAATCCTTAAGTATGTTGATGGAATCTTTGAGGATTACTACAAGTAAGTATTACGTGTTTGGAATGTTTTCGTTTAATTTTCAAAGAGATACTTTTAAGCACGATGTTTCCAGCGGATCGATATCCGAAGTATTCAACGGTGAAGAAAAATGTTTCTCTTGTCATGTGTAACAGTCACTTTTCGGAGAAACCTGTTAAGCCTGCTGTGCCTGCTCTAATTGAAATCGGGGGTATTCAAATCAAGGATAAGGCAGATCCATTGCCAGATGTAAGTTAATGGTGAAGTCCTGGTTATTCTACTTAACGATTGGTTTGTTTTTCTAGAAAATTCGAAACTTTATCGGAACAAACGATACAATTCTATTTAGTCTTGGTTCTACAGCTCGTGGCGTCGATATGAATCCGGAAAAAATCAAATCCATATTCAATGCATTCTCCAAGCTAAAGCAAAATGTTCTTTGGAAATGGGAGTCGGACGATGATTTCCCCGGAACTTCCCCAAACATACTTTATAGCAAATGGTTGCCGCAGGACGATCTACTTGCCAACCCGCACCTAAAGCTTTTCATTACCCACGGGGGTAAGGGCAGCATAGCAGAAGCCCAGTACCACGGAGTTCCAATGATTGGAATTCCTCTGTACGGTGATCAGCACTTCAACATTAAGGACATGGCTGCCAAAGGCTATGGCCTTCATTTGGACGTATCCACCCTCACTGAAGACTCTCTCAGAGAGGCGATTTCTGAAATCTTCCAGAATCCAATCTACAGAGATTCAGCGCAAAGCTTTTCCAAACTCTATCGGGATAGACCAATGACCGCAAGGGAGACGGCAGCTTTCTGGTTGGAGTATGTCATCCGACACAAAGGTGCTGCCCATATGCGAAGTCCAGCAATCGATTTGAATTTTCTGCAGCGATGGAGCATCGATGTAATCGGATTTTTGGTCGCTGTCTTATATGTCCTTGCAAAAATGGCACAGTTGCTCGTTCGACTAGTGAGAGGAACGTTGTTTTCCAAATCAATGAAAGATGTTAAAAATAAAAGAGACTAAGGATTTTTGTCCGCTTTTTACACTTCAACGGTCCGGCAATTGAGCTCATTTGTGATGTAAATTGCAATTTAAATTTAGCGAGTGAAAAAGGGCAACGGTTTGCGGAGAGTTAGATTTTTTTCTGAACCTAAGCACAGCGCAGTCCTTTGTCCGGAGGACAACAAGAGCGTGATGACTGAAATAGGGTTGGCTTTGGAATCAGCTGGAATGTTTCTCACATTTATTTAAAATGTAATCCTGCATGAAAGGACTTAATCACATGTCCATAGCATGTAATTTTTGCAATGAAGGTTTTATGAGAGGGGTTGAAACCATGTTAGATCCTTGATATGTTTTTATTAACCTCCTAGGTATGCTACAATTTTTTCAAGAGCTCTTGAGTTGTGTTAAAATAAAATAACTAATTCCGTAAGTTTTATGTCGATAGACTACGGTTTAGCTCAGAATACTTGTGCATAACACTTTCTTCGCGCCTTGTGGTCTTGTTATTCTAAATGATCCCACTAACTTCAGCAGGACTGCAAATATTGCAGTGGACTTCCCCATTACCCGGCACATTTTTTGTTTGAAGCTTTTGTTAACCTCTCTATCATTGACACAATTTTACATAACATATATTTCAATTACCGGGTTTTCCAAAACAAAGAGACCACCTAGTCATGGGGGAAGGGGGTACCTAAATATTCGAAATTTATTAATTTAATTAATTTAATTTTTTGTATCTTCACATCACCCCAATCACCTTGTTGTTGCTTCCGTAGGTTAAGCAATCAAATTTAAACAGCGTAGATAAATGTGCCCTTAACAATTTTAGGTCTTGAGTTGAACTTACCTTCTGGTTTTAGTTGAAATTTCACATTTTTTTCACCAAATAGTGTCAAGAAATTAAATACGAAAGGTACCCATCTACGAAGAATCCCATATTCAACCCTTGTCAAATGTATATTTGCATAAAGACTTTCTGTCTGTTACAATTAAATTTTATTCACACATTACAAGTCTTGTTTTCAGTTCACCATTACCGCAAAAGTGTCACATGATTTAATTTACTCGTGACGTTTTGCGTCACTTCAGTCAGATGAATTAATGGAACAGAAGATAAAATGAGATTCAGCCAGATGTCATCGAAACCAAAAGGACAATGCTCCATTGTCCATTAAATTCTGCGTAAAAGCAACAATTTAGAAGTTCAGTCCTGGTGCTTAAATCCTGACCTGTATACATCCAAGTCGTATCCTTAAAATTATTCATGGACTTCTTCGAACCAGAGGATATTTTTGAATATATTTTCCTTTACCCTCAAAAAACTAATTGGTAAAGCTTAATTTCTACAGATCGAGCTAAAACTTAAATTGCAAACAATTTTGGTGCTTTTTGCCACAACCCTGTGTAATGTATTAATAGCGGTTGTTTGACGAATTACTACAACTAACCACGCAAAGAAAGTTAAGGCTTAAATGATGGCGTAATTAAACACAGATTTGTCAACATTCAAAACCACAAACTTATGTCCTTTGTAAACAACCCTTTCTTTTCTACATCATGTTCTGTTGTCGTTTTATAACTTCTTATTACTGGGTCGAGAGAATGAAATAAAATGACGAAAGATAAAAATTGCGAAGAAATAAACAAAAAAATAGAACCAAGTCATATGCCCGTAAGTCCTTTTTTGCTAAGCAAATTGATTTTGTTGTCTATAAAGATAACCTTTTTAAAATGTGGACTTTTATTTTAGCTTCTATTCTTCCTGGTCCTTGTTTGAGATGATGGTGTGGGCTTGTGAAAACTTTTTCAATTAATTTCTTTTGCAAGCAAAGAAGTTTTCCTATATTTACAATCCGGATGAGGACCTCCTTCGGCTTGACGCCAAATGAGTAAGAATTTATTTGGTCCGCATAAAGTAAAGGGCATCGTTTGGAGAGAGGCTACCGGCTATCGGTAGTGCAATCAATTCTGTTTCTGTTGCTGTTACTGTTTCTGTTTTTCTTTTCTGTTTCTGTTTCTGTTTCTGTTTCTGCTTCTGTTTCTGCTTCTGCTTCTGCTTCTGTTTCTGTTTCTGTTTCTGTTTCTGTTTCTGTTTCTGTTTTTGTTTCTGTTTCTGTTTCTGTTTCTGTTTCTGTTTCTGTTTCTGTTTCTGTTTCTGTTTCTGTTTCTGTTTCTGTTTCTGTTTCTGTTTCTGTTTCTGTTTCTGTTTCTGTTTCTGTTTCTGTTTCTGTTTCTGTTTCTGTTTCTGTTTCTGTTTCTGTTTCTGTTTCTGTTTCTGTTTCTGTTTCTGTTTCTGTTTCTGTTTCTGTTTCTGTTTCTGTTTCTGTTTCTGTTTCTGTTTCTGTTTCTGTTTCTGTTTCTGTTTCTGTTTCTGTTTCTGTTTCTGTTTCTGTTTCTGTTTCTGTTTCTGTTTCTGTTTCTGTTTCTGTTTCTGTTTCTGTTTCTGTTTCTGTTTCTGTTTCTGTTTCTGTTTCTGTTTCTGTTTCTGTTTCTGTTTCTGTTTCTGTTTCTGTTTCTGTTTCTGTTTCTGTTTCTGTTTCTGTTTCTGTTTCTGTTTCTGTTTCTGTTTCTGTTTCTGTTTCTGTTTCTGTTTCTGTTTCTGTTTCTGTTTCTGTTTCTGTTTCTGTTTCTGTTTCTGTTTCTGTTTCTGTTTCTGTTTCTGTTTCTGTTTCTGTTTCTGTTTCTGTTTCTGTTTCTGTTTCTGTTTCTGTTTCTGTTTCTGTTTCTGTTTCTGTTTCTGTTTCTGTTTCTGTTTCTGTTTCTGTTTCTGTTTCTGTTTCTGTTTCTGTTTCTGTTTCTGTTTCTGTTTCTGTTTCTGTTTCTGTTTCTGTTTCTGTTTCTGTTTCTGTTTCTGTTTCTGTTTCTGTTTCTGTTTCTGTTTCTGTTTCTGTTTCTGTTTCTGTTTCTGTTTCTGTTTCTGTTTCTGTTTCTGTTTCTGTTTCTGTTTCTGTTTCTGTTTCTGTTTCTGTTTCTGTTTCTGTTTCTGTTTCTGTTTCTGTTTCTGTTTCTGTTTCTGTTTCTGTTTCTGTTTCTGTTTCTGTTTCTGTTTCTGTTTCTGTTTCTGTTTCTGTTTCTGTTTCTGTTTCTGTTTCTGTTTCTGTTTCTGTTTCTGTTTCTGTTTCTGTTTCTGTTTCTGTTTCTGTTTCTGTTTCTGTTTCTGTTTCTGTTTCTGTTTCTGTTTCTGTTTCTGTTTCTGTTTCTGTTTCTGTTTCTGTTTCTGTTTCTGTTTCTGTTTCTGTTTCTGTTTCTGTTTCTGTTTCTGTTTCTGTTTCTGTTTCTGTTTCTGTTTCTGTTTCTGTTTCTGTTTCTGTTTCTGTTTCTGTTTCTGTTTCTGTTTCTGTTTCTGTTTTTGGTCGAAAATCACAAAAATATTCTTTGATTCTAACCTGATATGCTCGTAGATAGAAAATTTTCGAGCCTTTAATAAAAGTTAATAACGCCACAACGTTTAGTGCTGAAGAAAAGGCCTAAAAGCTACAACTCACTTCTATATTGCTTTTGTTGTATATTTAATTGTATAAACATAGATTTTATTGAGAAGTAAATTAGCTAACTAGAACCAAATGTAGCAAGGATACTTACGGGTCAAGGAAAACTAATTTGATTGGCAATGCTCAAAGGCGCAAGCTAATAACGCAATGGAAATCAATTAAGTGGCACATCCATTTTATTGGTACGAAATGGCTGCAGAAGTTTGATATACCTTTCGACCATTATTTGGCCCAACCAATGCATCAGTCCTACCTTAGCTTTAAGCAATGGAGCAGCTTGGATTTGAGCCCAAATTAGACACTGTTAACCGTCTCGTCTGGATAGTTTTTTATTTTATCAATTCGTTACTTCACATCTTAGGCTATCCCGCTGTCATCTGGAACTATGAAAAGGAAGCTTATTTATCGATAAGAGTGTCGAAAAATTGGGGCCTGCATTTTGTTCTCACATGTGTCCATTGTGTTTTAATCATTATTTTGGAGCTCAATAGTCTAGGTAGTTTCCTTTTGCTCCATTTAATTTTGTGTCAGTTTTTAATATTACATCGATGGTGCATGAATCAAGACGAGTTTAGTAGCGTGTTAAACGACTTACATAAAGTTTGTGAAATTGTCAAAAAAGCTCTAAATATAGCAAATACTTTTAATTTAATTCGCTTTTTGCGAATTTGCTTAAATATTGTCCTTACCTCATCTGTCACGATGATTCGAATAGCTTCCATGGGACAAGAGCCCGAAAAAATGGCAGGAACGTATATATATTTTATATGTTGTAAATTTATTAACGACTTACTTGCATCGGTATCATTTATTGGATTTTTATTGTTTGACGCACTTTATACACACATAAGTGAGAATTTAAAAGATATTTTAGAAAAATATGAGTTAATAAGGTTCCTCACACCAAAGGATCGGAAAAGACGGCTAAAGCAAATAGCAAAGAGGTTGGAACAAGCAAATATTTTATTCGGAATGATTCAAAAAACGAAAGATACTTTTACAACATACTGCGATTCGATTATACTTGGGCGCTTCGCTATCGCTTTGGTTCATTTCCTTATATTAATGCCTTTTATTGACTTTGAAAAAACTCCGTCGATGTATATCGTGCTAATATTTGAAATGCTGGAGATTATTCAATTCACATTGGTAGCTGATCGATTGGAGCGTCATTCGAAAGCACTACTCGAGGTTATAAGTATACAGCACTCAAATTTTTGCCGGTCATACAATAATATTGTAAGTTGTATTAATGTGTTTTGTTATGCTCATAATTTTAGCTTTTTTAAATTAAAGGTGGATGTATTAAACCTTATGGTACAGACTACAGATGGACGCATAAGGCCTTTTAAGCTTTTTACTCTTAATAGACAATTTGGCTTAAATTTTTGTCTTTTCTGTGGGCTTATGTCTTACATATGTTCCATGGGACCGCATAGGCCTGCACTTCACAATTTGTAAACCTTTTATTTAATAAACAGAGCTTTAAAACGACTGTTACTGTTTAATATAAATACTTCATACCAAAAACTGTTCAGACATATTTCTGAAAAAACCTTGTTTCTACTACTCCACTATACGTATATTTAGATTAACCATTTCAGCTACACACGATTTTGTCTATTTATCGTACTATTAATCGTAAAGCAAAAGAGAATGCTTATATTATCCTCCTACATCCTTCCTTGTTTTGCTGCTTTTTATCTTCAAATATATTTACTAACTGATACATTAACATTTTTAAACTGTGCAGCTTGCGGCAAGCATAAGAGACAATGGGTAAGTCATGTATGACTTACACATTATGACACTGAATTAAATATCCTCCTTAGTTACCGAAGAGTAAGAACATTTATATATGGCTAAACACCTATATGGCTAAACAATTTTCAATCGAGTGGAAGCGGGCTGCCACTCATACAATTATTTGCCAAGTGAAGGCATAACACTTGGGGCAGAAAGATTTAGTGCTTCCACGCATGACTTTTAGCTGCTGGATTTGCCCATTAAGTCCATCCCAAAATAGGGAACCCTATTTGCACACCCTAAAATAGGGAATTTAGTAATGGGTGAAATCGAAGCACGCTGAAAACCCTGTGCAAAAACGACAAAGCTTATCCCGAAAGTGTTATGCCTTTACGGAGAAAAGCAATGATATAACAAAAAAGACCGATAAAAAATTCTATTTTTCTTTTAAAGCTGTTTATGGATATATTTTAAATTCATTTGCAAACATTTTTCATTTTCAGTTTCGTTACTCCAAAATATTGTGGCAAAAAAAAACTTTTTCTTTAATTTTTTTGTGTTTTTTTTTCCTAAAAAATTGCTTTATGTCCATCATTTCATTTTTCAATTAAGTTGTGTTGGTTAATATTCATGTGATTGTGCCTGCATCAAAATTGATTTATATTGAATAAGTTTCCCAGACGTTAAGATATAAATATTTGCTAGCAGCATTATTTTAATCAATCAACCAAAGTGTATTAAGCAAATCCAGGAAACTATTTACCATTGCAAAAATTAAAAAAAAAAATTAATTTCTAACAAAAAAACTACGTCTGTTATTTATTTTAAATTTTTGCCTATTACTGTTTCGAAAAAAAATGTAAGAACATACGTTTCTCGGCCTTTATTACAATTTCTAAAATAAAAGCCATAGACAGCAATTTTTAATTTTTTACAACTACCATTAGACTTTTTTTCAATTTTACAACCACATGCATTGATCACTCTTCTTAAATTATGCGGACATGCGATTTTGAGAAAACTGCAAAATTCCCTGTTTTTAATTTTGTATTTTTAAATAGGCTTAAAAACTTGAGGTTAGAAACGGTAATTTTGAAACATTTTTTATGCAGTTAGCTTGCCTTGTAAACGTTACATTATTTTTACATGTTTTTACTTTTTTGTGTCAAATGTTCCAAATTTTTAAATATTCGGAGTATCAGTTTTGCATAAAATTTCAGAAGGTAGTCTATGCCCATTATTTATTTATGGGCACACATGTTCTTTAGACCAGCTTTTTTTAGCTACATTAAATTTTTTTCAATTCCGCTTAGAATTTTTCGAATAGCACCGCCACCTGCGCTAGCATTGACTGCCTTTATTAAATTCTATGGGTAGCGTTTTTTATGGTAACTGTTCTATGGTAACTGTTAAAAAGCTCCTTCTTTACTTCGTTGCTTAAAATAGGCTTAGAAAAACTTAGGTAAGAAACGGCAATTTTAAAATTTTTCAACGCACAGCAAACCTATTTTAGTTTTTATGTTTTGTATCTACTAATAAACACCACTGTTACCGTTGAGATAGGTACATACTAGAATATTAAAAAAAAAAAAGTTTTTGAAAATGCTTTTATGATTTCGAAATAAATTTGAGAAGTTTTTGAAACTTTAATATTCGCTAGTTTTCCTTATGTTTGGTTCCTTAGTTTCCTTTTCCTTAGTTTCCTATGTCGTTCCTTAACCAGAAATGATAGTTTTTGATAGGTACGTGTGATTTTTATACCCACCCCAGAGTATATTGATTTTAATGCATAGTTTGTAACACAGTGAAATAGTCATCGCCATATTCGTCCGTCCGCCCCTCTGTATATGTGAAGGGCTTAGGTCTTCTAAGTCAAGCTAGATACCTGAAACTTGGTACACGCCTTTTGGTCAATATAGACAAGGCTTAGGAACTCAAATTTTGGTACTGAGCAATAACAATAACAAGGCAAAAATTGGACTGCCCACAATATCGGCCATGCCTTCTTCTAACATGTTAGATCTTTAAAAACCCGATTTCTCGGAAGGTTCACTCCAAATCGAAAAAAAAATTATGACAAATATTAAAGATTTTTTAAAGGTATTTTATAAATATAAAAGAATATTTAAAAACTTAAGATATTACTATTTGCGAAGTTTGCTCCATCCTCCATGCTAAGTTTTTAGCCCTGTCGACTTTTAAGGAGAGTTTTTTTCGGAAAAAAACGTTTTTTTCTGAAATAATTTTTGCTTTTACCCTATTTTCTCATACTTCTAACGAAATTATAAGTAATTGATTTGAATTTTAAGCCCATGCCCACTTTTGTGGGAAAACGGGTCAAACGGCAGTATTAAAACTTTTAATACTACCCTTTTGACCCGTAGAAAAATATAATTCAAGCACTTGGTTTACTTTGAGTTGGTTGCTTTATGCGTGTGTTCAATATCGGCTTTGTGCAACACTTTGAAAAACTTTTTGAAAAACTTTGTCGAACACTTTGAAAAACGTCAACCATATTCAACTCTTCATTTCTCAAAAACTTTTCAATATTTTCAAAAATTGGATTTTTTTTTTATCAAAGTTCAGTATTTTAGATCTAAGTTTCGTTTTTCTAGTTCTTTCCTGCTAAATTTCTTTAAAAATAAGTACTGAAAAACATTTAATACATTTTCCAATGAAATTATAAACTATAATTAAACCATTATTTGCGAATAAAAATATTGCCCGTGTTGGGTTCTCTGGCAGTTTCAGAGCGCACCAATTGTTTGCTTTTGAAGACTTTCCGTTCAAAATGTACAAATTGGACGAACGGACGGACAGACAACGTAGGGACACCATAAGAGGTCCTTTTTCCCATTTTGGGACGGACCGCGCTAACTAACAGAGAATTCAATTAGGATATGAGGCTTATGTACATATACTTGTTGTCCATTCTATGTACATGTTGGAAGAGGAAAAGGTGTTGTTCGGCCGACCCTAGCCTGCATAACAGACGCCGAGCAGGAAGCCGCTCATTTTGAGGCAGACGCTCCTTGATTTTTCCGTTTGTTGCTGGTTTTGGTTTGCTGCGTCCCGGACATTTTCCGTGCAGGCACCGACCATATCTGATGAGATTTCCCCCCATTCGCCACCAGGGGATTCGGGGATCAACAACCTCGGCAGGGTATGTGGCAAATGTCGTACCAAGGCACATATAACCAGAGGTAAGCTTCTTCACGATTATGTTTTAGGTTGATAACTTTTTTTTTTATAATATGCTCATGATCAAGGGGTAATATGATTACTCTTAAAATGCGTGGCACGACGCGAGCGGAAAGGATTTGGAGATAGAAAAGACAGAAGAAGCAAGTAATTCTTGATCTAACATAAACTCTGATGAGCCAAACATGATACCTCTGCACAGAAACACCAAAGCTTACCCCCGCAAGTGTTATGCCTTTAATGTGTTGAGTGCATATTTATGAAATAAAGACCCTATTTTATAGATGGACATTCGTTATGGATTCGTTATGTTCGTGTAGAAAGGATGGCATTGGTCCTGGTGCAAAAATTGTTGCAAAGGCCGAGTTAAAATCATTCCTTAACTGAATTTTAAGCAACTTTTTTTGGCAAGGGATAACATTCATGAGTTGTGTAAGGACCCTTCATAAAGTGCTAGGTCATGGTCTCAAGTAGAAAAATATAGATATGCGTGTAAAAAGGGTTTTCTTCGACCGTATTTGAATTTAAAATTTCCATTCACGTCGAACTGTTTACAAAAGGAAGTAGATATAGATTTGGACCTATCCGTATCCGTACTGCGAAAATTGAATATATTTGTGTGTGTGTAGATGAATTTTAAAGGATATAGAGTAAACACAAAAAAAGGCTTAATGGAGGAACATTTTTATACCGTCGAGCACGTAAAAGAACGATAAGTTTAGGAATGGGCAAACTTTTTTTTGGAAAGGATACATACGTTTCATGGAATGAAAAAAATCATAGAAACTTCATATCATGAACGAGTTTCCTGATGTATTGAATATGTTTACACTTGGTGTGTACGCAGGAGAATTGTAGAGGGATGGATATTTTTTTGTTGCTGTGAAAATTAACTTCTGATTTTCATTTTGAATTTTTTACGATTTTGTTGACTGGATAAATGCTGAAGATGTATCGAAATAAATCATGTCTGGCAAGCTAAGATTGCCGTGATTAACGATGCCTTTTAAGTTCAGAGCCCAGATCCTTCTTAAAAACTGTACGGACAAAGGTGGGAAAATTTTACTCCGCGACCCACTTCAAGGGTGTCACGCTGGGCGCAACTTTTCAATGAAAGTGAAATCATCCATCGGCTGTTGAATGTTTTTATCTATCAAAGTGATTTCCTTTAACGTCTAATTCTTCAAATAGGCATATGGCTAAGTAGCTTATCAATATGTATGTGGGTTGCTTTGCTATGGTTATTTCATGTGTGATATCAATAAGGTAATATTAAGTCCCTTTGTGCTGATATGTTCAAGAAAACGACCTTGGATTGCTCGTCAATCTTACAAAGCCTGGGTATATACCTACTCCAACTACGTACTTCCTACACTGACCTTCTTTCTCAGTTTCATTGACGAGATGTCAATTACAGTTTTCTCCTTAGAAATTTGTAGTAAGCATATTCATTTCTGCAGGAATAACATGTTATCCTTCTCAAGTTACCTAATCCATGGAGTAAATTGAGTTCTTCAGAAATTGTGTCTATACGTAAGCAAACGGAAAACACACGCATACGATACGAAAAATCAAATTACCACCCTTATACGCAATGATAAGAGTACCAAGGGCAATTGGTATTGGTCCTGGAATTCCAATTTGGTTTATATGCCTTTATGAAATGAATCTTGAAGCTTGATAAGGGACGTATGGTATACTTTTTGCCCTCGCTCTAGAAATTCGTATGACAGGAATACCTGATATTCGATAACAAATGACCTTTGAGAGACTTTATTTGGACATGAAACATGTGCTCTGTAACGAAGCCCCCTATGGTTATTAATACTATACAGTATGATAGCTGTCAGCTTCTGCGGATTACGGCCTTGGGAGCCAGGCATGAGTTTCTTGTTTTGATTATATGTAAGGAGTGGTCAGAAAGGTTCTTCTACCCGAGTTTTGTATTGTCGGAATCAGTTTTATTATAATGTGTCCTTTTTCAAAGAAATTTAGTTTTTTTAAAAGAATCCTGTTTCTCCTCATGTTAAAATAAGAGCCTTTTATGAGGTTTTCTCTTAACTACTGACAACCTAATTCGATTAAGTTCCGTTTGAACGAATTGCTCATGAAACAAATGGCCAAATTCACTTTTGGCAATTACACCACGGCCATAATGCCGCAAACCCTTTTAAGGGTGCCTTATATCTTGTCTAGGCAAATTGTTCCAAATGTCGCATTAATTAATATCCTGTCTAAGAGTCTTGGAAATTAAGGAACTATTATCGTGTTGCTAACAGAATTATTTTCTTGTTTCATATCCTTTCCTCCTTTTGCCTTCATGGCCCGGAGAAAACAACATCAGCAGCCAGAGCAAGCTCCCATCAAAATCATAAAACACTCACCATGATGACTGCTCATCCATCAAACGCATCGTTTACGAACGCAGAATTCTTGTGGGACTGCCATCATATCTTGGCATCAACAACAGCAGCAGCAGCAGATGACTACGCAAGGACATGCAAATATACGTGTGATGTATGTGCTTGCACACGAGATTGCTGCCCTTGCCCCATGTAAGTCTGCATCCTACATGAGGCTTGTCTCAGAGTTTATGTGTAATTAAGTTGTGACACAAACGTTTCTCGAAAATTTATGCAACGATAAAGTTTGATGTACACACAGAGAGGCATCTGTTAACTAGAAGACACACACAGAGCAAACGCTTAAAGCTCCACATGACCCTTTAAGGCGCCGCCATGGGATCCAAATGGAATTCATAACTATCCCCAGCGTTGGCAAAACCACCCCCCTTAACGTTTCTGCCCAACAACAACACTGACACCAACAGAGCATAAAAGTCAATCTTTTGTGTCAAAAATCGAAGGAATGTCGCTCGTCTTGCAATTATTGGTGAACATAAAAGTTCCTTGTTTCGGGAGGGTTTTTTTTGTCATTCGGGAACCCCTCAACAGCAACAACAATAAGAACCGAAAATTGCTCCAATAAACCGAGCAAACAAATAAAAACAATTTAAAACGATGATACAACATCATTATACAGCTTCAAGAAGGAAGACACCGACTTCGACATGGGGGGGGGGGAGACAAATTCGGGATATTCTGGGTGTGGGATGCCATAAAGTTTAATGCGAGGCAATACCATAAAAGTGTGCATAAACAACGCCGAGAGATTGTCCTTTGTTGCGAAGGAGGGTGCGTGCGGTTTGTGAAGTCTTTCTGGATTGCTCGCGCCGTGCCACTTGGACTATTGGGACTTCCATAAAAGTAATGCACTGGCACTCCACTATCAATCGCAGTTTTGATGTTTACAGTTCATCTTGTTGGCTGGAATTTCAATTTAGTTTATGATTCTACTACATTTAGGTATAGGGAGAGAGGGTAGGTGGAAGGTTAGCGATCTATTTCACGCGTGGAATAACTTTCATGCCAAGTCAAGCGAGATCCTGTGGAGTGTGATATCTTAAAATTGCAGCAGGAAAGTTTTCTCTAATCTTCAAGTATGTACCTTTGCATGCACTGCAGCTAGATCCTTGGTTAAACAAACTGAAAGTTTCAGTGGAACGTGTGTGTGTGCTGTGCATCGAAATGTGAGTTATTCGAGAGGAAGGAGATTAGAGTTCGTGATGGGTTTCTTCGACGTCGACGCTGCACCTGTTACGATTGCGAGAGTAAGTTATTCACCTCAAGTTGGCATATACCTAGTGACTGTGTGTGTTAACAGCGGCTGTGCCGAAAAGTGAAGTCAATTAATCAAGTCGTGTCATATTGAAGACGTCTGAAACAATCGCTGATTAAATACACACAAATGCATGCAGCTGAATGAACGTACACTATAAATCCACTTTTTAGGGTGTAGGTATAAATTCCATTTTGGTCTCTCGAGATTTGTGTTCAATTTTGTGACTACATATTTGTGTAATATGCTTTAATGCACTGAGTAAATTATTTAATGCTTATATTAAATTACACAACTCCTTAACAAGCGAAAATCTAAGGTCAAGTTAAGGATACGATTAAGTTAAGAATTAAAATTCATATCGTGCACTCGCTGTGATATGAAAATGAATTACTTTTAAAGATGACCCGCTTCCGAAATAAGACGGAAAAAGAAAAAGCTTGAAAATCAGCCAATCGAAATTTACTTTATGTTATGGTAATTATGAAATCAACCCATCATCTATACATCAACTGTTGGCTCACTGTTTTATAGTGCGGTTTAATAATTCCATTATACATTTTGCCCCGTATTATTTTAACTCCACTCTACGACTAAAAATAAAAAGGGCCTGTACGTAATTGTTTTAATAATTGATATAGTTTAGTGAGCAAGTCATATTGGCAACAATAAAAAAGGAAAAGAATAGTTGATTGTATGAGGTATTGAACCCGGGACGTTCCTATTGTCAGTCTGAGGTCTGAGGTGCTACCATATGCACCACAGCCCCACTTCCATCTGGGGTGCTTAATCAGCCTTCATGTTCTCTCTGCATAATTCATACAAAAAACTAACAAAACAACGTGTTAAATAATTCCTCCGATTTCTGAAGTCAAAAATACCTTGAATTGGTTTAAGTGCATTATTTATGCAGAGAGAACATGTAGGCTTTTTGGACAGCCGAGATGGAAGTGGGCTGTGTTGCGGATGGTAGCTTCTATTACCGACGATTGGAAGGTCCTGGGTTCGAATCCAGGTCCAACTAACCATCTTTTTATTTATTATTTTTTTGCCAACATGTCTTGTTAAGTAAATTATAACAATTATGAAAACAACCAAGCCACACAGGCCCCTCTATTCTAACGTTTAGTCGTAGAGTGGAGTCGAAATGAGAGCGGATGGAAGTATCCAAAGAAAAAACAGTGTGTGGTTCACTGGCAGGGCACGATCCTGCAACTCTCACTTGTCGCGAGTAATGCTCTACCAGTTGAGCTACAGTAAACACGATTGATTCTTTATCCAGATTCAACCTTGATATCTTAATATCTTGAATTCTTTACAAAATAAGTTTCCAACTGCCAGCCATATTTGGTGAGCCATGTAAGTCTTTTTTTAATTTAATTTTAATTTATATATTAAATTAATATTAAAAACATATAATAAATTAATATAATTAAATATAAAAAAAATTTAAATAAAAATTTAAATTTAGAACCTTTTAAATCCAAAAATTTTAAAGCGATTTTTAAAAATAAAATCGCTGAACCTGGGGTGGGCGTGGCATCAGTTATAACGACTCTTGATGTAGATGTGATCATGTGAGCAAAATAACAGCAAATAACTCCTATGTTTTAAATTTGCTTTGAACACAACTGTGGACTGGACCTCTTAAAAATGAGAAAGTAAAATTTTTGAAAAAACAATCAATAAGTTTGACTCTGATTTTATTGTTGTCTGTAAATTTGGCGATATAATTGCTAGCATTACATTCTGTTTAACAACTAGCCGATGGCAGCCTCCTCGACTGCAAGGATCTTTGACTGAAAGAAGATCCAAAAGCTAAAGTTCTTCCAGAAGAATAGTGTGCATCGGTGGTGCAGCCTTATTGTCAACGCTATGTCTATATGGCCTCTGTCATATGTCGAAGTGTTACCTCTGATTTCCACTCAAGCCAGAATACAGAACCAATTGCCATGTCACGGTAGGAAAAATGATAAACGTATTCAGACGACTTGTTAGTTCCCATAAGGCTAAGTAGAACTCTTACGACTTTGGGCAGTTCTTAGTTTTAGAATCCATCTTAACCAGAATGACTATTGATTTGGCACGCTATAGGTAAACACCGACCTTGATATCATACGTTCGATAAAGAACATGCATAAGCGCATGTCTATTGTCTACGCCGTCCATGTCAAGGAATCTCTCAAATATTATATGTATTTAGAAAAGACTATGCAGTATTTTCGTTTAAACAATTGAGGGACAAACTTTATATGTATAACACATTTACTAACATTCAGATGAAAGCTGGGAAAGTATAAGACCGCTAACACCAACCAAATGTTTTACATTACCTTAAAATCAGGCCTTACAATGTCCTATTTAGTCCTGGAGATAGTTAATTCTGTGGACTGTTGTTGAGGCTATTGAGCAGCAAAGTCATCACTGAACTCAAATTGTCATCCTAGTCCTACTCCGCCGAATAGAAAGCATCAACAAAGATCTGGTAGACTGATTTAAAAAGAGAATCCTTCGAGCGATCTTAAGCTCTGAGGTGATACAAACCACAAAAAGTACGAGCTATAAAGCAATACCCACAAAAGATTGAGTCTTTTTGCTCCAGATAAAGTTAAACCAAAAAACGCTCGTACGATACTAAACGCTTACAATTACAAATATTTTTTTTAAACAAAAAATGAGTTTTTTATTAACAGACTTCTTTAAGCTTTACATAAAGGTACTCGTATATGCTTAACTTACTTTACATAACTACTGAACAATAGGATCCCACTCATTCAGCGGGTTCCTGTCTAAAATATTCAATCATCTTCGATTTGGACTACTCAGGCTAAAAACGGTGCCAGACAAAGGTGGTTGGCCTTAAAACAGGAAATTACTGTTACAACTTACAAACTGAATCCAATACTTAAAAAGTCCACTCTTTCTTTAAAAAGTCCACTCTTTTTTCATTTCATTACCTTCGTGCAATATTTTACTTACTTAAGGTGGCGCTACAGTCCGGGGTGGACCTGGGCCTCAGCCAACAAGCTTCGCCAGCCAGCTCTGTCTCTAGCTAGCCGTCTCCAGTTTCGCACGCGAAGTTGGCTGAGGTCCCCTTCCACTTGCGTGCGCCACCTGAGTCTCGGTGCTCCTCTACCGCGCCGTCCCTGCGGTGTGGATTCGAAGATTTTCCAGGCCGGGGCGTTGGTGTCTATCCGCTCTAGATGACCCAGCCATCGTAGACGTTGTGTTTTGACTCTTTTGGCTAGGTCGGTATCGCTGTACAGCCCGTACATTTCGATGTTATATCTCCTCCTCCACTCTCCGTCTATACAGACGGGACCGTAAATCGTCCGAAGAATTTTTCTCTCGAAGCAGCCTAAAGTGTTTTCATCCGCCTTTGACAGGGTCCATGCTTCTGCACCGTAAAGCAGGACTAGGATGATGAGGGTCTTATACATGGACACTTTAGTTGCTCGAGAGAGGGCTTTGCTACTCAATTGCCTCCTTAGCCCAAAGAAACAGCGATTGGCAAGAGTTATCCTTCGTTTGATTTCAGCGCTGGTATCATTGTCTGAATTTATAGCGGAACCCAGGTAGACAAAGTCCCTAACTACCTCAAAATTATAGCTGTCGATGGTAATGTTTTTTCCAAGACGTCGATGTTGGGTGTCTTTTCTTGATGACAGCATATACTTGGTTTTGCCCTCATTGACTGCTAAACCCATATTCGCCGCTTCCGTCCCAATACTCACGAAGGCTTCACTGACATCACGCTTTGTTCTGCCGATTATATCAATGTCGTCTGCGTATGCGAGTAGTTGGACGGACTTTTGAAAGATTGTACCTCTGGTGTTGGCGCGAGAGTTCTGCACAATTCTCTCAAGTATGATGTTAAAGAAGTCGCATGACAGCGCGTCGCCTTGTCTAAATCCTTTTTTGACATCAAAGGGGTCGGTGAGGTCTTTGCCGACCTTGACGGAACAGCGTGAGTTTTCCATCGTCATCCTGCACATACTGACGAGTTTGGCAGGGATGCCAAAACTAGACATTGCGCTATATAGCTCGTCTCTATAGATGCTGTCATACACGGCCTTGAAATCGATGAAGAGGTGGTGTGTATCGATTTGGAATTCCTGGGTTTTCTCCAAGATCTGCCGCAGTGTGAATATTTGATCGATGGTGGACTTTCCTGGCCTAAAGCCACACTGATATGTGCCTATCAGATTGTTGAAAAACGGCTTCAGGCGTTCACACAGTACAGCAGAAAAGATCTTGTATGCGATGTTAAGAAGACTTATGCCTCTATGGTTGGCACAACTCAGAGGGTCTCCTTTCTTCAGGATCGGGCAAACAATGCTGAGGTTCCATTCGTCGGGCATGCTTTCTTCCGACCATATCTTGCAGATGAGCTGGTGCATGCTCCTAACCAGCTCATCGCCAGCGGATTTAAAAAGTTCGGCAGCTAGGCCGTCTGCTCCGGCTGCTTTGTTGCACTTGAGCTTAGACACAGCTACCTTCACCTCCTCCAGGTCGGGTGGGCGGTATCGTTCGTATGCTTCGTCGGTAACGTCTTCGCCCGGGTTGAATGGTTCGTTCTGCCTGACAGCGGTATTTGGTTCGTCCTCGTCGTTATACAGTCTGCAGAAGTGATCTTTCCAAATCCTCAGCACCGACTGCGATTCTACAACGATCTTCCCTTGTTGGTCCTTACAGGCTTCAGTTCGAAGTTTATACCCTTGGCAGGACCTTTTGATCCTTTGGTAAAACTTTCTTACCTCATTCCTGTTGTAACATCTCTCTATCTCTTCAACCGCGCGCTTCTCGTGCTCTCTCTCTTTTTCCTTCGGAGAAGCCGGTGTTCCTCTCTCCTCCTCTGCTCGTAGAGCTCGCGAGCAGCTCTAGTCCTTCTGTGCAGCGCCGCTTTGTATGCTTCCTGTTTAGCTGCATGTGCTTTCCGGCATTCATCGTCAAACCAGGGGTTTCGTTGTGGTGGCCGTGTGAAACCCAGCACTTCAGAGGCGGCGTCTATGATGGCATTTTAGCAATGTTGCCACTGGCTATCAATACTTGATGCTGGCTGCACAGGACTTCGTAGAAGGTTTTGAGAGACTCGGTTGGAGAAGGACCTGGCGATCTCTTGCGATTGTAGTCGGCCGACGTCAAACTTCCTCACAGTATTTCCATTACTTGGCGCTAGTCGGGATATCCGCAGCCGTACCTTGGCTACAACAAGGTAGTGATCCGAGTCAATGTTGGCCCCTCGGAAAGTTCGAACATCCATCATACTGGAGGAGTGCCTTGCCTCGATCGCAATATGGTCAATCTGGTTGACTGTTGATTGATCGGGAGATCTCCGTGGATATTGAGATGCGGGAACTGTGTACTAGCTACCACAACGTGTCACCCCGCAGGAAAGTCGATCAGCCTGAATCCGTTATCGGAGGTCGTGTCGTGCAGGCTATGCTTCCCGACAGTACGACCAAAGATGCCCTCCCTTCCTAGCTTGGCATTAAAATTGCCTAAGACAATCTTAATGTCGTAGCTAGGGCACTGCTCAAAAGTTTTGTCCAGGAGCTCGTAGAACATATCTTTGGTCTCGTCATCTTTCTCCTTGTGGGGGCATGCGCGCATATGAGGCTAATGTTGGCGAATTTAGCCTTGATGCGGATCGTCGCGAGGCGCTCGCTTACAGGGTTGAAGCTCAAGACTTTTTGCCTAAGTCTGCCTCCAACAACGAAACCACATCCAAATAGGCGCTGTTTTTGATGCCGATAGCAGTCGCCGTAGTAGAGGTCGCAGTTTTTCATCCTTCTTTTGCCCGGCCCGTCCCACCGCATTTCTTGGATGGTAGTAATGTCTGCCTTGCAGTCGTTAAGGGCCTCCGTTAGTTGCTCGGCTGCACGTGGTCTGTTAAGGGCCCTAACGTGCAGATCCGGAGCTCGTTGTCCTTTTCTCGTTTGCATTGGTCGTCAACAACGTGCAATATTTTAGTGCCCGCAAAACTTCAACACGAAGCCTTCAATGCTTAGTTTAAAAAAGCAGTTTAATACAACACAGTCCACAGTCAAAAGACTAAACTGAAAACTAAATTGAATGTTGTGGTAGAGTTGTTATTTCCGTTGACATCCGACACAACGTAGTATAGATATATAGAAACAGAATTTGATATATAGAAACAGAATGTTGGTCCTGTGTCAGGATTATCTATTATATACTTGTCTTTAACAGAAGTGCTAGATAAACAAAGTACCACCTACTTCATGTTGGATTTTAATTAAAACTGAATTATTTATGCAAACAAAGTTGTACACACCATCATGGTCTGAAATTTAATTGCAAATTCGACCCTGATTGTTTGGTGCGAATCAATTTTAGAATAAAAGCTATAAGCAAAGTCTGTAGACACTGCCGGAGGATAACTTGGTTTGCATAAGAAATAGATTTTTCTTTGAGGCAGCAGTCAGAGTTTTAAGCTGAATCTCCAACTTGTATCACGAACAATAAGACAAAAAAATTATAGCTTATGCTCGTTAATTTTAATACCTACTCACATAAAGGCACATTTAAAAACATCATTACCGAAACTACATGATTTGCCACATTCATTAGTCTTTACAATGAAAAACAACTTAATTTTTTTTAACGAAATAACAGCGAATGTTTTTTATCTGAGCTTGTGTCCTTTTTATCTTTTAATGTTTCTAAACGATTACTTTGCCTAAAACTTTCCTAAGGCTTGATACTTTCTTGAGACACCAGATAATAGTCTGGAGGCCACAAAATGCTCAACATATATTCAGCCCACCCCATATTCCTTAAAAAAAATCGATCCTCCTCCTTGGTACGTATAGACAACAATACCAAATGTGCGATTTCTCGCACCATCACTGATGTGAACTTCCTTCAGTTAAGAACATTTATCTCTTATCGTGATTCCGCAGCACAATCAGCGCTTCAGCAGTCAAATTAGAATGTTTGCCTTCATTGCTCCCCCATCCAGAGAGCATCTCATCCAGCCATATCGCAAAAGCAATTTTCGATTATGCGACATTCAAACACATACAATCATCCATACAGGACCACCTCTATTGAAGGCACTCATTGGTGAACGCGTCGAAGCATTGTTCAAACAGCTTCGCGTACACATCCGCCAGCTTAATTCAATTAAGGAATCATATTCCTTACACAGACACCCCCATAAATGTAAACATCGGTATTAGACAGAGCTTTTTTGTTCGATAATATTTTTTTTCTTTCCATTTTGCTCTTCCAGCTCAGCGGAGTGTGTATGTCAATAAGTGGCCATGCAAGTCTATAACATAGAACATAGATTTACCCACCATTGAACAATCCAGGATACGTGCCATTCGTCATAATAAAACTCTGATTGAGGAATTCCCATCAAATAGCAATAGCTTCGCTTCATATAACGACACGACGACAAATGAATGTGAGTAAGCAGTTTTGGGACTAAGTGTGGCAATGATCCTATATAGTACAACACTTCCATAGAATCGCAGGATATCCCCTCGTGAAAGTGCGATTTGTGGTGTAAATTGTTGTTTTCTTGTGCGCTACTATATTCATAGAAGACATTGGAAGGCTCTCAATTTTCGTGACTTGCATATTGATTATGATGCTGTGTAAGGATGACGACTCGGTTTTTTATTATAATTATCACTGAGGTTGGTTGAGTACTTGGAAGAATTAATCGAGTGGAAGTAAGTTTCGGTGTTTCTTTATTCCTAAGCCCAAAGTTTATAAATTTTAGGTTCTTCCATAGAACATTTAGTATGTAACTGAAGGACTTGTAAAGGAAATAATTAAGAAGAAATAAATAGAGTGGCGCAACAGCTCGAAGGTGTACCAGTGAAAATTTCGTGAACATGTATGATGTGTGTGTATGTATTCCTCACATACTAGGGGACCTACAATGTTTTGCCCAGTCCGAATGGCACTATGAGAAGTTTTGCAGGATAAATGGAACTTTCGGAGGGTCTCTCAGATCCTCAGCTGGGTCGGAGACGGTGAAAAACAACGAGTCTATTTTTGGTCACAGAGGTAGAATTTGAACCAAGACCTCAGCGGCAAACTAGGCTATTGAAATCGAAGCATTATAGATTCCCTTTTCTCCCTGATATGGTACCTTAAACTCCGCGTGTTCTGAGCAAAGCGGCTCCTTTTTTCATTTCCAGCCCTCACACCAAGGCGTTCCACCAAACACAAATTTTGGGCAAAGGCGAAGTTCGGTACACTTGTTAGAAAACGGTTTTCATTGAAAGCTATAATGCCTCAATTCCTTGGTAAATTTTTCAAACGACACCGTAGGTCACTAAATATGTGCCTTAAATTACCATTAACGAACCACATTGCGAGGAACCTACATAATCAGAATCACCTTAAATTAAAACTGGCTGCTACCAAACAAAAGTAAAGTTTCTTTGTTTACATTATGTCTCCACCGGCTAAAAAGAGGATAAGCTGGAGAGGATTATACGATTAGATCCTCAACTAATTTCCCTTAGATCACGAGATTTGCAATTCAAACAACACAAACAAAAATAATCCCCTCACAAGTCTCATTTAACCTTTTAAAAATAAATAAATAGAGTGGCGCAACAGCTCGAGGTGAACCAGGGCCAACTTCTCAACAATGTATGCTGGTGTGTTAATTTCTTTACATACAAGGGGACCTACAATTTTTTGCCGAATCCGAACGGCACTTTTGAGAAGTTTTTCAAGACAAATGATACTCTCGGAGGGCTTGTCAGACCCTCGCGGAGGTGGGGACCGTGAAAAAGAACAAGTCTTTTTTTTCAGGTGACGATGGCAGGATTTAACCTTTTCACAAACCTTTTTATGCCACACTCAACCCTTTTCGCGCACCTTTGTAATAGTTTGGAATCGAAAAAGGAAACTGCTAAAACTGTCCGCTTTTGACAGATCTGTTACAAATATGATTTCACTTGGTATCTTCACAACAGAAATCTTTTGTCGCTTCTGATAATAACATCGTCCTCTCTTTTGAGAGCCGAAATGACAGAAAAATTTACAGAAAATGAAATAAACCTATGTTTGTCCGATTAGCCAATTTGCCGGTGGAGACAAAGTATTAGAAATTAATAGCAAAACGGCTCCACCGGGACAAATATAATATGAATTCGACACGAAGGCTTTTCTTCTGCCATTCTGGTTCCCTAAAGAGAATGTCGATTTCCGAAAAAAAGATTTCCGGTATGAAGATTTCATTGGAAATCGAATTTGTGACAGATTTGTTACACGTAAACAGTTGAGAGGTTTAAAAGAGGTTTATAAAAAGGGTGATTAAGATTCATTTGCGGATATATTTTTATTCGCTTGCCGAGAGGATTAAAATTTGCATGGTAAATCTCGAGATTTGAGGGAGATTAGTGAAGGCTTTATGCTTATCGCGGATCAGTGTCCGATGGAGACTTATAGTATTAGTTATTTACAACTAAAAAGTTATTTACCAGGGTTTAATTCCCAAGTTTCCAGCCAAAGGTTTAATACCAGGGTTTTGTTCCCAAGTTTCCAGCCATTGCAACTTCTTTAATTTAAAAGCTAGTAACCGTTTTATAGGCGATACTACACGTTGACATCCACTACCTCGGCTAATATCCTTGGAATGTTTTTATCGCAAGTTTATTGTTCATTGTAACTGTAGGTGCCTGTTGCACCAAATAGTTGAAGCCCCAATGAACTACATTTTATCTCGACTAAGGCGTTTTTCCCATTTCCCACTTTTTATTCCAATTACTGAAATTCTCCATCTGTACTCCGACATTCTGGAGAAAAATAACGTAGGTACCTGGCCTGATAGCAATACTGGCACAGTTCCATTGGGATACCATAATAAAATTTTACAATTTCATCCCAGACCAAACCGAAGCGTTGCGGTAATTGCGATTTTAATCGTCTCACTTAAAGTCATAAAATTTGGGGGCGGTATTATCCGCATCTGATTCCTATAAACCCTAGCATCCATCCGACAATTAAGTCATTAGCAAGATTAACAAACGACTTTTGCCGCACAGTACTAGCTCCGCCCGGAGTCGCAAATTTATTGTTCCCCATACAGACAGCGAATAAAAGTTTTTATTGCCCACAAATATGACTTGAAAGTTAAAAAGAAGACTCCCTGCTCCCGACAAAGGTCATAGCTTAAGCGGGTGACTCCAGTGCCACATCGTGTACATAAAAAGGAACGAGAAAAGTCCTGCTGCAACTCGTCGAATGCACTCTTGGTGGTCGTTTTTCACCAACAAAGATCTTCCGGTATAGCCGCTCTGTGCTTTCAATAAAACGTCTTCGCAGAGATAAAGGGGTTGAAGTTGCAGGCAGAATCGCTAGGGCACTCCTTTCCTTTATAACGCCATTTGGTGAACATTTACTTAGTGTGCATTTTATGAACCATTCTGCAGACCGCAATCAGTGTGCGAGATTTAGCAGCTTTTAATTGCGCCGTAAGTCTTGATGAGCTCACGCGATATTGGCCATTTCGAGGTTCATAAAATGGTGAATGGATGGTCGAAAATTGTAGCTCTTATGTAGCTAATGGGGGGTCGGCGATATTTGTGTCTGGCGTAAACCAGGTCAGAAGTGTTTACTCGGTCTGGATTTAATAAGGTGTGAAAGTACCTTCATAATCAAAATCTAGTTCCATCATCTAAATTACATACGTATTAAGGTGCTGAGTAAGAAACCAGGGTTCACTGCCGTTTAAGAAAACCCCTTCTTCTAAATAACTTCATTAAATCGGTCGCCAAGAGGTGTCCTTGTTAAAGACAAAGAAAGCAGCGCAAACCTGACATCAGTTGATAACAACTTAATGGCAACAAAAGCTAGAAAAAACTCAATAAAGCCGAGTTAAGTGGAAACGGAAAAAAATACGGTGAAGGATTCCCAAGAATAAGATGATGAAATACTTTACCGACGACGTCAAAGAAGATGAGCGACACGCCAAAGGAAAGGCAGAGTAAGAACAGCTAAATTGGAAATGCAATATGACTCAACAAGAATCTTGAGATTACAAAGACGAATAAATGGAAAACGAAACTCGATTCTCGCCTTTGTTTCAAGACGATATGAGATCTATCTCGTGAGGATGTTTTGGGGGGTGGGCGGCATGGTGAGAGTCTTCGCTGTGAAACTAGAAACGCACGTGCCGTCAAGGGCAATCATCAAAGAGATAAACACCGACAAGGGACCGATTACAGCAATTTATATTAATGCCTCTAGGGGTAGCTTTCAAATTACTTTTTTTCTGTTCTCCATTTTACTATATTTTATTCGTTTTTCTACGCTCCAGTGTTGTGGTAAGAGTTGATTGTAATATCGGACTATAAAGAGAACCGAGCACAGGATATGAAGTTACCTCTTTGAACTTAAAGACTCCCTTCACCGATAAAATAAAGCGAAACCAAAAAATAATTGTTTCTATAATAACTTCTTAGGACTATCATTGGTAAAACCCTGACTATAATACACATCACGCCGGTATGTTAAGCCATAACGTATGAAAAATCCAATTTGGAATTAACCGCTCTTCCTGGCAAAAAGATTGTCAGCATTTATCTTATCCTAAGATAATATGTCACTACACCAACCAATATTAATACGAAATTGAATTTTATAAGATGTCCTTCGTCGCATCTTGGGGACAGCCCAGACGTTCTGCCATTGAAAAGGTGGTCATTTCTTGTTGCGTGTGTGAAAAGGTGTCCTAAAGACCTATTATCCTTAAATCGGATTTGCTTGGAGTAGATTTTCCTCCCCACTGGAGTGTGTGCTGTTCGGTCGTGTATCCTCCTTGTTGGCATAATGAAGCATACTCTACTCTGTGGGATGTTGGAAGCAATGTGCCATAAAAGCCGTTATTGTTAGCCAAGGAAAAAAATAGAATTAAACCAAATGGATTTGCTCGAGTGAAAATGGATTTTTTTCGTTGCTGGCTTCGAAAAAAAGGCTTTTCACACACATGTTCCATACATGCTGGTTGGATATTCGAAAAATGTTATCCTGATCAACCCAACACATGACACAGTGAATATACGTCGAGTATTTTATTCACAACGTCTCTGTGACAGACAGCTTAGCCTAAAACCCTATTGGCCATTGAAAGCGGCGAAAATTGATTTTCGGTGTGACATTGTTGGACCATATAGGCTTTCACCCTTCGGTGTATCGCTTTTGTGTTTCAGTTGGAACGGGGAATGGAAAACAATTTCCCCGTGTCAGGAACACTCAAATTGCAAGTACATGCTCCTGCTGGGTGATAAAGGTATAAATTTTGCTTATATAGAGAAGGTCCTTTGACTTTTGTAAGCTTTTTTGAATCTGTTTCTATTGTGAAATATTTGAATTAAATTGTTTATTTGAAGTTTTGTCTTCAACTGCAAGACCACACTTGTGAAACTTTGTCACCAAAACCACCAGACAAAAGTTTTAGAAGCAATTTTATTTCAGTAGAAAGTTGCGTTATTAGTTTTGAAGGGAAAATGCCTTTTTTGTCAAAAAGAAAGGAACCGTCTGGATGATGGTGGCTAGGACTTTTTTAGTTTTTGGTCAGTTGCAGCCAGGAGAGTGATATTGCTATTTGTGAGTCGAGGTATGTGTCAAAGTTTCCTTACCTTACGTTGTCCTTATGCCGGTGACGACAGTTGGTCTTACAGAAATTAGAGAACTTTCTACGGTTTAAACCTCTTTGAAGAGTGAAGACAGCGCGCAGTGCACTTCGGATTTAACCAATTAAAGTACCTACATTCAAATAAGTACTTGGTGCAAACGAATTATTTAAAATTTGCTACATAAATTGCTTCTGCAGTCTCATTGTACTTTAAGCCCATTATAATTGCTAAATTAAAAATCATAATTATATCCAATTGTTCTCTTGGTGATTGCAACTGGAAAAAAGGATTCGTTTAAAAAAATTAACACCGCTCCATACAATGGAAGTCTATTTAACATAAATTAACATCCAACCCGCTGGCACTATGCAAAATAAAACCAAACGAACTTTCAGCCAAGCAATTTATAATTGCATCCTTCTTTCATTGGCCTTCACACAATGCCATAGCAAGATAAAGGATGTACAAGGAGTATGGTTACGGGGAAAGAGGATTGAGCAATTTCCTTTTGTGGCATGAAAAGTTATTTTATCTCATTTTGAAAATTCAATACAAGAACTCCTTGTATAAGGCTTAGGGCATGGTATTTCAGCTTTAAGTTTTAGGTGGCGAAATGACAATGCAATGTTTTTTCGAAACACTTCAGCTTGGGCTTTAGGCATTAAGTATTGTTGAAAATAGTTACCGAATATTTGAAGTATGGAAATAATACCCAGTTGCCCAATTTTGTTAAGCTCATGGAAAAGGTTATGTTTTCTGACCTTTGAAATGTCTTCAATGAGCACCAACAAAACGTTGACAGGGTTTTCAATGTCCAACTCCATTCTTGTGGAGAAGAGTAAAAAAAAAATGGTATATCCCAATAAGTGTCATCGCATGGAGGATTGTAAAATTGTCCGGCGATGAGAAGAGTAAGTGTCTAAGACGGTGAAAAATGTTCTTTGGTTTTATTATATGAAATATTTTGAAAGAATCTACATCAAGTCCTGTCCGGCGTTGAATGCGCATATGCTTAGAAAGGAGAAGATTTTTCATAGAGGGACCTGTACGGCATCAATGGCAGACTCTAATCGAGACTGTAAGCAATGACTATGGATCATCTCGGACTATGTCAAGAAGGAACGTGTCAGACGGCTATCTAACGCGAATGGTGATACCCCACTTTACGAGCGCAAAAAACATCAAAAAACTAGGGTGTTCTAGACATACCCCCAGAAGGAGCGAGGTTTTTTGGTCTGCCAAAAACAATAGAAACCGATCGTACTTAAAGAATAAAGTACAGCACTTTAAGGCTATCGTAAGGACATCGATTTGCAGGTGATTAATATTTCAAGTGCGCGTGCCTATAGTTAACCAACGGTTTACGAAATATACTTTTTCACGATTCCACCTCCGCGAGGGTCTGCTAAACAATTCGAGAGTCCTAACCATGTTTCGGTGTACCTACCTACTTTGTGATCAATTTAGTTTTTGCAGTTAGCTACCCATAGACCTCAGCCTTTGCAAGCAAATGCTATAGATAGCCTTTTAGGTCGTTATTTGATATGCCAAAAAAGAAAAATTGCTTTTTTCCACTTTTTCCCAACGTTTCGTCGTCCTTTACGACATCCTCAGGGGTTAATGACATTATTTTTCATGTGATGACTTAAATATATGACCTAAAAGCCAATCAAAACGTTGGAAAAGATATTTAATAAAATTGGTCTTAACAAGATAGAACAAATATTATAGAGTTTTTGCAAGGGTGTGTCCATATTTTGACATCATTTCTGTTAAAGGCATTCTGTACCACATCCATTTTCTTATTTCCACAGGTGGGTTATGAGTACCGACTGCTTAACGACAAACTAGGGCAAAAATGATGTGCTAACAAAAAGGCACATCATAGGGCTACTTGGGTTCATACATGTGCCCCCACGTCTACCCACCTGCTCGAAGACTTTTTTTTTATACAATGCACTCACGTACAAGGAATTGGCTACCCTTTTAATATACACATCTCACGAGCGAAAATGATTAGAGAAAGAGGAAAAGGAATAGAGGTACCGATGCACCTTTGTTTTGAACAGTTGGGGGTTGTATTGCACGGAAAATATTGATCGTGGTAGGACATTCCACATTCGAGTTGTACTTGTACGGCTAATGAAGGAACCTCTAAACTTGACTGTACATCCGAAAGTGGGCGCAGGGTGAACTGATGTGCATTCAAACTTTGTCGAGTATTACGGTTGAATGTCTTAAGAGGTGGAATGCAATTGGCTATTTCGATGGAACACTGTTTGAAAAAAAAAAAAAAAACGATAAAACAGTAACAGGCAGGAGGCCTTCGCAACATTTTGGTCACCAATAAGTTCGATCGCGCGTTTCTGGATCACCAAGCAGGCTAGGACCTGTTTTTGGAGCATCAGCCCAGAATTGGGAGTTGTATTTCAATTCAAGGTGGATGTAGGCCTTATATAAAATAGCAAAATCAGAAGGGGTGAAATACTTCTTACATCTTTTGAGGAAACCTAAGCACTTGGCAGCGTTCTTGGCGACATCGAATGTGTAGTCATTCCAGATAACGTTTTTATTGACACACACAGAAAATGGGAAGCGTATCGGTTTCATCAATGACAGGAATGACAGCATTGAGTTTTGGAAGCATTGAACTCCACTCTGTTAAGACTGATATGGTACAATGCTGTTAAGGTCGGAGTTTAATGAAGCACTAAGCTCCGCTCTGTTAAGACTGATATGAAACAATGCTGTTAATGAGTTACGCTGCCGTTCCAGTTCCAGGTCCAACTAATATGAAAAACTGAGATTATTGTCATTAGCAAAGGGGTGGATTGGATTATTAGTAGCAGACAGACGATCAGTTATAAAAACGAGAAAGAGAGTCGGAGACAAAACGGAGCCCTTGGGAAACCCAGCGAATATTTTATGAACTGCAGACTTAAACCTATTCAAAACAACTGGAATTGAACGGTGCTAAAGGTTATTACTAATCCACTGAATAAGAGATTCGTCGATTCCAAATACACGCATTTTCGACAAGAGAGCTTGGTGCCAAACCCTGTAAAATGCAAATATCAAGTGCAAAAATCTTTCTTTCACTAAGAATATGCAAGGACTGGTTTCAGTTTCCGGTGAGGTATGCCATATCCTCGTAGACTCTTCATTTTTCAGAAGAATCGGGTTCTATGTCTTATTCACAAACTAGCCCAAGCATCGCATCGTTTATAAGAGTTAAACGATCATGAGAAAAAGTTTTGTTCATTTCATATTCCTCTTTAAAGACGTTTCACGACTTAAATTAATACTGAATCCTTAACAGTTTTGCAGAAAAAAATGTCAAACTCGATGCCCAGCTAAGCTAACCTGACTATTTTTTTTTTTCCATAGTGTAAGAACCTAGATTAGTTGTAGGTAATAAATAATGCCTTATATAGCTGCCATGGATCAACTTGCATACTTGTTTCACTAAAAGTACCGTCTTAAGTTCTTAGGCCCAGAATTCGCAATTCGTGACTCTGAAATAATATCACCCCATACTTTATGCATCGTTAGCAACTTTGTGTAAAATATGACGACGCGTTAATACTCAATACACACTTTTCTCTTAAGTTACTATGTCTATTCGGTGACGGAGTCTTCCGCTCCAGTTAAGAATGTTTTTATGCTGATTAAATTATGATTAACAGGCAGCGTTCCGTTTCCTTCCCTTACGACGAGATTGTAATGCGAGTGTCAACACTTTATGAATCCATTTCCTCTCAACGATTCTTTACACATCGGCATACATAAACCCCCACTTGTCTCATTGTCAACAATTTTAAAACTCAATTTCGATTCGACTTTCATGGCGAACCCCCACTTACACATCACCCGCTCTGGGGCTTAATATATCTAAAACTCATTCAAAATCCATTGTTCACACAATTTTCACTTTACGCGATAGCTTAATTGAATTAAGCTCTTTTCACTCTTCCAACCTCCAAGCACCGCCATTAGAAAATGTGATGGTTGTTCTCTTTTCCAACCCAGTGAGTGTGAATCTCACATTATTGTATACACAAATGTAAAGGACCTCCAGCTCACACCACACCACGAGTTGTGCGTCGAAGAAATCCGGGTGCGTGTCATTTGTCATAATGAAACTCCTGAGTGAAAATTTTTCCCATCAAACAGCAACAACAAACGGATGTGAGTTAGCACTTTTAGCAAATAGCACAAAGCGAGGGGCGTCCACGAGAGGGAGGTCACATCCACATCGGAATAGGATCTCCTCGAAAGTGAGTGGTCATTTCCCAAGGTAACAGTCCCAACGTAGGACTTTGTTCAGCTTTCGTGACTTGCATGGTAATGATGATGCTTGAATCCTGATGACTGGTGCTTTTTGGCATAATTATCCCTCGTGCTTTTAGTGTTCCATTCTATTTGTAACTGCTTTAGCACGGCTACAATTTGATGGGTGTTTTCGGTGTATAAGACACGTGATTGTGTACGAAAGTGTAATATAGGCCATCCTGCATTAATACATCCTACAACTATAAAACTTAACTAAAAATCACACAAAACTTTACACATAATAATTTAAAAAAAAAAAAGCAATACCCGCTACATCACTCATTTCCTTGAGTTTAATTGCTATAAAATGCACAACAAGACGCCACGTCAGCTGTCGCCATCAGCGTTCTTGGCTTCCTCAAAACAGCAGCAGCCAAACTACCCGGTAAATTTCGCTGCTTAATTAATTGAAGAAATATTATTAGGAACAACCGTCATCTTGGTGTACAAAAAGTTTCAAGCACGCTCAGCTAATTTCCATGCCAAAAAGTATATCCTTTCTCACAAACTGCACTTGCGTTCCCCAGTTAACTTTTACACCCAGTCCCTCCCAGAGCGTGGCAAGGAAAAACTTTTCCGACTGCGAAACGCGCGCAAAATAGCAGTCCGAGGTCAAACTACAATAAAAATAGAAGCAAAGCGGATAACTTTCAACAGTGCAGTGGTTTTTTATAAAAACAAATGCAAATCGAAATTGTTTTCTACTTGGTGAAGTAAAAGTTTTTGCGCTTTGCCATCTAGTTGTATACCATGCAAGCGCCAGGACTCTCGATTGACTTGCTGAAAGTAGCGCACAAAAGAGCACAGTGCAACCGAATGCAAATGGATATTATAGGGTGCAGCGTGCAGCACATAGTGCAAGTATAACATTCAAAAGGTTAATGGCTATGGTTAGAAGTTCCCGATATAAAATGGCCCCCGTAGAGTAGTTGAATTGTGTTCTTCAGTGGTCACAAGGACATGAAATCCTTTGACTTTGGTTGGGTTTCATTGTTGGATGAATGCACTTTGGGTTTGGGGTAACGAATAGATTTTGCGCTTTTGCTTAATCTTGGTCCACTGCCATATTTAGGAAAGTAAGGCGTATAAGGGTGTACAAATGTATTTTTCCTGCAACAGGGCTGTGAAGACAAAACAAAATGAAGTCAAGATGAGAGCCTTAAATCGTGACAAGCCATCTGCTATACAACTTTCACATTTTTTTAGCCAAAGGGGCTATTATTTCTACACTTTTTTGCTTAAGCGCTTCTTCCAAAAAGAATCCTTTTGGAACTATTTCGAGTTTGCTCACATATGACCAACGCTCCCGCAGAGCTTAAGTGCGATATAAAGTGCATCTTTGCCCTGGCTCATCGTCTCATACGGGTCCTGATTTTATTGTTTCGATGTTACTGTTTGCATTGGACCTGTTTAACGGCCATGCCCAATTTATTGCCCATACGGTGCAAAGAAGAGAGGTGATTCGCGTTTGAGGCTTTAAGATCTTGCTATCTTGTTTAAATCGAGCTCAACAATAGAGTATTGAGATCCTCGCAGAAGTAATTATTATGGAATGCACCGAAGGTAGAGTGTAATTTTCTGCTCTTCAGTGCTTTCTTCAACTGCTTCAAAAATTGTCAATGGGAGATCCAACACTTCTGGCACGTCTGCCCCAAAAAGCAAAATGCTTTGAGATCAACTGATTTTCAGCAACGAATAGTGGGAGCGATGCAAGGTTTGGATTTAAATAAATTTTACCTATCATAACAGGAAAATACCGCTGTTGATGATAAGGCAATTCAGTGCTCTCTTCTCTTCTGATGTGAAGATGTCTGCGCAGTGGTCAGATTTAGACGGAGCTGCATCAAAGACTTTTCTACACTTTTCTTGTCAAACACACGAATCATTTTGCCGTCTCTGTGTGAATAATGAAATGCAGAACAATCCTTTCTTTAGATCTAAAAATCATAGACTTAAAAATCACTTACGGAAGGTGAGGGCTCACGATCCGTAAACACGTAATTTCTTTTGTACATCATGACAAGTTTTGCTAAGTTTTTCCCAGATACCGAATGGGGGCAAACGCTAAGCAGAGCTCATAAAAATGAACGCTGTCATGCACCTAACCTACAGCTTTAAAGGCGATAAAATTATGGCGTGTCTGGACTTGGAATTCGGACCTATCGCTTTTTGTCGACTGCGAATGGATAACTGAAAAGTCTCTCCCATGACATTATGTTACACTCGGAGTTATCAGACCCTCGTGCAGTTGGGACTGTGAAAAATCTTTTATTACTCCGGTCCGGACTCGAACCATGGACCCCGTTTACAGTAGTCCGACATACTAACCACTGCAACAAGGCACCCGCTTTAAGGAGGGAGACATATATGGAGTTTATCAGAATTTGTTACATAGAGTTATAATCATCAAAGACTTCCGACCCTCAGGGCATATCATCGTGATGGAATTGTGTGTTGTGTGAGACATGCGCATTAGGGTTCAGCATTGACGTATAAAAAAAATGTTTTTGAAGCTGGTTATCAAAAAAAAGATGCGCATGTGAAAAAGGAGTAAGAACGTTTTTTTTTGTATTTTTTTTTTCAAGATTATGTTTGGGCCCCCTGCAGAAACCAAAACCTCCGAAATTGTCTTCAGATTAATCAGAAATATAATATTAAACAAAAAAATAATTTCGATATCAAGTATCATTTCGATATCAAGTATGTAGCGGGTATTTCGATAGTATTATTTGTTGATTTTTTTTTAAGAAAAAATTAGATAGATGAAAAAAGTCTAAATTCGTAGCATAAATATTTTTTTAATTAAAGTTTATTACAACACAAAAAATTAACAATGCTGTAATTAAATTTTTGCGCAAGATATAATAAAAACATTTATTTTTTTAATTATTTTTGATAAAAATTTTTGTTTACATTTTTGACTGATGCTTAAAATATTTATAATATTTTAGAAGGAATGAGACACTTGCTTTTTGATCCCGAAGTACAACTATTCTATTTTAACTTTTCGCCTTATTGGGGCATCATTAAAGGACTGATTGTCAGTGTACAAAAATAAAAATTACTCTCCACCCTAATACCCGTGCGTCCGTCTGTCTGTCGATAGTTTTAGGCCTCAAATATTAAGCTAGAAACTTAAAACTTCATAAATTTGCTTTTCAGCTCTCGAGGCAATAAAAGTATAAAAAATAAACCGGCCTGACCCTTTGTATTGTGCCATCAACAGACGCCTTAAAACGTTTGTTAACAGCTGATAGGTCCATAACGAGTTTGGCAAGGATGCCAAAACTAGACATTGGGCTATATAGCTCGTCTCTCTAGATGCTGTCATACGCGGCCGCGAAATCGATGAAAAGGTGGTGTGTATCAATTCGGAATTCCTGGGTTTTCTCCAAGATCTGCCGCAGTGTGAATATTTGATCGATGGTGGACTTTCCTGGTCTTAAGCCACACTGATATCAATGCTGAGGTTCCATACAAGCCGGCCCACTCTGGCTAATTGTGTTAACATCGGCCCACAGCACGCCCAATACAGGCTTGTATGTGCGAACAACTCAATTTTTTCAAAAACTTTTAAAAAAATTAAAAAATAGTAACAACTTTAATATTTGTCAGATAATTATACCCGACCGAGGGTTTATTAATTTTAATGCATAGTTTGTAACACAAAAAAATAATCTCCGTAGACCCTGAAGACCTATTAGAGATATGATCGAAACCGACAGGTCAATCGATTACGCCATGTCCGTCCGTCTGTGTGTGTGAAGGTTTTAGGTCCTCAAAATCAAGCTAGAGAGCCAGGGCTCGGTTTGCGGCTTGGTTCTTCTGTTGCACAGACAAAGTCTGAAAATTGGCTTAGCCCGTTAACGCTTACTACTGGCTTCAATGTGAAACAACCTCTATTTCACACTTTCTTTCAAAATTAATATACCCTGGGTCGGGTATAAAAACGGAGAAGTAGAGGGCAAGTACTTAGGTAATAGTGAACGATGACGAAAATTATATTATATCACAGCGTTTACTAAAAAAAGCACCTACCTCGCAAAAAAAAAAAAAAAGAAAAATAATATTAATAACAAAGAAATAATTAGTTTACGAATAAATATTTTTAAAATTAATAAATAAGTAAATGTGAACAAATAAATAAAAGTACCTTCTTTACTACGTTACTACTCATAAGTAAGTAGTAAAATAAGGTAAATTAAAAAAAAACAGCTACCTATATTATGTAATAGAAAAAAAATCTTGTACCGTAATTCTACAGCTTAAATGAAATTTCTAACTTTGTTGTTGTTAAGTTAATAAATAAAAATAAATCAGCTTAAAAATGAAACTTTTGCAGAACTTCAAATTAAACATGTACCCATACCCAGGCAGGATACAAAAACTTATACCCGCATCTTTATAAAGAGAGATAACCATTGCTTTCATAAGTCGCAGAGGCATTGCCTTCATTGCCATAGAGTTAATCATTTAGCTTCGATTATATGACAACATAACATGACGCTTATCGGTGACCAAATTTGTTGCACAATAAGTGTAGCGCACGAATCAATTTAACGTAATTACGCGAAACCAATTTATCGTCGCACTTGAATAGGTACCTGTTATTATCGTTTCCGAAAACTTCCGTTGATAGTGCCAAAGTTCTCCTCATAACAGCAGGCTTATCTAATCAAGGGACTTCTAATACAAACATTAAAGCCATTTAACGTACACCTATTGATTAGTATACATCTAACCGTGGTCAAATAATGCCGAAAAAATCCGCCCTTCTATCGCTTCTTCTATTCGCGACAACATGCCTTATCAGGGAAAGTCAGCCGGCGAATATTTTGTGTATGTTTACTAGTTCTGGCAAATCGCAACTTATTGTTTTTATGGCGGTAGCCAATACCCTAATTGACAGAGGCCACAATGTGACCATTGTAACGACTATTCCCATCCCACCGCAATTGAAGGGTAAGCACGAGTTCCGCCATATCTACCTTGAACAATCTCTGGAGACGATCAAAAAACTAAACGACAATATTCAAGAAATGGCTGAAGAAGTTTCATCCAAGTTCAAAATAATGTTGGGTTTCGTCACGACTATCAATCTTCTTACCACGATTCAAGTGGATGCTTTAAAGCAAGAGAAGTTTCAGAAATTTCTTCAAGAAGATAACCACTTTGATTTGGTGCTGCTTGGTTACTTCTATAATGACTACATGGTAGGGGTGGGCGCTAGATACAAGTGCCCAATAGCAGTTGTGAATTTGGCTTCGCCATTTGGTCCTGTAAGTCGAATGATTGGCAATCCTGAAGAAGCTTCCTACGTGCAGTTTCCGCTGCTTGGATGCAGTCAGCCAATGTCCTTTTCAGATAGGTTCCTTAATTTCATCTGGGCCGCAGTGGAACCCTGTGCACATTACTTTGCGAGCAAACTGATGGAAAGCTATTACGAGTATGTTTCTTAGAACTTAGAACTTAAGTTTATACTCTTGTCAGAACCCTCTTTACAGGTGAAATTTATCCAAAGTACTCCGAAATCATCACCAACGTGTCCTTGGTTCTATTTAATAAGCACTTCACCGATGCCCCAATTAGGCCGCTAGTACCAGCACTTGTCGAAATCGGAGGCATACAAATCAATGAAGAGCCAGACGTGTTACCAAAGGTAAGGCCTAATTTTTTATCTGCCGCCGATAGTCTAACTCCATTTATTCTTTAACAGGATATTCAAGACTTTCTCGACTCATCAGTTAATGGAGTCATTCTCTTTGTCGTCGGACTAAGAATGAACTTTTCCTACCTTAAGCCGGAACAAATAAAAATTGTCTCAAGAACGTTAGCTGGGCTTGATATGGACGTACTTTGGGAATGGGAGATGCTCGTCGATGGAAAACCACCAATTAACGCTCCGAACATTCGTTTTAGAGAGGGCTTACCCGTTGAAGACATACTCGCCCATCCAAAGATAAGACTATACATAACTGACGGTCGGCCAAGTGCTTGTTTCGCTGCACAGTATCGCGGAGTTCCAATTTTGGGAATACCGCTCTATGCTGATGAGTTTTACATCATCGAGGAAATGACAAACAGGGGTTTTGGAATATCTGTAAATGCTAATAACCTCAGTGAATCTTACCTCAAGGATGCCATACACGAAGTGCTTGAGCGTCCATACTACACTCAGGCCGTGAAGCATTTCTCGAAGATCTACAGGGATCGACCTATTTCGGCAAGAGAAAGTGCAGCCTTCTGGTTGGAATACGTGATACGTTATCGCGGAGCACCTCACATGCAGAGCCCTCTGGTCCACATGACATTTGTCGAACGCTGGAATATCGACGTTATTGTAGTTTTATTGTGTTTGTTGTACGCCTTTGTAATGCTGATCAAATTGGTCGTTTTTCTTGTAAGGAAAATATTTCCAAGTCTTGGAAATAATAATCGTGTTACTATTAAGAAATACAAACACTGTTGAACAAACACTATTAAGAAATACAAAACACTGTCTTTCATTTGAGCCAATCCACCGCAATGGCTTCATATCCGTCGTTTTGTTTTACAAACATGACAAGGACAAATTTTTCAGCAAACCAATTATTTCTACTCTTCTTGGCGACATTGAGTGCAGCATACCCGGTTTAGTATATGTTCCTTAGATGAGGATCACCCTGCGTTACCTCGTTAGGCCCAAAAGTTTTTCTATCACAAAGCAATGTAAGCAAGGATACCTACTATAACTTTAGCATAAACCTTTTTCCATTACTAAATCTTTTGATAAATTTGACGCTTCCTTGAATCCATTGGCTGGCTAATAAACTGTAAATATTTCCAAATAACTCTGTAAAGAAGAGTGCTGAAGTTATTTTATTTGAAATTCAATAACAAAGACATTAAGGTTCAAAGTTGTTAACCTTCGGGTTGACAATCATTCAGAGCAATGACAATTTGGAGTCAAGAACAACTAGCGCATCGTTAAAGAAATTCCAGCTCGATTTATGGCTCCATTTCTACGTCACTGAGCCTGCTTAAGGCGCTTTAATGATTTGCCATTAAATAAATATAAAGTTTTTGGAAGCTTATGGCTTCACACCGAAGACTGATGCGCTTCAGATAATTTTCGCCTCCCAAATAAAGTCATAATCCAAGCGTACCTAAGTACTGGCAAAATCCTGGCATAATTTTACGGGCACTTAATATCTTCAAAGTGCAGCAGCAACATCAGCGCGAGATGCTCCTGTGAAAGTTTAATCCTCATCACTGCACACCTGATGTGATTTAGTGAAGAAGAAAATCCCTGGCACTACATTCCCAAAGTTGTTGCCAGAATGTGCTGCATTGGTATGCGAGCTATTCACCTGGAAGGTGACTACGACGACGATGACGTTTCTAAGATTACTTCAGGTGCCATAAAGCTATAAGGATATACCGCTTGCCGACAACGGTTGGTGGCGATGGTGTTTTACTCCTCGTTACATGGAGCTGAAAAGCAGTCACCTAATTGAGAATTTATATTCATGCGGAGCAGATTTTTCGTCCGCAATGTTGCGTCGTCCTCCTGGCTGCAGCAAAAGTGGGGAATCAATTAATCACACGTTGTCACATACAGCTCTCGGCATAGACCATTAGGCAAGGCGACCAGTTGATCTGAACACGCACGATAAATGGTGCAAGGCTGCAACGTGCTCATACATCGACAATCGGGCTGTGCGATATGACATGGGCTTACAAAACAGCTAACCAATGCTCCTGATGTATGTACCATGTGTTTCGGTTGACTTACCAACCGACGCGACGTTATGGACCGTAGGATTTATGTGCTGAACGTGCACGCAGGATATGGGAACGGGCGTATAAACTAGTTGGTGGTTTGCATTTCATAAATTTATAACGGTAGTTATAGGTGTGCAAAGGACTAGTTCTGTGTACGACAGGTCGAAGTTTGTCGAAACAATAAATGAGGAAATTTCCTCAATCAAGCTATTTGAGGTTGGTGGAAATAGCTTGTCTATTATTACCAACAGAACTTTTGTCTGAAGGATCTTGCAGTGGATTATAAGAGCGCTTTTTGAAACCCCAAATGGATCGGAATCTGCGATGACGTAGTCCGGAAAATCTGTCGCTTTTGGAACTTATGGTTTAATACTAAAACAGAATTATATAGAGACTCTTTAGGCGTTTGAGCCTTGATTAGGTCTGACCCTGAAGCAGAAGTATTTCGGACTTGCTATAAGACATAGTCATCATCACCATAAATACATCAAAATGCTCGCGAAAAGAGGGCAAATTAACCTGGCTACCCACGAGTGACGAAAGAGTTTTCGGGTCAGGCGCCTTCCACAAGCGACAGCTGTCGCTCCAATAAGACCCAACATTTTTCCAACTGTCGATTCCGACTGTTGTATCACTTGTTGAAAAAGACCTTCAGTGGTCCTTCCATCCATCAAGTCCAAAACTTCGAAAGCGTCCCGGGCTGGTCTCCATGAGATTTTCTATAAATGGTCCCACTACTTTTTTCTATAAACATCAAAATCAACGTTCGAAATTTTTATAGATGTTTGTATTTTCTCACTCTTACACGCTCTTCAGTTCTAAGGTTAACTCCTTTTCTAACTATAAATACCACCAGCTTCGCGAGCTTTTTAAATGTGTACAAGAGACATAGAAGCACTGCAATGACATCGATATTCCAGCGTTCCACAAAGTCCATATGCACAAGCGGGCTTTTCATGTGAGGTGCACCCTGATATCTCATCACATACTCCAACCAAAAAGCTGCCGTCTCTCTAGCCGTTATTGGTCGATCTCGATAGACTTTAGAAAAGTGTTTCGTCCTTTTTGCATAGCAGGGGCTGCCCAAAACCTTTTCTATAGCCTGTTGAAAGGACTGCTCGGTGAGAGTGTTGGCATCTTCAGAGATTCCGTAGCCTTTGTTTACCATTTCCTGCAGATTGTAGGACTCGTCGTGGTATAGTGGTATACCCAGAACTGGAACCCCATAATATTGTGCTGCGAATAGGGCCTGAGGTCTGCCATTTGTAATGTGGAGTCGCACATTTGGATGAGCGAGAATGTCTTCGATAGGAAGACCTCGCCTAAATAGAATATTTGAATTCTTTGTTGGTGGCTCTTCTTTTTCCCATTCCCAAACTGTTGTCATATTTAATCCGGAGAGAACATTCGAACAAGTCTTCACATGATCTTCTCGAATGTATGAGCCATAAGAGCCTTGAGCTCTCAAGCCAACATTGTAGAGAATAGTTCCATTGACCGACGAATCGAGAAAAGCTTGAATGTCCTAGAAGGAATGAAAATTTAATTCAACTTATTTTGCAAGAAAATTAAAATGCATACCGGTGGTAATGGGTCTGGTTTCTCCTTAATTTGGATGCCTCCAATTTCAATAAGGGCCGGTACTAACGGTTGTATAGGTGCTTCCGAGAAATGTTTGTTAAAGAGAACTAGAGAAACATTTTTTATTACTTCGGAGTACTTGGGATAAAAGTCATCCGTAAAAAGACTTCTGTAAGAAAAAAAATATTAATTTTCAGTTCATTTATGTACCCACAAAACTTACTCATAGTAACGTTCCATCATTTTGCTGGCATAGGTATGAATGCACGGCTCTACAATGGCCCATAAAAAGTTCATTGTTCTTTCCACAAAAGACATGGGTTGATTGCTTCCAAAAAGCGGAAACTGCACATAGGTCGTTTCCTCAGGGTTACCAATCATACGACTTATGGGGCCATACGGTGAGCCTAAACTAACAACTGCAATTGGGCACCTATAGCGAGCTGCTATGCCCACCATATAGTCATTGTGAAAGTACCCAAGCACCATCAGATCAAAGTGATTGTCTTCTCGAAGAAACCTTTGGAACTTGTCCTGCTTGAGCGCATCTCTTTGGATTGTTGTGAAAAGATCTAGCGCTTGGACAAAGTTGATCATTGCACTTAATTTGGAGTTCTGTTCTTCGGCTATTTCTACGATGTTCTGGTTGAGCTTCTTCATTGTTTTCATGGACTGTTCCAGATAGATATGCCGGAAGGGATTTCTACTTAACGACTGTACTGGGATGGGAATTGTTGTTACAATTGTCACATTGTGCCCTCTATCGACGAGGGCATTAGCTACGGCCATAAAGACGGTAAGTTGCGTTTTGCCAGAACTTGTAAACATACACAGAACATTCGCGGTTTGAGTCCATTCGATAAGGCAAGTTGACGCGAAGAGAACGAAAAATAAAACGTCGTAGCACCTCCGCATTATTTGAGCACAGCTGGCGATAAACTAATCCAATAAATGTACCTTGTAGTTCTGAACAGTATAACGCATATTTGAAGAGTATCGGATAAGATAAGCACAATTGATATAAAGTAAAGTCTCTCGGGGGAGAGTCTGCGGGTAAAAACGAGTATCTCAGTCCATATTTTTTGTATTGTTCCTACCATAGATTTTTATTGATAAGATTTTAAATTTAGCAAGAAATAACGCCGAAGCCGGAAACTTAAGAGAAACGATCTAGTCAGACAATCCTTTCAATCGATGTATGAGGACAATTTATGACGGACTTTGATCAGCATATTTTTTTCGGGTTGGTAACCCAAAAACTCTTTTATACAATATTGTAGAAGCATTTTTGGATTGCAAGAAAATTTTAAGAATGTCAAAATTTGATGACTTTTCATGTCAATCCTGCGGTTAAATTTTATACCTTACCTAACCTAGGGTGTATTAAGTTTAATGCATAGTCTGTCATGCAGAGAATAAATCACCGTATACATGCTTAGATCTTTTAGAGAGATGATCAGGAACGACAGGCGAATTGATTTAGCCATGTCCGTCCGTAAATTTTAAGCAAGAGAGCTGAAGTGCGGTAGCTGAGCTGGAAATCCGTCGAATTTTAAAATTATTTGAGTCCGTCTGCAGACATACCCACTACAGACCTGTATGTGTATCCACCTCTGTTTAAAAAAGAAACACATAAATCAGATTTGACCTAGCGTCAGAACATACATTTTGGGTGTGGGGCATAGCTTTGAAATTGTCCGTGAAGCACCAGAAAAAAAAATTTTAATCCAGCATCGACCACGCCTACTTTTTAACTAGTTTTCAATAAAAATTCGACTTTTTCTTAAAATATACTTAGATGAACTTTTGGGAAAAATTATATTGAAATAAATTTAAGCATAAAAAATTGGCTACATTTTTGTATACATGTCTCCGCCCAATTTTGTGAACGTGCGTGAAAAAAAGTGTATTTTAGTCAAATGACAGAGTTTTCAGTCCAAAATCTATGTAACCGCATTGCATAAAGCGGGTATAGGGTATATTTTTATTCCGCCCACTTTTTGGGTGCGTGGCAATTTCTTCTTTAGGTACTGAGGGTATTTTCCAATCCGTCGTAGATGGAGATTATTTATGACGAGTGGGCGGAACAATATGCTTAGGTGTATCTTTGGATACCCTATTCCAACTGATTCTAAGTTCCGAACATCGTTATAAATCGTTGTTAGAATTTTCTTGTTATAAAGATAACAAAGATTCCAAATAACATTTATTTGGAATTCATCCCTAGAGAATATCCTTCAATAAAAATGTGGCGTCACATCAACCCGTAGTTTTTGTTCAATCGTGGTTTTTGTTCAAATATTGTATCAGATGAGGTTAACATGTGTTGATTGCATTTTTATACCCCATTGTCACATAGTTTGTAACACGGTGAAATAATATTGGTAAACCCTCAAGGCCTTAAGGCCATATGATCGAGACCGAATTCTGTTTCGAATAAGCCATGTCCGTCCGTCCGTCCGTCCGTCCGTCTGTATGTCACATGTTTTTAGGCCTTAAATTTTGAGCTAGGGTGCTAAAATTTCGTACGAAAGCTAAACGTTATGCGAAGCAGTAGAACTGTAAAAAATTTTGAAATCCACCCAGAGACACGCCCACAATCGGTCTAAATGTGCTACTACCTCCAGAGCTTTCAAGACCTTAAGGCGTCTTGAAAGGCTGAAATTTGACATTTAGCACCCCCTAATGAATGTAAGACACAAAAAAGAAAAATGTAATTGGTAAACCTCCTCCAGTGGGCGTGGCATCTAGTTAAAAGGTATATTTTCAAATGCATTTTACTCAATATTTTTGCTCCAAATTGGAAAAAAAAATTGCTTAATATTTTATGTAGAAAATACTTAGTTCTTTATTTTGTTCATACAGGAACAAAATAATAACTTTGGCCACGCCACATTTGGAGGCAGAATTAAAGAAAAACCTAAAATTTTCCACAAAAACGTAATTTTTACTAGCCTTAAAACTAATTTAGAAAAGCATGAAACAAAAAAATAGCCTATTTGGGGTGATAGTTTTATTGCACAATTTTTTTGCGGCTTTTCGAAACAAAAATTCCGGCGTTATTTCATCCGGCATAATTTCCGGGAGCCGTATTGAGCTCCGTATACTTTTAGGGGGCGGTTTTTAGTTTATGAAAAAACTGTTTTTTAAGCATTACTATTTGTTTTTAACGCATTTTCTCATAATTCTAACGTGATTAGTTTAATTGATTTTAACTTTCAGCCCACGCCCGTGTATGGAGGCGTGACCAATACAAGTAATTGACATGTACAGCATATTGAATCAAGTCGGGTATTTTGAAGTTCGTTACAAACGAACTCTTGCACTTACTTGTTTTGTTTAGCTTTCAAAAAACTCAGAAACCATCGTTTTGAGTGCCTAGGAAACCTGACCTTGTACATGTACATCAGTTGTACCACGCGAAAAATATATCAAACCGCCCAGCCCACCAGCGGCGCCCGGCCGGCCACCAACTGGCAGGCCAAAACTTTTCAAAAACTTTCTCATACTTGTATGCGCCTGAAATTCATAAACTTTCATGAATTCTCCTCTATGCAATCGTATGTGTAAGCAATTTATGTTGAGAACGTGTCCAAAATTTTTAATCAGATTCCATTAGTATACATTCCACCAGAAGTCCCATTATGAGCTGAATGTGAGAACTGGAACGGTTGCTGCAATTACATTTAAAAAGGGATCAAGAGCTTTTGTGCAATTAAAACGGAATTACACTTGATAGTGCGCCGAAGGGTAAAATAGTTGTGGGTGTCCCTGTCCATGTTTATGTGTGTGTGGGTGTGGAGGTCGAATGTTTTGGACACTTTTGTGTGGGGACACAACTTTCATTCTTACATTAGAACCACAGTTCATTTGTTCAAGGTTTCATTTGATTTTTTTTTCTTCTCCAAAGTGTAATGCGGAAATGAGTCCAGGATCCTATATAGGGAAAACAGCAATTCATGAGTCTGTGAAATTATTTTAATTAAATATCTGGAAGTGAAAATGCAAAGAACAATTATTATGGTCAGGAGGTAAAATCTGTGCAACAATGTTTTCCGGATTAGTTTGAGGCAGATTGGAGGGTGGACGCAGGTACATATACTGGTATAATGACCTGCCGTGTCATCCTGCAACTGACAGCATAATAATTTCTCAAGAGAAATTGGTTTCCAGGCGAGACACTATTGAGTTGACGTCGAATTATGGTGAACAAGCCCGAACGTAATACATCATGAAAGGAAGGGTGGCAATAAACTATTCGGGAACTATTCAATTTACAGGGGCATGGATTAGACTCGTGCAACAGTTAAAGGGGCGCCATAGCGGATGCACTTAGGCAGGGGATGTCGCGTGCATATGACAGCAATTTGCTATTATCCTAACAGGTTTTATTAAGGCTGGGATTGTGGGAAGAATTACCAGCTCTGCACCTGCTTATATGTCAAGTGGAGAGCAGTGTTCAACAAAGGCTGTAATAGTTGCAACATGGTTGTGGTTTGTAGGATAAAGCTCATAAAGCAAATTGGATGGAAATTACGGATTTATGACGGCGAAACTTGTAAAGTTGGGAGTACTAATGCTCTAAGATGTTAGTTCGTTAAAACTGGGTGACGGGGCTTGTAGATCTTAACCTCGACGAAATAAAGACTATGAAAATAAAAATAAAACCAAACCTTATAACTTTAAGTCCAACTAGGGATTAGCGAGTTTTCCTTGGACGAAGGCATAAAAAAACACGAAAAAAAAAACAACTTTGTTGGCTAGTAGCTACACCGAGCCGTTTTTTTTTTCGTATTCTCCAAAACCCAGGCAGCAACAAATGAATGAAGCATAACAACGACGACAACATTAATTTATTTTCCACCGCGTTTGGTATCATACTATGACGTGATGTATCCCCTACATATGCCAGAGGGTTTTAGGTCCCAAAAAGTCACCCCCAATTTCCATTTTCATAGCCAGTTTGTGGGGACAAATGTAAACAATCTCATCGTCTCGTATCCTAGCAATGACTTTGTTATTTTTACTGTTTGTTACGCAGAACGTTGCAACTCTAGAGTTCATCCTTTATGACACATATGTCCGTCGTTAGTGGCTTTCCCATTAATGGATCGTGTTTTTTGGCCAACGGCCAGGCATATCACATTTCCCTGATAAACATATTTGGCACCCACAGGTCGGGATGAAGTAATGGTTGCCGAAAGCATATTGAGGGTATATTTTGGTCGATGTAGTTTGTATGGCATGGCGTGTCGCCAGTTGGTAATAATGTGACTACGATGTCTTTTAAAGGCTTCTTGAATTTTAGGTATTTGTACTCAAGCAGCACTTTTGTCATCATCACCCGCTACGCAAACCCGCTTCATTTCACAAATATTTTCGGTAGAGATAGTGACTGTCATTTAAATGAACCGCTACACTTTCTTTACACACTTCCTTCATGGAACAAAAACTGGGGAATCTTCTAAGCATCGCTTCATTCATGCTTTTATGAGTAGCGACGTAAGGCAAGCCAAATAAAATGAAGCCAATATTCCCTACAATTTGCAGCTAAGTAAATGTAAACTCCCCACCATCTCTCCTGCCCACTTACAGCAACCTGAAAACACCTTGCAGGTATACACTATACAACTGATTCATCTATGAGTACTAAATGGAGCAATTCAATTCCATCGAGACAAATCGGAGTTTTTATTGCGGCAGTATATCTTAGCCCTTTGGCTAATCCACTTTATAGCGTTTATTATTGTCCCGGTGCTCAGAAACATGTGCTTTCCTTAGCCTCCTTGTGCATCCTGTGGTGGTGGTCTGCGAGTGCTTCCGTGCACTCGAAAAAACTTGTGCAATAAACGTAATTTATTTGATTGCAGCTCGCAAAATTTCTCTCCTTAAGTGTACTGGAAAGTGCAATAATTCTCGAGTAGATAAAGGAACAAGTACAGCAAGGAGAGAATTGAGGTTTCTTTTATTGAATTATTCAATAAGCCAAAGGATTTGTCGGTGCGGTGTGGCAATATGGGCTGTAATAAGGATTTATATACACCTGTTTGTGAAAGGAGAAAAAATGGTAAAGCGTATTATTAGTTGGATTATTTTGTACTTAGAATACTCAGCCTTAGATCTGAATAGGCTGACGCATGCATGAATTTAACATGTGAGAACTTCAAGACTTAACTGTCTACTGAACTCTGCTGCACATTAGTGTTTTAACTTGAGATTAAAACAAAAATGCCTGACAAAGTTATCACCTTGCGGAGAAATATTTCATTAAAAAATTACCCACATATAATTTTTTAACATGCCACTTACAATATAGTTATTTGGCAAGGTAATAGTGTAATAACAAAATTATGTTTTAGCAATTTTTCTGAGTTGTACTCAAAATTATTTTTCGGGATTTGCCTTGCCCATGGATTTGTCGAATTTGAAACACTTTTGGCATAAAAATCCTTTGTGCACTCACTCCCCAAAATTGTACGTGGGATGTAATAAAAGTCTTAATAGACAATTGTTATTGGATTGCCAGGTACAGCAAAATTTGTTGCTTCCGAAGTGTCTTAGACACCTGTCACAGACACGAAGCATTTTTTGCAATAAAAGTTTATTTTCTCTGCATCTGAAAGCAATTAGTCAAAGTTTTAATGAATCCTGTATTTTCTTCCATAAGGTTGGATTTCCATATAAAATGTGTAGTACCTCTCCTATCAGGATGTCTGCAAATAATCATATAGGTAACTACTCATTTGCAGTGGTACAACTTCAAAGGGGCAACTGCATCATCTGGATTGTGTATGCATTTACACAAAACAAATCATTTGACGACATCAGAGAGACTTCAGAGAGCTGAAAGGTCTGTTAGCATGACTAGAAGACATTGTAATCCTTTGAACAAGTTTTTACAATGGTCTTGGCTCGATGATCAAAGAAGAACAGCAGTGCTCGTTGGCCTGATACTATTCAAACACCACTTTGTATTAGATACATGATTGAAAACAAGCACTTGCTTGTAACTCCTGCACTTCTATAAGCCCATTTAAGCTGCACACTATTTGTATGTAAATAGTTTGCAGATTTAAAGTTACCCTTGTTACTTCATGTATTCGTATGGATTTGACAAAGTATTCTGTTGCATCATGGCTATTGAAATCTAGCAAAACGATATAGTACCCAGCATTGATTTTAAGTTTCTTTTTCCCATTTCCCAAGGATATAGATATATTTACTTCTTTGCTTTTCACTTCCTTCCTTCATTGAGCTTCCAATAGCAATAGTAAACAGGACAATCCCTTGAAAGGCAACGAAGCAAAAAAATACTCTTCCATTCGACGCGGATCGAATTTATTTCTTTCAACAAAAAGCCTACAGGCACAGGATGCTGTGTTTGTTAGTTGTAAACAGGATCCTTATTTGAAATATATTTGTTCCTGTTGTTGGTATACATAAAATATAGTACAATATCTTTTCACTATGTACGATTTCCGAAGAAATCGCATCCGCTTGTAAACAGGATACGATGAGAGGAAGTTTGTGCTCTTTTTTGTGTAATAATATCCTTCGCAGAATTATTGGACTATTTTCGTTTCGTTAGATATGGGCTATGTTTTGAGAAATTTAACACCAAAATCATTGAGAAATTAATTCATCTTGAGTCAAAGTTCGAATTAATCACACGGCTGACTGGATGACAAGCTTTATTCCCTTCATAACTGGGCCAACCAAATAACACCCTCTCTCTTTGATCTAGGGAGATGATACTAAAACTATCCAAAGGACGATGATGATAAATTGCGTTGGGCGGGAAGTGAACGCTCTAAATCTATAAATTTGTCCCAGATTGCACAGTGGATGGAGTATGTGATTGATTGCTTTTCAAAAGAGGGTAGTCGCGAAGGCAAGATTTAGGACAGCCAAAAGAGATAACCCTATGTAGGCAAAGGGAGTCGCTTCATATAATGCTTGTGCGACGTTGGATCAGTGTTTAAGAAAAAAGCTGTCGTGAAAAGCTGAAATTTATTATTTAGCATCTTCTAATGATCACAAGTCATAACAAATAAAAATAAGGTCCACAGACCGCCCCTTGTGGGCGTGGCATCGATTGAAAGTGAAATCTTTCACATGCAATTTATTTGCATTTCATCATTCATTTGCATTTAATATTTTCGTTCCAAATCGAAAAAATTTTACTTTTTATATTATGTAAAAAACACTTTTTTTTTATTTCTTTCATAAAAAGTTTTAGACCACGCCCACATTTGGAGGCAGAATTTAAGAAAAACCTCTAATTTTTTAGAGAACATGGATTACGACTACTTTTTAGCCTAACTTAAGTAAGGATAAGAAAAACATTAGCAAACATTTAGAAAAACATTTAACACATTAGCTTCATCGGGTTCTATACTAGATTTCGTTGCTATAAAGTTTTTGGCCACGCCCATGTTTAGAGGTTGATATTACGAAATTGTTGAATTTTACCCAAAAAATAAACATTTTTGGCATCGAATGTTTTTGTTCCAAATCGAAAAATTTTTACTTAATATGTTATGTAGAAAATAATAAGTTCATCATTCGGTTCATACAAAGTTTTGGGCCACATCCATATTTAAAGGCATAATTCTATAAAAACCTATAAATTTCCAGAAAAACATGGATTCCGAGTGCTTTTCAGCTTTACTTTAGAATAGCAATAAGAAATAAAAAAGTATAGAATAGGAAATAAAATTTACCACATAAAGAACATCGGATACTATTTTAGATTTCGTTTATACAAAGTTTTCGGCCACGCCCATCTGTAGAGGTCAATTTCACAAAATTATTGAATTTGAACCGAAAAATTACAGTTTTGCGCACATTTTAGCAGCAAACTTGGATATTTCTATGCTTATATTGATTTTCGGTTAAGGGGGTTGGACATGCCACGCCCCTTTTGTAAAAAAAAAGTGAACACAAACTTAAAAGGAAGTGTATTTTTTTATTCATTTTTTATAAATGGTAACGAGACGTGGATGGAAAACAATAAAATAAACGAATGGAAAAAAGAAAAGGAATGGAAAGGAGAAAATGAATGGAAAGGAGAATAGGAATGAAAAGGAGAATAGTAATGAAAAGGAGAATATGAATGAAAAGGAGAATAGGAATGAAAAGGAGAATAGGAATGAAAAGGAGAATAGGAATAGGGTATGTCGCGGTCCGTTACAGACAGACCGAAGGTATTATATATGCGCTGTTGCGCTTACTCACTGGTTAGCGTTCAAAAATGGAACAAGGACTTCTTATAATATCAATCCGTTGTCCGTCCGTCTGCTTCTGCCTATAACTTCTGAACGGTGAGTCGTAGAATGTTGAAATTTGGGACACTTATGAAAGTTTATTAATTACATTATATTAATTACAGTTTTGTATTCAATTACAGTTTGAATTTTGATTGTAAAATAACCAAATTTTTTTTTGACACTTTAATTGAAAAGTTTTACGGGCAAAAAGGAAAAAAATAAAATATTTACTAATCAAATATTGAATTTTTTTCTAATTAAAAGCGAATTTTTGCCAAATAATGGAAAGTATTTGAGAAATACGAAATGGAAAATATGTGCCTATTTGTGACGTATTTGAGGTCATAACTTTTTAATTATTTTATTAAAAAAGTTGATATCAAAAAAAAGTTGACTCAAATATAGACTAATATTTGTCAAACATAGACTATAATCAAATTTTGGTTAGACCGTTCTAAAACTGCGGTTTTGAAGTATTTTCGAATTTTCAAAATAACTTAGAACCGTAAGACTGATTGCAATTAAATCTGGTTTGTATATAAAACGTTAGAAGACAATTCTAAAATTTATAAGAGTTTTTAGAATGTTGTTTCTACCTTAAAATTTTATGAAATTAAACCGATTCGTAAAATCAAATTTAAAAAAAAAACGTATTCATTACCGCTATTTCTAGCGCAAAAGAAGGTAATCAAAAAAAATATAACTGTTGTCTTGTAATACTGTTGAAACTAGTAAAAACAACTAAACAATTCTGATCTTGGTTTAATGTTTATTAAGACAATCTTAATTTTGATTTTGGTCACTCGTCACTGTCGACTGGTCCCGCTGCGCGCACAAAGAAGACTGCCCGCTCCTACATCCCAGAGAGAAAAACTTCTCTGCCTCGCTCCTCTCACAGTGCGCTAGTTGTTCATACAGTACGATAGTCGTTTTATGGATTTCAAATTCAAAGAACATATATTTGTCGAGATAGGTACGCTCTTTTAAGTGGCTAGAAGTTAGGTACCTTAATGGCACAATTCCCGCTGTTGGAGAGCAAGGTCTATGTTTGGTGGACCAGAATGAGTAACGGTAAAATATACTAACTTCAAAAAGAATCTCGGACATAGAGAATTAACCGAAATATTTTATGGTTTTCGGGATACGCTTTAGTAAGTGGCTGGGAAGTTACCTTAATGGGACTAGTCCGGTTGTTGGAATGCGAGGTCCATGTGCAAGAACCCACTATCGGGGTCTAAGGACCGATACAAGGCGGCTTTCGCAGATTTGGGACCAGTTGTGCATACATGCGTTCAAAGGAAATCAGGAAGGCTCAGGAGTTCAGCTTTATTATTGAACAATCTCAACAATTAAATTTTTCCAGAGATCAAGCTAAGATCAACTCATGGAGTAATATGGACCAATAATGCCCTCTGAATCGTGATTTTAGTCCTCGCCGTATGAACTTGCAACGTGGAAAAACTTTGAAAAAGTCTACCTAGAACAAAACTTAAAAGCAAAAATTTACTAGCCTTACAGCTTCATCAAGATGCCTATGTTAGGTTGAAAGACCGGCAGATCTCGGCATCAGATTAAAGAAAGCCGAGATATCAAAGGATGTGAAAATTAATGCATCAGCTATTCTATATTTTGGCGGTATAATTTAAATATTCCCAAATTTTGTTTAGATGCATTAAAGATTTCAATGCACATAAAAGACTACAAGGATTTCCGTGATTCTTTTAACGAAAATAATGCATTCACATCGTGTAGTTTTGAAATCAAATTTGCTACCGCTGTCAAAATCAATTACAAAATTTTTCTAATTCGTTCCATAGTGTGAACACGCTTCGTGCATTAGGTCCTTGCATCGGACACTGAACTTGCCCTCTTCACACACACCCACACATTATATATTCCATGTACCAAATGCAAACAATCTAATTGCTACAGCAAACATTATAGCCCATTCCTAAGCCCTCTTCGGAAAAAACAAACAAAGCCGAGTTGTTTGGCTCTGCTCTACGAGTACAAGGGATCCAAGGCCCCTGCTTCCAAATACTTACACCCGTTTTCCAAATGCACTATTATTACATCACGTTCTGGACAATTTTACCAGCTACGTGACGGCTCGTGCATTGACATAAATTGCATTAAAAACTGGCAAACAAAAACTCGAACACACCCCTAACGAAAAACAGAAATGTCGCTAGCTATATGCGGCGAAAAAACAACACCGCTCGGTACACATCCATACTTTCGTGCCTATACCAAACCACTTCAGTGAGTTTCCCTGTGTTTTACCCACTTAATGCACAAGGATTTTCGTCTTTAATCGCCTAAGTGCTTTTTAATAGACAGGACAACAGAATTAGAATGGAATTAAGTAGTTGTGAGACCCAATGAGGCCTGACTGAGCCCGAAAAGTCCATCAACGGTATTTTCTATTTAAGAAAACATTTAATTAAGCTGATCCGATTATAAGGAAGAATTTTCAGGCAAGGCATTTTTCCAAATCCGACGACATGCAAATGAACGAACGCCTCCCCTTTTTTGGGGATAAGTCGTAGTCGATCGTAAAATCACTGGAAAATCGTCTGGAGGTTTGATTTACTTATACGATACTGGCCTGGGATGACAGTCTGGATTTGACCGAAATTCTTCGTCCTCCCAACGGATTCACATCCTTTGCCGAAAAAAAAATATAAAAGGCGAAGTAATACCTAATATAAAACCAATGCAAATGGGTGTTCTTAGGATACTCAATATGAGGAACGAAAGCAACGCCAGACTACAATGGTTTGGGCCGTGCCATCATATGTTGGGCGAAAGTTTTCTGATATATACGAATACGGATCGAAAAGGTCTCGTCGTGCTTACAGGATTGAATCCACAAATCCTATGCTAAGCTGTGTCTGTGCGGAAAAGGCACGACGAAGATTGAAGATTACTGTTTGGGAATTCCCAATGCGACGGGCTGTGACTGAACATCAAAATCGGTGGATAGAGTTAGAATATTTTTATAAGTTGAACAGGATCCGATGTCAGCATTTTAAGGAAAAATAAAAACGAAAATTACTTAGTAATTTGTGAAGACAAGAGCCTACGCCTAAGACTTAAAAAACCAATTTTTTCTGAAAAAAAAATTAAGAAAAAACCAGCCTTGTACTTTTGCCATGCTTCAAATTTTGATCAAGTCCATTAACCCTTAGACAGAAGCTTCCTATGGAAAATAAAAACAAAACCCTTGCAAACTCTTTTATGAACTAGTCTGAAGAACGTCATTTCTTTGCACAACACCTGTTTGTCAAACAAACACCAGTGAAGTTTTATAGCTTAATATACAGGGCGAACTGTGTTACTCTCCAAACTGTTCTACAAGGAGCTGTACAGAAAATCAGGTGAGCCAGCCCCACTCTAGGCATTCCACCTAGTTGACGTGAAACTTTGAACAATCTTAAGTAAAAAGTTCCGCAGCAGCTTTTCGCAGTGATAGTCGCGCGAGTTTTCACGTAATTTACGAAAAACTTTATGGGATTTAGCATTTTCACGTTCGAAACAAAGCGCAACCCTTACGGTGCGATATAGCCTAAACGAAGTTAAGCGAAGTTTTGGCAGGACGATCATAAGCAAGCACGTTTCCCTAGTTAGCTTTGTAGGATTATTATACGTAAAACTTTGTGTTCCTTGCATCCATAAATAGTTTTACATTTCCCTCGGCTGGTGATGGCCTTCTTGCGTGCCACAAGTTATAGAGTGTCGTACACCCCACTCAGTATTGAGTTTGGTTTTTTTTTAAGGATATTTTCTATATCCTTGCATACTTCTATTTTCCACGTTTGTTAACATAAATCAGCCCCCAATCTAATTAAAAAGCTATTTGGGAGCTTTTAGCCTAGTTAATGGGTCATTATTGTGGGGCGGTCTCTTTCATCCAATCCTCTGCACCAAATTGATTTCTGAATTTACTGCACTGCGTGCCGCGCTCATTTATGCATCAGGGAAGTGGCTTTTCGCACATCGTTAACTTTTATAATCACAATGGTTCGTGCTCATGTCCGGAACAGAGTGTATTGTAATGCATTCCGCTAAGGGCAAATTAAATTGTTGTTACTCTAAATTAAGTTTTTTTTACTACTTGACCAGAGGGTTGCTTAGGATTTTAATTGAATAAAAGCAATTAGAATCCAATCCTTTGCTTAACTATGTATAAAACTTTTTGCTCACACGCATACATAAAGTTGATAGTAAAATATAAAAATCACAAACAATTTATGGTTTTCAAATTAATTGTGCATCGGTTATAACTTGGAGCTAAAATTAATCGATAAAAATTTAATTAACTCAAGGAGATTTATACTTTACTTTTTTATGGCTTTTTGAAGGTTAAGCAAGAATCACTTTAGTTGTTCCTTACATGCTTAGTTACCAAACGCATTGCATTTGTTCAAAGTTAACGATTTGAAAACAAATAAAATGAAAATCTGTAAAAACATTATTAAACAATATATTTTCGCCACAAATTTAAGCAAATGATGCAAGATTGCAGTAATCTTAAGGCCTCTAAATAGCTTGTCAAAAAAGTCAGTAACTCAAGCTTCTTGCACTTAGAGCAAGGAGCACGAGTGCATTAAGAAAGCCGCAATGTTTTCACCTTTAGTCAATGTGAAGTTGTCGTGAGTTCCACCTCGAGCCTAAGTTGAGTCCCCAAGTTGTGTAAAACTACCACTCGGTCCAAAAATGGAAAAAGGACCCCTAATGGTATCGCTACGTTGTCCGTCCGTCCAATCGCCTTATAACTTCTGAACGGTAAGTCGTAGAAAGAAAAAATTTGGTGTTTGTATAAACCGCGGAAACAGTCAGTGAATCCAAAGAGGGCAATTTGTTTTAAGCACATATAACTGTTTAATTACAGTTTGAAATTTCATGTGAAAATGGCCTTAATGATTAACAGTGTTTTTTTCAAAAAGTTTAGTAGGCAAGAACTAGATAAACGAAACTGTAATTAAATTAATACTAAACTTGAATTAAAAAATAAATTTTTTTGAAATTATCGAAATATTTTTGAGGAATGAAGAATCGAAAATGGATGACGTTTTTCAAAGTATTTAAGGCCATAACTTTTGAACGGCTTAGCGCTTAAAGTCAGTATTTAACACACGTATAAAGTAACTCAAAGTAAACCAAGTGCTTAGGTCATATTTTTCAAAAAAAGTTTGAGTACTGCAGTTTTGACACATTTTCATAAAAAACCCGCAGAAATGCATGAAAAAACATGTGTAAATAAATACCGGACATAGTCCATCTTCTTTAATTTTATACAACACTATAGCAAACTTCGAATATTCAAAAACTTCGAAGATTTGACTCAAAAACGTGAAAACATTTTCGAAACCCATTTTTTAAAGATTTCTAGTTGCTTAACGGTTA